>CM044897.1:46068628-46735306 GCA_024500145.1 Gentiana dahurica var. dahurica
TCACTGAAATCAAGGAGAATTTAATTATGGGGGAATCAAGAATAAAATAAAGGATTATTCCCCTCATTAAAATAGCCAACGGACGGAAATTCAATCAATGATTATCAAGGCTATAAATAGAATGCATTGACAAACAAGAAAAATACATAAGAGAACGATTAAGTTTGATAATTTATAAGCAGAAACTATGTCAAAGTGAAAAGCCTTCATCTGTGCTAAATGGAAATATCTAGAGATCAACTC
Source organism: Gentiana dahurica var. dahurica (assembly GCA_024500145.1). Taxonomy (NCBI): domain Eukaryota; kingdom Viridiplantae; phylum Streptophyta; class Magnoliopsida; order Gentianales; family Gentianaceae; genus Gentiana; species Gentiana dahurica. Next base: position 46,068,872 of record CM044897.1, read on the forward strand.
AGGAATCAGAACTTCCTTTACAAATCAAGCTTTGAGATTGATCAACAAGTCTATGGATTTAATTCACATCAACTGAGGCAATTTAATCAGACGAATCTGAGAAGGAGTTGCAACCTTTGTGATAGCTGCTGAAAGATTTGTTCTCAAGGAGTAGTGATAGAGACTGAGTCACTGAAGCTTTTGAAGCCAGTGAGTGATAGTCTTGAAGATTGTGAAGCTTGTGTAGTCAAGGACAATCGTACTATTGTATCTGTGAAAACAATAGTGAATTCCTCCAATCATCACAGGAGAAGAGTGGATTAAGGGATTACACCACCCTGAACCACTATAAACCTTTTTGTCTATTTACTTTCAGCAATTTACTTTTCAAAGACTTTACTTAATCGCATAATATATATATGTGGTTGCATAATCTACTTTGAAACAATGTTTTAAGAAGGGACTTATCCGCTGCCCAAAAGCTTTTAAATATAAGAAAAGTTTTTGAAAATCCACTATACTCATTCACCCCCTCTCGACTATAGCTTTACCCTTCTCTGTGACCAACTTTTGGTATCGGAGCAGTGTTCCTAGTATCGGAACCTATTCAGATCTAATTTCGTAACAAGGAGATCACATATTTTCAAAGTAGTTTTCAAATTTGTGCTTTATATATATATATATATATATATATCTCTTATTTTTATTTATGGATTCCTCAAATTTTATGTCAAAGGTACCTGTATTCAATGTTAATACTTTTGATGAATACAAAATAAGAATGTTGTCTCATGTTGCAGTAACTCATGAGGAGATGCTAGATGTAAGTAATGATGGCCCAATCAAGTGTGGTAGCCACAGGAGCAGATCAAGGAAAAATAATAGACAAACTCAAGAAAATTGGACCAAGGATGATAGAAGAAGAGCAAATCTCGATTTTGATGCAAAATGCATGATTATGAAGACTTTGGACAATAACATGTTCATGAGGATAAAAGATTGCAAAACAAAGAAGATATGGGATAAATTGGCACCGATCAATGAAGGATCGGAAGCAATCAAATAAAACAAATTGTTTGTTGCAAAACAGAAATTTGAGAACTTTAAAATGAAGACTGGTGAAACCATTGATCAAATGGACAACAGATTCTCAAGCATCATCAGAGAACTACAACAACTTACATATCCACAGAAAGAAGTGTGCCTAAAGATCTTGAGAGGTCTACCAGAAAGATGGAAGATCATTACATCAGTAATCAGAGGGACAACAAATCTTGCAAACACTGATACCTTAACTCTAATGTCTCAACTAAAGGCTCATGAATTTGAGTTGAACGGCGAAGACAGTGCACCAATAGAGGCACATAGGGCCAGTGCACTGGTTGCACCCCAGCAAAGTGATGCAAACATCAAAAAGACACATGAGTGAAGGAACATGTAGCTTTACTAGTAAAACGTTTTGACAAGTTTAGCAAGAAGAAGCAATTCAAAGGAAGTTCATCATCATTCAAGGAGTCTAGCACAAGCAAAGACATGAAGAAAAAGGATGACGAATACAGATGCTTCAACTGCAAAAAGAAAGGTCATTTCAAGGCTGATTTCCCTGAAGAAGAAGACAAAGATGAGGACAAGCAGAAGTACATGACAACTGAAAAGAGAAAGAGCAAGAAAGCACTCAAAGCTGAATCTAGCAGTGAAAAGAATGAAGAATCATCTGAAAATGATTCTGATGATGATGAAGCTGATAGCTCAGACAATGAAAAAGCTTATCTATGCCTTATGGCTAAAGAATCTGATGAAACTAAGGTAACTTCTAGCCCATGCTCATCATCAAGTGCATCCACATCTGACACTACACAATCTTCGATTCTTTCACTAGATTCTGCAAACCTAATCCAAAATCTTATGAGTAAATTTGAGGAATTTGAGTTGAATCATGAAATTCTGGAACAGGAATGTAAGAATCAAAGAAAAGAGAATAAAAGATTAAAGAAAGAACTGGACAAAGTAAAAGCTGAAAAAACTAGTAAGGAGATTCACTCAACTGATCCAAGCAGTAGATGATCACTCATAAAATGTTGAAAGATCAGCTGAGAAAATCCTCCTACCAGTCAAGATCACCATTGCACCACTAAATGCACAAGCTTACACACCCTCAAAAAGGTTTGGAACCAGATCTGGTCTTGGCTACAACAATCAGGATGAGAACAGAAACAATTGACAACACAATTCTGAATCTAAGACCAAGAATGGACCAAAGTTTAGAAAAAGACAGACCATTGTTTCAACCACTCATCGTGCACCAGTGAAGTCAAAACCCAGTGTAGTGAAACAGCAGACCAAACCATCAATCCATCCAACTAAAGGAAAAGGTTTTCTGAAAGGTAAGGGAAGACTTTACCCTACAGAGGATGATTGGAATATTGTACCTCCAAAATACAAGAACAAACCATTTCATGCCAAGCATCATGTGTTTAAGAAAAACCAACCAAGGTATGTTCCTAGACACATGAAGCAACATTGGTTTCCCACTGCATATTGGAAAGTGAAAAAGGATGCAAATGCACCAAAAAGTAGAGAAAAGTATCAGAATACCTTCAGTAGAAATACTAGAAGCTATTCTACCATGCCTTATACATATGAAGTTGATGACTTTAATTATCCAAAAAGAAGATCATTTGGATATAGGTATGACTGCTAACTGGTATGGACCCAAACATTGTTGGGTACCTAAACATACTTAATTTGTTTTGTAGGAAGTCTAGTACATAGATAGTGGATGTTCCAGACACAAGACAGGAAACAAAGGATGGCTCACCGACTTTAAAGCTTTTGATGGACCCAAAATCACCTTTGGAGGAAAAGAAAACTCGTAAAATTAAGGGGGAAGGCATAATGCTCAAAAACAATTTGAAGATTCATAATGTGGCCTATGTTAAAGGACTGAACTTCAACCTATTGAGTATCAGTCAATTATGTGATGAAGGCTACAATGTGCACTTCAAAAAAGAAGGATGCAAAGTGATTCACAGCCAAACCAACACAGTTGTACTGGCAGGAAGAAGAGAAGACAACATGTATGTGGTAGACTGGAAGACAGCAACAACAGAAACATGTTTGCTTGTCAAAAGTGAACAATCAATCAATTGGATTTGGCATAGAAGATTGAATCATCTCAAATTCAAAACCATCAACACACTGTCAAAGAACAAGTTAGTTGAAGGCCTACCAGAGATCACATTCCAGAAAGAAAGTTTATGTGATGCATGTCAAAAAGGGAAGCAAATTAAAAGCTCTTTCAAGTCAAAGCCCTATCAGTCAACAACAAGAATTTTGCATCTTCTGCATATGGATCTTTTTGGACCAGTCACACCAGTCAGTATAAGTGGAAATAAATACACTCTAGTAGTGGTGGATGACTTCTCCAAATACACCTGGACTATATTCATGAACAAGAAGAGAGAGACACTCAAAAAGTTTGGTCAGGGAGAGGATTTCAGGCAATCTGGACAATATTCAAGCAACTCACACCAGCAGTAACCCCAGATTTACCTCAACAGGGAGAGGATTTCAGGCATAACAAAACTCCTCCAAGACTACATGATCACGTGTAAGTCACTAACGTCAATATTACTAGCAAGAATTCTAGGTACATCGTAGTATAGTAAGGGCGAATCAAGGTCGATCCCACAGAGACAAAGCAACTTTAGGTATAAACGATTATAACCTAACTAAGAAGGCATATATAGGTGGTCATTGACCAACAATAAACATGAAAGAAATGTGGTATTCCTTCCTATCTTCCCGTCGATCTACTAACTTGGATTAGTTAATCTTTATATTTACTTCCCTACATAATTTCCTTAAATTAATAGAGCGAGCTTTTAGTTTAATTTTAAGCTATGGGTGCAACTCCTAACCTCCAACCATGGTAGTAGAAAATCTATACACAAGATACCCTCCTTAATTGGTCCGTAATAGCCCATACGCATAAAGAACTACAATTGCCGATATCGAGCTCTAACTCATACCGCTAACCCGCCTAGACAGCTGCTGACACTAATCATCATGTTCCTAGGGTCCATCAAGACTATGTCCAAACTTACACTTCACTATCAATTCTTCATGCTAATTTACGAATACAATAAGAAGATTGGCCAGATCTAACCTGCTTTTAATTAAACCTGTCGATCAACGTAGCAGACGTGAATCCTCTAAATTAAGTTTTCTAAATTCTACCTCGGTAAACCTGTATAGACCGCCAGTTTACCGGGGGCAGCTTTTCTTAATTTTGGATCTACATTGCTCAATTACGATTAATCTAAGTAAATCATGGGGTCGTTAAACATGCAAATTAACTAAAACACGTAAATACGAACAGATCTACCATGTTGAAGACAAAAAGGAACGTTCAAAGCTTCATACTTTCAACGATGGAGATCTAGCTCGATCCACTCAAGCTAGAGATGTTAGAGAAGGGGAGAAAACCAGAAATAACTCCTCAAAATCTTAGAATAACTTTATTTCATCAAATTGTATAATGTGTATAAGATAGAAAATAATTGAGTGCTTATACAATAATCAGCTAATGTGGCTTTATATAGATACAACAACCGACTTATGACTCATAGAAACTCTATCCAACCTAGTAGATGCAGAATAATCGAAATCGTGTTCCACAAGGTTCTCGGTTTACCGGACCTAGCCCACGGTAAACCGGGCTAGCTTTTCTAAATTTTCTTTAGCGGATCTCTTCTTGGACTTCTTTTACTCGGCCCAACATGCTTCCTTTGATCCAGATCCAATCTCTAATGCTCCAGATTCGGTACATCCTGTAAAACACATAGAACGAGGCAAAACAGTAACAAACCTTCGGGAAAATAACACAGATGCAGAATTACAAACCTAGAAACATACACACAGAATTTAAAACATATTCCATATAATAACGAGCCTATATATCCTCTCTTTGAGTAGAATTTGGGGTCATTAAAGGTATAATTAATGGTACTATTTAAAGCGTTATCAACTACCGCCCACTTAGCTTTTTATCTTCCCAAGCAAAAAGGTGAAAAGAAAACAACATCCCGATCAGTATACAAGTTAATTAAAAAGATCTATGCCTCACAAAGTCAAGATCAAGATCATGCCACTCATATTCATTAGTAACGTATTAATCACTATTCATGTCATGAGCTAATGTGTGTGCAATGACTTTAACCGCTTAGTAATGCAGACAATCTCACATTACGTCAACCCATAGTCGAACTAACCAGTCTTGAACATGTTTTTATTAATCAAATTAGCTGGCAAGCCGGATCGAGAACCGAGTATTTCTCTTAGGCTCGCGTTTAACGGTCTACGCAAAAGTCGTGCGTTTTATGCTCCATCGACTCAATTTTTGCCAAAGAGATTATATATGTATATATTTCAATGCACTTCTCTTTCTTGGCGGGTGAACTCTCATTGATATATCTATCCTCACGGTCTTACTCTTGATAAACTACCTAATCCGAAATTTCTTTGCCTTTATAAGCGTTGGTGGAACATAATTCGGGATAAAGCCAGGGACAACTCTAGTCAAAGCAATGTGCTATTGACTACACACCAAGGAAAGTGAGTTATACATGCTTAAAATTTGTGGCTCATAATAGAATATGAGGTTAATATGCCACTACTTCAGAAATGGACACAACTTTTACTCATACAAAGTCAAACAAAGATGAAGTCAATTAACTCAAAAAGATAAAAGATATCATATTTTTTTCAAAATTTTGTCGAAACAAATCAAAGTCTAGGTGGTGAACAATGCATCAAAGAGAATCAAGATAATCATGTAATTCACGAAATATAATGCTAAGAAGCTAAGTGACCTCACTTACCCCCCACTTAATCAAAACATTGTCCCCAATGTGTAAGATGGAAAAGTTAAAAAGAAAAGGAACTTAGATTCGTTAAGAATGGAGCCAAAGAAGAATTTGATCGCCGTATAATTCGATGGGCGTATGTAATGAAATCCTTGAAGAATCTATGCTAAGTATCTCAAACAATCCAAGAAGAATGGTGGTGACAAGAAATCGTATAATAATATCGCGCCAGTAAATGAGAAAATAAATAACTCCAAACAGTTTAAGCTGAAAAATCATTATATTAATAAATCAGCTACATTACTAGATAGGGAATAAAAATAAAAATAAGAAAATGGAAAATAACAACAATGAAAATAAAGAAAACTAATCTTCGTCATAATAATCCTCTCAGTCATCTCTGGGCTCAAAACCGGGAGGTGGTGTAGAACTCAAGGCAGCAGCGGTGGAAGAGGATGCTCTGTGACGTGGGGCAGACCTAGGTGGAGGGGTCACGGGAGGAACTCGTAGAAAGTCTATAATCATGTCCATCTTGTGATGCAGACTCGCAATTTCTCTTGAGTTCTCCTCTAGAAAGGCTCTCTGGGATCAAGGTCCTCCGAGGACCGGAGTACGCTCTCTCCCACCTCTCGAACCGGCCTGTCTTGGTACTTTCAAAATTGACTATGAACTGATCATCGGCTCAGGGTCTTCCCACTCATCACTAACTAGAACCGGAACCTCGACCTCTATAGTGAACATGTCAATCATAGGCCCATATGGCAACTGCTCGCGCTCAGATGTGGCGGCAAGCTCGTGAATGCGGCTGTGCATTAGGAGACCTATGTTGACTGGAGATCCCTGCTCCAGATAGAACATCAACTCTGCCCTCTTCGGTGTGACAGACACCGTATGCTTCGTCGGCAGCAGGCGAGCACAAACAAATCAATTGACCACCTTCCTATCCTAGGATAACTCATTTTCCAGGAAGATGGTGGGGGCTCCCATAGGATTGCGCCTCCATTTCACCCCAAAGTACTCTGTAATCATTTGCATCCACTCTAGATCTTTAATATTGGTCGAGGATGTGTACTCATCTAGGCCCACTGGTGGATTGTGAACCCCGTAATAGGCGTTGATCTGCTTATACGTGAAGTCAACCTTAACTCCATGGACCATCGCAAATGTAGCTCATTGGTTTTGCGAAAGATATGCATAAAATTCTCTCACCACTGTAGCATTGAATCACGTCAGTGCCTCAGCTATATCCAAAATATCTTGTACCTTTAGGCTCATGGCAAGATCGTACCATAATCGTCAGACACAACTCCTTGTTCTCAGGCAACCGGTCTTCTGTTCCAATGCCCTCGGAACAATTCATAGATTTCCAAAGAATGAAATTGCTCAACCCCGTCTATTAAGGGGTTAGCATCTCCATAGACATACTGGTGGCCACTTGGACGATGGGCGGTTCTGCTACGATTGGGACCCATCCTGATTGATACAGAGACAGATGATGAAGCTAATTTCTGAAAATGGACCCTCGGTAAACCGGCCCTATACCCCGATTTCCCGGCCTAAATTTTTCTCAGTTTTTTCTGTGATGGTGCTTCTAATACTGGAAGATGATGAACTGCAGCACATCACTATTACAGTAGCACTACTAATCAGCAACATGGATGGAAAATGTGGTGTTTTGGTTATTGAAATGAAAGAAAAAAGGTTTGATTTTGGTAGAGGTATGGTAGTGATAGTGGTGGTGATGGGGACGAAATTTATAGAAGAAGAATAAATAGAGTGATTTTGGTGATGGAAAAAGAAGATAATTGGTGAGGATGATGAATAATGGTGGTTGAAGGGTGTTTAAATAGGAAAAATGATAGAAGGTGGAAGGATTTGGTGGGACTGTTGGCAGAGGAGTAATTATGGTGAGGGAGGGGTTTGATTGATGGGATTGAGGTGGATTTGTGGTGGAGTGTGGGAATAGATGAAAAGGTTGAAAATAGGGAAAATGGGACGGTTTTGCTGACTGGTAGGTTTCTGATGCAACGTGTGTCCTACACGTGTCTCTAAAAATTCTGCTTTTTGATTTGACACTCAGAAACTGGAAAAACCTTGCTCGGTAACCTGGAGGTTACTCCCGGTTTACTAGGGCTTCTTTTCCCTAGATTTCTCTGTACTCCTTCTCTGCACACCTTATAATAACTTTCTTCTCAATCTTGACCTCAAAATGACTAGTTCTTTACTCCTTTTGTTGCTTTTTCCGACTCAATCCTAACCTACTTCAGTAGAATGCACAACGAGTAAAAAAACCTTTCCAACAACCACTGGTTTCAAGCCTAAGGGTGCGGTAGGATGAAAAAAAACTTGTCCCTTCATCTAGCTACTTTTATTCATTCCTGTCCTATCTAAGGGTTCAAGAGAATAGTTCTTAGTTTAAAGTCGTCAGCTTGACTTACCTTCGGATCTTCAATCAGTCAAAATTCGGGGCCTTAACTCGCCAAACTTGCATCTTCGAGGTTCAACCGTCATGCACTTCCTTTCTCGTCGATCATTATCTTTCAAGAGTGCCTTTTCCCGGTTTTCCATAGAAACTTTCTGAGCGCTCTTCCTAGCATGCCTCTCTCTCTTTGCTTGCATACTACGTCTACCTCTATGTCAAGATTTAAATTTTATGCCCAAGGACTAGAATCCTTGAGCACCTTGATGTGGTCCTTCTCTTCGTGTTCTATAAGCATTAATCTCATGAATTCTTGCTCAACGGTTTCTACTACAACCTCTCGTTGCCTATGCCATTCCTTTTCTATCTCCATGATTTCCACTTTTCCTGAACCATAAGTCATCTTGCAACTTTCCGGCCAATTATCCAGGGGCTCTAGGATTTTCATTGATACGGCATCATTGTTCAATCTTAAAGTTATCTCCCTATTATCAAAGTCCATGATGGCTCTGTTGGTCGCTAAGAATGGTCTACCCAATAGAACAGGGGCACTCGGATCCTCAGGTACGTCTAAAACCGTGAAATTTATTGGAAATGAGTATCCTCATGCCTTAATCATACAATCATTTAGCAGGCCGGCAGGCATATACCCTGGAGAAATTCCCATGCTCAATCTAAATCACCCCTGAAAATTTCCTCCTCGTATTTTCTCTTGATTAATCATCCTCACCCAGTTATCACTAGATCAAAGGGCCCAAATTTTATACCCGATTAATTTTGCTTCATCAATTGGTGCTAGAAGGAGGGCCATATGCTCATAATTGTTGTTGAGGCTTACAGAAAGTAAATAATAATGTCGAATTCCTTAGAGAACCAAGTACTAGATGTAGACGAAGTCCTGATCGTTAATAACGAAAACGATGGACTGAAAGCATTGAAAATCACCCAAGACTTCAAGATTAATACCATCTATGGAGGCCCAGAAGAGGATAGCATCAGGACTGCTGATGCATGGAGTAAAAGGAAATGACTCTCCGGTGAAGTGGCCTATGGTCCACGGGGCCCCTTCTCCTTGATGATAAATAACGAAGGGCTGATAATCGAAACTGTAGTTCATCAAAATCTAGTAAAAAGAGTTTGTGTGGATACCAAGAGTGCAGTGAATATAGTGTATTATCTATTTTACCAATGGGAATGATTGAGCTGCTTACCACATTTGGCCAAGAGCCAAGGAGTCAAACCTTGCACATCAGTTATGTTGTTGTTCAATCTACTTCTCCCAATAATATCATTATGGGTCAACCAGCATTGATCGATCTCCGAGATTCCATCTCCTTATCTAATAACAGTCTTAAAATTCCCACCCTGTACTGGTCGGTATAGGTCAAAAGGGATGTAGAAACAGCCAGGAGCTGCTATACCACCATTACCAATGGAGAAGATGCAGCCCGACAGGTCCTTATAGAGGAACTCCTCCCAGAAGATGAGGAAACATGGTCCTCGGAAGATAAAGTAGAAAATGTCTGTCTTTGGGACGGTCACCCCGAACAGACAATAGAAGTTGTAGCTTTGATTCCTGACTCACACAAAGAACAGCTTATTAGGATACTCAAAGAATTCTGAGAGGTGTTTACATGGAAAACCGAAGACATGCCCGGTTTATCCTCAGACATCGCAGTTCATAAACTAAACTTGGATCCAAACAGGAAGCCAATTCCACAAAAGAGGAGCACTTTGCGTAGGAGCGTATGAATGCGATTCTAAATGAAGTAACTAAGTTGCTTCAGGCGAAAATTATTAAGGAAGTATTATACCAGAGTGGCTAGAAAATCCCGTGCTAGTCAAGAAGCCAGACGGAAACTGGTGGATGTGTGTAGACTTCACTAAACTCAACAAGGCTTTCCCTAAATATTGTTGCGCCCTACCCAAGATAGACTGTCTCGTAGACTCCACCGTCGAATTTGAGGTGTATGCATTCTTAGATGCCTATAGGGGTTATCACCAGATCACCAAGGATCCCAACGACGCAGAAAAAACCTCGTTTATAACAGAGTTCGGATCCTATTGTTATATAACCATGCCCTTTTGCCTAAAGAACATGGTAGAAACTTACCAGAAGGTACTGAAAAAGATCTTTAGTGGCCAATTTGGCAGATGTATGTTGGTATATGTTTATGATTTACTGATTATAAGCAGGACTATTGACCAATACTTAAAGGATGTCAAAGAAGTTTTTGGGGTGCTTCGACGAACCCATATGAAGCTCAATCCTAAGAAGTGCACGTTCGGCGTAAGATCGGGCAAGTTTTTAGGCTACATGATCTTAAAAGAAGGAATCAAAGCTTACCCAGATAAGCTAGATGCGTTGCGGACTATGCCCCTAACGAAAAGTATTAAAGAGGTTAAGAGGCTGACAAGGTGGATGACCGCCCTAAGTAGATTCCTGTCTAAATCGGCACATCGTTCCCTTCCTTTCTTTAAAATCCTGAAGAAAACAACATCGTTCAAGTGGAACGAGGAAAGTTAGAAAGCCTTGGAAGAATTGAAGTCTTACCTTGAAGATTTGCCGACCTTGACATCCCCAAAAGAAGGAGCTATATTGTAACTTTATTTATCAGTGTTTGATGAAGCTATAAGCACTGTATTGGTAAAAGAGAAAGATAGAACGCAGTGTCCGATCTTATACGTAAGCAAGGCCCTGCATGACCTAGAGGTTCGATATACCAACGCTGAGAAGTTGGCATTGGCATCGGTGCATGCTTCTAGAATATTGAGACCCTACTTCCAAGCTCAGACCGTAAGGGTAGTAACAGACCAGCCTTTGAAACAGGTGTTTTCTAGGCCGGAAAAATCGGGAAGACTAGCAAAATGGATTGTGGAACTAGCCGAATACGACTTGGAGTTTTGCCCACGAACTGCAATCAAGGCCCAAGATTTGGCCGATTCTCTAGCAGAAGGGGCAGCTATCACCATTAACCAAGAGCAGCTGATCGCGTGCAAAGCACTTACTAGCAAAAGGACAAGGTATATCTTAGTAGAGCAATGGCGAGTCAAGGTCGATCCCACAGAGACTCATAAGAACACAAATTAATAAGATTGAGCTTGTCACAAATAAGGTCTACAACCAACTATAATATAGAGAGAAGTAAAATTGGTAACAATAAACTGGCAAGATTATGCAAGTTCAAACAGAGCAACAAGGGTTTCTAAGGTATTAGTCTAATTATGAGTGATTAGCTATTCCCACCACACATGCAATAATCATCCCCGTTGGTAAATATTAATTCATTGTCAGTTACGGGAGCAACTCCTAACCCTATCCACTTCCATTGTAAGGACAGCATATAATATATACGCAACTAACCTCTTTCATGAGTTGTATTAGTTCATATGCAATAAGTTCTAGAGTTGCCGGTTGAAACCGAAAACCTCCCTAGGTAGATATGGACTATGACTAGCATGTTCCTAAGGATCTATCAAGACTATGTCCAAATTAACACTTCACTAACAGTCCTTCATGCTATTTATGATGACATGCAAATAATTGATCAGGATACTAACATGTAAATTAAATCTGTCGATCAACGTAGCTGCCGCCGATTATCATGAACTAGTAATTTACTAGGTATTCAGATCTAGCAATATAGACCATCGCAGATCTGAAGAATGCAACCACTACTTCATGATTTCTTCACCAACGAATCAGATCTATACATAAATGGGGTAAAATAAACTACATCTACATAATTAAACTAAATAAACAATTAGCACATACAAGTCAAATAGAACAATGACAGATCTACATCTTGGAAAAGGCAGAAAATTATACCCTTGAAGATGAGTGTAGATCTCCCTCGGATCTCTTCCTAGGTGGCTACTACATCGTCTCTTCGAGCAGAACTCATAAAATAAATAAAATAAAGAACAAATAACTTTTATTGCATAATACTCGTAAGTTTTTAGGTACATTGAATTCTGATGCGAAAACTCTTATTTATAACTACATAAACCGACTTAGAAACACCTACATCTACCACTCATCCAAGAAAACGTGTTTCGGAAGATTCTGGAGCCTCGGTAACCCTGCGGCATATACCGATTCATCGAGGGTATTTTTGTATTTTTCTTTCTGCCGACTTATCTTGGAAGGTTCTGGAATACCCTAGGCCCAATCCTTTCGTTCTGTCCACTCCAGAATTGTCCACAATGCTTAGCCCAATATTTCGTATTAAGAAAATAATCAAACAGCGCACGAAATAATATCGAATAATGGAATATAAACGTTAAATGCAAAATACTCAACTCGTGGTGCCGACATATGATATTTAACTCAAATGGTTCATAATTATAAGTCGAAACAACAATTTTTAGCTCGTAATGGATAGAATGTTGATGCCGTTGGATAGACTATTTTAAGCGTCATCAACTACCCCCCACTAGCCCTTTGCTCATCCTCGAGCAGAGTATCAACGCGGAATGTACCTCCAAGAGCAATCCCCATTAACTACGAAATATTCAATAAATATTTCCGGTAGAACAGACATCAAGCAACAATCCATAACCTCCCCATTAATTATTACTTACCATGCATCAATGTGTCGTGTGATAAATGAGTCGTGATAATGCGTTCGTGAGGAGAATCAAGTTGTATTAACCCCACAATCTTAACTTACCTGTGCATACACTCGCTCATCTTGCCTTCAGACTTGGTTACACAACATGGTACCTTAATCGGGCTGGGCGGTCTTGGGGACCGAGTCTTCATCTTAGGTCCTCGTTTGTTTCTTTTTTATGTGAGGGTCGTGCCCTTTTTGCAACGAGTTCGCTTCCCTCACTGCCTTTATTATATAATATCTTTTTATTTTTCTTTGTTTGCTTTTTTTTCTCTTTTTTTTTGGCAGATTTCTCACTATTTTTTCTCCCTCTCTCACAGCCCGTTTTGTCCCGATTTACCCCTTGTGGTATTCAGGTTGCTTCCCTTGTCATACAACAATTTTTTAAATTATATAGACAGACAAATAATGATTCCCGGTTAAAATAACTCATCATCTAATCTTAAACACTTCTCACTTAGATTACATGCTCAAATAATTGAGTGCAATGATAGAATAACAATTAATAATTCACTGCTTCATGCAACGTAACACATGCTCCTTCTTCCATACTAAATTGAATACGCTATAGCTAAATTCAAATCGTTCTTGGGCTCTTTTTCTATCGATTCCTTACTCGGAACGTGCAATAAGGAAGTTAAAAACAGTGTTAAATTTTCAAAATTATTTCCTTTATCGAGTAACCAGCTTAACCAGCTAAGACCGCCCTTACCCCCCACTTATTATAGGCATTGTCCCCAAAGACCAATAAAAAAGAAAAGAAAAAGGTACTTAGCTCTAGAATTGGTCGGCAGAGTCAAAGCACATTCCGGAGCATAATCATTGGCTCCTAGGTCATCCATCTTCCAAGTTTTAACTACATTCCAAAATACTTCCAAAAACTGTGAGTAACATGCGAAGGGCAACAAGAAAATAAGGTGGCGGCAACTATGCATACCTCAGGAATGCGCAAAAACAGTTGAAGCCATTTTATTCTTTTATTGGCCTAAGGAAGACGCGAAAACTTTTATGAGGGTCTCACATGAGAATCGTGAAGGAAAATACCACAGATATCTTTAGTCAGATGACCGAAGATATACGTGATGAAAAAAACCTTGCGATTGTCATGATAGTTTATTGACTCAAACAAACTAAAATAAACAAAAGTAATAAATAAGGGTTATAGAAAGAGTTTTGAATTTATAGTCGCCAGCTCGACTGTACTAATAGGGCTCCTTTATTTGTACACTGGATCCTCCAACATAAATGCCTCCAACTCAGCGTCGTACTTGCGCTCTAGGTAATGCTTCACCCTATGGCCATTTACTATGAAAGTCCTCCCAGAGTCTTCATTCCTAACTTCACACGCACTTGAATTGAAGACTTTTATGAACTCATATGGTCCAAACCATCTAGACTTCAACTTCCCAGGAATAAGACGAAGACACGAATTATACACCAGCACCTTATCTCCAAATTGAAACGTGCGGTTGAGAATCTTTTTATCTTGCAGGTGCTTCATTCTTTCCTTATAAATCTTTGCATTCTCATACGCTTGAAGTCTAAATTCTTCCAATCTATTCAATTCTAGTAATCTCTTCACACCGGCTAAACTTTTATACATGTTTAGGAACCTCATAGCCCACAGGGCTCGGTGCTCGAGTTCTACCGGTAAATGACATGATTTTCCAAACACTATCATACACGGTGTCATCCCAATTGTGGTCCTATAAGCTGTTCTGTTTTCCCAAAGAGCGTCATCTAATTTCAAAGACCAATATTTCCTTGTGGTATTCACAGTCTTCTCTAAGATCCCATTTATCTCCATGTTCGTGACCTCCACTTGTCCACTTGTCTAGGGGTGATATGCTGCTACAATCTTATGTCTAACCCCATATCTCATCATCATTTTCTCAAAGAACCTATTACAAAAATGGCTCAATCCGTCACTAATTATGGCTCTTGGCACTCCAAACCTTGTCAAAATGTTCTTCTTAAGAAATCTTAGGATAACCCTGGCATCAATAGTAGGTGAGGCCACCGCCTCCATCCGTTTGGAAACATAATCAACCCAGGATGTAACGATTTGATTCTAACGATATGAAAGGCCTAACAAAGTCAATTCTCCATATGTCGAATAACTCCACTTCTAAGATACTCTGTAGTGGCATCTCGTTCCGCTTGGAAATTTTACCAGTCATTTGACAAAAATGACAAGCTCTTGTAAACTCTTAAGCAAATTTATGAATTGTTGGTCAACAGAATCCACACTACAATACCTTTGCTGCTGTCTTGTCCTGTCTATAGTGACCTCCAACTTCTTGAGAATGACATTGGCTCAGAATACTTGGAATCTCATCCTCATGAATGCATCTCCTGAGAATGGCATCAAGGCATATCTTGTATGGGTAGGGATCATCCCAATAATAATGCTTTATCCGTAAGGAACTTCTTATCAGCATTTGTGAATTCCGGTGTTAGGTACCTTCCTATTAGATAATTTACAATGTTAGCAAACCAAGGATATATCTTGCCTACCCTTGATGTATTCTATCAGGGTTGAGATTCGATTGGAGCTACAACTGAGACGGAAAAAAGTTGTTCATTAGGAAAGTTGTCATTGATCTCAGTTGGTTGCTCCTCTTCTAGGAAAGTTAATCTTGACAGGTGATCAACCACCAGGTTCTCATATCCCTTTTTATCCTTGACCTCGACATCAAACTCTTGTAGAGTAGAATCCGTCTCAAAAATCTTTTTCTTGCTTGGTTAGAAGGTATTTCAAAGCTGCGTGGTCAGTGAATATAGTGACTTTCAATCCTATCAGATATGGTTGAAACTTGTCAAATGAAAATATAATAGCTAAAATTTCCTTCGCATAATTCCACTGGGCACTGTTAGGGGTACGACTGGTGTATTAGATAGGCTTAAAGATTTTATCCTCCCTTTGTCCTAGGGCTACTCCAAATGCCGTGTCGCTTGCATCACACATAAGCTCAAAAGGTTTGTTCCAATTAGGGCTACCATAATTGGACCGGTTATAAGCATTTACTTCAATGTGTTGAATGCTTGCGTGCACTGTTCTCCAAATACAAAAGGCACATCCTTTGCATATAATTCAGTCAAAAAACCTTAGAGAAATGCTTAATAAACCTCCTATAAAATAAGGTGTGGCCAAGAAAGGCTCGCAACGTGTTTAAGTTTGTTGGAGGGGTAACTTCTCTATTACCTCTATCTTTGCCTTATCAACCTCCATTCCTTTCTTTGAAATCTTATGACCCAAATTATTCCTTCTATAACAATGAGAAGGCATTTTTCCCAGTTAAGTACAAGGTTGTTCTCTTCACATCTCTTCCGCACTCTACTAAAGTTGTCCATGCATTTATCAATGATCTCTCCAAATACAGAAAAATCATGAATGAAAATTTCCAGAAAGTCTTCCAGCATGTCCACATATAGTGACATCATGCACCTTTGGAATGTCGCTGGTGCATTACAAGGTCCAAAAGGCATGCGAATGTATGCAAAAGTTCCATAGGGACATGTGAAATTTGTTTTCTCTCGGCCCTCGGGGGCAATATGGATCTGATAATAACCAGAATATACATCTAAGAAACAATAAAAAGCTTGACCGCTTAATCTTTCTAACATCTGGTCAATGAATAGTAGTGGAAAATGATCTTTACAAGTTGCGTTATTTAGTTTCCTGAAATTGATGCAGACTCGATGTCCAGTAATTATCCTCATAGGGATTAACTCAACGAACTCATTAGGTTGAACAGTGAATACTCCTTTCTCGGGCACCACATGAATCGGGCTCACCCATTCACCGTCTGCAATTGGGAAAATGATTCCCATTTCCAACATATTTATAATCTCCTCCTTAACAACATCCATCAATAGTGGCATCAGTCTCCTTGAGGTTGTGCTACAGCTCTCTTTTCTAGGTCTACAGAAATTTTATGCATACACTGGGCTTATTCCTCTAATATCTGCAATCGTCCACCCAAATGCTCCCTTATTCTCTCTTAATACTCTTAAAACTTTCTACTCCTCTAAAGGTGATAGTAACGATGAAATTATGAGAGGAAGAGTATCATCTTGTAAGTATACGTACTTCAGGCGAGATGGTAAATGTTTTAACGTTAGATTCCTTGGTGGCTCTTCTAGCGATGATCTTAACAGCTTCCCAGTGAATTGTAAATCAAAGAGCTTATGCCACGAAGGTCTATGAACTGTTCCTCCTAAATTCACAGAAGATATAGGCTATACTTCTCGCACTTGACCTTCGCTACACCTAGGCCATGTTTCCTAATTACTTCCTCCATCCTCTTTCAGGAGAAAAGTCTCTGCTACTTCAGGGTCTAGTGCCACTTGCTGATATAGTTCTAAAACAAGCTCATCTATGTCATCTAGCATGTAACATGCTTCTCCCTCATCTTGTGCTTAATTCATGTTTTCATCATATTGAACACTATGCTGCCTTTATTTACTCTTAAAATCAGCTCACCCTTATGAGCATCTATCAATGTTTTACTTGTCGCTAGGAAAGGTCATCCTAGGATCAGTGGAACATTGTGGTTAGCTTCCATATCCAGCACTACATAGTCTACGGGGAATACGAACTTATCAACTTTCACCAGTACATCCTCCACCACTCCATACGGTTGCTTCATAGACCTATCGGCCAATTGAAGGGTTATAGATGTTTCATTCAACACTTTCTTGCCTAACTTATGAAAGATGAAGAGTGGCATTAAATTGACACTGGCTCCCAAATCGCAAAATGCTTTGTTTAGGCAAACTGCTCCAATTGTTAATGGTATGAGGAAACTCTCAGGATCTTTACACTTAGGAGGCAATTTGCATTGCAAAACTGCCGAGAATTCGTAGTTAAGGCAAATAGTCTCAAGGACTAACAACTTCCTTTAGGTAAAGACTACTTCTTTCAAGAATTTTGCATACTCTGGCATTTAGGCCAAAGTTTCTACCAAAGGTATATTCACTTGCAATTTCTTAAACATTTCTCTGACCTTTTTATAACGAGCATCATCATTATTCGATTTATATCTCCTATGGGGGATAGGTTAAAGTAGCAAGATTAATAGTTCCATTTCATGAAAACTTACCTACTGCCAGCCGCTGCGCTGCTTGCTTGTCTGTTGGGTCTGCAGACACCCGGTTAATCGGTATAGTGTCCCGCATTACCGGCCCCTCTTTTTCCCCAGATTCTGCTGCTTTCTGCTTTTGTCTGCTTTCTGATTCTTCATAGACAGTTGGTAATGGGTCCAAGCAGTTCCTTTCTGCTTCTAGTCATAATTGCATTCACTTCCTTCGGATTCTTCTCAGTGTTACTTGGAAATCCTGCCGGAGGACGGGCTGACACTCGTTCGGCGATCTGCCCCACATGGTCAGTCATGTATAATTATTTTGACAATATGTGGTGAAGTTTGCATTCTACTCGGTCATGGATTTTGTGAGTTGATTGACCGTGTCGGTCACAATTGAGCTGATTTTATCCATGGCAGCTTCCCAACCACCTGACTTGTTGAATTGAGGCATGAATCCACCAGTTTGTCTCGGTCTCTCTCCACCATTAGGGTCACTTAGTCGAAAACCAGGGTGGTCATGAGAACCTGGGCGGTATCCACCCCTATAGGGATTTCCTTGTCTCCCTAGATAGTTCACATCTTCGGTGTTGGTTACTTCAACTTCTTGAACCTTCTCTACCTTGGCAATTCAATCTTGCATGCAATCTATTTTCTTTTTCATTGACATTAACTGGTATACGATCATTTGAGATGTATCTTCTCCAAATACTCCTTCAGCTGCCTTGACATTCTCAATTTGATGCGATCCCTATTGGCTTGTTAGTGCTATTTGCTCCAACTTTTCTTCAGCTTCTTCAGGTGACAGCAATGCAATACATCCATTGCTTGATGAATCTACTCCCAGCTGTTCACTTGCCCGCAATCCATGATAGAAACTATGCATTCGTATGGGCAAAGTGATATCGTGGTGAGGGAATCTCCGTTGTGCTTCCTTAAACCTTCCCCAAGCTTATTCGAAATTCTCGGCTGGTTTCTGCTTGAAATTCATGATGTCTTGTCTCATATGTAATGACTTCCTAGGCGGGCAATACTTATTCATAAATTTTTGCAGTAGATCGGTCCATGTTTGGATGGATCCGGGTGCTAGAGACAATAACCATATCTTCGTCTTGTCTTTCAGAGTGAATGGAAACAATTTCAGCTTGATGTTATCTTTAGGTACTCCTACTGGTTTGACCGTGCTGACTATCTCTAAGAAGTTAGTGATGTGTAGACTAGGATCTTCGTTCGGTACTCCATGGACAGAAGTGTAATTGATCACCATCTCGTATCACGTTTGGCATTGGATGAAAGACCTCAGCGGCATTCTCTGGCTGAACAATCGCTGGCACAAACTACTCAATCGTGGGCATTGCATAACTCTATAGAGTTTTTCTATCTTTTTGTAACACAACTCCTTCTCCATTTCTTCCATTGACACCGTTTTGTCCATTCTGCACCATTGGGTTGTCTGTATCCTCCATAGGTGGAATGTCTTCTTCCTTCTCGTTTTCATCTCCTTTTGTGTGAACTCACGTTGTCCACCAGCCTAACAGTAATCTCTAGAGCTTCATTTCTCTTTTGTCTAGTAAACTTTTCGATCTCAAGTATGAATCTATCGAGTTTGGATGCTGAACTCCGTGTAGCGTACTACAAGACACAAAAAGAATAAAAAACTTAGTGACTTACCTTGGCGGCTATTACACTCTCCTGGCAGACTCAAAAATACAGACTTTGACTACCGACTCGATGCTAAACTGACAGAATCTATTCTACTGAATCTGGGGGCCTCGATTAACCGTGGGTATACCTCGATTAACCGAGAGTGATTTTTCTCCAAATTCAAACAAAAATGTCTCTGTATGACTCCAGTATTAACAGACTACAAAATAGACTCAATAAAATAGACTCGAATATATACAGACACTCAATCTCAAATAAAAAGTATTCTTGACATGAGTCCCCGGCAACGAAGTTGTTGCTCCCTAGAAAAGGCTTTGGTTAAGTTTAGAAGGGGGGTTGATAACGGTTAAAATAGTCTATCCTACGGCATCAATATACTATCCATTACGAGCTAAAAATAGTTGTTTCGACCAATAAATATGAACAATTTATGTTGAATACCATATGTCGGGTTCGTGAGTCGAGAAATCTTCACTTAGCATTTATTTTCCCTATTTCGATATTATTTTGTGTATTATTTGATGATTTCCAGGATACAAAATATTGGGCTAAGCATGATGGACGAATCTTGAGTGGACTGAATGAAAGGAATGGGCCTAGGGTATTCTAGAAGCATCTAAGTCAAGTCGCTTGAAGAAAAAGGATGAAAATACCCTCGGTAACCCGAGGGGCGGTGCCGACCTACCGAGGGTCCAGAATCTTCCAAAATGCATTTTCTTGGACAAAGGGTCGAACTAGTTGTTCTTAAGTTGGTTTAGATAGCTATAAATAAGTGGCTTCGCCTCAGAATACAATGTGCTCAAATTATTCAAGGAAATAATGCAATAAAAGTTCTTTTCTCTTTATTTTATTTATTTTATGAGTTCTGGTTGGAGAGACGACGGATTCGCCGCCTAAGGAGAGATCCAAAGGAGATCTACACTCGTCTTTGAAGGTATGATTTTCTGTCTTTTCCAAGATATAGATCTATCGTTGTTATATTCGACTAGTATGTTATAATTTCTTATTTAGATAATTATGTGGTAGTTAGTCCCCATGTGTTATAGATCTGATTCGTTGGTGAAAAAATCATGAGATGGTAGTTGCGTTCTTCCGATCTGCGACAGTCTATATCGCTAGATCTGAATACCTAGTAAATTACTAATTCATGATGATCGGCGCCAGCTACGTTGATCGATAGATTTAATTTACATGTTTTTAGTCTGATCAACTATTTCATAAATTAACATGACGGACCGCAAGTGAAGTGTTAATTAGGACATTATCTAGACTGGACCCTAGGAACGTGCTGGTCAATGTCGACAGCTGTCTTGGCAGGTTTGCGGTATGAGGTAACACTCAATAACGGTAGCTCTAGTTCTTTATGCTTATGGGCTACTACTGACCAATTAAGAAGGGTAGCTTGCGTATAGATTGTCTACTGACATTCTCGGAGTAGATAGGGTTAGGAGTTGTACCCGTAGCTGAACAATGAATAAATTCACCAATGGGGAGGACTGTTGCATGTGTGAGGGAATAAATAATTAATCATAATTGAACTAATACCTTAGAAACTCTAGTTTTCTTCGTTGAACTTGCATAATCTTGTAGTTTGAGGCACCAATACTACTGTCTATATATTATAGTTGGTCGTAGACCGTTATTCGTGACAACACAATCTTGATAATTAGACATTCTTACGAGTCTATGTGGGATTCGACCTTGACTCGCCAGTACTCTACTACGATATACCTAGTCGTATTTCTAGTAAGTGCGTTGTACGCGATCAAGAGTTTTGGCGCCGTTGCCGGGGACTCAGGTCAAGAATAATTTTTATTTAAGATTGAGTTTGATGTATATATTTGAGTCTGTTTTATAGTCTGTTAATACTAGAGAGATATAGAGTCAGTCATGTTAAAATCTGGAAAAAGGCACAACCGGTTTACCGAGGGATACCTCCGATAAACTGAGGGTCCAGATTTTCCAGAATCGTTTCTATTAGTTCAGAGTCGAGTCAATAGTCAGAGTCTGTATTTTTTAGTCTTCCAGGCGAGTGTAACAGCCGCCGAGGCAAGTTACTAACCTTTTTATCTTCTTTTTTTGTGTCTTGTAGTACGTTACACGTAGTTCAGCAGCCAAACTCGAGAGATTCATACCTGAGATTGAAATGTTTTCTAGACAAAAGAGAAAGGAAACTCGAGAGAGATCTGTTAGGCTGGCGGATGACGTGGTTTTGAACGAAGGGGATCACAGCGAGAGGGAAGAAGAGATTCCACGTTTGGAAGATACAGAAAACAACAGGGCACAGAACGGACAGAATGAAGCAGGAGTTGTGGTACAAGCAGATAGGAGAACACTACAGAGTTATGCAATGACTACAATCGAGCAATTTATGCCAGCAATTGTTCAGCCTGAGGATGCAGCAGAGGTATTTCACCCTAAACCAAATGTTATACAAATGGTTACTAGAAATAGTCAGCACGATTAAGCCAGCAAGAGTACCAGGAGACAATATCAAGTTGAAATTGTTTCCATTCACTCTGAAAGACAATGCAAAGATATTGTTATTGTCTTTAGCGCCAGGATCGATCCAAACTTGGACCGATCTGTTGCAGAAATTTATGAATAAGTACTGCCCACCTGGGAAGTCACTATAGATGAGACAAGAGATCATGAACTTCAAGCAAAAACCCACTGAAACCTTTGAAGAAGCTTGAGAAAGATTCAAGGAAGTACAGAGGAGATGCCCTCATTATGACATCACTTTGCCCGCACGAATGCATAGTTTTTATCACGGATTGCTGCCAAGTGAGCAAATGAATGTTGATGCATCAAGCAACGGATGTTTTGCGTTGCTATCACCTGAAGAAGCCGAAGATAAATTGGAGCAAATTGCGCTTACAAGTCAATGGGGAACACATCAAGTTGAAACGGCCAAGGTAGCTGAAGGCGTATTTGGAGAATATACTTCTCAAAAGATCTTATACCAGCTAATGGCAATGAATGAAAAGATAGATGGCATGCAAGATCGTATATCCAAGGTTGAGAAAGTTCAATAGATTGAAATAACCAACACTGAGGACGTGAACTATATAGGGAGGCAAGGAAATTCTTATGGCGCGGATATCGCCCAGGCTCTCATGACCACCCTGGTTTTAGAATGAGCGATCCTACTGGGGGTTTTCGACAAAGTGATTCAAACGGTGGAGAGAGACCGAGACAAAATGGTGGATTCATGCCCCATTTCAATAAGTCCAGTGGTTGGGAAGCAACCATGGATAAAATGAGCTCAACTGTGAACGATACGGTCAGTCAACTTACGAAATCCTTGACTCAGCTGAATACAAACTTCACCACATATTTTTAGAAGAATGATACAAGACTGACCAATCAAGAAGCCTTAGTGTAGAATCTGTCGCACCATTTGGGACAGATTGCAGAACAAGTTTCAGCCCGTCCTCTGGGAGGATTGCCAAGTAATACTGAGAAGAATCCAAAGAACGTGAATGCAATCATGACTAGAAGCGGAAAGGAACTGCCTGGACCAGTTATACCAACTATCCATGAAGAATCAGAAAGTAGTCAACAGCAGAACGCCGCAAAATCTGGAGAAAAAGAGGGGCCGGTAACCCGGGACAATGCTCCGGTAAACCGGGAGTCTAAAAATGCAGCAGACAAGCAGGCAGAGCAGCAGCAGTCAACACGTAAGTCTTCACGAACTGTAAATATTAATCCTGCTACTTTACCCTATCCCCATAGGTAATATAAGCCGAATAATGATGATGCGCGTTATAAAAAGTTTATGGGGATGTTTAAAAAGTTGCAAGTGAATATACCTTTGGTAGAAGCTCTGGCTGGAATGCCAGAGTATGCAAAATTCTTGAAAGAAGCCATCTCTACCAAGAGGAAATTGTTAGACCTTGAAACTATTTGCCTTAACGAGGAATGCTCAGCAGTTTTGCAACACAAACTGCCTCCTAAGTTTAAAGATCCTGGGATCTTCCTCATACCATGCACAATTGGAGGAGTATGCCTGAACAAAGCATTATGTGATCTTGGAGCCAGTGTCAATCTGATGCCACTCTCTATTTTTCATAAGTTAGGCATGAAGGATTTGACGATTTCATTTAGAGGAATAAGCCCATTGGTGTGCATGCATAAGATCTCTGTAGACCCTAAAAATAAAGTGGTAGCACAACCTCAGAGGAGGTTGACGCCACAACTGAAGGATGTTGTTACGGAAGAGATCATAAAGATGTTTGAGATGGGAATGATTTTCCCAATTGCAGACAGTGAGTGGGTGAGCCCGATTCATGTGGTGCCCAAGAAAGGGGGATTCACTGTAAAACTAATGAGTTTGATGAGCTAATCCCTATGAGATTAATTACAGGACATCGAGTTTGCATAGACTTTATGAAACTGAATGATGCAACTCGTAAAGATCATTTTCCCCTACCATTCATTGATCAAATGTTAGAAAGATTAAGAGGTCATGCGTTTTATTGTTTCTTAGATGGATATTCTGGTTTCCATCAGATCCATATTGCCCCCGAGGACCGTGAGAAAAAAACTTTCACATTTCCGTGTAGAACTTTTGCGTATGATGGGAGTCAACTTTACGTGACTCCGGTGCATTGTTTACCCCCGTTTACCGCATTTTCAGCACATTTTTGGGTAATTTAGACCATTTTTGGGGTTTTATCGTGAGCTCTTGGCACGGGGAGTGAATCTGTCAACTTGATGGATTATTACCCCATTTTGTTGATATTAACCCTATTCCCGAGCACTTTTACCCTCCGGAATTGTTTGGATGTTTTTGGTTGTTCATGATGTTGAAGGGTATTGGTGTTTCGAGGACCCGAGAGGTGATAATTGGTGACAAAAAGCATAACCGAGGCAAGAGAAGAGATCAAAGGAGGGAAAGTTGAAGATTTGGGGCAACAGGGGTTCAAACGCATGTTTGAACCCCCCCCCCCCCCAAACGTGTGTTCAAAGGACATAAATTGATACAGAGTTCAAGCCTTCCAAACGCATGTTTGAAACCACCTCAAACGCGCGTTTGAACATCCCAAACGTGCGTTTCAAGTCCTCCAAACACGCGTTTGACCCACCTTAAACGTGCGTTCAAGATGAAGATAGTCAAGACCCTGCCCAGAAATGAAGCTAAACGCACGTTTTCCCTATGCTAAACGTGTGTTTGAAGATAATGAACGCCAGTCTCAGCACTCTAAACGTGCGTTTGAAGACGTTTCCTGCAGATTTTTCCCCCACTTATAAATACCCCCCTTAGACTATTTCTTGGATATCAATTATTCTCTTAGCAAAACTCTACCCATTTCTTAACTCGATTTTTGTAATAGCTTAGACTACTTTCTCTTAGCTTACATTAACATAATATTAGCTTAATCTTTCCATTTCTTAGCTTAGATTTCCATTCCAAACACTAAGAGACCACCTTTTAATTACTTCTCTATTTTGTACTTTTTGGATCTAATCTCGAATTTCTGCAACTTAATGGTAAATTTCTCCTTTCTTTTATTTGTTATGGCTTTCATTTACTATTTTGTGCATGTTTTAACTAGTATAATGAGTAACTAAACCCTTTTCATTGTCGAATCATGTGAAATTTAGTGAAATCACCCTTTGGGTGATGAAATTGGGAGTGGGTAGTGCTTTTTATTGTTGTATCTTGCATGTTTCACGTCTTAGAACTTGTTATAACGGATTTGGGCTAGATTGATCACCTAGGTCAAAATCACACACATCAATCTTGAGAGTTGTTCAGATAGAGAGATGTGGGAAAAGGGTTCTAGGATCACTTCTTAGAGTGAGGTTACTCGTTTTGACGTTTAAGCGGCTCTAGTGCATAACATGACTTGTTAGTGAATCTTCCTTAGGGAAGGATAGTTAACATGGCATAAGGTGTTAGGAGAGAGTTGTTCAGACCTTAGCACCAGGATTAGGAGTTTGCACCCGTGAAATTGAATGTGAGAGTCCGTTTGTTTAATGCACACTCCCGGTTTTGTCTACCTTTGGGTTTGAAACTAGCTATTTTGATCATGGTATGGCTATGTCCCTTAATCTATCTTTAGAACCTAGTAGTTTAATCGTCTTTCTTTCTTTCTTTCTTATCTTTAAACTCGTTAGTAGAAATCACTTTAGTGCCGTTGTAGTAACCAAACACTTTAAAAATATTGATCACCTAGACTAAGTAACACGTTCTCTTTGGTACTCACAAACACGTTTCCCTTGGGTTCGACCTCGTACTCCTGTAGATATTCTATCAATCGACCTGGTACACTGCCGGTTAGAGAGTTAGTTTACCCACGGTTTCGAGTCTTTATAAATTGTTTTTGAAGGGTGAAATTTAGCCTCGATCAGCGTACAATCACATGCTTTTTGGGTTATGTAATGCACCAGCAACATTCCAAAGGTGCATGATGTCACTTTTGCGGACATGGTGGAAGATTTTCTGGAGATTTTCATGGATGATTTCTCTTTATTTGGAGATGGTTTCGATAAATGCTTGGACAATTTGAGTAAAGTGTTAAAGAGATGGGAAGAGACCAGCCTTGTACTTAACTTGGAAAAATGCCATTTCATTGTTACAGAAGGAATAGTGTTGGGTCATAGGATTTCAAAGAAAGGAATGTAAGTTGATAGAGCAAAGATAGAGGTGATAGAGAAGTTACCCCCTGCAACAAACTTGAAGACGTTGTGAGCCTTTCTTGGCCACGCAGGATTTAATAGGATGTTTATCAAGGACTTCTCTAAAGTTTCTAGACTTTTGACGGAATTGCTTGCAAAAGATGTACCTTTCGCATTTGGAGAAGGGTGCAAGAAAGAATTCAACACATTAAAGAAAATGCTTATAACCGCTCCAATTCTGGTAGCACCAGATTGGAATAAACCTTTGGAGCTTATGTGTGATGCTAGCGACACGGCAGTTGGAGCAGCCCTTGGACAAAGGGAGGATAAAATATTTAAGCCTATTTATTATGCCAGTCGTACCTTTAACAGTGCCTAGAGGAATTATGCAACCACAGAGAATGAACTCTTAGCTGTCATATTTGCATTTGACAAGTTTCGACCTTATCCGATAGGATCGAAAGTCACTGTATTCACTGACCATGTAGCTTTGAAATACCTTCTGACCAAGAAAGACTCCAAGCCAAGATTATTAAGATGGATTCTACTCTTACAAGAGTTTGATGTGGAAATTAAAGATAAGAAGGGAACTGAGAACCAGGTGGCTGATCACTTGTCAAGATTAACTTTGCTAGAAGAAGAGCAACCGACTGAGATCAAGGAAAGCTTTTCTGATGAACAATTGTTTGCCGTCTCAGTGGTAGCTCAGGTTGAATCTCAGACCCAATATCATACATCAAGAAGGGGCAAGGTATACCATTGGTTTGCTGACATTGTCAATTACTTAGCAGGAAAGTACTTACCACCTGATTTCAATAATGCAGATAAGAAGAAGTTTTTCACATATCTGAAGTATTATCATTGGGACGACCCCTACCTATACAAATTGTGCCATGATTCCATTCTTAGGAGATGCATCCACAATGATGTGATTCCAAGTATATTGCACATGTGTCATGCTAGAGAAGCTGGAGGTCACTATGGACCAGACAAGACAGCAGCAAAGGTACTGTAGTGTGGATTCTATTGGCCAACAATTCATAAATCCTCTTACGAGTTTACAAGATCCTGTCATTCCTGTCAAATGACTCGTTATATTTCTAAGTGGAATGAGATGCCACTGCAGAGTATCTTAGAAGTGGAATTATTTGATGTTTGGGGAATTAATTTTGTGGGACCATTCACATCGTCATATCAAATCGTTACATCCTGGTAGCAGTTGATTATGTTTCCAAATGGGTGGAAGCAGTGGCTTCACCTACTAATGATGCCAGGGTTGTCCTGAGGTTTCATAAGAAAAACATTTGACGAGGTTTGGTGTACCTAGAGCCATAATTAGTGACGGATGGAGTCATTTCTGTAATAGGTTGTTTGAGAAGTTGATGATAAGATATGGGGTTAGACATAAGATTGCATCAGCATATCACCCCCAGACAAGTGGACAAGTGAAGGTCACGAATTGAGAGATTAAGAGGATCTTAGAGAAGACTGTGAATCCCATGAGGAAATATTGGTCTTTGAAATTAGATGATGCTCTTTGGGCGTACTGAACAGCTTATAGGACCATGATTGGGAAGTCACCGTATATGATAGTGTTTGGAAAAGCATGCATTTACCGGTGGACTCGATCACCGAGCACTATGGGCTACGACATTTCTAAACATGGATGAGGATTTAGCTGGTGAAAGAAGAATGCTAGAGTTGAATAGATTGGAAGAGTTTAGACTTCAAGCATATGAGAATGCATGGATTTACAAGGAAAAAACGAAATGCCTGCACGATAAGAAGATTCTGAACTGCACATTCCAAGTAGGAGATAAAGTGCTGGTGTACAATTCGTGTCTTCGTCTTTTTCCTTGGAAGCTGAAGTCTAGATGGTATGGACCACATGTAGTCACGAAAGTCTACAATTCAGGTACATGTGAAGTTAGTCTTGAGCACTCTGGGCAAACTTTCACAGTTAACGGCCACAGGCTGAAACATTACCTGGAGCATAATTATAACCCTGAATTGGAAGTCTTTGCGTTAGAGGAGCCGGAATATGAATGAAGGAGCCATATTAGTACATTCGAGCTGACGACTATAAAATCAGAACTATTTCAAAACCCTTATTTATTGCTTTTGTTTATTTTTATTTTGAGTCAATAAAGTAGCATGACAATCGCAAGGTTTTTTTAATCACATATATCTTCAGTCACCTGGCTAGAGATTGTTGGACTTATTTCTTAGTTTTGATGATGAGTGCCATACTAGCTGTTATAGTGCAAAGGCAAAAAGATGTCTAGATAAAATGTATAGGTTTATTAGAGTTTGATTCATAAATAGGTTTGATCAAACAAGCACTGTAAAAGGCTGCTGACTGTTTATCAGCAGACTGGTCTAGGTCAGTAGGGTAGATAGGTCAGTAGACTGGTCTGGAACCTGCTGAAGACTGAAGACTGAAGGCTGAGGGTTCAAACTCAGTTAATGAAGGCTAAGGGATCAAACTTAGTAGTTAAAGTCAAGGATATGGAATCAGAATTTAGGCAAGTCTGTGATGACCTAAACTGATTACATATGCCTTGTGTAGAAGGTCTAAGTTCCACAAGTTGGATGATGTTTGGAACTTAGTTACAATTAAAATGATGTGATCTAACTACACAAATAAAAGTTAGATAAAAGTAATCAGCTGCATTCTATTTTTCAACAAAAATAAGATGTTCAGCAGACTGATTGATATTACAGCAGACTGATGAACCTGCTGATATATACCTCGATTAATTCAAGATTATTGGAAAGTTACATGGATAAGAACAGCCAACTACCTCTGACTTATCAAGCAAATCAAAGGCTGAGATTAAAAATACGTTGGGATGATCCATATTTTTATCCATTGGATACAAGTCAAAGGGGTGGACAGACTGCACTGTCGAAAAGTAATCCTGACAGTGTCAGTCCTATGAATAGTGACAGAATGCAGTGCAGATGGGACAAATACAAGGAACGGTCACATTTGAATTTCAAATGCAAGCCACATGCATTCCTACCTATAAATAGAAGACTTTCAACTCAACAAAAGAAGATGAATTTTTGGGATAAACTTTAAGTGACTATACTGAGCTGAAGAACACCCTGCTGAACTTACTGAGCTTAAGGCTGCTGATCTAGTTATTTTCTTCAAGTGCATTCTGTGTTCAAGCTACATCAAGCATACACACTTGAAGACTGCAAGCTGCTGATTATATCATCCTAATCAAGCTGCTGCATCTGAATCATTTATTTGATTCATTCTTTATTTTATAAAGAACCTACTGAAGACAGTGAAGCATCTGTTAGGTGTGAAAGACTGTTGGTTTGTGGTGGAGCTGGTGAAGAGGCAATTCTACCCTTCAAGGACCAGTGGAAGACTCAGGAGCAGCAATCCTACCTGTTCCCAGTTTTCAGTTTGTGAAGCCATAGTTATTGGTGAAGGACAAGCAACCTAGGATTCTTTGTAACAGATAACTCAAAGATCACTAGTGAATTTCCTCCAACATCACAGGAGAAGAGTGGACGTACAAGATTACATCACCTGGAACCACTATAAAATCCTGCCTACTTATTTTCTGCTTTTACTTTCTGCACTTGTTTTATTTCACTCATCAACCTACTGAATCTAGCAACTGAAATCACACACATACACTACTGAGTATCTAATACTTAGTAACATATTTAACAACAAGTAACAAGGCTTAATTTTGATATTATTCCGCTGCACAAATTCAGCAAACTGAACTGTCAGTAGACTACTGTTTATCAGCAGGCTACTGAGGTCTCAGCAGACTACTGAAGTATCAGCAGGCTGCTGAAGTTGCAGAATTTGTTAACTCCAAAGTTTTAAGTGTTAAGTTTATTCACCCCCCCTCTAAACTTAACCAAAGCCTTTTCAAGGGACCAACAATTGGTATCGGAGCAGTGCTTCTGTTCTGAAGGAATCCTACTTGTTGTGCTTGTGAAAATTCTTTAAAACTTTCTTTCAAGTTACTGATTTTCAAGACTTGCATCATGGACAACACACAGTATGCTAGAACTATGTTGATGTGTTCTCTTGATAGATTTGATGAGTATAAACGTCGAATGCAGGCATATCTTGCTGCTACCCATGATGAGATGATGGATGTACTAACTGAAGGACCACTGGAGATTACAAAGGCAGTAACAGTGGGAGACAGAACTGAGTACATTCCTAAACCAAAAAGAGAATGGAATGCAGAAGACAGAAAAATAGCAAACCTCAACAACATTGCTATTGATATCATTTACAGAACCTTGGATAGCAATATGTACATGAAGGTCAAAGATTGCAAGACTGCAAAGGAACTTTGGGACAAGATTCACTTGATCTGTGAAGGCACTGATGCAATAAAGAAGATCAAAATCAGTGTAGCCAGAAAGAGGTTCCAAAAGTTCAAAATGCTGCCAAATGAAACCATTGAGCAAATGGAGTCCAGATTCAATGCAATTCTGGATGAACTCACCCTGCTGAGTGTAAGTTATTCAAAAGAGGAAGTAAACACCAAAATCTTGGAAGCTTTACCTGCAAGAGATGTTTGGAAAATGAAGGTGACTGCAATTGAAGAAATGAGAAAGTTGCATGAAGAAGACACCTTCAAATTGTTCTCTGATCTTAAGGCCTATGAATTTAGCAAGAAGCTGGTGCCTGAAACTGAAAAAGAAGAGCCAAAGACCACTGCATTGGCTGCTTCACATCATGAAGAAACATCAGGAGGTTAGGATGATATGCTAGATGAAATGCAAGAGCAAATTGCCCTACTGAGCAAGAAAATCAGAATGATGAAGACTGGAAAGGCCCCTACAAGAAATTTCACAAAGAGGCCTACTGAAAGAAGGAAAGAAGAACCAAAGAAAGATAATGACTATCTATGCTTTCATTGCAAGAAACCAGGACACTTCAGACCTGATTGTCCTGAGTTGAAACAAGGCAAGGAACATGATTATCTTTGCTTCAACTGTAAGAAGCCTGGACATTTTAGACCTGATTGTCCAGACCTACTGAAGACCAAAAGTCAACAAAGAAGACTTGGCAAGAAGGCTATGGTTGCTGAAGATGAATCAGGCTATGAAGTTGAATCTGAAAAAGGAAATGAATCTGATGACACTGCACTGGTTGCAGATATGGAGGATTATGCTTTGATGGCTAATATGGATGAAACTGAGGAGGTATACAACACTGTATCTATAAACACTCCTTCTGGAAGTGATTGTGAATCAACCTGTGGTTCAAATCCTAGAAATTCTGACAACAATGGGACTTTGGATGCCATCCTTAATCAAATGAGGATAATACAATCTGGTTATGAGGTTGTGAAGGCTGAAAAAGAAACTCTTGAGTTAGAAGTTGGAAGATTGAAAGCTGAATTAAGGGTTCTCAAGGGTAAGGAAAAAGATGTTGAACAGAATCAGAATAAGTCTGCTGAACATCCAGCAGCCTCTGAATCTGCTGAACCATCTTGTTCCAATACTGCATACAAATCAGGAAAGCCTTATGGGGATAGAACAGGGCTTGGATTTGGAACTCAGCAATCTAACAAGAGTGGATCCAGTAAAGTTACTGAACCTAGTACCAGAATTGGTCCTAAGTTTGTACCTGCACTAGATCCAACTCCCAGTAAGGTTGCTGAAGCAGTAAAACCTAATGAGAATGCTTCAAGGAAGCAAAATCAGAAGTCTAAGAAGTCAACAGCTCCTAGTAAAAAGAATAAATCCAAAAATAGGACTGATGTGCCTTCTAAGCCTGCTGATAGCAGACCTGCTACCAAGTCTGCTGGACCACAAAAGGAAAAGAAACAGAAATATTCCAAGGATAAGAATCCTAAATCCAAAAATGTTGATCATTCAAGGGATACTTATCTCAGGGGGAAAGGTAGACTGTTCCCTGCTGATAATGATTGGAATATTCCTGCATCTAATGCTAGAAACAGTAAGTATAACC
Source organism: Gentiana dahurica var. dahurica (assembly GCA_024500145.1). NCBI lineage: Eukaryota > Viridiplantae > Streptophyta > Magnoliopsida > Gentianales > Gentianaceae > Gentiana > Gentiana dahurica. Next base: position 46,101,097 of record CM044897.1, read on the forward strand.
ATACTACTAGGGTAAAACCTAGGCAATGGAATCAGCAGAGGACTTACACAAGACCCCAGCAGACTCCATATTACAGGGCTGTTCCTAACAGACAGCACACCTATGGTTATGCAAATGTTTCTAACAACAAGAATCATTTCAAACAGCATTATGTACCAAAAGGCCGGAAAACATATGTGGTTCCTACACAACCTACTGTTAGAACTTATGGATGTGTGGAATACATGTATGAACCAAAGTATGAACCAAAGTATGACACATTTAGGAGAAGACCTTATGGAAACATACCAAGGGTCATGCTTGCCACTGACCACTATGGACCCAAACAGGTTTGGGTACCTAAAATGCATTAACTTTGTTTTGTAAGGTGTCTGGTACTTTGACAGTGGATGTTCCAGACACATGACAAAGAATAAGCACTGTCTAACAAACTTTGTGGCAAAAGATGGTCCAAGGGTGAATTTTGGCAACAAAAATACACCTGGATATACAAGAGGATATGGCACACTTATCAGAAATGGACTTACAATCAAGAATGTGGCATATGTGGAGGGACTGGACTACAACTTGCTGAGCACTGGACAATTCTATGATATGGGATACAAGGTCTCTTTTGACAAAAACAATTGTATTGTCATTAGTGAAAGAGGTGATCAAGTTGTACTTGCTGGTAGAAGGCAACAGAACATGTATGTTGTGGATTGGTCTACTGCAGTTCCAGAAACCTGCATGATTGTGCATACCAAATCTGAACTCAATTGGTTATGGCACCAGAAGTTAAATCACTTAAACTTTGATGATATTAATCAGTTGGTAAAGAAGAAACTGGTGGTTGGTTTACCTGAGATCACATTCAAGAAGGATGCTATATGTGATGCTTGTCAGCAAGGTAAACAGATAAAGTCAAGTTTCAAATCAAAGACTAAACAATCAACTAATAGAGTGTTGGAGCTGATGCACATGGATCTTTTTGGACCAATAACTCCAACAAGTGTAACAGGAAAGAAGTATACCCTAGTGGTTGTGGATGATTACTCTAGATACACTTGGGTGATATTCATGAACAAGAAAAGTGAGACACTCCAAAGCATGCCTAATCTTTTGAAGAGATTACAAAATGAGAAAAGTTTAACAGTCATAAAGATAAGATCAGATCAGGGTACTGAATTTCTCAACAAAGTTATAAGAGAATATTGTGAACAGAATGGTGTACTTCATCAACTTGCTGCGGCTGGTACACCTCAGCAAAATGGGGTTGCTGAAAGAAGAAACAGGACATTAAAGGAAGCAGGAAGAACAATGATTTGTGAAGCATTGCTACCTGAAAGATATTGGGCTGAAGCAGTAAATACATCATGCTATACACAAAACAGAACATCAGTAAACAAGAAGCTGCTGAAGACACCTTATGAGATCTGGAATGGAAGGATACCTAACATATCCTATTTTCATCCATTTGGAAGCAAATGTTTTATTCTAAATCATAAAGTTCATTTGAAAACATTCCAACCAAAATCAGATGAAGGAATTTTCTTAGGATATTCATCAGTCAGCAGAGCATTCAGGGTACTGAACAAAAGAACACTGAAACATGAAGAAACAATCCATGTTGTGTTTGATGAACCTAAGTTTACTAGTATGGAAGATAAAGATTGTGAACCTGCTGAGAATCAACAAGTCACTGATCCAGATTGTGTTGAAGTTTTGGAAAGATTCAATGACTTGAAAATTTCTGATACTGCCCCTGCTGAGCACCCTGTTAATAATGTTACTGATGCAACAACTGAAGCAGTTCAAGGATCTGCTGAACCCCCTGTAGAAGAAACTACAGCAGACCCTACTGAAGATGATGTTCCTGAAAATCAAAATAACCAAAATCCACAATGGTTAAGGAATCACCCTGCTGAACAAGTTATTGGCAATGTACAACAAGGTGTGAGGACTAGAAGACAACTGGAAGCTATGTTTACTTGTTTTCTATCTCAAATGGAACCTAAAGTTGTTGAAGAAGCAATTTCAGATCCAGATTGGATAATTGCCATGCAAGAAGAATTAAATGAATTTGAAAGAAATCAATTTTGGACACTAGTTGAAAGACCAAGTTATGCAAATATCATTGGTACTAAGTGGGTATACAGAAATAAACTTGATGAATCAGGTACCATTGTGAGAAATAAAGCCAGACTAGTTGCAAAAGGCTATTCTCAAGCAGAAGGAATAGATTTTGATGAGACTTATGCACCTGTTGCAAGATTGGAAGCTATCAGATTATTTTTGGCACATGCTGCATACAAGAACATCAAAGTATATCAAATGGACGTCAAGAGTGCATTTTTGAATGGTATCCTAGAGGAGGAAGTTTATGTTCAGCAACCTCCTGGATTTGAAGTTAAAGATCAAGAAGATAAAGTGTATAGACTCAACAAAGCACTTTATGGATTGAAACAAGCACCAAGAGCATGGTATGAGACTCTATCTCAATTCTTGGTGGACAATGGTTTTACAAAAAGGACCATTGACAAGACACTTTTCAGAATCAGTGAAGGGGACAGCACCCTGCTGGTACAAATTTATGTGGATGACATAATATTTGGTTCTGAGAATGATTTACTTTGTGAAAAGTTTGCAAATCTAATGAAAAGCAAATTCCAAATGAGTATGATGGGAGAAATGAATTACTTTTTGGGATTGCAAGTTAAACAGATGAAAGATGGAATCTTCATTCATCAAACCAAGTATACCAAAGAGTTGCTGAAGAAATTTGCTATGGAAAACAGCACTAAAAATTCAACTCCTATGAGTACAAACATCAGATTGGATGAAGATAAAGAAGGCAAAGATGTTGATCAGACTTTGTACAGAAGGATGATAGGGAGTCTGCTGTACCTCACTGCCAGCAGACCTGATATATCCTTTGCTGTAGGTGTTTGTGCAAGATTTCAATCCAAACCTAAAGAAAGTCATTTAGGTGCAGTTAAGAGAATTCTCAAGTATCTTAAAGAGACTTTAGGAGTAGGAATATGGTATTCCAAGGAAGGAAGCTTCAAAGTAATATCCTACTCAGATTCTGATTATGCTGGATGCAAGATTGATAGAAAAAGCACCTCAGGAACCTGTCAGTTAATGGGAAATAGACTGGTCTCATGGTTTAGCAAGAAACAGAATTCTATATCAACTTCCACTGCTGAAGCTGAATACATTGCTACTGGAAGTTGCTGTGCACAAGTACTATGGCTAAGACAACAATTAAGCGATTATGGAATTGAAGAAAGGGAAATTCCAATCATGTGTGACAACACAAGTGCAATTGCAATCACAGAAAATCTTGTTTTGCACTCAAGAACCAAGCACATTGATGTGAGACATCACTTCATAAGAGATCATGTTGAAAAGAAGATGTGGTGGTTCTATACATTCCTACTGAAGATCAACTTGCTGATATTTTCACTAAACCACTTGATAGTGAAAGATTTGCCAAATTAAGGACTGAACTTGGAATCATAAAGATTGACTGATATTCAGCAGTGTACTAGAATTCACCAAAGGGATTAGTCTTTGCTATGTTGGGTGAGCTCACTTAGCAGATTAGTCATTGGTATCAACAATTCCATGTACTTATGTTTGGACAATTGAGCAAATGAGGTTGCCAAGGGGATTGGTCTTTGTCATGTTGGGTGAGCTCACTTGACAGATCAGTCATTGGTATTAAACCTCATCTTGTATTATCAATTGAACAAAACAAGAAGAAAACAAGGATCAGCAGAGCACTCTTATCAGCAGGCTGCTGAAGCCTACTTATCAGCAGACTGCTGAAGGCACCCTGCTGAGATTAACCCTGCTGGAGGGAACTTTACTCAGTCAAAGTTATTTAGGTCAAAAAGCAGTTTGGCGGGATATTTATTCTGTCTTTTATTACCACAGTCAAACCATCCAACGGGTACAAACGTTATGGAGGAGTAATGGGCCACGTGTCAACACAGCATTTATTCAGATTAATCGTGGTTACCTCAATGTACGTGCAATGACAGTTTCAACTACCCACTGTCTATATAATCAGACTGTTACATAGCAGGACTCTCTACTTGCAATTTCTGCTTTATCTCTGCAAATCCTACTTGTGTGAACACAGATTTGAAAGCAATTCTTCTTTATCTTTTTCTTATTTCAATGGCGGAAAGAGTTCAAGTTCAAATCGAATCAAGCCAAAGTGTAAGAGGCTATGTTGTTGATGCAAACAGAACCGAATTGGCTATTAATATAGGTCGAAGAATAAGGAGGTTTGCAGGCTTGGAAAATATACTCAACATCAGATTAGACACAATTTCATACACCAATGTTATTGATTTCTGGAAGAATATAGTTATAGAAGAAGGAACTGAAGCATTTAAGACCACTGTGAATGGTGAGGAGCTTGTAATCTCCTCCAATCTACTGAGAGAAGTATTTGGATTTGAAGAAGTGGTAGATGGTTCAGTCAATCCTGAAGCAATGGGATTGGACAAGATGACTTTTGTTAATCAGATCAAGACAGATGCAACCATCAAATCAGAACCAGGCATCAATTGCAGACATATTGGAAATGAGTACAGTCTGCTGAGCAAGCTCATTGCAAAGAACATACTTGGGCTAACTGGCAGTATGGATACTCTATCAGGACCCAAGATAGAGCTGATGATAATTATCTGCAGGAGCATGAAGTTTGATTGGGCTAGGTACTTTATTCATTATATGAAGAAAGTTGCGAAGGAGGACAAACTAGGGAAAAGGAAATCAAAGGCCTTACCCTTAGGTTTGATGATTCAGACCCTGCTGAATCACTTGGAAGTTCCTGATCTTGAATCTGCAAACATAAATCAGTCCAGATACAAAAAGGAGATTGATTATGCAATTCCTGGACTTGATGATGATGAAGAGATTGATGGAGAGGCTGCTGATGATGATAATGATGGAGATGATGGTGATGCTGGTGGTGAGCAGGTTCAGCAGACTAAGAAGATATCTATCAAACCTGCTGCACCAAAGAAAGCTGCTGGGAAAAGAAAGGCTGGAACTACAAGAAAGATAACTGAAGTGTTAAAGCCTTCAAAGAAAACAAGAAAGGAAACAGCACAGACTGCTGAGTCTGCTGAGGGTCAAGTGGAGGTTACTGACCCTACTGTGGCTTCAAGAAAAACTGTTGGTGAAATTTTTAGAGAACAACAGAAGGAAGCTAGTAGAAAAAGAAAATTGACTAGAAAAGATGATGATGATGAACCCCTCTCCAAAAGAATGAAGGAAGTTGCCAAAAAGAAGAAATATGGCAAGGGGAAAGAGTTGAAAAACTTGGAAGCTCAAAGAGTTCAAGAGGAAGCACCAGTAGAAGAGGAAGAAGAGGCTGTTGAGGCTGAGCCTCTAACTATCATTCCACCAGTTGTTATCAGTGATTCCTCAAATGAAGAAGTTATCAAGTCTACTGATGCTGAACAGGTTGTTATTGAGCAATCTGTAGAGGATGTACAGCAGTCTACTGACCCTGAGCTTGCTGTAGTATCCACTGAAGAACCACAGCAAACCACTGAACCTGAACCTGCTGTGGTGGTTGAAGAGGTGATTGGAGACTTGGTAGAAGACCCTGCAAATTTGACAATAGTTCAGGGGGAAGAGCAGTCTGCTGCTAACCCTGCTGATGAGCATGTAAGTCAGGGGGAACCAAGTGTGATACAGATGGAAGTAGTAGGTACAAATGTACAATCACAGCAACCTGCTGACTTTCAAACATCTGTAGAAGAAACCATGAATCTGCTTGTTGGAACCTTTGGAGGTCAACAAGCTACTGGAGCTGCTCCCAAGAGATCTTTCATGCCATTTGAAAGGCATGTGAAAAAGAGCAAGAAAACTGAAGAGTATGTGGATCCCAAACTTCAGCAAATTGCTGATTATTTTCAATGGAAGTTTGGTTTCTATAAGAGACAAAAGCCAGCTGCTGAACCAATGAATGATTTTGAAGAATGGGATTTTAATAAGTTGGGAGTAGAAAACTTGCTGGATCTGGTTGACACCACCCTGCTGCAATCCAGACTGATGGATCTGTTTGATGAGCAACAGAAGGAGGAGGGTATCAAATTTAGAGATCCAAGAGATGGTCCTGATGATTCTTCATCATCATCAGATAGTAGAGGAGATTTTCCCTCTGGACCAGGAGAATCAAGTGGGGCTGCACTAACACATGTACCATCTGTACAACAGTCCACTGATGCTGGTAGATCTGCTGAGGGTCAGCAGACTGGAGAAATGGATGAGGATCTACAAGATCTCACCATGGATGATCTAGAAGCACTAATCACTGAGGGAATTACACTGAGTGCTGGTAGGTTAGTTGTTGAAGAGCCTGCTGCACAACCTGAAGATGTACAGAATGTTGATTTGGATGTGGAAAAGATCACTGACTTCAGTGAACCAAGTGCTAGTTCTGATGAATCCATTGGATATCAAAGTGGATTTGACTTTGAGGGAATTCTCACCAAAACTGCCATGATTCTGACCCTGGTTGGTCATGCAGAAGGTTTCCAAGTGGATAATGAAGCCATATTTAATCCACAGGAAATTGAAGAGGAGGTACAGGTTGTTGAGGTACAAACAGCACCTGGACAAAGGTTGGAACAGGAGGTACAGGCTGCTGAGTCTCAAACAGCACCTGGACAAAGGTTGGAACCAGAGTTGGGTATGGAGGAAACCCCTGTTGTTGATGAGGCTGCTGTAATGGAGCCTGCTGCATCCAAGGGCACTGTAGGGAAGGATAGTCAGCAGACTGCTGTTAATGAGGATGAGCAGCTGCTGGACTATGACTACAATGATGAAGAATTTCAAATTTTTGGAGAAGAAGAAGTTGCTAAAGAACCTGCACAAGATCCTATCTTTGAAGATGTTCTTGGTGCAATGGTTGAGGAAGGACCTCCCCCTGCTGGGAGAGATATGAGTAGAGCAATGGTCATCAGCAGACAACAGGCACAATATAGAGTTGATGAGCCTGCTGATGGATCTACTGATAGTAGAATGGCCAGTGGAGTGCCAGTTGAAGTACTAAATGAGTTGAGGACTGTAAGAAATGATATGCAACAGTTAAGGACTCAACTGGACAGACAAGAAAGAAGATTTGAAGAACTTATGGCTCTGGTAAATGAAAACAGACAATCTGCTGATACAGCTACTTCAAACTTCGCTTCCACTCAACATGCTGTGAATGATCTGATATATGATGTAAAATATATCAAGCAAGGGAACACACTGAAGGACAAGTTTTTGAAAGATCAACTTACATCCATTCATCAAAAACTTGACAAGCTTGCTGAAACTGCTGAAACTGCTGAGCCTGTTGCTGCACAACAACCTGCTGTGCCTGATCCCAAATTTACTGAAAGGATCAACAGACTGGAGGAGACCCTGCAATCAAGGATTACTTCACTTGATACTAGAACTGGAATTATGGAAGGTCAATTACACAGAGTGATAGTATCACAGGAAGCTATTCGTGGCCTCATCTCACGTTTTGTTGATGATGTCACTAAGGGGGAAGAGGGCAAATCAGCTGCAGCAAAGGAGGCTGCAAGACTCTTTGCACAGAAAAGATGGATTGATGATACAAATGCCTTCAGGAGACCTGCACCTGGCAGAGTTCAGCTCACTGATGATCTCCTGTCACAATACAAGAAAGAATTTTATAACAGAAGGAGACCTTACCATGATATGGGATTTCATGAAGGCCTTAACTCTTTCTTGAGTTTGAAATTTTGGGAAGCAAGAGTCAAAGCTCTAAGGGCAAACAACAGAAGTAGAAGGAGTAGCAGAGGTGAGAAGGTGCTACCTATTACAAAGGCAAATGACTCACTGGATGAATTCAAGGAGCTGTATATGAGATTTGGATTCAAAGTGAATGACATCAATCTTGTCCTGCCTGAAGCATGGAACTGGTGGAAACAAGTCAATTTCTATATTGATTTTACACTAATTGAGAATGAATGGATGAGTCAAATGATAGAAGAGATCAGAGCCTATCAAGAGCAAGCTGAGAAGGCTAGAAGAGAAAGAGAGAAGAGACAGTAGATCAGCATATTTACATTATTTTATCTTTGCTGATGCTAGACTGTAATACTGTGAACAAATATTTATAATGAGAAATGACTGAATTTGTTCTGTTTTTGTTTCTATCTTTTTGCTTTGCCGATTAGGTGAGGGTAGTGGCATCATCACCAAAAAGGGGGAAATTGTTGGACTTATTTCTTAGTTTTGATGATGAGTGCCATACTAGCTGTTATAGTGCAAAGGCAAAAAGATGTCTAGATAAAATGTATAGGTTTATTAGAGTTTGATTCATAAATAGGTTTGATCAAACAAGCATTGTAAAGGGCTGCTGATTGTTATCGCCAGACTGGTCTAGGTCAGTAGGGTAGATAGGTCAGTAGACTGGTCTGGAACCTGCTGAAGACTGAAGACTGAAGGCTGAGGGTTCAAACTCAGTTAATGAAGGCTAAGGGATCAAACTTAGTAGTTAAAGTCAAGGATATGGAATCAGAATTTAGGCAAGTCTGTGATGACCTAAACTGATTACATATGCCTTGTGTAGAAGGTCTAAGTTCCACAAGTTGGATGATGTTTGGAACTGAGTTACAATTAAAATGATGTGATCTAACTACACAAATAAAAGTTAGATAAAAGTAATCAGCTGCATTCTATTTTTCAACAAAAATAAGATGTTCAGCAGACTGATTGATATTACAGCAGACTGATGAACCTGCTGATATATACCTCGATTAATTCAAGATTATTGGAAAGTTACATGGATAAGAACAACCAACTACCTCTGACTTATCAAGCAAATCAAAGGCTGAGATTAAAAAGACGTTGGGATGATCCATATTTTTATCCATTGGATACAAGTAAAAGGGGTGGACAGACTGCACTGTCAAATAGTAATCCTGACAGTGTCAGTCCTATGAATAGTGACAGAATGCAGTGCAGATGGGACAAATACAAGGAACGGTCACATTTGAATTTCAAATGCAAGTCACATGCATTCCTACCTATAAATAGAAGACTTTCAACTCAACAAAAGAAGATGAATTTTTGGGATAAACTTTAAGTGACTATACTGAGCTGAAGAACACCCTGCTGAACTTACTGAGCTTAAGGCTGCTGATCTAGTTATTTTCTTCAAGTGCATTCTGTGTTCAAGCTACATCAAGCATACACACTTGAAGACTGCAAGCTGCTGATTATATCATCCTAATCAAGCTGCTGCAACTGAATCATTTATTTGATTCATTCTTTATTTTATAAAGAACCTGCTGAAGACAGTGAAGCATCTGTTAGGTGTGAAAGACTGTTGGTTTGTGGTGGAGCTGGTGAAGAGGCAATTCTACCCTTCAAGGACCAGTGGAAGACTCAGGAGTAGCAATCCTACCTGTTCCCAGTTTTCAGTTTGTGAAGCCATAGTTATTGGTGAAGGACAAGCAACCTAGGATTCTTTGTAACAGATAACTCAAAGATCACTAGTGAATTTCCTCCAACATCATAGGAGAAGAGTGGACGTACAGGATTACATCACCTGGAACCACTATAAAATCCTGCCTACTTATTTTCTGCTTTTACTTTCTGCACTTGTTTTATTTCACTCATCAACCTACTGAATCTAGCAACTGAAATCACACACATACACTACTGAGTATCTAATACTTAGTAACATATTTAACAACAAGTATCAAGGCTTAATTTTGATATTATCGCCAGTTATTGAGGTCTCAGCAGAACTATTGAAATATCAGTCAAGTTGCTGAATTGCAATTGTTAACTCCAAAGTTTTAAGTGTTAAGTTTATTCACCCCCCCCCCCCCCTCTAAACTTAACCAAAGCCTTTTTAAGGGACCAACAGAGATATATATGTGGTTTTTTCCTTCACGATTCTCATGTGATACACTCGTAAAGGTTTTCACGTCTTGATTATACCAATAACAGAATAAAGTGGCTTAAACTGTTTTTGCGTATTCCTCTGGTGTGCACAATTACCGCCACCTTATTTTCTTATTGCCCTTCGCATGTTAATCATAGTTTTTGCAAGCATTTGGAATGCAGGTAATAACTTGGAAGAGAAATAACCTAGGAGCTAATGATTCTGTGCCAGGATTCGTTTTGACTCAGCTGACATTTCCAGAGCTAAGTACTGTTTTTTTCTTTATTATTAGTCATTGGGGACAATGTCTATAATAAGTGGGGGTAAGGCGTCTTAGCTGGGTAGTCGGAAAAGGGAATATTTTTGAAAATTTAACATTGTTTTTAGCATGCTATTTGCACGTTTTCGAGTAAGGAATCGGTAGAAAAGGAGCCCAAGTTCAATTTGAAGTGAGCTATAGCATATTCACTTTAGTATGAAAGAACGAGCATATGTTATGTTGCATGAAGTAGTAGCTTATTAACTATTATTCTATTATTGCAATCAATCTTTGAGCACATAATCTAAGTCAGAAGTGTTTATGATTAGATGATGAGTTGTTTTAACCGGGAATCATTATTTGTCTGTCTATATACTTTAACAAATTGTTGTAAAACAAGGGAAGAAACTTGGATGACGAAAGGCAACCGGGACAACGGACTTGTGAGAGAGAGAAAAAAGTGAGGAAATCTGCCAGAAAAGAAAAAAAAAAGAGAAAAAATATATGCAATAAAGGCAGTGATTGAAGCAAACTCGTGTAAAAAGGGCACGACCCTCGCATAAAAAGAAACAAACTAGGACTTAAGAGCGATGCTCAGTCCCCAAGTCCGCCCGACCCAATATCGGTACCATGTTGTGTAACCAAGTCTGAAGGCAAGATGAACGAGTGTATGTGCAAGCAAGTTAAGATTGTGAGGTTAATACAACTTGATTCTTCTAACGAACACACTGTCACAAATGATTCATCACACGACACATTGATGCGTGATAAGTAGTGATTAATGGGGAGCATATGGATTATGGCTTGATGTATGTTTCTGCGGGAATTCTTTATTGAATATGTGGTAGTTGATGGGGATTGTTCTTGGAGGTACATTCCGCCTTGATACTCTGCTCGCGGACGAGCAGAAGGCTAGTGGGGGGTTGTTGATGACGGTTAAAAAAGTCTATCCTATGGCATCAATATTCTATCCATTACGAACTAAAAATAGTTGTTTCAACCTATAAATATGAACCATTTACGTTGAATATCATATGTCAGGTTCGTGAGTCGAGAAATCTGCACTTAGCGTTTATTTTCCCTATTTCGATATTATTTCGTGTATTATTTAGGATTTTTCAGGATACGAAATATTGGACTAAGCATGATGGACGAATCTGGAGTGGACTGAATGAAAGGAATGGGCCTAGGGTATTCTAGAAGCATCCAAGTCAAGTCGGTTGAAGAAAAGGACGAAAATACACTCGGTAACCCGACGGGTGGTGCCGCCTTACCGAGGGTCCAGAATCTTCCGAAACACATTTTCTTGGATGAGGGTCGAACTAGTTGTTCTTAAGTCGGTTTAGATAGCTATAAATAAGAGGCTTCTCCACAGAATACAATGTACTCAAATTATTCAAGGAAATTATGCAATAAAAGTTCTTTGCTCTTTATTTTATTTATTTTATGAGTTCTGGTTGAAGAGACGACAGAGTCGCCGCCTAGGGAGAGATCCGAAGGAGATCTACGCTCGTCTTCGAGGGTATGATTTTCTGTCTTTTCCAAGATGTAGATCTATCATTGTTATATTCGACTAGTATGTTTTAATTGCTTATTTAGTTTAATTATGTAGTAGTTATTTTATTTTACCCCATGTGTTATAGATCTGATTCGTTGGTGTAGAAATCATGAGATAGTAGTTGCGTTCTTCAGATCTGCGATGGTCTATATCGCTAGATCTGAATACCTAGTAAATTACTAATTCATGATGATCGGCGCCTGCTACGTTTATCGATTGATTTAATTTACATGTCTTTAGTCTGATCAACTATTTGCATGTTATCGTAAATTAACATGAAGGACCACAAGTGAAGTGTTAATTAGGATATTATCTAGAATGGACCCTAGGAACATGCTAGTCAATGTCGATAGCTGTCTAGGCGGGTTTGCGGTATGAGGTAACACTCAATATCGGCAGCTCTAGTTCTTTATGCGTATGGGCTATTACGGACCAATTAAGGAGGGTAGCTTGCGTATAGATTGTCTACTGCCATTATCGGAGTAGATAGGGTTAGGAGTTGTACCCGTAGCTGAACAATGAATAAATTCACCAATGGGGAGGACTGTTGCATGTGTGGGGGAAATAACTAATTACTCATAATTGAACTATACCTTAAAAACTCTAGTTTTCTTCGTTGAACTTGCATAATCTTGTAGTTTGAGGCACCAATACTACTGTCTATATATTATAGTTGGTCGTGGACTGTTATTCGTGACAACACAATCTTGATAATTAGACATTCTTACGAGTCTCTGTGGGATTCGACCTTGACTCGCCTATACTCTACTACGATATACATAGTCTTATTTCTAGGGATTTTTGTAACAGATATGTAACAGAACACTAGAAACAGGTAGGATTCTTCAGGTATATGTTACAAAAATCCCTAAATTGATAGCTCAGTAATGCTCAGCAGGGCAAGAATGTACTTGATCAAAATCTTGCTAAAAAACATAAATGCCTTGTATATATTCTAGTTGTTGCAATCTGAGTCAGGAGTCCTCTATTTATAGGTGTTGTTCCTATTATTAGAATTTCAAATACAACCATTATAGGATTTTTTGAATATTCCTAAAATTCCCTCTATTGTACCTTTCTCACACTGTCAGCATCCATCTGTCAGTCCAGTCTGTCAGCCAATGATATAAATCCTTTTAAATATGGCTCTGAAATCCTTACAACGTCCATTTCATCTTAGCCATTGATTGACTGATTAATCTAATGCTTGTAAATCATCCTTATCCATTTAATATTCCAGAAAAACTTGGATTAATTCAACTTTTACATTCAACGGATATCTGTTATATAAGCCTAATGATGTCCATATAATGTCAGCTGACTTTTAGTCAACTGTTTTTGATAAACACGTCAGTTGACTGCTTCTCATCTAACTTTTTATTATAAAGTTAGAGTACACCATTTTAATTATAACTAAGTTCCAATCACCATTTTACTTTTATGGAAATTTGACCTTCTACACATGATATATATGATCAGTTTAGGTCATCATAGACTTCCCTAAATTTTGATACTTGACTTTAATTACTAAGTTTGATCCCTTAGCCTTCATAACTGAGTTTGAACCCTCAGCCTTCTTTACTGAGTTTTAACCCTCGGCCTTCAATACAGAATTTGAGCCCTCAGACTTCAACCATCAGCAGGTTCCTAGAATATATTGTCCTAGATAGGTCTATTGAACAAGTCAGCTGACCTCTTCACAGTGCTTGTTTGATCAAACCTATACAAAGATCAAACTCTAGTAAACTTACACATCTAATCTAGACATCTTTTTGCCTTTGCTCTATAACAGCTAGTCAGGCACTCATCATTAAAACTAAAATATGTCTAACAATTTCCCCATTTTTAGTGATGATGCCAATACCATCCTTACAGCAAAGCAAAAAGATAAAAACACAAAAACAGCACAAATTTCTTTCATATATCATTAAGTTCAAATTTGTTCAATAACTATTACTACTAGAATCAGCAACAGAAATGAACATCATGAAAGAATAAGTCTGTTGATCTAGTTTATGTCCTTGTCTTGTTCTTTTTTCTTGACACTCCCTGATTTCCTTCACCATGTCTAGCATCTATTGATTTTCCAATGTGGAGATATTAATCTAGGTATGTACCAATTCCCACCATTTCCAAGCTTCAGGCAGAGTCAACCTTAGGCTTTGAAGGTTAAATCCTTGTCTCATATAGAAAAGCTTGAATTCATCCAATGAGTCATTTGTTGTGCAGTTTCCCAATCTTTGCTCAGCAATTTGTCCTCTACCTCCTCTTCCACTATGACCTCCTATTGCTGTAGATCTTAAGGATTTAATCCTTGCTTCCCAGAATTTAAGTCCAACAAAGGAGTTTAGACCTTCCTGAAAAGTCATATCATGATAAGGTCTCTTTCTTGCATAGTATAGTTTCTTAAACTCCTTCAGCAGGTCATCTGTCACCTGTACTCTGTCAGGTGCAGGTTCTCTAAAAACATTGATATTAGACTCAAACCTCTTTTTGTTGTAGATCTGATGACGGTCAAATTATACCCGTAAAAGTCATCAACGTTGACCTTAAATCGAGATTAATAATGTATATTTCATATTGAATCACTTGTTTATATTTATTATTTAATGTTAAGTGATTATTAATATGATATTGGGTATTTAGCTGTTTTTATTATTAAAAGACCGATTTATTGTGCGATAAATGCTGATTTTGCAGATCACGACAAATCGAGAGGATAAATGTCATTCAATCAGTAAATCTCAAGATAATAAGGAAGAAAATCGGAGCATTAATCAAGAGATAAATTAGAGAAATCAGATCAACACGAAAGCGTGCAGTGGGGAACAAGATAGACGAGAGAAACATTTAACACGTGCAGAAAAAGGCTCGGTCGACCGAGCCCTATCATTCGGTCGACCGAGTATGTCGGTTCGGTCACTCACGAGATTTTCACGTGTATATCTTCTAGATCCTCCCTAGGTCGGTTACAACCTCTATATAAGCAGCAGCTACGAAATTTGTAAAAACACATCTTAGACATACATACAATCCCTTCATTCTTTCTTCAATCTTACAATTCCTAATATAACTTTGATACAATGTAGAATAATTTGAGGGTTTCCAGCAATTTAAGGGCTGCAATATGTAAGCCTTTATTTTCTGTTTCTTTCTTTTACGTAATTAATCCCTCCCAATTATGCTTTATCGTTTGAATTAGTTAATCATAGCTAGATGATGTAGATCTAGGCTATGACGTTACGGATGTGGCGACTCCTTGTCTATGGGGATCCCATAACCTACGTCATACACTTAGTATTTATTCATGAATCTACTTGATTTAATTAATGCGTATCTATGTTAGTTTGTATGAATACTGTGCGGATTACTGTTTAATCTGTTCTGTATGATGAAACACCGAGAGATATATTCTAAGATGTATTCTGGGTTGAAATCGTTCGGGTGACCGAAAGGTGTCATTCGGTCGACCGAGGCCTTACACTCGGTCGGCCGAGCCCTGTTTCATCAGTTATTTCTGCCACGTCTTTATGGTAGGTTTAGCCTAGTTGAATTTATTATCTCAATAGGTATGGCTATGGCTACGTTACTCGCTTAGTTTAATTAAAACGTGTAAAAAGGAAATACCAATATAAAACTCTTAGGTAGGCTTATGAATTGCTCTTCACGGACGTTCAGCAATATCTAGGTAGGTTTATATTCGGGAATTGCATGCACCTGCTTATTCGTACGTCGTAGATTAGCATGAGACTATAACTTGGAAATTGCTAGTTGGACGAGAGCTTGAGTAATCGTTTAGGAAGTACGCCTAACCATAGGAATGTTGCCTAGACGAGGTGTATGATTAATATCGGCATTCTTAGTGTCGTAAGCGTGCAAGTTATATGAGATGGATACACAAAAGGTGAAGTCACGTAATGTAGCACAGTGATCTAGCAACCTAACCGGTGCTAAGTCAAGTTAAAGAGGATGACTCCCGTAGCCAATCTAAGATAGATACAAATGGATTGACAGTTAATAAGTTCAGTTTATTATATAAATTATCTAGGTCCAAACGATAAAGACTATAATTGGGGAGGTTAATTACGTTGTGTCGAGTCGTGTCCTTACCTTTATTGTCTTATGTTGGTCGTAGACCGCCTCTATGTCCTTGACATGTTTAATTAATTGTTTGTATATAAGATGATCCAAAATTGGTTCCCTGTGGGATCGACCTTGATTCACTATAGCTATACTACGATAGGCCTAGTCTTCTTGCTAGTATTGGTTTATAGTGGTCAGGTATATTATAACCTGATTGAACCCGATCAAGATCCTTGCAGCTTCTTTTGCTTCTGCAGTCTGACCTTCTTCCCCCTTATTGACATCATCAATAAAATGGTTCAGCAGGCCTAGAACACTCTCATGTGTGATTACCAAATTATTCAGTTGCCTGTCTATTATTTTTGTTCTACTTTCAACTGAAGTAATCTGGCCTTCCATTCTTTGCTCCAATAGGTTTATTCTCTCATTAAGCTTTGGATCAAGTTCAGCGGTCTAACACCCCGGTTTTCCAATCCCGTCGGCCGCCGGAATTGGTCACCGAAACGTCACTTCACGACACACAGTCGCAGCAGTAATACTCAACATTCCACATCAGAAGAAAAATAAACATCCACCATTCATTATTAAAAGGGTCAAAGTAAATAAAATTTCTTGAAAGAAAATGAAAATATGTGGAAACGTCAAAAATCTTAAAGTGCCGGAAATCCAGTAAAGTGGAAACGTAAGACAGCGACTACGTGGCTCTCGATACCCCGCGACATCCCCGCAATCAGCAAACATCCAAGAAAAATACCTGCTAAGAATCTGCTCCCCATAAATGGATCATAGCAGGGTCAAACGAAAGCAAGACCGTCAACTATACGTTGAGTAAGGATAAATCTAATATACGTAGAATGAAAGTTATCAACAAAACAAGGAAGCTTCCAAACAGACATCAGAATCATTGCATAACAAACGCGGCTAAACTGTAACAGACACAACCATTACACGGAAGATATAAACGCCTCAAACCATATGTACCTAAAGGTCCCGAATGTGCACATTCCTAAGGGTCGTCCAATGGTACCATTATTAAAATGGTCCATAACGTACTGGGGTGCAAGGATTTCTTCTCCCGGGTTATCGGATTCGGGGTTACCCTATCCGCCCAACACTTCAACTGTCTGCAACTCCCCAAACACGCTAAGGTCATTAAAGTTGTAAGGAAACCTTCCCGGGTTACGGCTTTGGGAGCTACCCTATCCGGCCCAACCATTACGGTCTACAACTTCAATGCCCAACACCAAGTTCCATCATAACAGCAAGATCCTTGACTCAGCAAACATAACTCACAACCATTTTATAAGGCTAGACAACAAACCACAAAGAAAGAAAAAGGAAGACAAGCCGGACATCAATTTAAGGCCTGGACGCCCGTCTCGACTTTATGGACGCCCGTCCAGAGGTAGACGCTCGTCCAGATAGTTCGACGCTCGTCCACCGAACCAAGTTACATCCTGTATCCAAATTTTGTACCTGGACGCCTGTCCGATAAGGTCAGACGCTCGTCCAATGAACCAATTTTACATCCTGTATCAAAATCCACCCCCAGACGCTCACCAAACGCCCGTCTACACTGGAAGCCAGGCTGGACGCCCGTCCAAAGGACCAGACGCCCGTCCAGCCTGGATTTCAGAAAAACCCTAAAACGACTCAACATGAACTCCCTTCGTTTCTCGGGCAACAACAGAAGCAAAACAACACAACAAGCACATAATTCCTTATCTAGAGGTACCATAACATCATAGACTTCAAACCCAAGTATCGATCACTAAATTGGATGTTTAACATCCCCAAAACCTTTTTCCCATACATAAATTACATCATCCCAGGATTATCAGCATTACAATTTCTGTTTCAAACATAATTACAGTCATCTACACCCTCTAAAACGCAGTAAAACAGTCCCAAATTGCACTTAAACACAGAACAACGACGCCAAACAACCCAAACCGCATACACAACCCCAACATGTCCCTAAAAGTCTCATCTTTCAAACCAAACGAAGACGTAACTTAGAAATATGCTTACCGGTTGTGCTGTGTTTCCTGAAAGCTCTTGCTAACGAATTAAAACCGTTCTTCTACGAAGCCCGAATCTATATCTACAAGTAGAAGGAAGGATAAAACATCACGACACAATTCTAATGAAAATCGAAACCACTCCCCCCCTCCACACGCACGAGTGGATCGGCCATGGCCTTTGGCCGGCCGATCGTCACGCTCGAACTGTAGGAGAGAAAGAAACGATGCTTACCGACGGCGACGACGAATCCTCAACACCAAGGAGAGAAATTTTCTCTCCTTCTTCTTCACACAGTCGGCGGCAATGGGGAGGGTTTGGGTTTCACGTGTAATTGGGGAAAAGATGGAGAAGAAATAAAGGAAGTCCCCCTCCCCTTTTAATTATTAACCAATGTATTTCCTTTTAATTAAAGAATTATAAAAAATTCCATTTTAATTATTAATCAACCCTTCCAAATAATTACTAAACACATAATTCCCCAAGTTATTGAACCTCTTATCTCTTTGTTTTTTTTATTATCAATTAAATAGGAATCAAAATTTCGGGATATTACATCCTCCCCCCCTTAAGACAAAACTTCGTCCTCGAAGTTCGGGTTCGTACCGGACGTTGTTCCACCCCCCTTAAAACAGCCTTCGTCCCCGAAGGTAAGAAAAGGATTCTACGTACAAGGATTGAAAATTGACTTACCTTAAGAGAACAAATGCGGGTACTTCTGTCGCATAGCACCCTCAGCTTCCCATGTCGCCTCCTCGGTGGCATGGTTAGACCATAAGACCTTGACGATGCTAACCTCACGTCCCCTTGTTTTCCGTACCTTAGTATCTAATATCTGCACCGGTACCTCCTCGTAAGTCAAGGACTGATCTAGCTCAACCACCTCCGGTTCAATCACGTGAGAAGGATCACTCACGTACTTGCGCAATTGAGATACATGGAACACGTTATGCACCTTATCCAACGCCGGTGGCAAGGCTAGTCGATATGCTACTTCACCTATGCGGTCCAAGACCTCATAAGGCCGCACGTACTTGGGACTCAACTTCCCTTTCTTGCCAAAACGCATTACTCCTTTGGTTGGTGATACTCGTAGTAGTACCTTATCGCCCACGGCGAACTCAATATCCCGGCGGTGTAAGTCTGCATAACTCTTCTGTCTATCTTGGGCAGCCCTCATATTTTCTCGGATTGTCTGTACCTGCTTGACCGTATCTTCGATCATCTGTGGTCCCAAAATCACTGCCTCGGACGAATCGTCCCAACAAACCGGACTCTTGCACTTCCTACCATAAAGTGCCTTAAAAGGTGCCATCTTAATGCTGGCATGGTAGCTGTTGTTGTATGAAAATTCGATAAGATCGAGCTTTTCCTCCCAAGAGCCTTTGAATTCTAATACACATGCCCTCAGCATGTCTTCCAACGTTTGTATGGTCCTCTCCGTCTGACCATCGGTAGCAGGGTGAAAAGCTGTACTCATCCGTAGTTCCGTCCCCAAGGTTGCCTGTAGCTCTTGCCAAAACCGAGATATAAATCTCGCATCTCTATCTGACACAATGCTGCTGGGTATACCATGTAGTCTCACAATATTTCTCCGGTATGCCATAGCCAACTCCATCTTACTCCAAGTGTCTTTCATCGGAATGAAATGCGCCGCTTTAGTCAGTCTATCCACAACGACCCAAATCATATTATTCCCTTTAGGGCTCCTCGGTAATCCGCATACAAAATCCATGGAGATGGAATCCCATTTCCAAACCGGCACATCCAACGGCTGAAGCATACCCTGCGGCCGTCGATGTTCGATCTTTACCTTCTGACAAGTCAAGCACTTCGACACAAACTCTGCTACTTCGCGTTTCATATTGGGCCACCAAAAGGTTTTCTTGAGATCTTTATACAGTTTGTCTCCTCCCGGATGAACAGAATAAGGCGTACTATGAGCTTCATTCAAAATCCGCCTCTTGAGTTCCTCGTCGGCTGGTACACACCACCGACCCTTGAACCGAACGCCACCATCCTCGTGTAAGGTAAAATCAACTGCTGCATCTGTACCAATCTTAGCCCTCTTTGCCTCGATTACCTTGTCGCCCGCTTGTCTCACCCGGATCTCGTCATACAACTCGGGTTGCAAGACGAAGTCCCTCTTATCTCCACCTTTCTGGATGACACATATATCCATACGGTCTAACTCTTCTCGCAACCTCATCTGCGCGACTCTCTCACACAAGGAATGAATCGACTTCCGACTCAAGGCATCCGCCACTACATTGGCCTTCCCTTCGTGGTATTGAATTTCCATGTCGTAATCTTTAATCAACTCCAACCAACGCCTCTGACGCATATTGAGCTCCTTCTGTGTAAATATGTACTTCAGACTCTTGTGATCTGAAAACACCTTAAAGGTTATCCCATACAGATAGTGCCGCCAAATCTTTAATGCGAAGACCACCGCTGCCAACTCCAAGTCATGAGTTGGATAGTTACTCTCATACGGCTTGAGTTGTCTCGATGCATACGCAATCACTCGCCTCCGTTGCATCAGTACGCACCCCAGGCCATTCTTTGACGCGTCCGTATAAACCTCAATATCCTCATTACCCTCGGGTAATGCTAAAATAGGAGCTGTAGTCAACCGTACCTTAAGGAGTTGGAACGCCTCCTCACATTTTTCATCCCACTTAAACCGGTTCTCTTTCTTCATCAAAGCGGTCATCGGCCTAGCAATCTTGGAGAAGTCTTTTACAAACCTTCGGTAATATCCCGCCAAACCCAAGAAGCTTCGAATTTCTGCAACATTCTTAGGGGTTGGCCATTTCGCCACTGCCTCTATTTTGCTCGGGTCAACGGATACACCGTCTTTCGAGACAACATGCCCCAAGAATGCCACTCGTTCCAACCAGAATTCACATTTGGATAGTTTCGCGTACAATTGTTTTTCTCGTAGAATCTGCAGCACGAGCCTCAGATGTTCGGCATGTTCTTCCTCAGTCTTAGAGTAGACCAGGATGTCGTCAATAAATACTACTACAAACTGGTCCAAATAGGGCCTGAATACCCGGTTCATCAAATCCATGAAAACTGCTGGTGCGTTGGTCAGTCCGAAAGGCATAACCGTGAATTCGTAGTGTCCGTACCTGGTGCGAAATGCGGTCTTTGGAATATCCGCATCTGCTACCCTGAGCTGGTGATACCCTGATCGCAAATCAATCTTCGAGAAAATACCTGCCCCCCGTAGTTGATCGAACAAGTCATCGATCCTCGGTAATGGATACTTGTTCTTCACTGTGACGTTGTTCAGTTCCCGGTAATCAATACACAGCCGCATACTACCATCCTTCTTCTTCACAAATAGTACCGGTGCTCCCCACGGGGACACACTCGGTCGGATGTACCCCTTACCGAGAAGTTCTTCCAATTGTATTTTCAACTCTGCTAGTTCCTTAGGCGCCATACGGTAGGGTGCTTTCGATATTGGTCCGGTCCCGGGCACCAACTCTATCTCAAACTCTACCTCTCTCTGGGGAGGCATACTCGGTATCTCATCCGGAAATACGTCCTCAAACTCACGAACTACATCAATGTCCGTTAGTTTAGGATCCCCAGTACTTACATCATGTACATGACACATAAATAACGGGTACCCTTTCTTTATGAAGGATTTCAAGGTCACTACCGAAATAATTTTCACCCTAGGTTTATCCACAAATCCCTTGTGGGATACTCGCACCCCTTTAGGGCCTCTTAAAGTCACCTTCTTCTGCTCACAATCAATTTTGGCTTTATACCGGTTCAGCCAATCCATACCCAAAATGACGTCGAAATTCTCAAGAGGGAACTCGATCAAGTCAACCGACAAGTTGACTCCCATAATTACTAACGGTACATCTCTATGTAACTTAGAACACGGTACTAGCTCTCCTGACGGTTGCATGAACTCACAGTCAATCACCTCAAAATTAGCTAGGCCCAACTTCGAAACATGCGAACTTGCTACGAAAGAACACGATGCACCCGAATCGAAAAGCACATAAGATAAAAATGAGTTAACTAGAAAATTACCCGTCACTACGTGGTTGCTCTGCTCAGCCTCCTCTCTGCCCACAGCAAATAGTTTCCCGGTCTGTTTCCCTCCAACTCCCTGAACTGTGCTGGCCGACCCCGATGGTCGGTTTCTATCCCCACCAGTGGTCGTAGGTGTACCCCCTTGTCGGCTCTGAGCAGGAGTACCACTCTGCTGCTGGTTATTCCTATTACCATTCCCTGTGTTACCCCTTGGAGTCCCGATCATGTTGCTCCCTGCATCCGATGCTGACCTGGCAGGTGTTGGAGCCGTAAAACACTCAAACTGTCTGTGTCCGAACTTTCCGCAGCCGTGACACTGGACCTGTGCACCTGAACAATCTGTACCTGGGTGATTTCTCTGACACCTCTTGCAGTGATAATTTTGTGGCCGACTAGACCCCTGAGAGTTACCCCTCGTTGATTGACCCCCACTACCCCTATTAAACTGAGAATTTCCCGAGAAAGATTGCCGCACTGGGTGATTTCCAAAATTACTCCGCTTCTGCTGCCCCTGATTGTCCTCAGAGACACTCTTCCTCTTATTATTGGTAGCATATGCTGCCTTAACTTCCTTTCGAATCCTCTCAATATTGCATGCTACCTCACACATCTCCTTTAAGCTCGTGAAGCCCCTACTTGCCCTTATACGATCTCGGATCGCCAAATCTAAATACTGTTCGAACTTCACCATCTTAGCCTCTTCAGTCGGCACTAGCTCGGATGCATAGACCGCCAAATCAACAAACTTTTCGTAATATTCTTGGACCGTCATATCCCCCTGTCGGAGATTGTCGAACTCCACTCGCAACTCTTTCCTTTTTGATTCAGGGAAGAATTCACGCCGTAACTCTTATTTAAACTCAGTCCAGTTCAGTGGTACCACCACTGACTCCCCTTGCTCATTTTCAGTCTGAGCCAACCTATCCTTGTTGGCACCCCACCACAAATCAGCTCTGTCAACCAAGTAGAAAGCAGCTTGGTCGACTTTCAGTTCCTCTGGACAACCCAGAGTGGCGAAGATCTTCTCGAACTCTCTAATCCACCGCTCAAGACCCTTAGGGTCTCCCTTACCGTCGTACTGACTAGGCCGTTGTTGGCTCACAGCCCTGGTCATGCCGGTGGATGACCCCTGAGAACGGTCTTCCGTCAACTTGTTAACCGCCTGAATCAGATCTTGATTCATCTTGACCAACTGATCAATCAGCTGATCTCTCTCGTTTCCATTCCTAGGAGGCATAGCTAAAACTACAAAAGTAAACAATCATATATTCAGTTATCACCTATATCATGCCACAGAATATTTCACATGTACTAACACTTACTGTCCAAAATAAATTGCAACATGCAGCCACATTTCCACATACATCGGAATTCACCGTACCTTCCCTACATAGAGCTCAATACCTACCCCACACATCCTCACTGTGCTTATTTTAGTGAATTTATTCTTAAGGTTCATTTTAGGTGGTGGTCCTGGAGTCGAACGTCTCTGATACCACTTTGTAACACCCCGGTTTTCCAATCCCGTCGGCCGCCGGAATTGGTCACCGAAACGTCACTTCACGACACACAGTCGCAGCAGTAATACTCAACATTCCACATCAGAAGAAAAATAAACATCCACCATTCATTATTAAAAGGGTCAAAGTAAATAAAATTTCTTGAAAGAAAATGAAAATATGTGGAAACGTCAAAAATCTTAAAGTGCCGGAAATCCAGTAAAGTGGAAACATAAGACAGCGACTACGTGGCTCTCGATACCCCGCGACATCCCCGCAATCAGCAAACATCCAAGAAAAATACCTGCTAAGAATCTGCTCCCCATAAATGGATCATAGCAGGGTCAAACGAAAGCAAGAACGTCAACTATACGTTGAGTAAGGATAAATCTAATATACGTAGAATGAAAGTTATCAACAAAACAAGGAAGCTTCCAAACAGACATCAGAATCATTGCATAACAAACGCGGCTAAACTGTAACAGACACAACCATTACACGGAAGATATAAACGCCTCAAACCATATGTACCTAAAGGTCCCGAATGTGCACATTCCTAAGGGTCGTCCAATGGTACCATTATTAAAATGGTCCATAACGTACTGGGGTGCAAGGATTTCTTCTCCCGGGTTATCGGATTCGGGGTTACCCTATCCGGCCCAACACTTCAACTGTCTACAACTCCCCAAACACGCTAAGGTCATTAAAGTTGTAAGGAAACCTTCCCGGGTTACGGCTTTGGGAGCTACCCTATCCGGCCCAACCATTACGGTCTACAACTTCAATGCCCAACACCAAGTTCCATCATAACAGCAAGATCCTTGACTCAGCAAACATAACTCACAACCATTTTATAAGGCTAGACAACAAACCACAAAGAAAGAAAAAGGAAGACAAGCCAGACATCAATTTAAGGCCTGGACGCCCGTCTGGACTTTATGGACGCCCGTCCAGAGGTAGACGCTCGTCCAGATAGTTCGGACGCTCGTCCACCGAACCAAGTTACATCCTGTATCCAAATTTTGTACCTGGACGCCCATCCGATAAGGTCGACGCTCGTCCAATAAACCAATTTTACATCCTGTATCAAAATCCACCCCCAGACGCTCACCAAACGCCCGTCTACACTGGAAGCCAGGCTGGACGCCCGTCCAAAGGACCAGACGCCCGTCCAGCCTGGATTTCAGCAAAACCCTAAAACGACTCAACATGAACTCCCTTCGTTTCTCAGGCAACAACAGCAGCAAAACAACACAACAAGCACATAATTCCTTATCTAGAGGTACCATAACATCATAGACTTCAAACCCAAGTATCGATCACTAAATTGGATGTTTAACATCCCCAAAACCTTTTTCCCATACATAAATTACATCATCCCAGGATTATCAGCATTACAATTTCTGTTTCAAACATAATTACAGTCATCTACACCCTCTAAAACGCAGTAAAACAGTCCCAAATTGCACTTAAACACAGAACAACGACGCCAAACAACCCAAACCGCATACACAACCCCAACATGTCCCTAAAAGTCTCATCTTTCAAACCAAACGAAGACGTAACTTAGAAATATGCTTACCGGTTGTGCTGTGTTTCCTGAAAGCTCTTGCTAACGAATTAAAACCGTTCTTCTACGAAGCCCGAATCTATATCTACAAGTAGAAGGAAGGATAAAACATCACGTCACAATTCTAATGAAAATCGAAACCACTCCCCCCTCCACACGCACGAGTGGATCGGCCATGGCCTTTGGCCGGCCGATCGTCACGCTCGAACTGTAGGAGAGAAAGAAACGATGCTTACCGACGGCGACGACGAATCCTCAACACCAAGGAGAGAAATTTTCTCTCCTTCTTCTTCACACAGTCGGCGGCAATGGGGAGGGTTTGGGTTTCACGTGTAATTGGGAAAAAGATGGAGAAGAAATAAAGGAAGTCCCCCTCCCCTTTTAATTATTAACCAATGTATTTCCTTTTAATTAAAGAATTATAAAAATTCCATTTTAATTATTAATCAACCCTTCCAAATAATTACTAAACACATAATTCCCCAAGTTATTGAACCTCTTATCTCTTTGTTTTTTTTTTATTATCAATTAAATAGGGAATCAAAATTTCGGGATATTACAAGCGGGGTTAGGAGTATCAGCCAACTTATCAACCTTCTTTTGTAGAGATATAATTTGCTCAGAAACAAATTTATCTCTCTTTGCTGAATCTTGCTTGATCAGAGTAATCTCTTTTAGCAGGTTATTTTGAGCAAACTGTAAAGACGTGACATTGGATGTTATAGTCGCAGTGGTTCTCCCTCTATTTTCCATAAAATTTACTAGATCTTCAAATCTTTGCTCACTTCTTGTCAATTAAGTTCTTAGATATGTGATATCTTGTCTTACAGCTCTTAACTCATCCAAAATATGTGCTGGTATTGCAACATTAATACCAGCATTATGTCCAGCAAAGTTTCCAGCAGTCCGTTCAACATTATCATCAGCCCTTGGTTGTCTCACTACAATTGCTTTTGTTTTGTCCCATACATAGGATTCTGGACCTTCTACATCCAAAATAGGTACCTCCTCAATGACATGTTCTTGTTTTTCTGGTTGAGTTTCTTCTTGTATTTCTTGAGGTAATTGGAATTCCTCATCACTAAAATCATAATTAAGAAGTTTCTCCTCGGATTGTTCAACAGCAGCTTCTTGTCCACTTTATCTTCAGTAGCTGCTCCCTTAGTTGCCTCCAAGCTAGACACAGGGGATTCCTCCAATCCCAACAAAATATCCAACATTTGTCCTAATACTGTCTGATCTCAGTACTTTGGACCTACAGTTCCAACCGATGTTCAGTTGTTGTTTGAGACTTAGTAGAGTGAACCTCTATTTCTTGATCACTTGGAAAAATAGTCATGTTTTCTTCCAGCACACCTCTGACCTCATCAATCTCTCTAAGTACTTCAGCAGCATGTGCTAAGGCTTCATCAGTGTCAATGCTCCTTTGACATTGAGCAGATGCCTCAGAATTGACATCAGTCTGCTCAATCATTACTACATTATAAATATTCACCAAGATAGCATCTTCAAGAAGTGTTGATGCAGCAATTTGAGCTTCCAAATCTTCATTGTAGGCATCAAACAGTTCTTGTGCTAGATCATCAATCTGCTGGCCCTCGGCAGACTCATCTGTCTCAGCAGGATGCTCTGCTATCTTTTCAGTAGGCTCTTGTCTAGCAGGCTCACTTGATCTTTCTTTGCCAACACCACTGGCCTCACTAGGATGCATAGGATGATCATCATCTGACTTTGATGAAGATGAATCATCACTATCATCAGAAGGAGTACACTTAGGATCTTTAAACATGATGCTGCCTTTGTTTCTTCCATCTTCAATGAGTTCTAGCAGCCTCATCTCTAGGAGTGATGTATCAATCAGTCCTAATAAACTTTCCACCCCAAGATTTGCAAAAGGCCATTCTTCCAATCCACTCATGGGTTCTGCTGCTGGCTTTTGTCTATTATAAAAACCAAACTTCCATGCAAAATTCTTTGAAATCTTCTTAAGATTAGGATCCACTTTTGGCTTCTTAATCTTTCTTTCATAAGGCATTGTAGGTTTTCTTGCAGCAGGTTTCTCAACTTGTTTACTGCCAAAAGTCTCAACAAGATGAGTCGGTGTTTCTTCAGCAGACACAAAGAGATCAGTAGATTCTTCAGTAGGTATATTTGTGTCTACTACTTCCAGTTTTTCCACATTTGCTTCCCCCTAAATTACATGCTCCTCAGTATGGGTCTCATCTATCTTTCCTTCCCCCTTAATTTTTGGAGTCTCAGTAGGGTCTTTCACAATCTCAGTAGCCTCCACAATAGGTACTTGCAAAATCACAGTAACCTATCTTGTTGGCTCTTCAACCTGTTGTTCAACATCTACTTCTTCTGCTTCTCTTTGTTCCTGTAGAATTCAACTCTTTTCCTTTTCCATGTCTCTTCTTCTTTATAACTTGTTTCCTTCATTTATAAGTTCTTTATGGGGACCCAAAGAGTGATTCTTCTAATTTTTCTTTATTAATAACCTTTATCTTCTTAGATGCCTCTCTGACCTGTTCCTTAAGTATATCTGCAGCAGTCTTCTTAACAAGTTCAGTAGGCTCAGTAGGATTCTAGGCTCATCAGCAGTGCCAACCTCAGTAGACTTGGCAGTGCCTACTCAATGCTTTGTCTTCTTTGGCTTTAACATCTCTATTATCTTTCTTGTGTCAGCAACCTTTCTCTTCTCTATTGTCTTCTTCAGTGCAGCTGGTTGTATATCATTTCTGGCTTTTGTTCTTTGTTCCTGCTCACCATCACTTTCCACTTCTTCTACTTCATCATCATTGTCTAAGCCTTGGATAGGAGTGTTAATTTCTGGCTTATATCTGGCCTTATTGATGGTTGATGGAGCAACATTTGTAATATCCAAATGATTCAGTAGCGCCTGAACCATTAACCCCAAAGGCTTTGTCTTGATAAAGAAACCTGAACCCATATATCCAGCAAGTTTCTTCTCTTTCAACCTCTTTCTTATGGTTTCTCTTTCATCAGTCATTATTTTCTTCATATATTGTGCATAGAAAGTAGCCCAATCAAATTTCATACTCCTTGAAATGATAATCATTAGATCTATTTTAGATCCTGACAATGAATCAAGACTTCCAACAAATCCCAAAATATTCTTAGCAATACATTTGCTCAGCAGGTTATATTCCAAGGCAATATTTTTGACATTAATATTCAAGGCCATTGTTGCAGATGTATTTGTTCTTATAGATTCAACAAAAGCTAACCTTGGTAACTCCATCGAATCTGGATTTGTAGGGGCTCCGTTCCCTGGACCAAATCCAAAGACCTCTCCCAGCAAGTCTGATGAAACTTCAGTCTCCTAAGCATTAACAGTTGTTGTAAATGCTTCTATGTCATCTCTAACCACCATGTTCTCCAGAAATCACAAACATTGTGATATGATATCTTTTCCAATCTGAGATTTAAAATATTTTCTAGCCCTTCATATCTTCGGATTCTTCTCCCCATATTGATTGCTAAGTCTGCTTAGTTAGCATCAACAACATATCCTCTAACACTTTGACTTGATCCAAGATGAACATCTTCAGCCGCCATTGTTATATGAAGAATTTAAGAAAGACGAAGATGAAAACTCTAAAAATATGTGTTCACACTTGTATATTTTTTAGACAAAATAATCTGAGTTGCATATACATTCTGTGTATATATCTATTATATAGGCTGATGTAGTGGGTAGGACACCTTAGGCAAGTACTGTGCACGTACCGTAGCATTATCCATGATTTCAGACTGAATTTATTGTGGTGATGCCACACATCCCACTAATTGATCCCACTAGAGTAATAACGGTTATGTATTGTAACAGCTATAATAAAGGATGAGAATAATATCCATTTACTCCACAGTAGCGCCTGAATCATTTTCAACAGACTTCTTAGTAGGTTTTATCTTCAGTAGAGAGAGAGTATAGTCTGTTGATATACCTCAGTAGGCTCATCAGGTTCAGTAGCCTACTGATACATAAAATGCACAGCTGATCTTTATATAGCATAGTTTTGTCCAATTGATAATACAAGATGAAGTTTAATACAAATGACTGATCTGACAAGTGAGCTCACCAAATAGGGCAAAGACCAATCCCCTTAGAAACTTCATTTGCTCAATTGTCCAAACCATTTGAGTACATGGAAGTGTTGATACCAATGACTAGTCTGCCAAGTGAGCACACCCAGCAGGGCAAAGACTAATCCCCTTGGTGAATTCAAGTACCATGCTGGCCATTAAGACGTAGTCAACCTTGATGATGCCAAGTTCAGTCCTTAGTTTAGTATATCTCTCTTTGTCCAAAGGCTTTGTAAAGATATCAGCAAGTTGATCTTCATTAGGAATGTATAGAACCCCCACATCATTCTTTTCCACATGATTTCTTATAAAGTGATGTCTCACATCAATATGTTTGGTCCTTGAGTGCAAAACATGATTTTCTGTGTTGCTATTGCACTTGTATTGTCACACATTCTGGGAATTTCTCTCTCTTCAATCCTATAATCTCTTAATTGTTGTCTTAAGCATAAGACTTGTGCATAGTAGCTTCCAGTAGCAATTTACTCTGCTTCAGCAGTGGAGGTTGATAAAGAATTCTCCTTTTTGCTGAACCAGGAAACAAGTCTACTTCCCATCAACTGACATGTCCATATTGCACTTTTTCTATCAATCTTACATCCAGCATAATCTGAATCTGAATAAGATATAACTTTGAAGCTTCCATCTTTTGGATACATATCCCTACTCCCAAAGTTTCCTTCAAATACTTGAGAATCCTTTTTACTGCAGCTAAGTGACTTTCCTTTGGTTTAAATTGAAATCTTGCACATACACCTACTGCAAAGGATATATCAGGTCTGCTGGCTGTGAGGTACAGCAGACTTCAAATCCTTCTTCTATATAAGGTGTGATCAACATATTGGCCTTCTTTATCTTCTTCCAACCTGATGCTTGTACCTATAAGAGTTGATACTTTGGTACTACTATCCATTCCAAACTTCTTTTGCAGCTCATTGGTATATTTAGTTTGATGAATGAAGATTTCATCCTTCACTTGCTTCACTTGTAATCCCAAGAAGTAGTTCATTTCTCCCATAATACTTATCTGGAACTTGCTTTTCATGAGATTAGCGAATTTCTCACACAGCATCTCATTTTCATAACCAATAATTATGTCATCTACATAAATTTGTACCAGCAATGTGTCATTGTTAGGTGTAGTGCCCGAAAGACAATTTGTGTAATTGTTTTTTATAATGGATAACAGAATTTATCTCACCTTATTACTTGCTTTGTGCTTGTAAGTAATACACTACTGCAAACCCTAAGTATATCCGTATGTAACCGCTTAACTCAGTGTATGGCATGCACGTGAGGATTGAGTTAGTGGTGATATACTTAAACTGTTAGTCCGTGGTGAAATTAATCAGAGTTTAGTGTCTCATGATTAAAACACCAATAATGCACCCAGAACACCTATGGGTGTGAGTGTCTTATCCGGACTGTCTGTAGAGGGTACCTAAGTGGGGCATTTATATATGATGGCATTCATATAGGACTGGACCGATTTAATCTGGGTTTCTTGATATAATTCCGTAATCAAAAAAACTTATTAAATCATTAGATGATCATATATGGATTGACCTTAATCCTGAGATGATCACAGGGTACTGCTTGTCTCAGGGTAGTGTTTGATGTGTGATTTGAGTCAATTCGCGTTGGCACTAGTCCGTGATGAGTGAGTAGTTCTGTGTTTCACATACACGAAATCCATTCCTTTCTGCAGGAAGTAGAGAGACAATCCCCTTATTTGTTAGCCCTAAGAAAATGATCGATCCCGTGAGTTCATATTAGACTAATTAGCTACTAGTCCGGTATGTGAACTAATTGATCACTAGGGGTTAATGGTAAATAAGGATAAGATATTTTTAGTCGGGTTTAAGGAGACTTCCCACTCAGAATGGACAGTATATGGAGGGTTAGTCCGTATGTAATGATTATATCAATGGACGCTTATTTACTCATAGGATTGAGTGTAAGTATATATCTATAATTGGTAGAGTTCAGTTTTGGGTTTAAGGTGGTGTAATCCCGGAATTGATAATTTAAGTGTAAATATTCTGTTCGATGAATATTTTACTTAATTTATTGGAGCTACTGGTTATAGGTCCATGGTCCCTAACGTGGCTCCTATAATACGAGTATTTTCTTGTTATTGGGCCTCAGTGATAATTAATTGGCTGGGCCAATTAATAGATATGCGAAATATTATATAGTTTGGCTAAATAATATAATACACAGAAAAGACATTTTCTGTGGGCCTAAAACCCTAAGGTGTGGCACCTCCCTCTCATAAAATGTAAGAATTGATTTTCTTGTGTGATTAATTATTTACTTGGTAAGTAATTAATTAATAAAAGATAATTGATTTGTAATTTAATTGATTGCTTTTATTGTGATTTATTTTTAATTAGTTATTTAATTAATTAGAAAT
The DNA here is from genome assembly GCA_024500145.1 of Gentiana dahurica var. dahurica. Taxonomy (NCBI): domain Eukaryota; kingdom Viridiplantae; phylum Streptophyta; class Magnoliopsida; order Gentianales; family Gentianaceae; genus Gentiana; species Gentiana dahurica. The sequence continues at coordinate 46,132,598 of CM044897.1, forward strand.
TTGGAGGCCAAGGATTTACTCTCCTATATAAAGAGAGTTCTTCCATGACATATGGGAGATGAAATTTTCGACATATACACATAAAATAGAGAGAAAAACTTGTTTCTTTTTTTGGGTTTTTGGTTGAAGAAAATTGTAGGTTTTTTCTTGATGCATATGAAGGAGGTTTCAATTCCAAGGATCGGTGTCCACTAACCGCCGTTTGGAGAACACGTTGGAAAATTGTGGCTACTTATACAACTTTTGGTAAGTAGATCTAAACCCCCTTGTTGGAAGTTTAGATCCTTTATTTATGATATGTAGTTTATAGATCGTGATCCATCCACTGCGCAATGATCTGTTTTGTACAGATCTGAGCTCCTACATCCTTCAGTCATCACCACCATTGATTCTGAAAAGTGTCTTGTCAATGGTTCATTTGGTAAAACCGTTGTCCACTAAGATTTGAGATAGAGTCTCATACCAAGCTCTTGGTGCTTGTTTCAATCCATAAAGTGCCTTGTTGAGTCTATACACTTTATCTTATTGATCTTTAACTTCAAAACCAGGAGGTTGCTGAACATAAACCTCTTCTTCTATAATGCCGTTTAGAAATGCACTTTTGACATCCATCTGGTATACTTTGAAGTTCTTGTATGCAACATATGCCGAAAACAATCTTATAGCTTCCAATCTTGCAACTGGGGCATATGTCTCATCAAAGTCTATTCCTTATGCTTGTGAATAGCCTATTGCCACTAGTCTGGCCTTGTTTCTTACATTGGTACCAGATTCATCAAGTTTTTTTATGTATACCCACTTAGTGCAAATGACATTTACATGACTTGGTCTTTCCACCAGTGTCCAAACTTGATTTCTTTCTACTCATTCAGTTCTTCTTGCATAGCAATTATCCAATTAGGATAAGCAATTGCTTCTTCAACAATTTCAGGATCCATTTGAGATATAAAAAAACACGTAAACATTGCTTCTAGTTGTCTTCTAGTCCTTACACCTTGCTGTACATCAACAATTACTTGTTCAGGAGGGTGATCTTTCAACCATTGTAAATCTTGATTGACTTGATTTACAGGAACCTGATCTTCAGTAGGGTCTGTTGTAGGTTCAGTAGAGGGATCAGCAGACCCTTGATCTCCATCGGTTGTTGTCCCAGTAGTGTTACCAGCAGGTTGTTCAGTAGGTCCAATAACTGTTGTTGAATTCTTTTCAGGATCATAAATCATTAATTCATTCAAATTTCTTAGAATGACTATATGTTCAGCTTCTGGGATTTCTTAGTTTGTAGCAGGTTCTGTAACTTCTACATCTTCCATTCAAGTGAACTTAGGTTCATCAAACACAACATGAATGGATTCTTCATGTTTTAATGTCCTTTTGTTCAGCACCCTGAATGCCTTGCTGACAGAGGAGTATCCCAATAAGATTCCTTCATCTGATTTTGGTTGAAAGGTCTTCAATTGTTCCTTATGATTTAAAATAAAACACTTACATCCAAATGGATGGAAGTATGATATATTTTGTTTTCTTCCATTCCAAATTTCATAAGGTGTCTTCATCAGCTTCTTGTTCACTGGGTTCTATTTTGTGTATAGCATGTTGTATTGATTGCCTCAACCCAATACCTCTCAGGTAACTTGGATTCACATATCATAGTTCTGCCTGCTTCCTTCAAAGTCCTATTTCTTCTCTCAACAACCCCATTTTGCTGAGGTGTTCCAGCAGCTGCTATTTGATGCATCACACCATTTTGTTCATAGTATTCTCTTATGACTTTATTTAGAAACTCAGTACCCTTGTCTGATCTGATTTTTACAACTGTGACACTCTTTTCATTTTGTAATCTCTTCAAAAGTTTAGGCATCTTTTGATGTTTTTCACTTTTCTTGTTCATTAAAATCACCCAAGTGTATCTTGAATAATCATCCGCAACAACTAAAGTGTATTTCTTCCCTATGATGCTTGTTGGAATAACTGGTCCAAATAGATCCATGTGCATCAGCTCCAACACTCTTTTGGTTGATTGTTTAGTTTTTGACTTGAAACTTGATTTTTTTTCCTATTTACCTTGCTAATATGCATCACAAACTCCATATTTCTTGTATGTGATCTCAAGTAAACCAATTGCTAACTTCTTCACTAACTGATTGATATCATCAAAGTTTAGATGATTCAACTTCTTGTGCCTCAACCAATTCACTTCTGACTTTGTATGCACAATAAGACATGTTTCTAGAACAGCAGTGGTCCAGTCCACCACATACATGCTTTGTTGTCTCCTTCTAGCTAGCAAAACTTGTTCTCCCATCCCACTCATGACAATGTAGTAGTCTTTGTCAAAAGTCACTTTGTAGCCCATGTCACAAAATTGTCCAGTGCTCAGCAGGTTGTAGTTCAAGCCCTCAACATATGAAACATTCTTGATTATCAAAACATTCTTCACCAGTGTTCCATATCCTCTTGTGTATCCTGGTGTGTCCTTGTTTCCAAAGTTGACTTTTGGTCCATCTTTTGCTACAAAATTCTTCAAAGAATGCTTGCTCTTTTTCATATGTTTGAAACATCCACTGTCAAAGTACCCGACACCCTACAAAAGAAATTTAATTTGTTTTAGGTACCCAAACATGTTTGGGTCCATGGTGGTCAGTGGTAAGTACAACCCTTGGCAAGTTTCCATAAGGTCTTCTTTGAAAAGTGTTGCACTTTCTTTCATATATATATGCTACATTTCCATAAAATCTAACACTTGGTTGTCTAGAATGTACATATGTCTCCTGGCCTTTTGGTACAAACTAATGCGTGAAGTGATTCTTATTGTTAGAAGCATTAGCATAACCATAGGATTTCTACTTATTAGGAATAGCTCTGTATTGTTTCCTCTGCTGAGGTCTCTGGTGAGTCTTCTGCAGATACCACTGCTGGGGTCTGGCCCTAGCATTATGGTTATATCTATTTTTTCTAGCAGCTGGAGCAGGTATATTCCAATCTTCTTTAGTAGGGAATAATCTGCATTTCCCCTTGAGATAAGTATCCCTTGAATGATTAACAGTCTTAGGTTTGTCCTTCTTATCCTTGGAATATTTCTGGTTTTTTACTCTTTTGTTGTCCAGCAGACTTTGCAGCAGGTCTGCTATTAGCAGGTCTAGAGGGTCCAGCCGACCTATCCTTAGAGTTATTCTTTTTGTAAGGTGCTGCTGTTCCTTTGGACTTCTAATATTGCTTCTTTGAAGCATTCTCAGTAGGCTTTACTGCCTCAGCAACCTTTTGAGGTGTTGGATTTTGTGCAGGTACCAACTTAGGACCAATTCTGGTACTAGGTTCAACACCCTTACATGATCCACCCTTAGAAGATTATTGAGTTTCAAATCCAAGCCCTGTTTTATCACCAAAAGGCTTGCCTGATTTGAAAGCAGATATGGAACTAGATTATGGTACAGATTCAGCAGCTACTGTAGGTGTAGCAGGCTTAGGTTGATTCTGTCCATAATCCTTTTCCTTACCCTTGAGAATTTTTAATTCAGTATTCAGCCTTTGAATTTATGCTTGAAGTGCTTCTGTTTCAGCCTTCACAATCTCATAACCAGATTGTATTATCCTCAGTTGATTAAGGAGGGCATCTAGAGGCTCTTCCATGTCAGAATTTTTATGGTTTGAACCATCAGTAGACTCACAATCACTTACAATAGGGGTATTATTGGATACAGAATTGAATACCTCCTCAGTTTCATCTATATGAGCAATAAAAGCATAATCATCCATTTTGTGCAAAGAGTGCAATATCATCTTATTCATTTCCTTTTTCAGATTCTACTTCATAGCCTGATTCATCATCAGCAACCAATGCCTTTTTGTCAGGCCTTCTCTGCTGACCCTTGTTCTTCAGCGGGTCTGGACGGTCAGGTCTAAAGTGTCTAGACTTCTTGCAGTTAAAGCATAGGTAGTCAAGATCCTTCATTTGTTTCAACTCAGGACAATCATGTTTGAAATGTCCTGGATTCTTACAATGAAAGCACAAAAAGTCATGATAGTTTTTGGAATCTTCCTTTTTCTCACTTGTCTTTTGTTGAAGTTCCTTGGAGATGCCTTTCTAGATTTCATCATTCTGATTCATTTGGTCAGTAGGGAAATCTGCTCCTGCATTTCATCTAAGACATCATCTTGAACACTTGATGATTCTTTATTGTGAGCAGCAGCCAGTGTTGTTGTCTTTGTTACTCCCTTCTTAGCATGTGCAACAAGGTCCTTGTTGAATTCATAAGCTTTGAGATCAGAAAACAGCTTGAAAGTATCTTCCTCATGTAGTCTCCTGGACTCCTCCATAGCAGTGACCTTCATTTCCCAGACTTCTTTTGCAGTTAAAGCTTTTAGAATCCTGGTGTTGATCTCTTCTTTTGTGTAAACATCATTCAGCAGGGTTAACTCATCTAGAATTGCATTGAACCTAGACTCCATCTATTAAATGGTTTCATATGATTTCATTTTGAACTCCTAAAACTTTTGTTTGGCGACATTGATCTTCTTTTTCTTGATAGCATCAGTGCCTTCATAAATGAGTTGCAATCTTTCCCATAGTTCCTTGGCTGTTTTGCAATCCTTCACCTTCATATAAATGTTGCTATCTAAAGATCTGTAGATGATATCAATAGCAATTTTATACAAATTTTCTCTCTTTCTATCATCAGCACACCATTCACTTTTTGGCTTTAGAACAGTCTGATTTTGACCATAAACAGTTATGCCTTAGGTGATCTAAAGTGGTCCTTCAGTCAGCACATCCATCATTTAATCATGTGTTGCTGCTAGATAAGCCTGCATACGACGCTTATACTCATCAAATCGATCTAGAGAGCACATCAACATTGTCCTAGCATACTAGTTATTATCCATGATGTAAAACTTTGAAAAACATAAACTTGAAAAAGGTTTCAAAGATTTTTCACAAGCTCAACAAGTAGGATTACTTCAGAACAAAAGCTATGCTCCGATACCAATTGTTGGTCCCTTGAATAGGCTTTGGTTAAGTTTAGAATGGGGTTTGAATAAACTTAAAACTTAAACTTTTTGGAGTTGACAAACTCAGCAGGGTCAATAGTCTGCTGACCACTCAATAGTGTTCTAACTATTGAAGCTCTTGAATTTGTTGCAGCGGAATATAATAAAATAAGCCTTGTTACTTGTTAATTAAAAATGATACTAAGTATTGGATACTCATAACTGTAAGTGTGTGAGATTCAGCAGCTAGTTTAGTAGATTGATGTGATAAGCAAGCAGATAAAACAAATTGCAGAAAGTAAATGCAGTAAAGTAAATAAGGCAAATTTTATAGTGCTTCCAGGTGGCGTAATCCTGTCAGTCCACTCTTCTACTGTGATGTTGGAGGAAATTCACTAGAGATTCTTGAGGTAGCTGTTACAAAAATCCCTAAAATGTTTGTCCTTGACCAATGACTATGGCTTCACAAACTGAACACTAGAAATAGGTAAGATTGATGCTCTTAAGCATTCCACTGGTCCTTGAAGGATAGGATTTCCTGTTCACCAGCTCCACCACAAAACAACAGTTCTTGACACTCCAAAAGTGCTTCTCTGTCTTCAGAGAACTTCTTGAAAAAGAAGGGTTTGAATCAAGAAAGTGATTCAGCTTTCAGCAAGCTTCTGATCAAGATGATAAGATCAGTAGATTAAGATCTTCAAGTGTATGAACTAGATAAGCCTTGATTTCAGAAACACTTGAAGAAAATATTGATCAGTAAATTGATAGCTCAGTAATGCTCAGCAGGGTAAGATTGCACTTGATCAAAATCTTGCTCAAAAACTTAAATGCCTTGTATATATTCTTGTTGTGGCAATCAGAGTCAGGAGTCCTCTATTTATAGGTGTAGATCCTTTGATTTGAATTTCAAATACAACCGTTATAGGATTTTCTGAATATTCCTGAAATTCCCTCTACTGTACCTTTCTGACACTGTCAGTGTCCTTCTGTCAGTCCCGTCTATCAACCAATGAAATAAATCCTTTTAAATATGGCTCTGAAATCCTTACAACATCCCTTTCATCTTTGCCATTGATTGACTGATTAATCCAATACTTGTAAATCATCCTTATTCATTTAATCTTCCAGAAAAACTTGGATTAATTAAACTTTTACATTCAGCAGATATTTGTTATATAAGCCTGTTGATGTCCATATAATGTCAGCTGACTTTTAGTCTGCTGTGTTTTATAAACACCTCCGCTGACTGCTTCTCATCTAACTTTTTATTATGAAGTTAGTGTACACCATTTTAGTTATAACTAAGTTCCAATCCCCATTTTACTTTTATGGAACTTAGACCTTCTACACAAGATATATGTGATCATTTTAGGTCATCACAGACTTCCCTAAATTCTGATTTCATATCATTGACTTTAATTACAAAGTTTGATCCCTTAGCCTTCATAACTGAGTTTGAACCATCAGCCTTCTTTACTGAGTTTGAACACTCAGCCTTTAATACTGAGTTTGAGCCCTCAGTCTTCAACCATCAGCAAGTTCATAAACTCTACCGTCCTAGATAGGTCTGCTGAACAAGTCAGCTGACCTACTTACAGTGCTTGTTTGATCAAACCTATACAAAGATCAAACTCTAGTAAACCTATACATCTAATCTAGACATTTTTTTGCCTTTTCTCTATAACAACTGGTATGGCACTCATCATTAAAACTAAAATATTTCTAACAGGCGCCACAAAATCTTGATCGTATGCAAAGCACTTACTAACAATAGGACTAGGTCTATCGTAGTAGAGCACTGGCGAGTCAAGGTCGATCCCAAAAAGACTCGTAAGAACGCAAATTATTAAGATTGAGCTTGTCAAAAATAAGGTCTACGACCAACTATAGTATAGACAGAAGTAAAATTGGTAACAATAAACTGACAAGATTATGCAAGTTCAAACGGAGAAACAAGAGTTTCTAAAGTATTAGTCTAATTATAAGTGATTAGGTATTCCCCCCACACATGAAATAATCATCCCCGTTGGTAAATTTTAATTCATTGTCAGCTATGGGTGCAACTCCTAACCCTATCAACTTTCAATGTAAGGACATCAGACAATCTATACGCAAATAACCTCCTTCATTGGTTGTATTAGTTCATATGCAATAAGTTCTAGAGTTGCCGGTTGAAACCGATGTTAGGAAATCTACGCAGGAACGCAGAAGAATTCAAAAATGTATTTCCTTTTAACCATGATCGACTTCATTAAGCAATAAACAAATAAGTAGTAGACGGTGGTTACCTTGCTTGATCTAAAAGATCGACGCTTTGACCGTCTAAGGAGTCATCCAAGCATTCAGCCTCTACCGGCGATCCACACAAACAACCTGCTAGAATCCCATCATGGATTGCTACTAGAATAATCCGGTTGCTAGACTGGCCTTTTATCTCTCTAAAATCTCTAAGAAACTCTCTATTTTTCACAAGAACTCTTAGCTTTTGGAATTGTGATGTGCAAAAGACCTAGCCAAGCTTCCCTTAAATAGGGTGACCTGTGCCCCTACAGTTCCCAATCTGATTAGGATTAGCTTCCTAGTAGATTGAGGAAAAAGAAAACATTTTCCTAATAAAATAAGAAAAATACCTTTGATTGATTTATCTCATTAATATTCAATATCTTATATTAAATATTTTTCCTAAGATATATATTGACAATATCGTATATTGAATACATCTTTATCTTATTAGCATAAAACAATTCATACTTGTGTATATATCACATATATACTCTCTCTTTTTTTAGGAAAATCACATATATATACTATATATAAATATATATATATATATATATATATATATATATATATATATATATATATATATATATATATATATATATATATATATATATATATATATATATATATATATATATATATATATATATATATATATATATATATATATATATATATATATATATATATATATATATATATATATATGTGTATATATATATATATATGCATGTGCACATGTGTAATACATATATATATATATATATATATATATATATATATATATATATATATATATATATATATATATATATATATATATATATATATATATATATATATAAAATTGTCCCTCCGCAAAACTAAGTAGTAAAGAAGTTGAGAAATACTATTCATTATTATAGCTTCTGTCCCCACACACGTGGACTCATTATGTGATTTTCGGCCAACAATCTTTCTTTTACTGTTGTACAATAGTGAGTGTCGGCCAATATTTTTACTGCTGAGCAATAGTGAACACGCTTTTAATTTTATCTTTTCTGCTTTAGCAACTATTGTCTTTCAGACAATCATTATATCTTTGAATAAAACCCTAGGTTACTATTCATAATTCGACTTTTTACTGTAGCAATTGATCGGAACGAAGAAAAATCTGAATTTTTATCCGATTAATTGGTCTTGTGTTGAATTTCTTGGAAAAGCATCTACAACAGTATGGAAATTCCAATAGCTGAATCCGTTTCTGGTGATTACGAGACTGATTGTACTGATATAAAGTCAGGATCCGCTATTGTATCTGTTAAGTTAAAATACCCTAGTTTTATTGACAGGGCATTCAACAAGATGAAGAATCTTTCGGTAATGATAGATAGTTGTCTATTGATGTACAGGCCTCAATGCCCAATGAACTCCGAAGGTTGTGTTAGGGTTAGAGTTTTTGACAACAGATTATGCGAACCTGATTGCAAACAGGCTGAGTTCGTTTTCCCAGTATCTTGTTGTTTAAATATGACATATTTTGGTAATGCCTATGCCAGTTTAAATGACAAGGAATGTCCTTGGTCAATTACTTATGTTTTGGAAAATGCTAATATTAAGGCCGATGTGAATTACTGCAAGATGAAAGCTTTTCTAAAACTTTCAACAGTGAAGAGGCCCAATGAATTAGCATTCAGAGGTCCAATAATTGACATAAAGTCTAAAATTTTCTGCAGAGATAATGTTGATGTCTGGCACTGTGGGTTTAAAAAGCCCACTCTGAGTCGCTGTCTTAGTGCTCGAGCTGACCACATTGGAAATCCCAAGGCTATAACATGTGGACCTGGAGATGCGTTTTCAGAAAGCAGATCATCGTTTAGTCATTTGGAGAGGCCCATTATTTGTGACAACCCACACAAGCCCACAACGTCTATTAATTTTTTATCTGAAACAGTTGGCTCTAAGCACAGTGTTGGGCTTATCAGCAGTTCAGATCCAGTCCAACTTTAGAAGAAGCTGTGAAGAATAATCTTTTGGAAGCTGAAAAAAATAAAATTAAATTTGGGATTGCGTGCACCGCAAGCAAGCACTGTGTATAAGTATACTTTTTTTGACTGTTTAGTCTTTCAGTCATTTCATGGAAGAAATCTGTGTAAGTTATAATTTGTGGCTTATTATCTGTTTATTCACAACGTTGTTAAATTTAATAACTGTTTTAAATGGGTTTACGTATATACGATGTGGACGAATATCCCACGAGTTGGGAAGGGATAAGAGCGATGTGCGTAGATCTTTGGATTTCGTCACAATTGGCACACTTAAGGGCCTATCAAGGGACATGGGAGAAATTGTCTGTCAAGGCCCTTTGTTCATGGATCAGAGGAATCCGTTTCTGTTAATGCAAAGGTTGGCTAAATTTCGTGCTATTAATCGCAGATTTAACAGGAAGAAGTGTAAGTATTTTATTAAGAAGCAGAAAGCAGAGGTAGATGTACAAAGTCTGAGTTATGTCAACATCAAACAGAAAAAAGAGGGAGTATCTAGCAAGCACCAGGAGGAATGCTTATGCAAGTTTAAAGAGGAATCTGTTTGGAACAGCTCCTAGGTATTCTTACAGGGCTCCAGCTAGGAGACCACCTGTATTTTATAAAAAAAACCTTTTTTTAGGCAGAAAAGTCTTTCTGAGAGGAGATTGTTAACAATTCATGACAAACTTACAATTGAAAACACAGGTGAATGTAAGCTTTTGAATAATATAAGTCAATGGACTAGTTCCGACCAGAGGCTTGGTCATGATATTAATTTGTATGGAATTAATACTAAGGGGAAGGTTCATCTTCAGGTGTGTGAGCCATTAACAGGTCTTCATGTTATATGGTTTTTAATTGTTGATAAAAAAAACCTAAAGCTACTTCATCAGAAAATTTGAAGATGCAGGATGTTTTCGACATTTATGCTGATGAACCCTCTACTCCTATGATTAAAGAGGAGATGACTGACAGATTCAGGGTTTTAAGAAGAGGTGTTTTTTGGCTATCAAAGGAAGGTTCCACTACCGCTGGTCAGAAAGAGCAAGTTGTAAAAGAATATTGCAACAAAAAAGTGTTTGTTAAATATGGAGGTGCAACCACTGGCACTATTGATAACATTCATGAGAATGCTTTGTATTTATTTGCTGCCAGTTCTGTGAAAAGTACATTAGCAGTAATGACAGTATCTGTCAGAATGTATTTTTACAGTTAATAAATAAATTTTGTATATCAACCCCAACGACAAAGAAAAATCGTGAATCAAAGAAGTGTTATACAATCTATAACTGCAGCCGCTGGCCCATTGGGTTTAATAAAGTGGTTCTTTTATTTCTATTTGTATTACATTTCCTTGGGCCCATTCAGAGAATCTACTATTGTCCCTTTCTATTGCTATTTTATAACTCTGATCTGGGTTACACAATACAATACATGGTATACCCCCTGGTACTTTTTTCTATTTCCCCTGCAGTCTGTATTGAGCAGGTCTGCGAGGCATTGTTAGTTTTGGATATATAATAGATAGATAGTGAGAAGGAGAAATAGTTTTTTCGAAACTTCTTTCTTATAATGGTTTGACAGAGGGACATTTATAGTGCCCTCTGATTCTGATTTTTAGTCCTGGCCGTTCACGTGGCAAAACCAAATAATATTACAGGTTTTGACAACGTGTCGGTATTTGATTTGGCTACGGTCTTATACATCTGTCCCCACACACGTGGACTCATTAAGTGATTTTCGGCCAACAATCTTTCTTTTACTGTTGTACAATAGTGCGTGTCGGGTAGATTCGTTGTAAATTAATTTATAAAAATTATTTACCATTTTCCTCTCTGTGTATTTTTCTTAACTATTCACCGTTGACCAAGTCAACATTTTGATTCCGACCTCCGATCGAAGATCCGTCCGGTTCATTCGTTCCAAATAGGGGGTAATTGCAAGACCTTAGTCTCTTGCACTAACGTCGCTTGGTCTTGCTTGCAGAGGCACCTGAAATCACCTGATCCAACGGTTGGTTTGAGAGAAAATCCAATTTCAATCTTCATGAACAGTGAGTTGTCAACAGTCAAATTTACAGTCAAAATTCTCTCTCAACAATGACTGTTTCCATCACTATTGCACAACAACAAAAGGTAATGATGATGTCGTATGACTGAATATTCAGATAAAGTATGAAATTGATGAATATTTTTCTTAAGGATATATTTTACATCACTTCTCTCCATATTCGTATGTTTCTCATAGAAATCGAGCTTTATATTGAAATATCGAGCGAATGGTGTTTTTAATAGTTGAATTGCGAAACGTAACGATTTATGTGCTTAAATTGTGATTTTATGTTATTTTGGGATTGTGTTACGCTTTTGTATATTTTCCTATGTTATAGATACATATTTTGGCATGCAAGAGGATTAAATGATGAGGTTTTGCATGGAAGAGAAGTGAAACGGAAGGAAGATAGAGATAAAGCTTGGAATGAAGCTTTCAAGCAGCCGAACTTCCGACGCAGTTCTTGATATGATATACACTGATTTGACTCTCGACCTCAAGAGAAGATTTGTAGGGCTTGAAGAGAGGATTCTATAGGATTTTGGATCACTTCATTCCGACTTATGAGGCCCGAGATATGAGCGTTACAAGTTTGGATAATGATGCTGTGGTATTGGAAAATCCCGAAAAATACTCGGGATACGACGGGCTAATCAAAAAGGCGTTTTCTGAAGAAGAGTCCTTAATGAAAATTGTAGAGTTTTCCGAAGGCTTAATTATGACATTCGGATCATAATTTTTGGAGGTCTACAACTCAAGATATGAATTTTAGAAGTTTTATTGCAATCAAAGGAATTTGGTCCAGAGCTGAACGAGCGTCCGCATTCATCAAACTGGCGTCCATGATGGCAAATTCAGTACAGAGACTTCAGACTGCCCTTGAACGAGCGTCCTGATTTGCAGCCGAGTGTTCAGCCATTACCGACTTAAGCACCGATTAATTATCTATTTTAATAACCGCATGCGATATCTTAATTAAAAAATATGTTCCAGCCGACATAAAGAAGTTGCCCTAGCCGACTCAGTTACTCCTATTTATACAGCAGCTTCCAATCCCATAATTCATATCATTACATAATTCCTGCGGCATATTATTAGTGCAGCAGCCGCATCTGGGAGTTCAAGGCCGGTCACCCGAGCCTTGTGCTCGGGTGATCCGGGGTTAGATTAGGATTTTATTTTGTTCGTTTTTCTCCTTTCTTGTGCGTCCATGGTGATGGTTTGAAGCTGTAAATTTGGATCAAACATGTAAGATTTTTCCAGCAGCGTTTTATTTCTTTCTTTGGATTATTTTGTAAGTTCAATTCAAAGTTCGTATCTTTTCTATGATTATTTGTTATTGCAAATTTATATCGAAAGATGTTTGCGATTGATGTTTACCATAGGACGAAAGTCGGTGTAAACGCGAGATCACCATAGGAAAGAATAGACGTTTTGATCTATGTCAAGCGAAAGTTGATAGGTTGAATGTCTAGGTTGTTAGATCTATAAAATCTTGCACCTTGGTTTATTTTATGATGCGTTAATCTCCGTAAATCGAAAGATAGAGATTGATAGGCGAATTCATCTACGAAAGTAGGAATTCATACGTTTGATAGGTGAAACCACAACTTTGTTTAATTCGTTAAGATAATCTAGGGAAGAATTAAAGGGTTGCGGGACGGTGGATCATCGGTTGTTCTATGTTTAATTGCTTGAATCATTATCATGTTAGTTAGTTTTACAATTTTTCTTAGAATAGATTTTATTTATTTTGGTTCGCAATTATCTTCCCTGGCTTTGGATTAACAATCCTCTGTCCAGTTACTTTTCCGTTTTAGTTTAGGTTTAGGTTTAGTTAATAAAGAAGAATTAATTAGATTAGATTCAATATCCCTTTTCCCTGAGGATCGATACCCGTACTTATCCAACTTTACTAGCAACTACCCGGTATTCGGCCGGTTAGGAGGTAGTTTTGCATGGTAGTATAGGTTTTATAAATTTTCTTTTGTTTTAATGATGCAAAATCTCCCCAACAAAAGTGGCGCCGTTGCCGGGGAATAGGTGTCATGTTGAATCTAGTTTTGTTAGTTCTCGATTTTGTTACGTTTTATTTTTGTTTTTAATATAAGTAGCAATAAATAAGTTGAGAGTTTTTATTTTGCCGTGTTTCGATGACCGTTAGGTTAAGAATGTGCAAAAATTTTTTACTCAACTTGTTTTACGTGAAGTTTATATGTTTATGTGTTACCTAGTCTAACCCCTGTGCTTAATTTGATAAGGCTGCTGTGCTGTGATCTGTGTTGTTGTGTTGTGTTCATAAGTATTTAGGGTTTTCTGTGTTTTTCCTGCTGTCTGTGCATTCTTGTTGTATGGACGAGCGTCTGTTCTGTTGGACGCCCGTCCAGTTCTTCATCTGCAGTGAACGAGCGTTGGGAAGTATTGGACGCTCGTCCGTTCAAATATTTTCAATCTTGTTCCGATTTAGAGGACCAGACGAGCGTCTATACTTTCTGAACGCCCGTCCGGTCGGTTTTCAAGGCAGACGAGCGTCTGCAAGGTGGAACGCCCGTCCAGTTCTGAACGCTAAGTGAACGTTCGTCCGGGGTTCAGTCCAGGTTCTAAATTTCTTGATTTTATTTTCAATGCTTTTATTTGATGTGGACTTTTCATTCGAGCTTCTGTGGCTAATTGATTTTTACATAGATGTCCTGAACTTATATGTTTTTACCTTTCCAACTATGAATCCATGTTAGATAATTGATCAATTCTTTAGATATGATTCATCTAGGCATGTTATAGTGACTGTCGGTTCTCGTAAGCTATAACTGTTCTTATTGTTAATTAGTAGCTAATGTCGGTTTCCGTACGCTACATACCGCTCCGATGAATCTTTTAAGCTTTTAAGACTTACGTGCTTCCTTTGTTTTTATAGTTCATATGGGTAGCTACTGTCGGTTTTCCGTATGCTACGTCCTTTCTCCATATGAGTTATACCTGTTTAGATAGATGACTGTTGGTTTCCATAAGTCTATCACTTTTGACGAGTCTTAAGGCGCATCTACACTGCATGTAATGGACAGCACTGTCGTTTATCGTAACCTGTCATTATCTGGTAGACGTTTATTTTATACATGTCGTGTTGCATATAGTGGGCTAGTTTTCTTTCTTTTATTTTATTTTCTTTTTGCATATCATTTAAATGCATTTCATTTAGTTGCATTTCATATAGTTGCATTGTTTTTCTATTTTTCCTTTTATTTTTCTTAAGTGTGGTCACTGTCGGTTTTCGTAATACCACCTAGTTTATTTTTCTTTTTGAGTGTAGTTAACTGTCGGTTTCCGTAATACTACCTCGTTTTTATTTTATTTTTAGGATTTTTCACATAGATTGCATTGTAATGCATTTTCATATAGTTGCACCTAGCCCTACTATTTTGTAATATTCCATGTATATGTCCATCTTTATATGAGCTTAATCTAAAAATTCTCTAGACTTCCTTTCCTGTGCTTTATATGTTATCTTCCCCCTATCCCCGAGGTATTTCATGTTTGTCAAGTGTGCAGGGTATTTGCATTAGCTATTGTGAGTTTTTAGACGATTTCAGTTTTCCGGTGGATGGTCCACAGTCTACTGATTTCCTCAAGCATTTCTGGATCTGGACCATGGCCACTTCCAGACTTGCCACTTTCGAACTACAATCAGCTAAGTACTTTCTTTCCTTTTTAATTCTGCACAACATGAGGACATGTTGTAATTTAAGTGTGGGGGAGGGGAATGAGTCGATTTGTATCTATCATTTGCTTAATACATGATGTTTCTATGCAAAATGAGTAAAAATTTTCGAAATTTTCGAAATTTTTGTTTTGTCCCGAGTAGGCAACACATGTTAATGTTCGTTGTTTTCGATAGTCATCTATGCTTTATATCATATGTTTGGTAAGTTAGTTGATTCACCCGAATTATATTTCACAAGCCATAGTGAATGATGAGCTATATTTATGAGTGATACCCCTTTTGGATTAGTAATTTTTGATTTTCTTATAAGTCATGTGCTTAGTGCTACGTATATATCGTGAGACTTATGATAGTTTGTATTTAGTTCCGAAGTATGACATACTGTGAATATCTGTAAGTTTGAATGTGATAAGTGAAACGTGATTAAGTCTTTGCAATAGTAATAAATTGTTTACTTGAGGTGTTATGCTCAGTGGTCTGTGCTACTAGAAAATAATCTTTTCCACTGCCAGCCAGAAATCTCTACGTAAACAAAATTGTAATTGGGTGTGTCGAACGCTAGTCGATGATTTGGGTGAGGTAGGGTGTACCACGTATGTCCTATACCACCATGATGACTAAGAGCTCACGACAGTTAGGAAAAGCTGCCTTATGATTTGAGTAAGGTAGGGTGTTATCTCAAAATGTCCTATTCTGCTATGAGGGCAAAAGCTTATCCTAATGTGTGTTTAAAGTGAAAGAGTTAAATCAACTAATGAAGTGTTACGAAATTGAATATAAGACTAAGTTATCGTCTATCTTATCCCCAGTTGAAACTGACAGATATGCTGTAGGGATTATCCTCTGAGTATTTCAGAAAGGCCCTAGATTCATTCGATCATATTTTTTGGGATATGTCACGTTTGTAGGGTACACCTTATGAGTGTCATTTATTACTATTCTACGAGGGGGTATTAACTAGTTTTACTTTGAGTTCCTCAAGTTTGGATTTAGTGGAAGTTTTCTATGGCTATGCACACACACAATGGTGAACTTCTAAGTTATTGAATATACGTTATATTTGTTGAGATGTCTATACTATCTCGAGCCTAATTATGTTTTGTCTTGCTCGGGACGAGCAAGGTTTAAGTGTGGGGGAGTTGTTAAGGGTGATTTTGTACGTTTTATGAGGATATATTTTACATCAATTCTCTCCATATTCGTATGTTTCTCATAGAAATCGAGCTTTATATTGAAATATCGAGCAAATGGTGTTTTTAATAGTTGAATTGCGAAACGTAACGATTTATGTGCTTAAATTGTGATTTTATGTTATTTTGGGATTGTGTTACGCTTTTGTATATTTTCCTATGTTATAGATACATATTTTGGCATGCAAGAGGATTAAATGATGAGGTTTTGCATGGAAGAGAAGTGAAACGGAAGGAAGATAGAGATAAAGCTTGGAATGAAGCTTTCAAGCAGCCGAACTTCCGACGCAGTTCTTGATATGATATACACTGATTTGACTCTCGACCTCAAGAGAAGATTTGTAGGGCTTGAAGAGAGGATTCTATAGGATTTTGGATCACTTCATTCCGACTTATGAGGCCGAGATATGAGCGTTACAAGTTTGGATAATGATGCTGTGGTATTGGAAAATCTCGAAAAATACTCGGGATACGACGGGCTAATCAAAAAGGCGTTTTCCGAAGAAGAGTCCTTAATGAAAATTGTAGAGTTTTCCGAAGGCTTAATTATGACATTCGGATCATAATTTTTGGAGGTCTACAACTCAAGATATGAATTTTAGAAGTTTTATTGCAATCAAAGGAATTTGGTCGCTGAACGAGCGTCCGCATTCATCAAACTGGCGTCCATGATGGCAAATTCAGTACAAAGACTTCAGACTGCCCTTGAACGAGCGTCCTGATTTGCAGCCGAGTGTTCAGCCATTACCGACTTAAGCACCGATTAATTATCTATTTTAATAACCGCATGCGATATCTTAATTAAAAAATATGTTCCAGCCGACATAAAGAAGTTGCCCTAGCCGACTCAGTTACTCCTATTTATACAGCAGCTTCCAATCCCATAATTCATATCATTACATAATTCCTGCGGCATATTATTAGTGCAGCAGCCGCATCTGGGAGTTCAAGGCCGGTCACCCGAGCCTTGTGCTCGGGTGATCCGGGGTTAGATTAGGATTTTATTTTGTTCGTTTTTCTCCTTTCTTGTGCGTCCATGGTGATGGTTTGAAGCTGTAAATTTGGATCAAACATGTAAGATTTTTCCAGCAGCGTTTTATTTCTTTCTTTGGATTATTTTGTAAGTTCAATTCAAAGTTCGTATCTTTTCTATGATTATTTGTTATTGCAAATTTATATCGAAAGATGTTTGCGATTGATGTTTACCATAGGACGAAAGTCGGTGTAAACGCGAGATCACCATAGGAAAGAATAGACGTTTTGATCTATGTCAAGCGAAAGTTGATAGGTTGAATGTCTAGGTTGTTAGATCTAGAAAATCTTGCACCTTGGTTTATTTTATGATGCGTTAATCTCCGTAAATCGAAAGATAGAGATTGATAGGCGAATTCATCTATGAAAGTAGGAATTCATACGTTTGATAGGTGAAACCACAACTTTGTTTAATTCGTTAAGATAATCTAGGGAAGAATTAAAGGGTTGCGGGACGGTGGATCATCGGTTGTTCTATGTTTAATTGCTTGAATCATTATCATGTTAGTTAGTTTTACAATTTTTCTTAGAATAGATTTTATTTATTTTGGTTCGCAATTATCTTCCCTGGCTTTGGATTAACAATCCTCTGTCCAGTTACTTTTCCGTTTTAGTTTAGGTTTAGGTTTAGTTAATAAAGAAGAATTAATTAGATTAGATTCAATATCCCTTTTCCCTGAGGATCGATACCCGTACTTATCCAACTTTACTAGCAACTACCCGGTATTCGGCCGGTTAGGAGGTAGTTTTGCATGGTAGTATAGGTTTTATAAATTTTCTTTTGTTTTAATGATGCAAAATCTCCCCAACATTAATCTCTCTCACCTGTAATGATTAAGGATCAACTTAACATTAATGGTCATGGGTTAATGACTAACTTAACATTAATGTTCATGGGTTAATGACTAATTTAACATTAATGGTCATGGGTTAATGACTAACTTAACATTAAGGTTTCAGGGGGAGTGTACGGGGCATAGTTCATCATCTCCCCCACCTGCAGACAGAGCAACAGTTCATCTGGGCTACCCAGCTCAAAACGCGAAAAGTCTGAATAGTAGTTTCCAACTTCTTTACTACTTAGGTTTTGCAGAGGCAAACTAGTCCTCTAAGTGACACGTCTCCGTGTCAATAAACCAGTCTTACACGTGGCAAAACCGTCAATAATATTACAAGGCTTTTCCTGCCACGTGTCATGAGGCGAAGGGGGTAGGCCGTAGGCGTGACGTAGCCGCTCATGACCTTTCTTTTTCATCTTCTTCTGTGTATTTACATAAATTTAATTCAAATAATTATTTTTTTCAAAAAAAAAAAACTTTTGATATGTTGTTCAGTGAAGAATTCTAAGAATGTTTGTAGTTGAAAGTTAAGGCGGATTCGTTGTAAATTAATTTATAAAAATTATTTACCATTTTTCTCTCTGTGTATTTTCCTTAACTATTCACCGTTGACCAAGTCAACATTTTGATTCCGACCTCCGATCGAAGATCCGTCCGGTTCATTCGTTCCAAATGGGGGGTAATTTCAAGACCTTAGTTGCTTGCACAAAAGTCGCTTGGTCTTGCGTGCAGAGGCACCTGAAATCACCTTGATCCAACGGTTGGTTTGAGAGAAAATCCAATTTCAATTTTCATGAACAGTGAGTTGTCAACAGTCAAATTTACAGTCAAAATTCTCTCTCAACAATGACTGTTTCCATCACTATTGCACAACAGCAAAAGGAAATGATGATGTCGTATGACTGAATTGTCAGATAAAGTATGAAATTGATGAATATTTTTCTTACTCCATTTTCTGAGAAAAGCACTTTATTTGTCCTTTTTCAATTTCCTCATCATTATTTTCTTCACAGGATTAGCACTATTCATCATCTCCTCCATCTGCAATGAATAGTCTCCCTCAACGACAAAGAAAAATCGTGAATCTAAGAAGTGTTATACAATCTATAACTGCAGCCGCCGGCTCAGTGTACTGTCAATCACTCATATACCCAGATAATCATTTTCAGGGATAATTGTGTTAAATCAATTTTTGATTAAGGAATATATGACATATCCACTAGAACACTTTGATCATTGTTGTTAATCTCTCTCACCTGTAATGATTAAGGATCAACTTAACATTAATGGTCATGGGTTAATGACTAACTTAACATTAATGTTCATGGGTTAATGACTAATTTAACATTAATGGTCATGGGTTAATGACTAACTTAACATTAAGTTATATATATATATATATTATATATATATATTTATTACACAAGTGCACATGCATATCACATATATGCACACTACACGCATGTAGTCACAAATATATATATATATATATATATATATATATATATATATATATATATATATATATATATATATATATATATATATATATATATATATATATATATATAATATATTATATTAATACTATATAATATAATACCATGATTAATTAATTTGCAAAATTCATATGTATCACATACCCATAAATTTCGACCCATATGTCATTAATTGGCTTCCGAAATATTCTTTAATTAATCAACACAATTAATATCTTGTATTTAATTTAGGTGGGTTCTATCGGCACATGTCAAATTACTTTTGGCACCCATTTATTGAATATTTTTTATCTTTGAACAAAACGTCATTCGCACTGGTATTCCTCCTTCAACACCAACGTCAGTGACACTGACGTTGGTGTTGAAGGAGGAACACCAGTGGACTGACGTCCTTAAGTTGTGGCACTTTTATAATGTTAATGTCAGTGCCACTGGTGTTCCTCCTTGAACACCAACGTCAGTGACACTGACGTTGGTGTTGAAGGAGGAACACCAGTGGGAATGACGTTCGTCTTTTTGAAAACAGTGTGGTGCCAAAGTAAATTTGGTGGTGCCGGAATTAATAGGGTGCTAGAAGTAATTGGACATGTGCCGATAGAACCCACCTTAATTTATGAAATAAATACCACCATATTAATTTATCACTATAACACTTTATAGTCGAGATAAACTTTCCTTATTTGGTTATCACTATAACCGCATTTTAAACCGGCTAGTTGTTCTTATGTGTGTGACCCGATAGGCTTCCGAATATGTTGGCCGTAGACACAAAGTGCAAATTACGAAAATGCCCTTCACACCTAACGATCATGGGATAGCGTCTAGAAACACACCGTGACCCCCAATCATCGGAAGAGTCAAATGCAATGACTACTACCTTTCATGTGAAACGGTTACCGTGTAAATATAATCTTATATGTATAATAATTTCCATACGGTCGTTCGTTGAGTGTCAAACATCAACGAACGTATCTTATAATCTGGATATCATGCTCTCTCTTGAAGTAACTTATTTACTTCCACTTTGCAAAGATTCACGAGAGTAAGACATTCCTTATAAAAAGGCCCTATCGGATATTCACCCCTACTATTAGGGTATGCGATTTTCGGATGACCAAACATGTATACTCCGCATGCTTCAGTATCACACCCAATCACTACCGCATGATCGCCCTATGGCTAGGGGAAACCTCAATAGTGTCAAAGCATGACAATCCACACCGTGTTGCCATGAAGACTCCGGTCATAAGGATAATTACACAACCGTCACATAGTGTGACACTTAACAGTGTAAGTGGGTCAGTCTAACGTACACATTCTCTAATACACGTCCACGTACATTCCAAGTGTCTCTACACTTCGATAGATGAGATCTATCCATGCCCTTAAAGAAAGAAGACATCTAATACGTGCTAGTCTGATTGTACTATCAATGTTGTGTTTAATAGTACATAAGCTTAGAGACATTTAAGTATCAAACTTATTAAAGTGATTAGAGATCTCATCAACCATAATCGCCTATCAAGGTTTCTCTTGCACAAATTAATACTAAGAACATTATCATATAACAATTCATAATTGTTTCTTTAAAAGAACAAATATATGACAACAAAAAAGCCATTCAATATTTGTATAAACATAAAGAAATAGTAAAAATGATCTGACCCGGTCGGATCCGGTCCAACCTGATTGGGTTTAGAACACTGTTTCAACAACCAAAAACCTCCTTAGGCAGCTATCGACTATGACTAGCATGTTCCTAAGGATCCATCTTGACTATGTCCAAATTAACACTTCACTAATAGTCTTTTATGCTAATTTACAATGACATGCTAATAGTTTATCAGGCTACTAACATGTAAATTAAATTTGTCGATCAACGTAGCTGGTGCCGATTATCATGAACTAGTAATTTACTAGGTATTCAGATCAAGAGATATAGACGTCGTAGATCTGAAACACGCAACCACTACTTCATGATTTCTTCACCAACGAATCAGATCTATACATACATGGGGTAAAATAAACTAACTACTACATAATTAAACTAAATAAACAATTAGCATATACAAGTGAAATAGAACAACGACAGACCTACATCTTGGAAAAGACAGAAAATCCTACCCTCGAAGATGAGTGTAGATCTTCCTCGGATCTCTTCCTAGGCAGCGACTCCGTCGTCTCTTTGACCAGAACTCATAAAATAAACAACAAAGAATTTTTATTTCATAATACTAGTAAGTTTTTAGGTACATTGAATTCTGAGGCGAAACCTCTTATTTATAGCTACATAAACCGACTTACAAACACCTAGATCTACCCCTCGTCCAAGAAAAAAAGTTTCGGAGGATTCTGGAGCCTCGGTAACCCGGCGGCATATCCTGATTAATCGGGGGTATTTTTGTCTTTTTCTTTCTGTCGTCTTAGCTTGGAAGGTTCTAGAATACCCTAGGCCCAATCCTTTCATTCAGTCCACTCCAGAATTGTCCACAATGCTTAGTCCAATATTTTGTATCCTGAAAATAATCAAATAACACACGAAATTGTTGAAAAGGTGTTCTAAACCCAATCGGGTTTGGATCGGATCCGACCGGGTCGGGTCATTTACAGTCTATTTAGTTCATGTATTAACTTTATTATGATTAAAAAAAGCTCTTTTGTTATTATATATTTGTTTATCTCCATATTATTGAATATGTATATATAGCAACGTCCTTAGTATTAAACTGTGATAGTGAAACCATGATAGTGATTATGGTTGATGAGATGTATAATCGCTTTAATAAGTTTGATACTTAAATGTCTCTAGTCGTATGTACCGTCAAATGGGACATTGATGGTATGATTATACTAGCATGTATTGGATGTCTTCTATCTTATTGAAGATAGGGATAGATCCTATCTATCTAAGTGTAGAGACGCTTAGACTGTACGTCCGTGTATTAGAGAATGCGTATGTTATACTGGCCCACTTACATTAAGTGTCACAGTATGTGGCAGTTGTGTAATTATCCTAAGACCGGAGTCTTTATGGCATCAGGGTGTGGATTGTCATGCATTGACACTATTGAGTTTTCCCTAGCCACGGAGCAATCATGCGGTAGGATCGTGTGTGTTATTGAACCATGCATAGGATACATGTTTGTTCATCCAGGAATTGCGTATCCTATGATTAGGAGTGAATATCCAAAAGGGTCTTCTTATAAGGAATGTTTAGCTCTCGAGAATCTTTGTAAAGTGGGAGTAAATGAGTTATTCTGAAAGAGCATGATACCCAGATTATAAGATACGATCCTTAATGTACTGACACTCGAAATACGATTGTATGGATATTATAACAGCGATAGGATTCTATTTACACGGTAACTGTTTCACATGAAAGGTAGTAGTCATTGCTTTTGACTATAATAATGATTTGGGGTCACGGTGTGTTGCTAGACGCTATCCCGTGATCATAAGGTTTAAAGGGCAATTGTGTAATTTGCGCTTAATGTCTACGGCCAACATATTCGGAAGCATATTGGGTCACACACATAAGAACATCTAGCCTGATTAAAATGCGGTTATAGTGAAAACCAAGTAAGGAAAGTTTATCTCGACTATAAGGAGTTATAGTGAATAAATTAATATGACGGTATTTATTTATTATGAATAAATTAAATACAAGATATTAATTAAAGAATATTCCGGAAACCAATTATTTGGCAAAATGGGCGCATAAGCTAAGGTTATAAGATACACTTGGATTCTGCAATTTAATTAATAAGATTACCATATATTAATATTGGATATTAATTTATTTTGGAAAAATAAATTTATGGAATTAGAAAAGGATATTCAATTTAGGATATTGGCAATATCTTGAATTTATTTAATATAAGATATTTATAATAAAATAGATAAATCAATCAAAGTGATTTTCCTTATATTATTAGGAAAAAGATTTTTCTCTTTCATCTATCTACTAGGAAGCTTCTCCTAATCAGATTAGGGACATATGGGGCGCTACTCTCCCTATATAAGAAAGGGGTTGCCTAGCTCTTTTGTATATCACAATTCCAAGAGCTAATAGTTCTTGAGTAAAAATAGAGAGCTTCTACTAGAGAGTTTTAGAGAGAGAAAAAGGCCGGTCTAGCAACCGGATTTTTCTAGTAGCAATCCAAGGAGGATTCCGGCGAGGAGTTCGTGTGTATTATCAATAGAGGCCAGAAACGTGGACGGCTCACGCACACTACTACTCTCCGTTGGTGGTCAAAGCGTCGATGTTTTAGATCTACAAAGGTAATCACCGACAACTACTTAACGTGTTTATTGTATTAAACGAAGTCAATCTTGAGATCAGAAATCAAAATTTTAAATTCCGCAGCGTTAAACTAGTTGATTTCCTAACAGTGGTATCATAATGAACTTCAAACATAAGCAATAAGCACTAATTAATTTGTGTAGTAATTAATAGATAGATGCAAAATCAAGATTCGTGAATACGGAAAACAAAAAATATATATAATCGGGTAGGGAGCTCAGCCGATTGGCGGCAGTGGCGGCGGCCTAGGGTGCTGCCGTCGGCTGGTTGCTTCATTGTGGATCCTGATTACGTTTTTTCTTTTATGATATTTATTGTGCATTGACATCTCTTTGCTTAGTTAGTGTCATTTGTCTACCTAATGGTTCAAATAGTTTAGCTCATTGGGATGCCACATGGCATTAAAATGATACTGGCCTTTCCAAACTTTGTTTGGAATATGCCTAGGCCCTTTCCAAATATTTGATTTGATAAAAGGTCTAGGTCTAGGCCCCCTTTCAAAATTTTGATTTTGGAAAGGGGCCAGGCAATCAACCAAATCTTGTTTGGAAAGATGATTTTTGGTTTATGAGACCAAATGCATCCATTTTGGTTAAGAACCAAAAGGAAAGGAAACAGAAAGAAATTTAATTTTGATCTTAATTTTGAATAGTTCCAAATTAATAAAAATTGAAATTAGAATCGATTTAAAATTAACTTTTAATTTGTTTTTAGATTTAAGTCATTTAATTAATTAAAAGTTAATTGTTATTTGATGTGATAAAATAAGACGCATAAATAGTTAAATTTTAATTTGATCTTTTTCATAAGATAAAATTGTATGGATTAAATGTGTCGATATAATATGATTATATGGACCCCGATTGATATAGATGGGAGTAATTTACTTTATTTTGTTTTTCAAGTTGACCTAGGTCGTTATAAAGAACGTGACCTAGTTTACTTTTTGCATTTATCCCATTCCCGTTAGCCCCCCATCCCCGTGTGCGGCGGGTGTAATTATTTACTAGATAGACTATTATGAAACAAGAATGGAGCAAGAAGAAGAAGACCAAAGAAAGATAAAGATCATATTGGCAGTTGCAGCTATCCTTAGATTGTGACCCACGGTTTCGTCAGTTTGTATTTGAAACCGTACCTAAGGAAAGTCCATGATCATACCGGTTATTTTGTGCACGGAATGTTGTGTATGTTTTACTGTATACGATATCGTAGTAATATGCACATAGTAGATGAGTCCGTAATTAAAATAAAATTAATTAAGTGAATTAATTTAAAATTATTCCCACAACAAAAATCGAGCCAATATTGTCTCCCAATATTATAATAACGGTGAAGAGCCCTTGTTCGGATCCAACTGATCGGCCCACGTAAGGTGTTGTCCTACCTTGGGTATATCGTTATTATCGAGATATAATCGTTATGAAATGTCATGAATATTTGGGTTACAACTCGACTAGAATCTTGCAGTGATTGGCCCTCGTCAGGACCGTCTGATTTTAAAGACAAGGGGTTGACTATCACATAGAGAGGTGAATCGTCAAAAGAGTTGACTAGTCATCCATTGGGAGTCGCATATGATGTGACTGGTAGGAGTACCTACCTTTTGAAATTTTTTTAATTGATCGGCCCTCGTTGGGAATTGAGATAACTAGATTGGATCACAGCTACTAAGGAATTGATTAAAATCTTGAAGGCCAATTGGGAATAGTTGGCTAGTGGGAGCAAAACCTCATAAAAGTTTTAAGTGCACATTTTTGTTTTGAATGCATGAATTTTAAATTATTCTAACTTTATTTATTGTTGCAGAAATGTCAAACAAATTGAACCTTCGCTTTATCATTGACAATAAGCTTGACGAAACCAACTTTCTCGACTGGGAAAGAAACCTCAAAATCGTTTTCAGGCATGAGAAGATTGGCTATGTCTTGGACGAACTCATACTGGAAAAGCCCGCAGAGAGCACAGCAGCAGATGCTTTCGAGAAGTACAACAAGCACTGTTCGGACAGTACTGATGCTACATGTATCATGCTTGCTTCTATGACACCTGAACAGCAGAAACAACATGAGTCTATGGACGCCTACACAATCATTGGTCACCTAAAGGAGCTCTATGCTTCTCAGTCTCGCACTGAGAGGTACGAGGTCTCGAAGGCCCTGTTTGGTTGTAAAATGGCATATAGGACTGCTGTGGAGTCGCACGTGCTTAAAATGATCGGGTACATAGAGAGGCTTGAGAAGCTGAGGCACAAGTTGGACCGCGAGTTAAGTATTGACTTAATTTTGCAATCTCTACCAGATTAATACTCGCAGTTTGTGATGAATTATCACATGAACAAGGTAGATGGCTCCCTTGTGGAATTATTGAACATGTTGAAAACTACTGAGGGCACTGTGGGGAAGAGAAAGAAAGTGTTTCTTGTCACTTCTAACAAGGGCAATTCAAAGGCCCAAAATAATTCCAAGAAGGCTAAGGCTGCCCCCTAAGAGAATGCCCAAGATAGGAAAAGATAAATCCAAGGATGATTGCTTCTATTGCAGTGATACCGGACATTGTAGAAGAAACTGCAAGGGGTTCTTGAGTAACAAGAAGAGGCATACTGACTTCAGGTATTTTATGATTGATATCAATATTGCTTCTTCTAAGTCTAAACACTGGGTATTAGATACTAGTTGTGGTTCTCATATTTGTACGAATATGCAGGCACTAAGAAGAACTAGAGAACTGAGGAAAGGAAAGGTGGACCAACGTGTTGGAAATGAAGCAAGTGTTGCTGCACTAGCCGGAGGAGTTTATTTTCTCTCATTGCCCAGTGGGCTAGTACTATAACTGAATAACTGTTATTTTGTTCTTGCTCTTACGTAGAGCATTGTTTCTATTTCCGCATTATATGTTGAAGGATTTTCTTTTACGCTTAAGAATAAATGTTGTTCTTTATCACGTGATGGAATATTTTATGGTACTGGAATACTTAGCAATGGCCTCTACATATTAGATATGAATGTTGATGTACTTAATATAAACAACAAGAAATCCAAAAGAAATGACTTGAATGAATCCTACTTGTGGCATTGTAGACTTGGCCATACAAATAAGAATCGCATTTCCAAACTCCATAAAGATAGAATGTTGGATCACTTCGATTACAAATCGTTTGATACATACGAAGCTTGTTTACTTGGCAATATGACAAAGTCACCATTTAGTGGCAACGGGATAAGATCCAATGAATTACTTGAGCTCATACATACTGATGTGTGCGGCCCAATGTCAATTCAAGCCAAAGGAGGATGCTCTTATTTTATCACCTTCACTGATGGCCATTCACGCTATGGTTATGTATACTTAATGAAGTATAAGTATGATGCCTTTAAAAAGGTCAAAGAATTCAGAAATGAAGTTGAGAAACAACTAGGGAATGAAATCAAAACACTTCGATTCGATCGAGGTGGTGAATACCTAGATGGAGAGTTTCAATATTACTTAAAGAAGAATAGGATTCTACCTGAATGGACCCCTCCCGGAACGCCTCAGATGAATGGCGTGTCTAAGAGGAGAAACCGTACCTTGTTGGATATGGTACTATACAAGATGAGCCTATGCAGTTCTCCTAAAATCATTTTGGGGGTATGATCTAGAAACCACATCCTACACACTTAACCGAGTTCCATCAAAGACGGCTGACTCTACTCCATACGAGGTGTGGCATAAAAGAAAACTGTGTCTGGCATATCTTAAACCTTGGGGTTGTCCGACTTATGTGAATGGAGGATGCAAGACAAATTAGAGGCTAGATCTGACAAATGTCTATTTGTGGGTTATCCTCAAGAAACTAGAGGATACCAATTTTACCATCCAGGAGAATAAAAGGTGTTTGTTTCCAAGACTATCCACTTTCTAGAGAAATAGTTTATTCTGGATATGGTCAGTGGAAGTAAGATTGATCTTGAAGAAATACAAGAACCACTTATGGATAACAGTCAATTGAAGGAAGTAGAGGAGATGCCATACATAGGTGTGATGCCAACCTCTATCGTAGACACACTAGAACCTCGGAGATCCACCAGGGAATGCCGTGAACCCAAAAGATACACAGGCGTGTACCTCATGCAAGATGGGGATCCTAAAACTTTTGAGGGGGTTTTATTAAGGAATGACAAAGAGAAATGGCTGGAAGCCATGAATTCTGAAATGGAATCCATGAAAGACAACCAAGTTTGGAACTTAGTAGGTCCGCCAATAGGAATAGTTCTTATATTGTGTAAATGGGTCTTTAAGAGAAAGACCGACATGGACGATAACGTAGTCACATACAAGGCTAGGTTAGTGGCAAAAGGTTATAAGCAAAGACAAGGAGTTGACTATGACAAAACCGTTTCGCCCGTTTACATGTTAAATCCATTACAGTTTTGCTATCTATTGCAGCATACCATGATTATGAAATCTAGCAGATGGATGTGAAAATAGCTTTCCTTAACGGGAATCTTTCTGAGGAAGTGTACATGACACCGCATGAGGGTTTCACAACTAATGATGCTAGGATGGTGTGCATGCAAGCTTTATGTAGATGACATATTGCTCATAGGGAATGATGTGCCTATGTTACAGTCAGTTAGAGTTTGGTTATCCAAGAACTTCTCCATGAAGGACTTGGGAGAAGTAGCCTATATTTTGAGGATCAAGATCTATAGAGATAGATCTAAGAGGTTGGTTGGTCTGTCATAATCCACCTATATAGAAAGATGTTGAAGAGATTCAGCATGGTGCAATCCAAGAGAGGATTGCTACCCATGTCACATGGGGTCTATCTGTCAAAGGAAATGTCTCCTAAGACAGAGGAGGAAAGGGCACAAATGAGTATGATCCCTTATGCCTCGGCTATTAGGTCCATCATGTACGCCATGTTGTGCACAAGACCGGATGTCTCGTACACTCTGAGTATGACTAGTAGGTACCATGTAAATCTAGGTGATGGTCACTGGATTGCAGTCAAGAATATTCTCAAGTACATGAGACATACTCAGGATATGTTACTAGTTTTCAGGAATGATGATTTAGTATTACGAGATTACACAAGTTCCAGTTTTGAAACTGACTAGGATGACTTAAAGTCACAGTCTTGATTTGTTTAGATGTTTAACGGCGAAGCAATGAGCTGGAAGAGTTCCAAGTAGTAGACTACTGCAGAATCTACAACGGAAGCCGAATACATCACAGCCTCGGAGGCGGCAAAGAAATCAGTTTGGATGAATAAGTTCATTACTAAACTTGGTGTGGTTCTCTCTATTGTAGGTCCAGCCCCACTATACTGTGATAACAATGGGGCAATTGCTCAGTCAAAGGAACCAAGGTCTCATCAGAAGTTCAAACATATGCTATGGTGCTATCACTTGATTAGAGAGATAGTTGATAGAGGAAATGTAAAGAAAGAGAAATTCCACACGGATGATAACATAGATGATCCGTTAATCAAGGCATTGTCACATGAAAAGATACTTTGCCGTAGATCAAATGTTAAGAAAAGATTTTGAAGGAATACAGATAGACCAGATTCCCCGATCCCAAAATAAGCAAGCAGAAGCGCTATCAAAACTGACGTCCAATTTTAAGTCAAATAAGAAGGTATTGGTTGAACAAGTGCAAGAAAGAATCTACGAGCAACAGACAGTACAACCGATAACTCAGAAAGAAACTTGGATGGATCCTATTGTATCATTAATGAAGAGAAGAGCCCTTCCCACTCACCAAACACTGGCAAGGAAAATAAAGTTCCTTGCAACCAGGTACTCATTATTTAACGATATATTGTACTGAAAGTCATATATTGCCTCATGGCTTAGATGCGCAACTCAAAAAGATGGAGACTATCTCCTTCGAGAAATATACTTAGGGATATGTGGAAATCGCCTAAGAGCAAGAGTCTAGCACAAAAATGCCGTTTCTTCGGCTACAATTGGCCCACGATGCAGCAGGACACACAAGATTTTGTCCAGAAGTGTAAGTCATGCCAATTGCACTATAATATGTCTCACATCACAACCAATGACTCCTATAGTTTCCCTATGGTGCTTTGACCAATGGGGAATAAATCTCATCGGACCTTTGCCCTAAACACCACGATGAAACAGATTCCTAGTAGTTGCTGGGGATTATTTCATAAAATGGGTAGAAGCAGAACCCCTCACCACCATTACGGCCAAGGCCATTCGACAGTTCTTATGGAAAAACATCGTACGCAGATATGATATCCCAAAGGTGTTGATCTCTGATAACGGGATGCAGTTCGAAGACAAGGCTGTTCAAGAATGGTGTTCCGAATTAGGAATTACACAACACTTCAACTCGGTAGGATACCCTCAGGCCAACAGACAAATTGAACAAACCAATAGGCAGATAAAGACGGGATTAAAAAAGGGCTTGAAGATAAAGGGGAAAATTAGGTTGAGCACCTACCCGACATCCTTTGGGCCTGCAGAACCACACCGAATTCGGCAACCGGGGAGACACCTTTTTCATTAACATATGGATGCGAATATGGAATCTCTGCAGATATTGGACTCCCATATCCGAGCTTCGAGTTGTATTCTCTAAGAGATCGAGAGAGCAAACTTAGACACACAAAAGATGACCTTGAGGAGAAGAGGGACGTAGCCTTTATCAGGATGGAAAATTACCAACAACGACTCTCTCTATATTACAATTCCAAAGTATCTTGCGGAAAAATGAAGTTAGCCGTCAAAGGCCACAAGGGAAGCTAGACCTAAACTGGGAAGGCCCCTACAATGTGGTAAAGGTACATGGGAAAGGCTCTTATCGGCTAGCAGATGCTAATGGCCGCACTATTCCCCGAAGCTGGAACGCCAACAATTTGTGCAAATATTATGCCTAAATAGGTTATAAATTCAACGCTAATATTCTCGAATAAATTGTAGCGTGATGGAATATTTAAATAAAGGTTTTTCATTCTTTTTTTGTTTTTTATACATTCTTTTGAAGTTTACTGGTCGTGCCTAACTTAAATTGACGAATGGCAGAATTCCTATTTAAGTCCGCATGACGGACGGGCTGAGTTCCGCAGGTCGGACTCAAAGTAATGTTTATTTAAGTTCATAGGACGGACGCGTTGAGTTCTGCAGGTTGGACTTAGTGTAATGTTTATCTAAGTCCGTAGGACAGACATGAGTTCCGTAGGTCGGACTCAGTGTAATTTTTATTTAGGTCCGCAGGACGGACGCACTGAGTTCCGTAGGTTGGACTCAGTGTAATGTTTATCTAAGTCCACAGGACGGACTCAGTGTAATGTTTATTTATGTCCGTAGGACGCGCTGAGTTCTGCAGGTTTGACTCGGTATATTGTTTATCTACGTCCACAGGATGGACGCGCTGAGTTTCACAGGTAGGACTCAGTGTAATTTTTATTTAAGTCCGCAGTACGGACGCGCTGAGTTCTGTAGGCCAGACACAGTGTAATGTTTATCTAAGTCCACATGATGGACGTTTTGCGTTCCACAGGTCAGACTCAATGTATTTTTTATTTAAGTCCGTGGGACGGACACGCTGAGTTCCGCAGGTCGGACTCAGTGTAATATTTTTCTAAGTCCGCAGGACGGACGCGCTAAGTTCTGCAGGTCAGACTCAGTGTAATTTTTGTCTAAATCCACAGGTCGGACTCGCTGAGTTCCGCAATATGGAATCAGTGTAGTGTTTATCTAAGTCCGCAGGGCGGATGTGCTTAGATCCGTAGGTCAGACTCAGTGTGATTCAATCCAAAGGATGGATCAAAATGGTAATCCTATAAGTGTGCCATTCAAAAATCATAAACTATCGAAAGGCACACTGGGGGGACCAGTGTGATCAGAAGATAGATACACCAAAGTATAATACATTCAAAAAAATAAGATAAATGGAAAGTTGCAATAAATTTGTAGAAAAGTCCTTATGCTTACATAAAATTTTAAATAAATTCAAAAGGAAAAAAGAACAACAAGGCCCAGCCTGAGAAGCATCATGAACTGAATCCTAAGTAACATTAGCAGGTGCTGAGGTCGGAGCAGAGGAGGAAGCCTGAACATCAGAAGTTGGCTTAGCAGGGTTAGGACGATACTTCACCACAACATCTTCCCCTGCCCGAAATTCCTTTAGGCGCATACATCTCCTTAGCCCCCTGATTGTAGTACTTCCTATTGGCCAGAGGATCTGCTGAAAGCCCTGGAAAATGGATCTTAGCATCATCCATCCCTATCGTATAGCCACATTGCATCGCTGGAGCTAGTACCAAGTTCAAGGCTTGAATAAACTCTTGCGAAGCCTTGTACTCTATGATGGTTTAGAGGGAAGCCGCACTAGGTTGATCTGGAAAAGATTGGGATAGTATAAAAATTGATGGGAATGTTGAGTGCACTTTGCTGATCATATGAAGATATCAGCAGCCTGCTGACAGTATGAACACCAGCAGCCTGCTGACAGTATAAAGACTCAGCAGCCTGTTGATTAGTCTAATATAGTGTAATATAGAAAACATTTATTCTTTTGTAATATGTTATAACCATTTGTAACTTAATTCTAACTAATTCATGAGGAGTATGAAGCTATAAATACCCCATGAAAAGACGCAATGTAAATCCAACTTGTAACTTTTACTTGATCAATAATAATTCCACATTTTATTTTGAGTTTATAATTCTATAAACTTCATCAAGGTATCGAGCAAAAATTTGAGAATTTCTGAATGCTTTCCTGCGTTTTCTCATCCAATCTTTGAATAATCTTGAGAGTGTTCTTCATTTTTTCTATGTTTTCAGTTTCTTGAGAATAAATAGTCATCTCTTTCACGGTTTTTGATCAGTTCTTGATCGGTTTTTCACTATCATTGATTGATTTGTGATCAATTCTGGAGTTCTTGATAGCCATGGCAGCTAAGAAACAAGAAATAAGTCCCTACAGTCCATTCTATGTTCATCCAAATAAGAATCCTTCTATTGTTCTTGTTCAGCCTTTGTTCAATGGAAACAACTAGAATCCATGTAAAATGTCCATGGAGATGGTGTTAATCACCAAGAATAAAATTAGTTTCGTAGACGGTACAATTGAAAGGCCAGAAGCAGATTCAACAGAAGTCCATGCATGGAGACAGTGTGATACAATTGTTAGATCATGGATCTTAAATTCTGTTGAAAACACCATTGCACAAAGTTTGATGTATTTCAAGAATGCACATGCAGTTTGGAAGAATCTTGCAGCAAGATTTTCAATGTTGATGCATTAAGACTTTCAGATCTTCTTGAAGAAATGCATCTACTAAGGCAAGGCACAAATTCTATCAATCAATATTTCACAAAATTAATGATTCTTTGAAAAGAAATCAAGATCATCGGGCCTATAACAGTCTGTTCTTGTGATCCTCAATGTTTCTGCATGATGTGTGATTTTCAATATATAATCACTAAATCCTACCGCAAGCACACGGCTTATCGAGTAGTACTTAGGATGTCGATCCCATATGGACTTGTAGTCAATCACCAAATAATTCCTGATTTTTATTAGCTAGACGAATCAAATTTTTGGAGGTTTTTATCTACAAATCCTTAAATTAAAGAAAATAAAGAAAATATAACTACGAGCCAAGAAATTCAAGATTTTAAGAGAATTCAAGATCTATGGCCAGTTCTAGGATTTCGGATCCACCTCGGCGTTGTCTACATAGAATTTCAACAATCTTTCTACCAATTTGAATCTTCCATTTATGAAGGTCAATTATCAAATATTACACGTAAACATTCTTTCGAACAATTATCGTGATTTTACCTAGTTTTATCCTACATTTAGTTTCCTACAATAAAGAATAAAATTAGATGCATTCGATTACAATAATTATAGGCCACTTTAGGTTTAACCTAATTTTTATTGAAGAAATCCCTAAAGATTTGATCTTGGTTTCTATGTTATCGATTGATTAATACTTATTCTGTCATCAATTAATCGAATGAAATTTCTCGTGCAATCCTACGGTTATTCACTCCTTCGAGATATTTTTTCCGGAAAATTACATTAATAAGCATACAAGATCAAATTCATGAACATGAAAAAGGTCCTTTGTCAATAAAAAGATTGTACCTTTAAAACTATATAATCATCGCCGGGCTTCTCCTAATCTAAGAAACAAATATTTACTTTCATAACATATCAAGATTCTAAGAAACAAACATCAAATTCATATCTTGACGAGAAAAAATAAATAAAATTGGAAAAGAAAAGAGAGAGAAAATACACCCGTCAATATATTTCATAAAACGATTGAATCTATGAAAAATCCTCGTTCTTGAATCTTAAAACTTCGTTCTTAGGGATGGGAGATAATGATGATGAAAAGAGGAGTAAAGTGTCGACTAAAATCTGATGAATAAGGCGTGAGGGATGATTTTTTCGCTTTTAGGGATTAATAATGAGATAATTACATCATAAAATAAGTTTCCATAATTGATTTAATCAAGAAAATCTTTAAAAATCAATTATCTATCAATCTTGGACTCTTGTAGTAGGTGGACTCCTCCTTTTCAATGAAAAACACGCCATTATGAAAGAAAACATGTTGGTGAAAGTTTCCACCAATCAGAACATTTCGTTGGCCAGATTCGGATTTTCTGATAAGCGTCACACCATGGGTGTGACAAAGGCTGGTTTTTGAATTCTTCCACTTTAGCTCCGGTTTTGGGCCTTTTTCTTCTATTCTCGCATCATCCTGCAATAATTCAAACATGCGCAGTAATCTAGCCTAAAAAAGGATAAAAACATAGCAAAATAACAACGTACGACACCAAATTAAGTCCAAAACATCTAGAAATATTCGAATTTTTTGGAACTTATCACAGCAATGCAATTAGCAATCTGATGGATCATATGGAGGCTGAACATGTCATGAAATTCCTTAAAGGATTGAGGGATGAATTTGAGCCAATGGTCACACAATCAATGTTGATGGTGCCCTTTTCCAGAAATTCATGATGCCTTTGCAATGGCAATCAAGTTTGAAAGACGGAAGTTGTATGTAGCTAACAAGGCCAAGAATCAAGATTCCATGGTTCTATGTCACAGAAGAATAGACAAGGACAAAATCAGACAATCAGCAGACTTAACTCTGCTGCAAATCCCAGGCCCAAAAATCCCAAAAGGATACAATGTAGTTCTTGTCAATTCAATGGTCATACTGAGGAGACTTGTTACAAGAAGCATGGTTTTCCTCTTGGCTTTAAATCAAAAAGGGAAAATATGGTAGAAGAGGAAAAATCAGCAGAAGAAAATCAAGCACCAAGCAGGTCTGCTAGACCGGGGTTTCCCAATCTTACTGCACAACAACTTGACAAGTTGATAGCTCTACTGAATGATCCTCCTAGACATGCAGGATTTGATGTTGGCCAGCCTGCTGATATTGTCACACATTACTCACCTGCTACAGGAACAGGTGACCTAAATTTAGTAAGATAAATAAAATGGATCATGGAATCTGGTTCCACAGATCACATTGTAGGATCATTAGATCTGTTAAGCAATCCCAAACCTTCATCTGATATATTTGTTCCTAGAAATAATCAATTCCATGAGAATTATTTTCCTCTCTTTCAACGGGTGTTGGGAAAGCCTAAATATCTTGCTGACATGCTTGTTCCTTTACCAGTAATGGACACCTTTGATGACCTGCTGAATGAATCAGCAGACCAACCAGCAATAGGATTAGCAGCAGCTGAAAAATCCAATTAAAGGCATGCACGAGTAAATTAGGCCCTTGAACGCACACAACTAAGAAGGTTCACAAGAACAAGGAAATCACCAACCTTTTATGAATGGGGTGCTCATAATGTTCAGCACACTCCACATCTGTTGAGTACAATCATGAGTCTGGATAACCTCTTAGCAGACTATGCCAGATTCATTAATGTTGTTGATGCTGTTAAAGAGCGTAAGACCTATAATCAACCCATCAAGCATGATGAATGGAAGGAGGCGATGAACAAAGTAATTGAATCTTTACAAAAGACTATGATCGGGGTCAATCAGGTTATAATATACTTGACCACCATAAACCAATACTAGCAAGAGGACTAGGCCCATCGTAGTATAGATATAGTGAATCAAGGTCGATCCCATAGGGAACCAATTGTGGATCATCTTATATACAAACAATTAATTAAACATGTCAAGGACATAGAGGCGGTCTACGACCAACATAAGACAAGAAAAGTAAAGACACGACTCGACACAACGTAATTAACCTCCCCATTTATGGTCTTTATCGTTTGGACCAGATAATTTATATAATAAACTGAACTTATTACCTGTCAATCCGTTTGTATCTATCTTAGATTGGCTACGGGAGTCATCCTCTTTAACTTGACTTAGCACCGGTAAGTCACTAAATCACTGTGATATTGTTACGTTACTTCGCCTTTTAGTGCCTCCATCTCATATAACTCACACGCTTACGACTCTAAGGATGCCGATATTAATCGTACACCTCGTCTAGGCAACATTCCTGTGGTTAGGCATACTTCCTAAACGATCGCATCAGTCTCTGTCCTATTAACAATTACCTGAGCGGTCTCATGTTAACCTATGATTTACGTATAACTAGGTGAGCTCAATTCCCAAATACAAAACCTACCTAGATCTCGCTGAAAGTCCCTGAAGATCATTCATGAGCCAACCTAGGAGCCCTATATTGGTATTTCCTAATCATACGCTAATTAAAATAGACGAGCAACGTAGCCGTAGTCATACCTACTGAGATGATAAATTCTATTAAGTTAACCTAACCATAAAGACGTGGCTATTTAATGGATAAAACAGGGCTCGGTCAACCGAATAGGTGGGCTCGGTCGACCGAGTGAACTCATTCGGTCCCCCGAATCAATTTCGTCCCCAGATTACATCCCTGAACATATCTCTCAGCGTTTCATCATACAGAACATATTAAACAGTAATTCGCACAGTATTCATATAAACTAACATAAATACGCATTAATTAAATCAAGTAGACTCATGAATAAATACTAGGTGTATGACGTAGGTTATGGGATCCCCATAGACAAGGAGTCGCCACATCCTTAACGTTATAGCCTAGATCTACATCATCTAGCTATGATTAACTAATTCAAACGATAAAGCATAATTGGGAGGGATTAATTACTTAAAAGAAAGAAACAGAAAATAAAGGCTTACATATTGCAGCCCTTAAATTGCTGGAAACCCTCAAATTATTCTACATTGTATCAAAGTTGTATTATGAATTGCAAGATTAAAGAAAGAATGAAGGGATTAAGGGATTCAAGGTATGATTTTCAATTCCTCATAGTTGCTGCTTATATAGGAGTTTCTGCCGACTTATGAAGGATCTAGAAGGTAAATACGAAAAAATCCGAAAAGTGACCGAGCCGACATACTCGGTCGACCGAATGGATAGGCTCGGTCGACCGAGCCCTTTTTACACGTGTTAAACGCGTCTCTTTGTCTGACTTGTTCCCCACTGCACGCTTACGTGTTGATCTGATTAATCATTCATTTAATGCTCCGATTTTCTTCCTCTATTATCTTGAGACCATTGATTGAATGACATTAATCAGATCAACACGCAAGCGTGCAGTGGGGAACAAGTAATCTTTCATTTAATGCTCCGATTTTCTTCCTCTATTATCTTGAGACCATTGATTGAATGACATTAATCCTCTCGATTTGTCGCGATCTACAAAATCAGCATTTATCGCACAATAAATCGGCTTTTAATAATGAGAACGGCTAAATACCAAATATCATATTAATAATCACTTAACATTAAATAATAAATATAAACATGCGATTTAATATGAAATATATATTATTAATCTCGATTTAAGGTCAACGTTGATGACTTTTACGGGTATAATTTGACCGTCATCAGACTCACACATGGGAAATAGTTTATCTGCCCCCAGGCAAGAAACCCATAGGGTGAAAATGGGTGTACAGAATCAAACATAATCCTGATGGATCAGTAGAGAGATACAAAGATAGACTAGTAGCAAAAGGCTACACTCAGGCATATGGGATTGATTATCAAGAAACCTTTTCCCCTGTTGTCAAGATCACTACTGTCAAAACCTTACGTGCAGCAGCAGCAACCAATAATTGGCATCTACATCAAATGGATGTCAACATTGCCTTTCTCCATGGAGATCTACATGAAGAAGTATATATGCAGCTGCACCCAGGTTGTGCAGCAACCAAACCAAACCAAGTTTGCAAACTTAATTACCAAATCATTGTATGGCCTCAAACAAGCCAGCAGACAATGGAATTGCAAGTTGACTGAATCATTGGAGGCTCAAGGATTCATTCAATCCAAACATGAGCACAGTCTATTCACAAAAGGGTCAGGACAGTCATTTATTGCCTTATTGGTTTATGTGGATGACATCATAGTTGCTAGCCCTAGTGAAGAGTTGATTCAGCAAATTAAGGATGCTTTACATCAGCAGTTCACCATCAAAGATCTTGGAAAATTGAGGTATTTCTTAGGCATTGAGGCTGTTAGATGTCCAAAATGCATATCCATTTCACAAAGAAAATACACACTTAACCTCCTAGAAGAATATAAATTTTCAGGAGCCAAACCTGCTAAGACACATATGAAGTCTAAGAAGACTTTGTGTTGGTCCCTTGGAAAGGCTAACACAAGTTTAGAGGGGGGGTGAATAAACTTGTCACCAAAAACTTTTCCTGAACTGGAATATCCCCAGGAACTGAGTTTCTCTGAAACTCAAACTGATGCTCAGCTCAGTTTTGTTCCTGTCCTTTAACTTGTGCGGAGTTCAGCTAACTCAACTGAGTATAAGTCAATACTGACTTATATTTAGTCTTGTTAACTGGCAGCGGATAAGAGTAGCCTTTAGATAACAACAGTTTGTTGACTTGGTTTAATCGTGAGAACTAGATAATTAAGATTGTAAAGAAGTAAATAAATAAGTAAGTGCGTAAAGTAAATAAGGCAAGTATATTATAGAGGTTCCAGGTGGTGTAATCCTGTACGTCCTCTCTTCCCCTGTGATGCGGAGGAAAATTCCACTAGAACTTCTTTGAGATGGCTCGGTTACAAAGAGTCCTAAACCGATAGTCCTTGACTAATCCCTAGCTTCACTATCTAAACACTTGTAGAACAGGTAGGATTGCTGCTCTTCAACTATTTGAACACTGGTCCTTGAAGGGTAGAATTGCCTCTTCACCAGCTCATCACAAACACAGTCGTCCTGACTGCACTCAACTGTCCTTCACACCTTCTTGGTGTTTCACAGTCTAAACCTTGATAAAATCAAAGTTGAGACTTGAATCAATAACTATGATTCAATTGTGATTAGAGCTTTTCTTCCGGATAATTATATTTTGGACTGCTCTGAATTTATCCAAGTGATAGATTCTTGATTTTGCTTGAATGTGCTTGAATACTTGAAGAAATTTCTTGAACTTGCAATTTAGCACTTAGTAGGAATTCTTTTGAAATTGGCTTTCCCCCTTAATTAGATCATATAATTAAATCTGTCTTAATTTCTCATGCTCTCTCTACCCTTTTGTTGTTGTAGAGGTAGTCAATTTATAGGGGTTTATTCAACGTTCATCCTGCTTGAATCTTGTAACGGCTATATTTTCAGACCGTTCTGTTGTGTCGGTATTTCATCCAATAAAATCGCTTCTTTTATAACGTTCGACTGTACGATCAGTTTATTGAATGATCGCCACATAAAACTGAGTTTCCTTATCGGTTTTATACTGAGTTTATTACTTGTCAGTTTCTTGACTGACTTAGAGCATTAACCGAGATTTTACTCTTCTTCAAATATCGGTACTCCTGTTTTCATCCGATTATAATTGCCTTAATTAGAGTACACCATAACTAATTATCTTCTAAGAATTCATTGTCCTTATGATTCTTAGGTCTTCATACAAGATCTATAAAGTCGATTCAGGTCAGCACAATCTGCCTGAATTCTAACTTTTACAGTCTCGACTTGTAATCTTTATAACCGAGTTTGAACCCTTAGTTCTTCAGTCTTCAATAACCGAGTCTGTGTCCCTCGGTTCTTCAGTCTTCATAGATAAGCCAACCGAGTCTGTGTCCCTCAACGAACTTACCTTCTTCAGTTTCTTTGTAAACTCGGTTTTCTAGTTATCTCAGCTCAAAACCTAAAACTATTACAGTGCTAGTCCGATTTAACCTATACAAATATCGGACTCTATTTAAATCCTATACATTGATATCTAGACATCTTTTTGGCTTACACTATAACACCTAGTTATGACACTTCATCAATGGCGTTAAGAACAATAACCGATTAAGTGATGAATCATCATCAAAACATAAATTTTATTTCCACCAATTTCCCCCTTTTTGATGATGTCAATACCCTCCTTAAAAGCAATGCAAAAAGATAAAGTAAAATACAGTAAATAACGCAATGAACTGAGGAACTGAGAAACCGAGAATTTATTTGATAACCGAGTTACAAGATAGAGTAATAAAATACAACATAATAAAAAGAACTAGAAGATAGTTTCTTTTTACTTAGCAGATAGAGAAAATTGATTATCATAATTTTCTGCAACAGATCTCATAGCATCATTTGTAGTTGAGCTTTCAAATCCATGGATTCTTGCCCAAATGTTCCATGATTCAGATAAGTTGTGCTTCTTGAAAATTTGTTTTTGAAAAGGACGGCAAAAGTGAAGACAGTTGCCCTTAGTCTTTCATTGGTGGCTGTTCTCGGTAGATTTTGAACAAATTCAAGTTCAGCCTTTTCAATTTTCTTTGATTGTTTATCAATAATGCCATCTGCTTCCCATTTCTTGAGTTTATTTCAATAGTGCATGAGCAACTTCTGCATGTGTAGGAACGATTCTAGAGATTCTTCTCTTGATACTCTTTCCCTTTCTGGTAAGTTTCTAAATAAACTGTATAGTCGAGAATCCAAACCAACTCTCTTGTCAATCGGTTCCGACTATTTAACAATCAGCTCAATTTCTTCATTAGTGAAATCTCCTCTTGCTTTCTTGAGTTCTTTCAACATATCATCAACATTTGTAAGGACTTGTGGCATCTCGGCCGCATGGACTTTTAAGATATCCAAAATTTCCCCCTTATTGACATCATCTTTGTGAATTAGGCTCTTGATGTAAGCGTTCAACGTTTTTTGAGTTGATGCCAAAATGGTTTGAGCCAGAACTGAGTCCTTCATGCCCTGTTCCATTAAGATCATTCTATCTACCAGATTGTTAAAAATAATTTCCCATCTATCTTGAGTTTCATCTCTACTTTATTTCCTTATACCAAACCTTCACAGCGTCGTAGGTCGAATGCACACAGGCGGGCAGAGTGCTGTATACCCAACAATCTCCCCCACAGCACCTGCTACCCACTCAACCGTGGTTTACCACGGAATCTATTACCAGGATTCGAACCCATGACCTGCTCTGCTACCAGTTTTTCTCTGTATTCATCCGATTGTCTTCTTTCTTGATTGTTTCTTAGCTTCTTTCAAGCTTGATGAGTCAATGACTTTTGCAGGTGATAGATGTACATTGAATTCATCATCGACTCTTCTCCAAGCATGTTTGCCATAGTTCTTGCTATTTCAAGTGTAGACTTGTCGGTGGGAGATTGGTAACCTCCTCCTTGTTCTTTGTCTTCCTGTGTTTCTGATATACTTTCATAACTTGAACTTCCACTGCTTTCACCGGAACTACTAGAATCATCATCGGTGTTAAGTTACATTGCGGTTTAATTTTCTTGTAGAGAGGCAAGAATCCCTTTTTGCAAGTTGGGATCTTCCTGAAAATCATCATCATCATCGTTCTTTTTGGAACTTCCACCAGCTGTGGCTTTCTTCCAATAACTGTTTCCGATCAGCGTATACCCTTGATTTAAGAACTCATCGGTATTGATTATCTCGATAGATTTGTAATGTTGTATAAATCAAATACCCAATTCTCGATAACTTCCATTTCTGCTTGCTGACTTCTTTGATTGGCAATGGAACTGAATTTCCAAGTTCGATATTTGTGCAATCGTTCATAATCGGCAATCAAAAGTTCTCCATGGTCATTTGATGATTTAAATGGTGTAAGAGTGTCCTCTGATTCTCTTTTGATTTCTTGTTCTTCTTCTTGAAAAGAATCTTCAATTTGCATGGGATCATCAGTTCTTCCAACATCATCAGTCTGCATAAGATCGGTTCTGCTGGTTCCTCCCTCGGCAGTGTCTGGGACGACTGATGTCTCTTTTTCAATAATAGAAACCGAGATTAACGGCTTAGTTTCCAAAACTTTCTCACTTACAAGTTCTTCAGCAACTTGTTTTTCACTAGGTTCAAGTTCTAATTCAATAACTGGAACTTCTTTCTCGATTGGTTCAACAAGTTCTTTTTCATTAACTTGCTCATCCAAGTGAATAACCTTGGTTGATTCTTTTTCCGCTTGACCTCTTTTTCCTCGAGTGAGGAGCTGAAAATTCTTTAATTGTTTCCTCGTGTTCCAATCTGGGGTCTGATTCTTGAGACGTAGACTTGGATCTTGAAAGAAACATGAGCATTTTCAGCGTTGTTTCGTCAATCAGTCTTTCATCACTGTCAGATTCTTCATCAACATGCTCAGTTCTCGGGGTCTGTTCCCCCTGAGTTTCAACTTCCTTCCGTATGACAGTTTCAAAATCCTGTTCCTTGTTGATAACTTCAGTTTCCTTTGTCATCACAATTTCTTGTGAAACTGGTTCTTGAATTTGTAAAACTTCAGTTATTAAAACTGGAGTGGACTCGGTGAGGGTAGCTTCAGTTCTTACTAC
This sequence comes from Gentiana dahurica var. dahurica, assembly GCA_024500145.1. Taxonomy (NCBI): domain Eukaryota; kingdom Viridiplantae; phylum Streptophyta; class Magnoliopsida; order Gentianales; family Gentianaceae; genus Gentiana; species Gentiana dahurica. Next base: position 46,175,365 of record CM044897.1, read on the forward strand.
TAGTGTTGGTGACACTTCTGTTGGTTTCTCGGTAACTTGATCGGTTATGTCTTTTCTGTATCTTCCAACTGTTTTCTTCTCTTCCTTAGATCTTCAATCTGTTCCAAAACTTCATCTCCAGTTGCAGGTTTCTTCGATTTCCTGCTTTTTTTCTTTTTGGGTTCATTCACAGATTTATCGGCTTTCCTTTTTCCAGCTTTTTCTTCCTTTACAACAATCTTCCCATCAAGAATTGGAGTTTCTCTTCTCTTTGCGATTCCAAGATGGTCGAGTATTCTTTGGACTACTAATGCAAGAGTCTTTTTGTGATAAAATCGACCCTTTTTGACATCAGTTTTCTTCTTGGGTAAGTCAGTTGATTGTGCCGTCAATTGATCAAAAAGATATCTTGGCCAATTGAAACTTTCATCAAACCAAATCACATATAGCAAATCTAATTTTTCTCCAGATAGATTGCTAAAGTTTCCTGCATTTCCAATTATGCAATTTGCTAACATCTTTGAGAGAAAATTGAATTCCGGTTTGAGTAGACTTGTGCTCCCGGTTTGTGAAACTGTGGATTCTGCATTAATTGCTATATCTTTCCAAAGTTTCTCCTTATGTTCCTTGGTCAATTTGATGGCTGCTGATCCTTGATTTGTCAAACCCAAAGATTTTTGCAATTAGATCTTCGGTAACCTTGATCTCCTTACCATTGTGAGTAGTGGTATAGGTGTATGTGTCTTCTCCTTCTATAGTTGTCTTCCCGAATTCATAGAAGTCTCCAATGCTTTCTAGACATACACTTTTCGGATCAATGTTGAATCTGACATCCAAACCTTTAATTTTTCGGATTTTTGTTGCAATTGAATTGACTAGTGTTTGATCAATATACTTTGCAATTTCTTGGTCAAGAGATACGATCATTCCGGGTTCAACAATAGTGAAAGTCATTCTTCCGGATTTGAATGAGAGTTTTGAAAATTTGAGATTCAGAGAGTAGATTCAAAATTTAAGCGTAAAGAATTATAAACAAAAATTCCGGGTATTTATAATCAATCCGGAGTAGTTAAGAATTGAGTGGGACTTAAAACATCTTGTCATAAATGTTTTGAGATTGCGAAAAAGGTGGATGAGTGGAAAATATGGACGGTTTAGATTGAGAAGGACCACGTCTTTTCTTGACATCTGTAGCTAGACTATAGTGAATAGAGTAGGTACAGTGTATCAACAGCTGTATGCGTTCAGTTTTGTCCTTGGGCTGAATTCAAAAACTCAGTTGTTGATACAACTCGGTTTTGTGAATTAAGCTCCTTAGTTCTCAACTAGCGATATTTCTCCTGTAAAACAAAATAAGAAATTTTTGGTACCCATATATGTTTGGGTCCTAACTGGTTAGTTTTTGATGATACAACTTTATTTTTGGCTTTATACCTCTCTTGATATTTTGACTGAGTAAAGTCGGTTTTACAAATTTTTCTTGTTTTGTCTGGACGGTTTTTGATTTGATCGGTTTGTGAAACTGATGTGAAGGTTCATTCCAATCTTCATTAGTGGGAAATAGTCTTCCTTTCCTCTAAATTTATCATTCCATGAATGATCTTTATTTTCGAATGGATATGACTTGAAGATTTTTCTTCTTGATCTCCGATCGATTCCGCCTTTGTCTGCCTTTTGATTCTTTCTGTAAAATCTGTTGGCTTGGTGCATTTTACCAACTGATTTTTCAGTTTTATCGGTTTGTGTATTTGGCGGTCCTGAGTTTTTGTCGATTCTAATAATTTTATCAGTTTCCTGAGTTCCCGACTTTTGATTAGCCATAAATTTTATTGCAACCGATCTTGGTCTTAACTTAGAATTATCCTGATTATCAAACCCTAAACCAGATCTATCTTCAAATGGTTTTCCTGGTTTGAATTGAACACTGGAAATTGGATCAACTGATGATTCTGTGATGTTTATTACTTTGTCGGTTCATCGGTTGGTCGAACTACCTAAGTTCCATTATTAGCCTTGATTTGATTAATTTCGGCATTCAATCTTGAAATTTCAGTTTTTAATAATTTTTTCTCCTTTTTGACATTCTCATAATTATTTTGAGTTACCTCTAATTCCTTTATGAGTATGTCCAAGGTTTTATTGAAATCATAATTCCTTTGATTGTTCATGGCGGTGTGAGTGCGGGATGTAGATGCAATTACCTCCTGAATTTTGGTGGATAGATTTTCCGTTGAGGAATCATCAATTAGGACTTGCTTCCCTTTCTCATTAATATTTGCCTGTGCTGCCCTTAGCAGTAAGATTTCCTCATCACTTTCACCTCCATAACTTGTGGGTAGAGCTGCATCTTTGGATTTTGCAATGGATGGATATTCAGTAATCTTTTCACCAATTTTTCACCTATATAATCACTACTCATAGCCATTCTTTTTCTGCTTCTTCCGAAAGATCGCAGGGATGGAAATCCTTTGGATTCATCATCAACTTTCGCATTAAACTCAATATCTTCATCATAACTGAAATGATGTTCGGATTTGTGTGAGAGCTTGTAGTACTGAATCTTTCAAATACTTGATCCTGGAAATCATAGACAACATTCTGCAAGTAGTCAGTCAGGGGGTTATTTAGACAATTTCTAATTCTAGATGTATCCATTGAAATGAAGTACAGTAAGGGTTTTCAACAACCGGTTTATAACTTGAGCAGTAACAACTCGGATCTCCTCCAAAAGGAAGAACTTGCTCCGATACCAATTGTTGGTCCCTTGGAAAGGCTAACACAAGTTTAGAGGGGGGTGAATAAACTTGTCACCAAAAACTTTTCCTGAACTAGAATAGCCCCAGGAACTGAGTTTCTCTGAAACTCAAACTGATGCTCAGCTCAGTTTTGTTCCTGTCCTTTAACTTATGCGGAGTTCAGCTAACTCAACTGAGTATAAGTCAATACTGACTTATATTTAGTCTTGTTAACTGGCAGCGGATAAGAATAGCCTTTAGATAACAACAGTTTGTTGACTTGGTTTAATCGTGAAAACTAGATAATTAAGATTGTAAAGAAGTAAATAAATAAGTAAGTGCGTAAAGTAAATAAGGCAAGTATTATAGAGGTTCCAGGTGGTGTAATCCTGTACGTCCTCTCTTCCCCTGTGATGCGGAGGAAAATTCCACTAGAACTTCTTTGAGATGGCCCGGTTACAAAGAGTCCTAAACAGATAGTCCTTGACTAATCCCTAGCTTCACTATCTAAACACTTGTAGAACAGGTAGGATTGCTGCTCTTCAACTGTTTGAACACTGGTCCTTGAAGGGTAGATTTGCCTCTTCACCAGCTCATCACAAACACAGTCGTCCTGACTGCACTCAACTGTCCTTCACACCTTCTTGGTGTTTCACAGTCTAAACCTTGATAAAATCAAAGTTGAGACTTGAATCAATGAATATGATTCAATTGTGATTAGAGCTTTTCTTCTGGATAATTATATTTTGCACGGCTCTAAATTTATCCAAGTGATAGATTCTTGATTTTGCTTGAATGTGCTTGAATACTTGAAGAAATTTCTTGATCTTGCAATTTAGCACTTAGTAGGAATTCTTTCGAAATTGGCTTTCCCCTTAATTAGATCTTATAATTAAATCTGTCTTAATTTCTCATGCTCTCTCTACCCTTTTGTTGTTGTAAAGGTAGTCAATTTATAGGGGTTTATTCAACGTTCATCCTGCTTGAATCATGTAACGGCTATATTTTCAGACCGTTCTGTTGTGTCAGTATTTAATCCAATAAAATCGCTTCTTTTATAACGTTCGACTGTACGATCAGTTTATTGAATGACTGCCACATAAAACTGAGTTTCCTTATCAGTTTTATACTGAGTTTATTACTTGTCAGTTTCTGGACTGACTTGGAGCATTAACTGAGATTTTACTCTTCTTCAAATATCAGTACTCCTGTTTTCATTTGATTATAATTGCCTTAATCAGAGTACACCATAACTAATTATCTTCTAATAATTCATTGTCCTTATGATTCTTAGGTCTTCATACAAGATCTATAAAGTAAGTTCAGGTCATCACAATCTTGCCTGAATTCTAACTTTTACAGTCTCGACTTGTAATCTTTATAACTGAGTTTGAACCCTTAGTTCTTCAATCTTCAATAACTGAGTCTGTGTCCCTCAGTTCTTCAGTCTTCATAGATAAGCCAACTGAGTCTGTGTCCCTCAGCGAACTTACCTTCTTCAGTTTCTTTGTAAACTCAGTTTTCTAGTTATCTCAGCTCAAAACCTAAAACTATTACAGTGCTAGTCTGATTTAACCTATACAAATATCAGACTCTATTTAAATCCTATACATTGATATCTAGACATCTTTTTGGCTTACACTATAACACCTAGTTATGACACTTCATCAATGGCGTTAAGAACAATAACTGATTAAGTGATGAATCATCATCAAAACATAAATTTTATTTCCACCAATTTCCCCCTTTTTGATGATGTCAATACCCTCCTTAAAAGCAATGCAAAAAGATAAAGTAAAATACAGTAAATAACGCAATGAACTGAGGAACTGAGAAACTGAGAATTTATTTGATAACCGAGTTACAAGATAGAGTAATAAAATACAACATAATAAAAAGAACTAGAAGATAGTTTCTTTTTACTTAGCAGATAGAGAAAATTGATTATCATAATTTTCTGCAACAGATCTCATAGCATCATTTGTAGCTGAGCTTTCAATTCCATGGATGCTTGCCCAAATGTTCCATGATTCAGTTAAGTTGTGCTTCTTGAAAATTTGTTTTTGAAAAGGACGGCAAAAGTGAAGACAGTTGCCCTTAGTCTTTCATTGGTGGCTGTTCTCGGTAGATTTTGAACAAATTCAGGTTCAGCCTTTTCAATTTTCTTTGATTGTTTATCAATAATGCCATCTGCTTCCCATTTCTTCAGTTTATTTCAATAGTGCATGAGCAACTTCTGCATGTGTAGGAACGATTCTAGAGATTCTTCTCTTGATACTCTTTCCCTTTCTGGTAAGTTTCTAAATAAACTGTATAGTCGAGAATCCAAACCAACTCTCTTGTCAGTCGGTTCTGACTATTTAACAATCAGCTCAATTTCTTCATTAGTGAAATCTCCTCTTGCTTTCTTCAGTTCTTTCAACATATCATCAACATTTGTAAGGACTTGTGGCATCTCAGCCGCATGGACTTTTAAGATATCCAAAATTTCCCCCTTATTGACATCATCTTTGTGAATCAGGCTCTTGATGTAAGCGTTCAACGTTTTTTGAGTTGATGCCAAAATGGTTTGAGCCACAACTGAGCCCTTCATGCCCTGTTCCATTAAGATCATTCTATCTACCAGATTGTTAAAAATAATTTCCCATCTATCTTGAGTTTCATCTCTACTTTATTTCCTTATACCAAACCTTCACAGCGTCGTAGGTCGAATGCACACAGACGGGCAGAGTGCTGTATACCCAACAATCTCCCCCACAGCACCTGCTACCCACTCAACCGTGGTTTACCACAGAATGCTGTTACCGCGATTCGAACCCATGACCTGCTCTGCTACCAGTTTTTCTCTGTATTCATCCGATTGTCTTCTTTCTTCAGATTGTTTCTTAGCTTCTTTCAAGCTTGATGAGTCAATGACTTTTGCAGGTGATAGATGTACATTGAATTCATCATCTGACTCTTCTCCAAGCATGTTTGCCATAGTTCTTGCTATTTAGTGTAGACTTGTCAGTGGGAGATTGGTAACCTCCTCCTTGTTCTTTGTCTTGCTGTGTTTTTGATATACTTTCATAACTTGAACTTCCACTGCTTTCACCAGAACTACTAGAATCATCATCAGTGTTAAGTTCTGTTGCAGTTTCCTTTTCTTGTAGAGAGGCAAGAATCCCTTTTTGCAAGTTGGGATCTTCCTAAAAATCATCATCATCATCGTTCTTTTTGGAACTTCCACCAGCTGTGGCTTTCTTCCAATAACTGTTTCTGATCAGCGCATACCCTTGATTTAAGAACTCATCGGTATTGATTATCTCTGATAGATTTGTAATGTTGTATAAATCAAATACCCAATTCTCGATAACTTCCATTTCTGCTTGCTGACTTCTTTGATTGGCAATGGAACTGAATTTCCAAGTTCGATATTTGTGCAATCGTTCATAATCAGCAATCAAAAGTTCTCCATGGTCATTTGATGATTTAAATGGTGTAAGAGTGTCCTCTGATTCTCTTTTGATTTCTTGTTCTTCTTCTTGAAAAGAATCTTCAATTTGCATGGGATCATCTGTTCTTCCAACATCATCAGTCTGCATAAGATCGGTTCTGCTAGTTCCTCCCTCAGCAGTGTCTGGGACGACTGATGTCTCTTTTTCAATAACAGAAACTGAGATTAACGGCTTAGTTTCCAAAACTTTCTCACTTACAAGTTCTTCAGCAACTTGTTTTTCACTAGGTTCAAGTTCAAATTCAATAACTGGAACTTCTTTCTCAGTTGGTTCAACAAGTTCTTTTTCATTAACTTGCTCATCCTAGTGAATAACCTTGGTTGATTCTTTTTCTGCTTCAGCCTCTTTTTCCTCAGAGTGAGAAGCTGAAAATTCTTTAATTGTTTCCTCGTGTTCCAATCTGGGGTCAGATTCTTGAGACGTAGACTTGGATCATGAAAGAAACATGAGCATTATCAGCGTTGTTTCGTCAATCAGTCTTTCATCACTGTCAGATTCTTCATCAACATGCTCAGTTCTCAGGGTCTGTTCCCCCTGAGTTTCAGCTTCCTTCTGAATGACAGTTTCAACATCCTGTTCCTTGTTGATAACTTCAGTTTCCTTTGTCATCACAATTTCTTGTGAAACTGGTTCTTGAATTTGTAAACTCCAGTTATTAAAACTGGAGTGGACTCGGTGAGAGTAGCTTCAGTTCTTACTACTGGTGTTGGTGACACTTCTGTTGGTTTCTCGGTAACTTGATCAGTTATGTCTTTTCTGTATCTTCCAACTGTTTTCTTCTCTTCCTTAGATCTTCAATCTGTTCCAAAACTTCATCTCCAGTTGCAGGTTTCTTCGATTTCCTGCTTTTTTTTCTTTTTGGGTTCATTCACATATTTCTCAGCTTTCCTTTTTCCAGCTTTTTCTTCCTTTACAACAATCTTCCCATCAACAACTGGTGTTTCTCTTCTCTTTGCGATTCCAAGATGGTCGAGTATTCTTTGGACTATAATGCAAGAGTCTTTTTGTGATAAAATCGACCCTTTTTGACATCAGTTTTCTTCTTGGGTAAGTCAGTTGATTGTGCCGTCGATTGATCAAAAAGATATCTTGGCCAATTGAAACTTTCATCAAACCAAATCACATATAGTAAATCTAATTTTGCTCCAGATAGATTGCTAAAGTTTCCTGCATTTCCAATTATGCAATTTGCTAACATCTTTGAGAGAAAATTGAATTCTGGTTTGAGTAGACTTGTGCTCCCGGTTTGTGAAACTGTGGATTCTGCATTAATTGCTATAACTTTCCAAAGTTTCTCCTTTTGTTCCTTGGGTAATTTGATGGCTGCTGATCCTCCAGATTTGTCAAACCCAAAGATTTTTGCAATTAGATCTTCGGTAACCCTGATCTCTTTACCATTGACAGTAGTGGTATAGGTGTCTGTGTCTTCTCCTTCTATAGTTGTCTTCCCGAATTCATAGAAGTCTCCAATGCTTTCTAGACATACACTTTTCAGATCAATGTTGAATACAGCATCCAAACCTTTAATTTTTCGGATTTTTGTTGCAATTGAATTGACTAGTGTTTGATCAATATACTTTGCAATTTACTGGTCAAGAGATACGATCATTCCGGGTTCAACAAGAGTGAAAGTCATTCTTCTGGATTTGAATGAGAGTTTTGAAAATTTGAGATTCAGAGAGTAGATTCAAAATTTAAGCGTAAAGAATTATAAACAAAAATTCTGGGTATTTAAATCAATCCGGAGTAGTTAAGAATTGAGTGGGACTTAAAACATCCTGTCATAAATGTTTTGAGATTGCGAAAAAGGTGGATGAGTGGAAAATATGGACGGTTTAGATTGAGAAGGACCACGTCTTTTCTTGACATCTGTAGCTAGACTATAGTGAATAGAGTAGGTACAGTGTATCAACAGCTGTATGCGTTCAGTTTTGTCCTTGGGCTGAATTCAAAAACTCAGTTGTTGATACAACTCAGTTTTTTGAATTAAGCTCCTTAGTTCTCAGCTAGCGATATTTCTCCTGTAAAACAAAATAAGAAATTTTTGGTACCCATATCTGTTTGGGTCCTAACTGGTTAGTTATTGATGATACAACTTTATTTTTGGCTTTATACCTCTCTTGATATTTTGACTGAGTAAAGTCAGTTTTTACAAATTTTTCTTGTTTTGTCTGGACAGTTTTTGATTTGATCAGTTTGTGAAACTGATGCGAAGGTTCATTCCAATCTTCATTAGTGGGAAATAGTCTTCCTTTCCCTCTAAATTTATCATTCCATGAATGATCTTTATTTTCGAATGGATATGACTTGAAGATTTTTCTTACTGATCTCTGATCAGTTCTGCCTTTGTCCGCCTTTTGATTCTTTCTGTAAAATCTGTTGGCTTGGTGCATTTTACCAACTGATTTTTCAGTTTTATCAGTTTGTGTATTTGGCAGTGCTGAGTTTTTGTCAGTTCTAATAATATTATCAGTTTCCTGAGTTCCTGACTTTTGATTAGCCATAAATTTTATTGCAACTGATCTTGGTCTTAACTTAGAATTATACTGATTATCAAACCCTAAACCAGATCTATCTCCAAATGGTTTTCCTGGTTTGAATTGAACACTGGAAATTGGATCAACTGATGATTCTGTGATGTTTATTACTTTTGTCGGTTCATCAGTTGGTCGAACTACCTAAGTTCCATTATTAGCCTTGATTTGATTAATTTCGGCATTCAATCTCGAAATTTCAGTTTTTAATAATTTTTTCTCCTTTTTGACATTCTCATAATTCTTTTGAGTTACCTCTAATTCCTTTATGAGTATGTCCAAGGTTTTATTGAAATCATAATTCCTTTGATTGTTCATGGCAGTGTGAGTGCGGGATGTGGATGCAATTACCTCCTGAATTTTGGTGGATAGATTTTCTGTTGAGGAATCATCAATTAGGACTTGCTTCCCTTTTTCATTAAGATTTGCCTGTGCTGCCCCTAGCAGTATGATTTCCTCATCACTTTCACCTCCATAACTTGTGGGTAGAGCTGCATCTTTGGATTTTGCAATGGATGGATCTTCAGTAATCTTTTCAGCCAATTTTTCACCTATATAATCAGCTACTCATAGCCATTCTTTTTCTGCTTCTTCCGAAAGATCGCTTAGGGATGGAAATCCTTTGGATTCATCATCAACTTTCGCATTAAACTCAATATCTTCATCATAACTGAAATGAGGTTCCGGATTTGTGTGAGAGCTTGTAGTACTGAATCTTTCAAATACTTGATCCTGGAAATCATAGACAACATTCTGCAAGTAGTCAGTCAGGGGGTTATTTAGCCAATTTCTAATTCTAGATGTATCCATTGAAATGAAGTACAGTAAGGGTTTTCAACAACCGGTTTATAACTTGAGCAGCAACAACTCGGATCTCCTCCAAAAGGAAGAACTTGCTCCGATACCAATTGTTGGTCCCTTGGAAAGGCTAACACAAGTTTAGAGGGGGGGTGAATAAACTTGTCACCAAAAACTTTTCCTGAACTGGAATAGACCCAGGAACTGAGTTTCTCTGAAACTCAAACTGATGCTCAGCTCAGTTTTGTTCCTGTCCTTTAACTTATTCGGAGTTCAGCTAACTCAACTGAGTATAAGTCAATACTGACTTATATTTAGTCTTGTTAACTGGCAGCGGATAAGACTAGCCTTTAGATAACAACAGTTTGTTGACTTGGTTTAATCGTGAGAACTAGATAATTAAGATTGTAAAGAAGTAAATAAATAAGTAAGTGCGTAAAGTAAATAAGGCAAGTATTATAGAGGTTCCAGGTGGTGTAATCCTGTACGTCCTCTCTTCCCCTGTGATGCGGAGGAAAATTCCACTAGAACTTCTTTGAGATGGCCCGGTTACAAAGAGTCCTAAACTGATAGTCCTTGACTAATCCTTAGCTTCACTATCTAAACACTTGTAGAACAGGTAGGATTGCTGCTCTTCAACTGTTTGAACACTGGTCCTTGAAGGGTATATTTGCCTCTTCACCAGCTCATCACAAACACAGTCGTCCTGACTGCACTCAACTGTCCTTCACACCTTCTTGGTGTTTCACAGTCTAAACCTTGATAAAATCAAAGTTGAGACTTGAATCAATAACTATGATTCAATTGTGATTAGAGCTTTTCTTCTGGATAATTATATTTTGCACGGCTCTAAATTTATCCAAGTGATAGATTCTTGATTTTGCTTGAATGTGCTTGAATACTTGAAGAAATTTCATGATCTTGCAATTTAGCACTTAGTATGAATTCTTTCGAAATTGGCTTTCCCCCTTAATTAGATCTTATAATTAAATCTATCTTAATTTCTGATGCTCTCTCTACCCTTTTGTTGTTGTAGAGGTAGTCAATTTATAGGGGTTTATTCAACGTTCATCCTGCTTGAATCTTGTAACGGCTATATTTTCAGACCGTTCTATTGTGTCAGTATTTCATACAATAAAATCGTTTTTTTATTAACGTTCGACTGTACGATCAGTTTATTGAATGACTGCCACATAAAACTGAGTTTCCTTATCAGTTTTATACTGAGTTTATTACTTGTCAGTTTCTTGACTGACTTGGAGCATTAACTGAGATTTTACTCTTCTTCAAATATCAGTACTCCAGTTTTCATCTGATTATAATTGCCTTAATCAGAGTACACCATAACGAATTATCTTCTAAGAATTCATTGTCCTTATGATTCTTAGGTCTTCATACAAGATCTATAAAGTCAGTTTAGGTCATCACAATCTTGCCTGAAGTCTAACTTTTACAGTCTCGACTTGTAATCTTTATAACGGAGTTTGAACACTCAGTTCTTCAATCTTCAATAACTGAGTCTGTGTCCCTCAGTTCTTCAGTCTTCATAGATAAGCCAACTAAGTATGTGTCCCTCAGCGAACTTACCTTCTTCAGTTTCTTTGTAAACTCAGTTTTCTAGTTATCTCAGCTCAAAACCTAGAACTATTACAGTGCTAGTCTAATTTAACCTATACAAATATCAGACTCTATTTAAATCCTATACATTGATATCTAGACATCTTTTTGGCTTGCACTATAACAGCTAGTTATGAAACTTCATCAATGGGGTTAAGAACAATAACTGATTAAGTGATGAATCATCATCAAAACATAAATTTTATTTCCAACACTTTGCATCATCGTGATTCACCACTTTTAGAAGATAACACTGCATACAGAGCCCTATTGGATAAATTGATTTACCTCACTTTTACCAGACCAGATATTGCTTTTGCAGTACAACAACTAAGTCAATTTATGGACACTTCTACTGAAAATCATGTGAAGGCGGCTTATAGACTGCTGAGGTACTTGAAGACCAATCCTGGCCAAGGAATCTTCTTCCCAACAAATAATAATCTTGTACTTAAGGGTTTTACAGATAGTGATTGGGCCGGTTGTCCTGAAACAAGAAGATTAGTATTAGGTTATTTGATGTTCCTAGGAGATGCTCCAATCTCTTGGAAGGCAAAGAAACAAACAACAATTGCAAGAAGCTTATCAAAGGCTTAGTACATTGCCATGGCAAATGCAATTTGTGAAATCCTGTGGCTGATCTATATACTACAGGATTTACAGGTTCCAGTTCAGTTGCCTGCTGTGTTATTTTGTTACAATGCCAGTGCAATGCACATTGTTCATAATCATGTCTTTCATGAATGAACAAAACACGTTGAAATTGACTGCCATGTTGTGAGAGACAAAGTCAAATCTAGACTTATCAAACTTCTTCCAGTCAATACAAAAGAACAAATACCTGACAGCCTCACCAAGGCCTTTGATGCACCTATTTTCTCTTATCTACTAGAAAAATAGCAATTTCAAAGATCTTCCAGAATTCAAGTAGCTGATGGGAATGTTGAGTGCACTTTGCTGATCATATAAAGATACCAGCAACCTGCTGACAGCATGAACACCAGCAGCCTACTGACAGTAGAAAGACTCAGCAGTCTGCATTAGTTTAATATAGTGTAATGTAGAAAACGGTTATTTTGTTGTAATATGTTATAACCGTTTGTAAATTACTTCTAACTGATTCATGAGGAGTATGAAGCTATAAATACCCCATGATCAACCGCATTGTATATCCAACTTGTAATTTTTACTTGATCAATAATAATTCGGCATTTTATTTTGAGTTTATAAACTTCATCAAGATCGGCCACCTCTGACTTGAGCTTCTTAAGGCTCTTCTTCAGTTAGACTCAATTTCCTCAAATGCCTTGCACTCAGCAGCATTCCCAGCTCTGAGCTGCTCCAACTAGGTATCCTGAGCTTTTACTTTCTTCTTTAGCTCCCTAATCTCTTTGTCCCTAATCTCTTTGTCTTTTACTTTAAGGCTCTTGTTTTGATCAGAAGCCGCCTTCTCGAGTTCGGAGATCTTCTTCCTTAGCTGAGTCACGTTAGAGCCAGACTTGGTCAAGCGAGTATATAACTCCTGACCCACCAAGGCACCCTGCCAAACACATAAGTTAGAAGGGGATACAAGCCAAAGAAAGGACGGAAAATGGGAAGCATACATATTTTATGGCCTTAAGACCAGCAGTATCTAGTTCTTGTTCGGACATCAGAAGGATCCCCCATCCTCATTAAAAATAGGCCATTTCCTCCTCTCAGTTGAAACCATTAGACCATGAGTGGACTCGACTCGGATCCTCTTGCTCGACTTCCCATCAAGGTCGATCTCAGGCAGATGAGCCTCTACAACGGCCTTAACCTTTGAAGTAGCCACTTCTAAGGCCTCCAAGATAACATTCGGATCTAAAGTAGGGTCTGGAAGGGTGGCGTCATCTTCTAGGTCGGCCAGTGCTTGAGAAGAGGCCGGATTTAGTGGTGGCCCCATGGACTGGACAGAAAGGGCACGAAGGAGATCCGTTTGGGTCTCCAAAGAAACTTTGGGGTAGGCAGTCTATAAAGACCTCTCCTCGTTAGCAGCATCCAGCAGGTCGCCAAAGGCATCCACTGCAAATTGAAGAAAAGACTTTTCAAGATATAATCAAATAAGGAATCCTTGTAAAAATAGAGAAATAAGTAAAATGTAAATCCTACAGGCTTCCTGAGCAGATGAATTAAGAGGGACATATGGATCGGGACTAGCCTCAGCAATAAAAGCCGCCAAAATCAGCTCGGCCGGGAGACGTCAGTGGTTCAGATACATCCTGGAGTTCTGAACAGCATAAAGAGCCCGAGGTTCAAGAATCTTTGCATATCTATCTGAAGAGAGTTTGAGAATGTGATAAACACAAGAGTAAACTTCAACTTAGTTTATTCATTGAGTAAAAAGATGTATAAATAGATACAATTGAGATAGAGAGACTAGCTAGCTAGCTTGGGCGGCCACTTGAGTATGTAGATGTGGGCGGCAAGCATGCAAAAGTAAAAAGTAAAAGTTATGTCTATGACATAAAGTAAACTAGAGTTTGACATATTAATTGTTTATATGACTCACAATTAATATGTCTTTTTCAATTAATTTTACAATTAAATAAGGTGTACAAAATATTATGCACGAAATCCTAAGGCTCAGCAATCTGCTGAGCACCCTGCTGAAGCCTCAGCAGACTGAGTCTGCTGAGTAATATTTCCACACCCCCCCCTCAAACTGGGCTGTATATGTTGATGCAGCCAAGTTTGCTACTTAGGCTGCTGAACATAAGAGGTGGAATAGCCTTGGTAAGAATATCAGCATTCTGATCTGCTGAGGGAACATACTGGAGTTGAATAATCTTGGCATCAATCTGCTACTTCAGAAAGTGTCTGTCAATGTCCACATGCTTGGTTTTATCATGATGGACTGGATCTTCTGCCATGAATAAGGCTGAATTATTATCACAACAGAGTGTGATAGGTTGCTGATACGGTTGCTGAAGTTCAGTCAGTACCCTTTTTAGCCATAGAGCTTCACAAATGCCAAGTACAAGTGCCCTTAGTTCAGCTTCAGCACTGCTTCTTGACACAGTAGGTTGTTTCTTGCTCCTCCAAGTAACCAGGTTCCCCCATATATATGAGCAATAGCTTGTGGTAGACCTCCTGTCAATGTGACATCCAGCCCAATCAGCATCAGTGTAGACCTTGATTGATCTATCAGTAGACTTGGTGAAGTGCAGGCCTTGGCCAGGAGTGGATTTTAAATACCTCAGTATCCTATTCACTGCATCCCAATGTTGCTCAGTAGGGCAATGCATGAATTGACTGACCAGACTGACCCCATATGCAATATCAGGTCTTGTGTGAGAAAGGTATATGAGTTTGCCTACAAGCCATTGATATTGTTCTTTCCTGACAGCAATGTCACCATGCAGTAGGGTATGACTGGGGTCTACTGGAGATACAGCAGGTTTGCATCCCAGCATGCCAGTTTCCTTCAGTAGGTCCAGGACATACTTCCTTTGGGAGACTGAAATGCCATTGGTGTTTCTAGCTACTTCCATACCAAGAAAGTACTTGAGGTAGCCCAGATCTTTAACTTGGAACACCTTTGCCAGTAGAGTCTTCAAGTTCTAGATCTCAGTAGAGTCTTCCCCAGTAAGGATGATATCATCCACATATACAATTAGAATGGACCTCCTCTGGTTGGTTGTCTTGACAAACATGGTGTGATCAGAGTTGCATTGATGATATCCAGCAGCTTTAACCACAGTAGTGAGTTTTCCAAACCAGGCTCTTGGGGATTGCTTCAGGCCATATAGAGATTTTCTGAGTTTGCATACCTTGCCCTGAGTGTGGGGATTGACAAAACCAGGAGGTACATTCATATAGACTTCCTCAGTGAGATCACCATTGAGAAAAGCATTTTTGATATCCAATTGGTGTAGAGGCCAGTCCAGTTGGACAGCTAGAGAGATCAGAACCCTAACAGTGTTGAGTTTTGCCACTGGTGCAAAAGTTTCCTTATAGTCAATACCATAAGTTTGAGTGAATCCCCTTGCTACCAATCTGGCTTTGTACTTGTCAATTGTACCATCAACATTGTATTTGATAGTGAATAACCATCTGCAGCTAACTGTCTTCTTGCCTTTGGGAAGAGTTGTGAGGTCCCAAGTATGATTATCCAGGAGAGCAGTCATCTCAGTTTTAACAGCAGCCTTCCACTTATCATTTTGAAGGGCCTCCTGAATATTTCTAGGGATAGAGTGAGAGTCCAGGTCCTGTGTAAACATGGCAAAGACAGGAGACAACTGATCATAAGATAAATAAGTATGAATAGAATGATCAGTGCATGATCTTTTCCCTTTCCTTAGAGCAATAGGTCTGTCATCAATGTCAGTAGACTGCTGAGGATCTGCAGATGGCTGAGTGTCAGCGGGTTCAGGGTCAGCAGGCTCTGAGTCAGTTGGTTGCTGGGGATCAGTAGGCTGTTGTGAGTCAGTAGGGTACTGGGGTTCAGTCTGCTGAGGATCAGTAGGTTGCTGAGGGTTAAGAGTTTGCTGAAGGAAGGGGTTTAGGTCAATTTCTATCAGGTTTCCATCAGTGACTGCCTCAGTGGACTTGTTGTAGTAGGGAGTCCTTTCAAAAAATTTTACATCCATAGAATTGTAAAATCTCTTTTCAGAAGGAGAGTAGCACTTGTAACCTTTCCTGTCCTTTGCATATCCTAGGAATATGCACTTGTGAGCTTTGGGATCAAGTTTGCTTCTGTGTTGGGCATGGATATAGACAAACACAGTACAACCAAAGATTTTTGGAGGTAACTGGGAAATAAGATGGGGGCAGGAGTGTGTGTCCAGTAGGGTTTTGATAGGAGTTTTGAAGCCTAGTACCCTGCTGGGAAGTCTGTTGATTAAGTATGTGGAAGTCAATATGGCTTCACCCCACATATATTTTGGAACATTTGTGGTAAACATAATAGACCTAGCCATTTCAAGCAGATGCCTATTCTTTCTCTCAGCAACCCCATTTTTCTGAGGGGTTTCAACACAACTACTGATATGGACAATCCCTTTATCCATCAAGAAATTACTGAGATGAGACTCATAATATTCAAGAGCATTGTCGGTCTTCAAGATTTTGATCTTAGTGTCAAACCGAGTGGAGACCATGTTGTAAAATTCTTGAAAGATGGGTCCAACTTCGGACTTATCCTTCATTAAAAATAACCAAGTGGTTCCGGTGTGGTCATCTATGAAGGTAACAAACCACCTCTTTCCTGTTATGCTTTTTACTCTTGAGGGTCCCCATACGTCACTGTGAATTAAGGTGAATGGTGTGGATGGTAAGTAAGGTAATTTTGCATACACAGATTTGGTGAGTTTAGCAAACTGACAAATATCACATTGAAGATCATTCAAATTACAACCTTTAAACAATTCAGGATCTATAGACTTTAAATAACTAAAACTGGGATGTCCTAGTCTATAATGCCATAACATGATATTGTCTAGGTTTTGAGTGCAGGCTGCTGAGGCGATTCAGTCTTCAGTCTTCTGTCTTCAGCAGGGTTGACCACAAACAGACCTGAGCAAGGTTTAGCAGTCCCAATCACTGCCTCTGAGGAATGATCCTGGAATGTGCACTGATTCTCATTAAAAACAACGGTCCAGTTCAAATCTTTAGTAAGTTTACTGACAGATATGAGATTGCAATCTAATTTTGGAACAAATAGGACATTCTGCAGGCATATCTTATTAGTAAGCTGCACCTGACCAAAACCTTTTGCACTAGAGATAGATCCATCCGCAGTCTTAATATTGTGAATTTGGGGACATGGCTTAAGTTGAGTAATGAGATTTTTATTACCGGTCATATGGGATGAGGCCCCAGAGTCAACAATCCAGGTTTCATTACTAATAGATGAGTAGAATTTACTGTACTGGCATGAGAGGCTATGTCAGTAGAGTGACTACCTCCCTTTTGTTGAGTTAGGAAGGCTTTGAATGCAGCAAGCTGAGCATTCAACCTGTTGTCATCTTCTTCCTCACTTATGTGTCTGCCCTGACTTTCCTTGGCAGGTCTGGAGGTCTTGGAGGAGTTAGGCTTGCCATGTAGCTTCCAGCAAGTGTCCTTGGTGTGATTAGTGCGTTTGCGGTGGTCACAGAACAGCTTCAGTTTTATCAGCAGGCTTCCTATAAGCCTCAGTAACCTCAGCAGGGTTCTGACAGTCAGCAGGGTGGCACTTTCAGTAGGGTTGTCGGCAGGGGGGTTCAGCAGCATCACTTTCCTCCTGCTTTCCTCATGTTTGACCTCGGCAAACATGGATTTGAGATTTGGAAGAGGTTTAGTAGCAAGAATTCTACCTCGACATCATCAAGAGTAGGATTCAATCCAGTAAGGAATTTGAATACTCTCTTTTTCTCGATAATGTCTTTAAAGAGTGCGGCATCTTTAACATCATTCCAGGGGTGAGTTTCCAACATATCTAGGTGTTGCCATGCCTTAGATAGTTGATTAAAGTATTGAGTTACAGACATATCCCCTTGTCTGCAATTTTGAATCTGAGCTTGAGTTCATAGACTTGGATGTATTGTCCTTTTTGAGTAAAGGTCTCTGGCATTGTCCTGCATTTCCTTAGCAGTGTCATACATCATGAAGTTCTCATCGATCTCTTTTGTCATAGACCTCGTGAGGATGGTCATGACTTGGTTATTTTCTGTGTCCCATGCTTCAAACTTGGGGTCAGTTTATGAAGGGGCAGGTTTGGAACCAGACAGATATCCCATCTTGCCCTGGCCGGAGATATACATTTTCATAGACCTTGACCATAGCAAGTAATTGTTACCATCAAGTTTATGATTTGTAAAAGAAGAGTGTTCAGTTATCCCATCTGCTGAGGCAGCTGTGAGTCTACTGAAGAAGATGAAACTTCAGATAATGTTGACATTTTTCTGAAAAAGAACTGAGTTTTGCAGCGGATTTTTAGAACTCAGTAAGGCTCCGATACCATGAAGAGAGTTTGAGAATGTGATAAACACAAGAGTAAACTTCAACTTAGTTTATTCATTGAGTAAAAAGATGTATAAATAGATACAATTGAGATAGAGAGACTAGCTAGCTAGCTTGGGCGGCCACTTGAGTATGTAAATGTGGGCGGCAAGCATGCAAAAGTAAAAAGTAAAAGTTATGTCTATGACATAAAGTAAACTAGAGTTTGACATATTAATTGTTTATATGACTCACAATTAATATGTCTTTTACAATTAATTTTACAATTAAATAAGGTGTACAAAATATTATGCACGAAATCCTAAGGCTCAGCAATCTGCTGAGCACCCTGCTGAAGCCTCAGCAGACTGAGTCTGCTGAGTAATATTTCCACACTATCTTTGGGCTATTTTTAGGGTTCCATTGATTTATCCTGGAAGCCCCCTCGTGGCGAATGAAGAAGAACCGATTCTTCCAAACCTTGTATGAGGATGGCCCATCCACCATTAAAGACAAACTCCTGGTCTGGCAGGAAAAACTGTAAAAGCGCAGATTATCTTTAACTGATTTAGCCTGGTAAAAAGCTTAGAAAAGTTCGACCGTGAACTTAACTTTGGCCCATCTACAGATGATAGCAAAACCTAGAATGGCCCTAACTCTATTGGGGGCTATCTGGGCGGTGCTAAGCTTATAATAATTAAGGACAGAAATATATGCTGGATAGAATAGAAGACGAAGGCCAACGTCTAGGTGATCCTCATATATGGTACAATACCGGAAAATGAGCTCGAAGAATAAGGGTTGGAAGAAGTGGGAATCTAAGGATCATAAAGACCCAAATCCACCCCGTATTTGCTACAAAGTTGCAGAACTTCATCTTGCTTCAAGAAAGTGGTTGTTTCAGCCATTAGGTCGTAATAAACACGATAATAACGACAAGAAAATGGCGAAAATGTGATTATGTAAAGAGAAGCTTACTTGTTAAATCAGAGGTTGAAGAAAGAGTTGGAGTAGATATGAATTCGCACCGTCGGGTCGTCAGTTTAAAAGAGATGAGACAACGGTTGATATGACAAGGGTATGAGTACCTGAAGTCAAACCTCTTAACACGTCTTCAAAAACTGCTTCACTCATAAAAGACGTGGGTAAAAATGCCTCATTTTTCAGGAAAGTCATAACGGCGTCATAGCTAAGCACTGCCACCTGTCAAATAGATTAATTTAAAAATCAGCCAATACGGTCGAGCAGCACACAAGGCAGATCTGACTTGAACTAAATAGTTTAGTTAGATCTGGGGGCTTATGACGAAACCGGATTTCACCACTCCAAGTGCCAGGCACATGACACCCAAATAATGGCAATAATAGACCTAATACCCTAACCGTAAGGGCCAGGAGTCCTGTCAAAGGCCTAAGGCCCGAACTGAGTCTTATGAAGGAAGGTTGCTCAAGTCGTCCCCCGATCCACTGTATGTCAGTTAGGACAAGGCAGGGGTATACCTACACAGCTCGGTTGAGTCGACCTTAGCGTCTCGCTGCAGGTTGGCTAGAGAATATAATAATAATAAGTATACGATAATTATGGAATGAATCTCAAGCCTTTAAGCCTCTGATCTTTATCATTTAATATGAATGGCTCAATTATCTCCTAAAATCAAGGGATAATCCCAGAATTATCTCGAACTTGAATAACACAAAAAGAGAGTCCTCATTGGGCACGGACCACGCAGGCCTAGGGCACAATCGCCCCTTATATAAACAACAATAAAGAACTACGGCAGACTTGATTCCAACATGCACATTGGATACGTAGGCACCCTAGAGAAATTCCAGGCTCAGTTTAAATCACCCCTCAAAAAACGCATCCTTGTATTTTATCTTGATTAATCATCCTCACCAAGTTATCACTAGATCAAAGGGCCAAGATTTTATGAAACCCGCACGACCCAAATCATGTGCACACCTACTTCAAGTAGACTAAAAACCAAGAGTCTTGATTTGGTTGATGAGATCAGTGCTTTACTGGACTCCATCTGGGTCATGTTCAGTCTTTTCTTCTATCAAAAGAAGTTGTAGCAATCGCCTTCCTTTCGAAAAGATGGAGGTCAGTGTCGAGGAATGTCCGTAATCTTAATTTTTGTCATAAGTGTTGCTACAAGTTTATAGAAGACGATGAAGATTTGGCATTCGTCCGATTCGTTATACGTATAGATTTTGTTTTAGCTGGAAACATGGTCGTATTTCATCTCATGTCAATTCATGGATCAACATTTCTCTTACAAGAAAAACCCATGAGATTTCTTTGGGTAATGTGTCTCGTCCTAATTTCTTTGTACGATTTAATTCGCCGCCAATTGTGACTCATTACGATGTTAATTTAGAGTTGGGTGGCATGGATGTTCCAGCAGCATATGTGTTTGCCTCCCGAGACTTGAAAGACTAACACTTTTTTCAGTTGTGTTCGAGTTTGAAAAGGCTTTTGAAAAACTTATAAGAGGATGCCCAATGTTGAATTATCTGTAAGAAGATAATTCCCTGATTATTTCCTTATGTTTGTGTAAAATATATACACTCAATACAATCATAACCTCTAGCTAATAATGTGGCTAAAGACTAGCTATGAGTAAATATGGCTAAAGACTAGCTATGTATTTAACTGCATAATTAATTCTATCTAATTAATTATAACCGTTACATATGTGTACTCTAACACTCCCCCGCAGTTGAAACGGGAGGATCACGAACGTTGAGACTGATGCGAAAATCATCAAAAAGAATCAAGGGTAGTCCCTTCGTGAAAATGTCGGCAATCTGATATCGTGAAGGGACATGATGAACCCGAACCTCACCCCGTGCAACCTTTTCTCGAACAAAGTGGATATCCATCTCAATGTGTTTGGTACGCTGATGTTGAACGGGGTTACCAGATAAATAGATGGCACTAACGTTATCACAGTAAACTAATGTCGCTTTGCTAACCGGGCAATGGAGCTCTAGGAGAAGATTGCGGACCCAACATGACTCAGATACCACGTTGGCCACACCACGATATTCAGCTTCGGCACTAGAGCGAGACAGAGTTGGTTGCCTTTTGGAAGACCAAGTTATTAAATTGTCGCCGAGAAAAACACAATACCCTAAAGTAGAGCGACGAGTGTCGGGACACCCTCCCCAATCAGCATCAGTATATGAGACAAGTGAATGGGCCGGGAAAGGTGATAAATGTAAGCCAAACCGAAGCGTGCCCTGTATATAGCGTAAAATACGTTTCAAGGCATTCATATGCGTAGTCCTGGGATCATGCATGTGTAGACAAACTTGTTGTACTGCATAGGAGATATCTGGGCGCGTAAAGGTGAGATACTGAAGAGCCCCAGCCAGACTCCTGTAGAAAGCAGGATCAGAATATGGTTCACCATCAGAAGTGCTAAGCTTGGGCTTGGTGTCGACGGGCGTACGAGATGGTTTGCAGTTTGTCATACCGGCCCGGGAGATAATTTCTGCGGCATATTTTTGTTGAGATAAAAATAAGCCACCATGATGATGAGAAACCCGGATACCCAAAAAATAATTCAGAACGCCCAAGTCCTTCATAGCAAACTCGGAGTCAAGTTGATGCATAATTGACCGGCGGAGCTGGTCGGAAGAGGCGGCGAGGATGATGTCATCTACGTATAAGAGAAGATATGCCATGTCCTGTCCCCGACGAAAAACAAATAAAGAAGCATCGCACTTACTGTTTGTGAAACCAATCCCGCAAACAAAATCCGCAAACCGTTTATACCACGCACGAGGGGCTTGCTTAAGGCCATATAACGACCTGCGGAGGTGACACACATAATCCGGATGAGTAGGATCCCGAAAACCCATAGGCTGGTGCATGTAGACCGTCTCATTGAGCTCCCCATGCAAAAACGCATTTTTAACGTCTAACTGATGAATAGCCCATTTACGAGATAAGGCCAAACTCAATACAATCCGAATTGTAGCCGGTTTGACCACCGGACTAAAAGTCTCACCACAATCCACGCCGACCTGTTGGGTTTTTACCATCACCTACAACACGAGCTTTATACCTTTCAAAAGTGCCATCAGATTTAAATTTATGAGCAAATACCCACATTGACCGAATAATATTAACTCCCGGGGGCCGGGGTACCAAATCCCAAGTTCCATTTTTAATTAGGGCGTCAAACTCGTCATTCATGGCCAATTTCCAATTCGGGTCACGGAGTGCCTCTAAAGGTTTTTTTAGGTAAAGGGGAAAGTTGGCCTTGAGAGAGAAAGACATGATCGGAAGTGTATTTGGTGTTGGGCCGAAAGACCCCAAGCTGGCTTCGGGTAACAGGACCAACTGGTTGGGCTTGAGGTATGGGATGTGGTCCAGGTGAGGGTGGTGGAGATGGTGTGGGCTGGTTTGCTGATGACATATTGGAGGATAAATCGGTAGGCTGGTTCACTGAGTGGGCCGGAGATGTGGGGGAGGCTGGATCCGAATGTAAAGGGGGGACTGGGCCGGTATATTTTGTGGAGGTAAGTGGGCTGTTTGGATGGCCTGGAGTTGGGAATAAATGGCTGGGAGGGAGTGATTTAAATAATTATAAGTGTCAGGTTGTGGTGTATGTAGAGATGAAAAAGGAAATTTCGTCTCATCAAAAATAACATGCCGACAAATAATAATTTTATTACTCGACAACTCGTAGCATTTGTAACCTCGATGATTCGAAGGAAATCCCAAAAAAACACATGGGGCGGATCGGGCTTGGAGTTTGTGAATAGTATTTGACGGAAATAAAGGATAACACAAACACCCGAAAGTACGAATGTGGGAATAGGAGGGATCCCGATTATATAGGATCCGATGAGGAGACGCGTTGTTCAATACCTTGCTAGGAAGGATATTGAGTAAGTAGGTAGCCATTTGTAAAGCATGATGCCAAAAATTGGGGGGGACGGAGGCATGAAGTAAAATAGTTCTCATAATATTATTAATGGACCGTATTTTTCTCTCGGCTTTACCATTTTGTGAGGAGGTATGCGGACACGAAAAACGAAACGACATTCCATTGGACTCGCAAAGCTTATGAAATGAGTTGTTATCAAATTCACGACCATTATCACATTGAAGATTTTTTATAGTAACACCAAATTGAGTACGGATATGGGCATATAAGGTTGTGAAAATGGAAAAAACTTGAGATTTCTTGGCTATGGGAAAGGTCCATAAAAAATTGGAATATTCGTCGAGGAAAAGAACATAATAACGATGTCCTAAAGTGCTCACAACGGGGGATGTCCATAAATCACTATGAATTATATCAAAGGGAAAATACGTCACCGAATGAGAAGCATGAAATGGCAATTTAACATGTTTACCAACAACACAAGATGAACAAACGCGAGTCTTTTCAGGCAAAATACATTCAATAAATTTATTTCGTGAAAGAGAATGTAAAATGGAGTGGCCGGGATGGCCCAAACGATCATGCCATAGATCGGAAGCTAAAAGAGCCTGGGAAGATTGCCAAGGCAAACGAGCAGGCAGAACGGGATATAGGTCACTCGAGCTGTCACACCTCATTAGACGAGTCCCCGTCTGTATGTCAAACACAGAAAAGCCAAATGGGTCAAAACTCACGCTAACATTATTATCTGTGGTAAATTTACGAACCGAGACCAAATTCTTAATGAGTTGTGGGACATGAAGAACACGAGTGAGAGACAAAGGTGGGTGTGGGGGGATAGGGAGGCATTACCATGACCGTGAATCGGGATTGATTGACCACTACCGACAACAATAGAATTATTGACCCCCGAATTAAAATAGGAATTGAGATTACCTGGTGTGGATGTCATATGAGACGTCGCCCCAGTATCCATATACCAATTGGGGTCGGGTGGGTTGAGTGACATAGCTTGAAAGGCTGCATCACAATCAGTAGGTGTCCAATTTTGGGATGGAGAGCCCCAATTTTCTCCCGCCGGTGGTGCTCCCCAATTCAGCCCTGCTGCAAATGCGTGCTGATGTGGTCGTGGTCCCAGCACCCCTGGCTGAGGCGGCGATGGAGCTGGGCGTTGCTGCCAGACCTGGGTCGGGTAGTGCGATGGAGGAAAACCCCATGGATTTTGGTACATCCACCATGGTGGTGGTTGCTGCCATTGAGGACGGGGACCGGAATATCCGCCGGATTGTTGCCCGGATGCAAAACCAGAGCCTCTCCGTTGATTGTTGCGGCCACCATGACCTGAACCCTGCTTACCGCCGCCATTCTTTCCACCATGCCGCTGATTGTTCTTCACTCTGCCACCGGAATTGTTACCGTGTTGGTGGCTGTCCCGATTGTGTGGGCGAGGAGGAGAAGAATTGCTGCCGGAGGTTTGCTGAGTTGCCATTAGAGCCGATGCAGATTCAGATTTGGCTCGTTCAATGATGGTGGTTTCTTCCAATGCGAGCTTCGAACGAGCCGTCGCAAAACTCGGTAATGTCTTCTTATTTTGCATAACGGTAACGAAATTCGCATACGGTTCAGTCAAACCTTGTAGCATTTTGAGTACGAGAGCATGGTCAGGCACAGGTGCTCCTACATTGAGCAGTTGGTCAGCCAATACTTTCAATTGGTTGCAATATGCATTGGTAGAGGAGAAATCAGCCAGGGTGGTGTTTGTGAATTCCTTATTCAGATACATCGCCCTGGAATTCTTGTTGTCGTGGAACAAGGCAGCCACACTTTGCCACGCATTTTCGGCTAAGTCATCATCCTTGAGAATGGATGTGAGTATGTCGAAGTTGACCGAGGCATAAATCCATTGGAGAACAGCTGCATCAAGCCGTTTCCAGAGAGGTAAATTCTCAGCCTTCTTTTTTTCATACTCAGCCTTGGCAGTGTCCTCAGTAGGAGGAATAATGTGTTCCAACACATCATGGACCCGAGCTTGAACTTTGAACAGCGCAGCCCACGAACGGTATTGGCTTGAGTCTAAGTCCAGGGTGATGGGTATGAGTGCTTTGACATTAGAGATTGACAAGGCTGGGTGGGATTTTGATGAATCCACCATAGTGGCGCCGGAGAAGATGACGGAAAGGAGGGGGGGCGCCGGAAAAAAAAAAAAAAATCGAAGGGAGAAAAAAATGCGGAAGAGAGGATCGAAATTAATCTGATACCATGTAAGAAGATAATTCCCTAATTATTTCCTTATGTTTGTGTAAAATATATACACTCAACACTCAATACAATCATAACCTCTAGCTAATAATGTGGCTAAAGACTAGCTATGAGTAAATATGGCTAAAGACTAGCTATGTATTTAACTGCATAATTAATTCTATCTAATTAATTATAACCGTTACATATGTGTACTCTAACATTATCTGCACATAGAGTTCGACATTAGCTACACTGAGCATATGAAATACGTGGTGGATTTATGTATATCGTATCTTTAACATTCTTGAAACGTCCTGAGCTATGTTTCGGTTTTAAATCACTTGAGGAAATTTATAATAATAGTCCAAAGTTGAAGGCTTCCTCACTTGAGTACGTACCTCATGATAAAACGTTATATATCTTGGATTTATATGTAAAATTTTAATAATAGTCTGAAGTTAGAGGCTTATTAACTTGAGTACCTCATGATAGAAGGTTATATATTTGGGATTTTTGTACAAAAAAGTCTAAGCTCTTTGGTTGAAGCAAACTTCAGAATTGATTTGCATAAAGATGCTTTCTCTGAAGCCGAGATTTGCAATTCAGTCGTTGAAGCAATTGAAGCTTTTGATTGTGCAAAAGCCCTAATTTTATAGGGCGATGCTATGAAGGTAAGCTATAATATTAGTTTTATTTTTTTATTTTTTTGTCACTTGACATTGTACGAAATCTAAATATAACGTTATATTTGTGAAAATACAATATCACTTACATTTGATATTCTCAGGCTATTCACTGTGCCATGATCAGCTTGTTGACTTTGTTTAAGAGATTGATGAGATTGTAGTCAAGTCCTTATTGTTGCTATTGTAGCTCATTATGGGATTTCATTCAAAACTCGTTCAATTTAGAAGTTCTAACAATTTTTTGTCAGGTTAGATAAAGACATCTCGAATGCGTGAGTGTGTATAAGAGAAAGATAGATAAAGAATACACTAATGTTAATTAAACATTGTCAAGAAGTATTATGGATATGTGTGTTTGTGATGTCAGTATTAGAAGACTGATTTTCATCGTCACACAAGGTGGACTATTCCGGCAGAAGTTCTGAGATGCTTGTCAAACAGTTTGAAAGAGATTGTAACTTACGGTTATTATGGTTCTGAAAACGTGCGTGAAAGATACGTTATATATTAAAGCATGGAAGTGCTTTTAAAGTTATGAAGATATCTTGTGACATAAAAATGTTGGAGGAGTTGGTTCAAAAGATATATAAGTTCGAGAAAATCTCCACTTGTGAAGTCAAATTTTCGTATCAAGATTTGGTACCATGGTGAAAGTGTTGTAACCACCTCCCCCTCCCTCCTCCCCCTCTTTTGGCCAATGGCATGGATAACACATTTTGAAAATCAAACGAATTATTTTCTCAGAAAATCAATGAAGAAAATTGTAAATGACAAAGGAGTTTTGGTGATAATGGTTTTATATTTTCACTGCATCTTCGGTGTTATGAGCAAAAAAACACACATCTTATTGAGAGCCTTTATTTAAATCGGTCTGAATCGGTCATGTAAACACTTTTATGCAATTCACCTGAATCGATTTTTTGAAAATGGATTTTTGAGTCAATATTCGATTTTTCAAAGGTCGAATGCACAGATCAATCTTTTTTTTTATGACAGAGGAGGACAGAGATAACTGCACCGCCGTGAAGATCGATCAACCTTTTGAAAATCGATTATTGATCCACTCAAAAAAAAGACCGATTATTGACTTTTAAAAGCTCGATTCATTATGGGGCACCTGTAATATGGTTGTGATGCAAATAAAACTCCCTTTCATTTTCCGTTTATGATAGGCAGTCTCAATTCCGTAATAATGTTTGTGTTACTTACATTTGCGTGAAATTATAACAATCAACGCAAAAAGTTCACACTGATGAGTGTTTTATTTTTCTTTCTTTCGCATGCTATTTAAAAGGGCAAGAAATCTTCGTTTAACTTTAAATGTTGACGTAAATGACTGGTGTTTTTTGTTTTGTAGTTCTTTTTTTTGTTTTTGTTGTGCTTCGTTTGGAGCTTATGGATTATGTTGTTATGTGAATATTTACGCTCCCATCCAGACGAGAGATGTAAGTGAGTGGTAATAACTCATACCCGACTTGTAAATAAGTTTGATTCGACTCTTCTTTTTCAAGTCGGAGTTTAAGTCGAGCTACTTGAATAATAAGCTAAGTTGAACACGAGCTTGTAAATGTAATAATCGAGTAACTAGTTTGTTAATTGATCGAGCTTTGTGTGATTATTGTTTAGTTAATCGTATATACCAAATTTTTATTAAATAATAATTATGAGATTGAGTCGTATCGAGTTGGTTGAGTATTGAAACAAGTCAAGTTCAATCTTGACACATTAAATAATCAAAAAAATTATTAAATAATATAAAAAGTAATGTAGAAAGACTACAGGAATTTACGAGCCAAATCGAGTTATTATTATTTTTTTTAAGGTAAATCAAGTTATTATTGAGTATTAAACAAACCGAGTTCGACCAACATTTTTATAACTTGATCGAGTTAAACTTTGGGCCTAGATTCTTTTAGCCTAGTCAAGTTTCGAGTTTGAGTTTTTCTAGTCGAGTCAAAATTTATACAATAAATAATATCGACTTGACTCGTCTCTAGTGTATCCCAAAAAGTGTTTTCCCCTTTTTTTTTTCTAGTAGTTTTCTACTGGACATTTCTTAACAGAATTTACCACGTTATAAGAAATAGTATAACATTTGCCAGAAAAAAAAATTTTGAAAGAGAAAAACAACTATGCGACTACAGCTACAGGGGGTCAGCTTTGATGGAGCTTTTGGGAATTAGGGTTTCTCAAGAATTAGCACTGCAATTGATTGAAATGCTGCAGAGCAGAATCACTTTTCATAATTCAACCTGTATCCATTGATTATTCACCTCTTGCACTCCAATTTGTCGGTAATCTATCTATACTTCGGCTTGATTTTTCATTTGCAAGAAATCGGTACAGTAGTTATTCAAATCAGCTGAATACTATTTGATTGATTGTTAGCTGACGATGAAGCGAAGAAAAACTAGTATAAATCTCGATAATTTTTCCGAGAGTGAAGAAAAATTCGCTCTTGATTCTGTTGATAGAATTAGCGCTTTACCGGACTCGATTCTTGGTGTTATTCTGTCTTTTCTTCCAACGAAGAATGCTGTAGCTACATCCATTCTTTCAAAAAGATGGAAATCCGCGTGGTTGACAGTCCATATTCTTGATTTCTGCAATCAGGGCTGTACTTGGAAAGAACCGGCTGAAGGTGAACAAACGAAATTTGTAGAATTTGTTAACCGTGTTTTGCTTCTCCATGATTCAGGGATACTAAACAAGTTTAGTTTGGTATGGAGACCTTACTGTATATTATCCCATGTCAGTTCATGGATCAGCACCACAATTGCAAGAAATGTCCATGAGCTTATAGTACAAGTTAAGGCTCGTGTTGTACCATTTATTAGTGATGATTTCTTTGAAATGCCTATAAGCGTTTTCAGCTGTGTCTCACTACGGTCTTTGGAGTTGGGTGGAGACATTCATTTTTCTGATGCAAATGTGGTTAGCCTTCCAAGTCTTGAAAATTTAAGACTCGTTTCAGTTGTCTTTGAGTCTGAAGAAGCTTTTGAAACGCTTATTAGCGGATGCCCTGTGCTGAATTATTTGTACCTATATATAGACACTGACTGTACGTTAGTATTTTCTGGATATAATGATTTTAAGTATATAATATCTTCAACTACTCTGAGACATCTTGAAGTATCATGTATGGCGTGTTGCTCAGAGGATACTTGTTACAAACTGGAGTTAGAGGCTTCCTCGCTTGAGTACCTCAAGGTAGAAGGTTTAAGAACTGAGATTTTTGTGCAAAAAATCTAAGCTCTCTCGTTGAAGCTGACTTCGATATTCAGTTGATTGAAAACGATTTCGCTGAGGCCCATGTTTGCAATTTACTCGTTCAAGCAGTTCGGGCTTTAGAATGTGCAAAAGTCATAACATTATGGGGCGATGTTATGTGGGTAAGTTGTTGTATTCTCTAGGAGCATTAATGAGTTGTATATCAATATTAGACTTCTGCTCTTTTGATAATTAGCTAATATCTTATGTTTCTTTTTTCTTTTTATTATTGTCACCATTCAAAATCCAGAGATAACATTGTGGGGATACATGCTCAATAACATTTGATGTTATGATCAGGCTCTTAGTTGTGCCACAATCAGCTTGTCGACAGAGTTTATGAGATTGGTGAAATTGAAGACAAATAAGTTATTGTTGTTACACTAGCTCATTACGAGAATTCATTCAAAGCTCGGACAATTTAGAAGCTCTTACAGTTATTCAGGTTAGATAAAAAGATCCGGAAAGTACACTTAATTTGTTAAACATTGAGAAGTAATATAATTTTGGCTTTGTTTCTTGTGATGGCAGGAACCGAATTGGGTTGGTAAAACCTATCTTCATGATCACTCAAATTGGAAAGCTTCTGCAGAAGTTCCAAGATGCTTGTCAAACAGCTTGAATGAGGTTGTGCTTAATGGTTATAGCGGTTTTGAGGATGATCGTGAAATGATACGTTACATGCTAAAGCATGGAAGTGCTCTTAAAGTTATGAAGATAGGCGTTTATAGATCCATGGATAGCACAAAGTTTGAATTGCTTCAAGAAATATGTAAGTTCCCAAGAAGGTCTCTGGCTTGTGAAGTTGAATTCATCGACGATTTGTCGAGTCCAATAATTATGAGCCCAGTCTCCTCCCATCCGACTTCAGAGGAGGAATCAATTGAGTAACGCAAAAAAAAACATTGTTTGTAGTGTGTTTGAAGACATATACTGATGATTAGATATATGTTTTGTAGTGTGTTAGAAATGTTGGCTAGCCTAAGTTTCTGCTGTTTTAAGCTGTCTATTGTTACTGCAGCAATTACTGTTCCTTTTTGTCTCTTGTTGTACTCCTAATTTATGCTTAATTAGTGGCTAATTAAGTGTTGATTAGGAGCCAAATGGGAGCTGTATTTTCCTTCCTTTTCCAGCTGTTTTTGCCTGGTCCACTGTCCAACATAACCGTGACAACAGTGTTCCAGTTTATGTATTTTAGAATCGTCACTGGATTTTATGGATCCTTTTTTCAACCTACTGTATCTATTGTAGAATGCACTATATAGCATTTTACTTGGATTTCAAAAGTGATAGGTGTGCGAAAGGACACATTTTTCTTGTTGAGTCCAGCGATACGTGTGAGCTTTTCATACATTATTTGTTCGTTCGAAAACTTTTTCACGTGATGATAAGTTTGTGTACATCATAGTATGCTTTACTATGATGATAACTCATCCTTGTAAGCAAGTAAATATAGGTGTTTGTGTTTTAATGTTCTTTCTGGTAAGTCGTCATCATATATGCTTCCTCAATTATAAGGTGTTCGATTGTTTAGTGTTAGTTCAGTTATTAATGCCTTTTTTTATGTAGCATTAATATGGTATCTTGTTATTGAAACTCTTTTAAATAGACTCAGCATCAGAGTTACTTATATTGCTTAATATTTGTGATTTTGCTTAATACAGAATTGCCCTGTATTTTGCTTAATACAGACTTAGAAAAAAAACTCTCTAGTTTAAGCATTGTGAAATCGTCGGAGATCGCTGGTATTTTTGCTGAATCTATTTCTTATATATCTGCTTTATCATACCATTTTGTGTTTTGATTTTTGTTGAAACAGAAACTATTATTGTTATGTATGAGCTTCGAAACATTAAATATATTGAAAGCTTGCTTTTCATCATTATAAAGGTTTGAACTTTTTGCTTGCTTCGAGAACGTCTGTATTTGCTTGTGATCATGTTTTTAGTTTCAATTTGCTTCTAGGTGTGTTTGAATTGTACCTCACCCAGATTTCAGTACTTGGAACAGGTCATTGGTTTTCTTTTCTTTTTTAACCCAATGTCCTAAGGTCTAGTTTGTAGGAATTAAGAGAGAGATAGAGAAGAAAAGTTTATTATTCTTTTAGGAACACTTATCGGGTAAGGATAAGTGTGATAACACTTTATAAGAAAAGCCATAACGGCTAGTAAAAGCAAGTTGCTAATTGCAACGGCTATGAACAGTGGGAACTGTCCAGAAAAAACAACTACTAGCAAAAACAGCTAGGAAAGAGATTAACTAATGCTAACTAAGTAAAATAACATTAATTAAAAATTAAAAAACACCATTGTTCAACACTCCCCCTCAAGGTTGGTTGTAGATATCAATGCAGCCAAGCTTGTGATGAAGGTGTTGGAACACTTGATTGGAAACAGCCTTTGTAAGGAGATCAGCTGTTTGATCTTTGGAGGCCACATGAACAAGAGAGATTTCTCCATTATCCACCTTTTCTCTTATAAAATGCCTGTCAATCTCAACATGCTTTGTTTTGTCATGTTGAGTAGGATTTTCAGCAATACAGAGAGTAGATATGTTATCATAGAAGAGTTGTATAGGACTGGAATTAGGCATCTTTAGGTCAGCCATAAGTCTTCTAATCCATATCCCTTCACAGATTCCCAAAGCAAGTGCTCTAAGCACAGATTCAGCACTGCTTCTGGACACAACATGTTGTTTTTGCTCCTCCATGTCACAAGATTTCCCCAAACATAAGTGCAATAACCAGAAGTTGATCTCATATCAGAAGTAGCTCCACCATAATCTGCATCTGTGAAAATTTGAACATCTCTGCATAGGTTCTTCTTGATATGGATTCCTTGACCAGGACTTTTTTTCAGAAACCTCAATATCCTTTCTACAACTTGCATATGCCTCTCAGTAGGGTTGTGCATGAACTGACTCACCAACCCTACAGCAAAACAAATATCAGGTCGAGTATGAGACAGATATATGAGTTTCCCAACAAGTCTTTGATATCTCCCTTTGTCAACAAGGGGACTATCCTTTTCCTTCCCAAGTTTTAGACCAGGTTCAACAGGGGTAGTTGCTGGCTTACAACCAAGCATCCCTGTTTCTTTTAAGAGATCTAAAGTGTATTTCCTTTGAGAAATAGAAATACCCTAAGAATTCCTGGTAATTTCCATTCCTAGGAAGTATTTTAGATCCCCTAAATCTTTGATTTCAAACTCTTTTGCAAGAGTTTCCTTTATCCTTTTTACTTCAATAAGGTCATTCCCAGTTAAAATAATATCATCCACATAAACTACTAGGATAGTCAAATTCCCAGGTTTAGTGGTTTTTGTGGAAAGAATATGATCAGCATGACTTTGATTGAACCCCTGGTTGATGATAAAGTTAGAAAATCTCCCAAACCAAGCCCTTGGGGATTGTTTGAGGCCATAGAGAGATTTTTTGAGTTTACACACATCACCCATGTTTCCTAGGTTCTCAAACCCAGGAGGGATGTGCATATAAACATCCTCTTCAAGATCTCCATTAAGAAAGACATTCTTAATGTCAAGTTGAGTTAGATT
Organism: Gentiana dahurica var. dahurica; assembly: GCA_024500145.1. Classification (NCBI taxonomy): domain Eukaryota; kingdom Viridiplantae; phylum Streptophyta; class Magnoliopsida; order Gentianales; family Gentianaceae; genus Gentiana; species Gentiana dahurica. The sequence continues at coordinate 46,208,121 of CM044897.1, forward strand.
CCAGTCCATATTAACTGCAATACTTAACAGAACCCTTATAGTATTCAGTTTGGCAACTGGAGAAGAAGTTTCATGATAATCAATCCCATAGGATTGAGTGAACCCTTTTGCTACCAGTCTTGTCTTGTATCTGTTAAGAGAGCCATCAGCATTGCATTTTATGGTGAATATCCACTTACACCCTACTGGAGTTTTTCCAGTTGGGAGTTGAGTGATATCCCAGGTATTATTTTTGTGCAAGGCACTCATTTCTTCTTCCAGAGCTTCCTTCCATTCATGACTGATAATGGCTTCATGTACATTTTTTGGAATTTTGATTGAGTCCAAAAACCCTATAAAACCAGTCTCCTTAGGAGAAAGATTGTGATAGGATAGGAAGTTGTAAATAGGATGGGATGTACAGCTCCTCACCCCCTTTCTCACAGCAATGGGTTGATCATTGTCATCACTTAGTTGTTTAGAATTTTCAGAAGTGTTAGAAGTCTTGATTGTCACTGGCATTAGGACTATCAAGACTTTGATCTTCAGACTCATTCTCATAGCTATCGGAATTCTGACTTTCAGAACTATACTTTGGTTCAGAATTATCACAGTTGGGATTTTGTGATGTGGCCTTTCTTTTCCTTGAATACACAATGACTGGAGGGGATTCATGAAGATCATTAGATCCATCATGTAGGTTCTCAGACTGATTTTGTGTGGTTTCTGTGTTGGTCACAGAATCACTGAGATTTTCAGTGTCCCATGACTGATAAAAGTTATGAAAGTTCTCCCCCAGAACCTCTTGACCAAAATAGGGAACTTCTTCCATAAAAGTCACATCTTTGGTATTGTAGAACTTCCTGGTGGTTGGACAGAAACATTTGTATCCTTGTTGGGAGGGTGAATACCCAACAAAGACACATTTGATTGCCCTATGATCAAGTTTTCCTCTGTTATGGGAATAAATGTGAACATAGAAGGTGCTCCCAAACACCTTGAAGGGAATAGAACTCATAAGATGAGTATTAGGATAAGAGTCCTTTAGGTCCTGAATGGGTGTCCTAAAATTCAGGACTCTCAAAGGCATTCTATTTATGAGATATGTAGCTGTGAGGACAGCCTCTCCCCACAAGTACTTTGGTACTTTCATAGTGAACATTATGCTCCTGGCAACATCTAAAAGATGTCTATTTTTCCTTTCAGCCACCCCATTTTGTTGGGGTGTATCCACACAAGTGCTAAGATGAATAATCCCTTTTTTCAGAAAAGAATGAGGTGAGACTCTTTTCAAAATATTCTTTACCAATATCAGTTTTGAGAACTTTAATTTCAGTCCCAAACTGATTTTTGATCATGGTGAAGAAATTTATGAAAATGGATCCTACTTCAGACTTTTCCTTTAAAAGGAATAGCCAAGTTACCCTGCTATGGTCATCAATAAAACTGACAAACCATCTTTTTTCAGTGATGGTTTTCTTCTTTGAAGGTCCCCAAATGTCACTGTGAAACAGTGCAAATGGCTGAGATGGTTTATGAAGAATTTTGGGAAACACAGATCTCAGATGTTTAGATAATTCACAAGTATCACAATGAAGGGATTCAACATTTATTCCTTTAAAAACATCAGGATACAACTTCTTTAAATTCAAGAAATTAGGATGACCTAATCTGTAATGAAGAAGCATATTATTACTACAGGACATACTAGGTCTACATATACTAGACATACCCTTGGAAATGTCTTCAAAAAATATGCTAGAGTGATTAGTCTTGAAAAAGAACAACCCTGAAATGACCTCAGCACTGCCAATCTCCTCCATAGAGTTCAACCCTGAAATTTACAACCATTAGCATGAAATATCACAAAACAATTAGAGTCTTTAATGAACCTACTAATAGACAGCAAATTGCAGTGAAGGTTAGGTACATAAAGAACATCTCTCAGGGTGATATTATCATTTAAGGGAATTGTACCAATTCCAGAGACTTGAGATATAGTACCATCAGCAATTTTGACATTATGAGGTTGTTTGCATTTAGTTAGACTGGTGAAGAGGCTGGGGTTCCCAGTCATATGATTGAAAGCCCCAGAATCAACAATCCAGACTTTTTCCAGGATGTGATTACCAGAGTAGGCATTAAAACACAGACCTGTATTAGCAATGGAGGTGGAGCCTTGAGGAGCATTTGTCTGTGGATTTTGAGCAGACATAAGTCTCTTTAAGGCTTCAATCTGCTCTTTGCTAAATATCCCTTCAGACTTTTGTTCCTCAATAGTGGCTAACCTCTCAGAGCTTTCAGGGGTCTGGTTTTGCCTAGCAGGTTTCCAGTTGGCAGGCTTGCCATGGATCTTCCAACAGGTTTCTTTTGTGTGTCCAGTTCTTTAGCAATGCTCACAAAAAGGCTTGTTACCCTTCTGTTTTTGAGCAGTATTAGGTACTGCCTTGGTGAAAAGGGCACTACTTTCAGTAGTGGAAGAGTTAGTAGTGTTCTCATTCATCATGAGCCTTTTTCTACTTTCCTCATGTTTAATTTCAGCAAAGACCATTTTTATGGATGGAAGAGGTTTTGAGCTCAAGACTCTTCCTCTAACATCATCAAGATTGGAATTAAGACCCATAAGGAACTTAAAGATCCTCCTCTGATCTTTCAAGGACTTGTAGGTTTTAGCATCATTAGCATTGTGCCAATTTATGCTCTCACAGTTGTCAATCTGCTGCCAAGATCTAGACAGGAGATTATAGTATTCAGTTACACTTAAATCTCCATGTTTCATATCTTACAGTTTTGCCTCAATTTCATACATCTCAGAAGTATTATCCTTCTTTGAGTATAAATCAGAGGCCTCAGACCAAATCTCCTCAGCAGTGTTAAGGAGAATGAAGTTTTCAGCAGTAGCTGTGGTCATAGACCCTAGCAAAATAGACATCACAAGGCTATTTTCCACCCTCCATTTTTTGTAGGTGGCGTCTCCAGCATCTGGTGCCTTGCTTTCCCCAGTTAGGTACTCCTCCTTCCCTCTTCCAGTTATAAGAAGATGAATGGATTTAGACCACTGTAGGTAATTATCACCATTGAGCTTGTGAGTTGGAAGTGGCATTAGTGAGGGTTCAGAAGTCCAGGAAGAGGTATTAGAAGTTCCTTCTTCCCTTGAGTTTACTTCTAAAGAGTGCTCAGTAACCATTTAAGAAGAAGAATATTTTTCAGAAAATTGAGTGATACCATGTAGAAATTAAGAGAGATAGAGAAGAAAAGTTTATTATTCTCTTATGAACACTTATCGGGTAAGGATAAGTGTGATTACACTTTATAAGAAAAGCCATAACGGCTAGTAAAAGCAAGTTGCTAATTGCAACGGCTATGAACAGTGGGAACTGTCCAGAAAAAACAACAACTAGCAAAAACAGCTAGGAAAGAGATTAACTAATGCTAACTAAGTAAAATAACATTAATTAAAAATTAAAAAACAATTGTTCAACAGGCTGATATAATTGTTTTTATTGTCCATAGTATAGTTGTAGGAGATGTAATGAAAATTGGTTTATTGTTTTTATTTCTGCAACTTTTAGGCTCGGTACTGACATTTGAGGACTTCATTGATGGGTTTTTTTTTTTTTTTTTCAAGCTATGAATATTGTTTTCATCTGTACCACTTTTGCTATATATGGCATATTTATGAAGAGGAATCACGAATCCTTGTTAGGTGTTTATTGGTTAAAACATTCAATGTTGGTTGTTTGACTTGTGCCATTTTGGACTGAAAATGTTATATAAAAAAATTGCATAGATGTGGTGCCTAGATAGACATAGATGTGGCGTTATGCAGGACAAGGGCAGTATCTGTATGAATTAATCGATTTCACGAAATCCCGGAGGAGAGAATTAGTGAAGGAGATCAAGAATCTTTCTGGGTTCATAATCGATCCAATCAACACCACCATTGTTTTCTTGGAACTCTATTCCACTATCAATCTCTTAAGGATGATCAAAACTGTGAACTCCCTGAAAGATGATTTATTACAAATTGGGACTGATTTAAACATCCCCTGTTTTGAAATTCCGATTCTCAGTGGCTAATCAAAACTGCCCCTGTTTCTCAGTACAATCCCAACTTCATCTTCCAAAGACAATTCCAAAATCATTAAATGTCTTGATACGCAACCACCTTCATCCGTTGTTTTCTTATGATTTGTAAGTAAGGGAAGCTTACCATCTGATCAAATTACAGAGCTTGCAAATAATCTAGAACAAAGCGGCTATCGTTTCCTAAGGTCATTCCGGCAGCCCTCAATTTTCAAAGAAGGATTTCCAAGTGAGTATGATAATCAAGAAGCTAGAAACTCTTCCAAAACGGTTCTTGAATCGAATCGAATGGAACATACCAGTGGTGGGTTGGGTTCAACAGTTAGAAGTCATTTCACATAATGCAGTTGGAGGATTTGTATCACACTATATATGGTTGGAATTCACTTCTTGAGAGCATTTGGTGTGGAGATCAACCACTTAATGCATTTCAGCTAGTGAAAGAGATGGAGATTGCTGTTGAAATCAATATGGATTATCATGAACGTAAAGAAGGGAACAGTCTTGTAACATGAGAGGAAATTCTGAATGGAATTGGGAGATTAATTAATGGATAATTGTGAAGTAAGTGTAACGCTCCGCTCCCAGATACCGAGTCCTTATCCGGAAATGAAAGGCTCGGCACATATAATATTAAATAAATTCAATATTATATGTAAGCATCTACTTCGTCGTATCGAGTTTAGCAAACGGAAGCTAAAAAGACTCGGCAAACATCATAAATGTGTCTATGATTAGATTAAAACTCAACAAAGATAGAAAGGTTTTCTTACAACAACAAGGTAGATTACAACATACGATACCCAAAGCAAAAGATACAGCACTTGTCTTACAAACTTGAAAATAAAAGTACAACATGATCTTTAAAGATAAGATACAACATAATCTTGTACAAGGTTTATAAACTAAAACAACAAGGAAACATCCCCGAGCATCTCTAGCACATATCATCATCAAACTCCTCAACGAGCTCAAGATCAACCTGTTCGTCTTCTCACCCCAAAAGCATACAACAAAATATGCAATTGAGGTAAGTACAAAGTACTTAGCAAGAGTAAGAAGCTAAAGCATAATTAAGTCTTACAACGAAAGGTTCATTAGTTATTATCAAGTTATCTTTATGAGACCGACTCAACTCTAGGGTTCTCTTCATGCTCATCAACATCTTGTGACTATTGGTTTCTAGCTTAGCTTATCTTTGTTACATCATCATTCAAGGGCACTACGCATGGTGCTACTCACCATGAAGTATCTGTGTGCAACATATTGGCGGATCACACCAATATCCACGGGGGAAAGCCCGATAGTGTACACGCTTGGCGGAGTCCCTCCGTACGTAGGGTCTCGGATTTACGGGATGGTGTTCCTCTATACTAAGGGTCCAAAGACTTACGAAGTTATCCACTTTATTTGAACGCCCACACATCGCGATATAGACTTGTGCCTTACCAAGGATGGATTGATGTTTTATCATTTTACTACATAAGTATGTTTATTATTAATTATTAACTAGCCACCTAAGTAACTTCAAGTAACCTCCCTCACCTCTACAAATCTCTTTCCTAGACCACTAGACATGGACAAGGCCTAGCACATACACAGACATTGAGGAATACTAATTCCTCAAAGCACAAGCCATTCATACTCTTTCGACGGTCCCGAACTTCAACTCTATGGAACAGTACATCCGGTGCCGGAACTAAACGCATCAAAAGCTTAATCGATGCTTATTCATGTTCAAATAATGTTATTAGATCAAAAAACAACATTTAAAACTATACTCGGGGCTCATAACTGATCAAACACAAATGCAGCATGTACGGTGCGCCTGCACTGGCTCTGGTGCACCCGCACTAGGGCTCTGAATGTAAAATTCGATTTCTAGAAGCCCGGTGCGCCCGTACTGAGTCTTGGTGCACCCGCACAAAGTCTCTGAATGTAAAAACGGACGTTCTGACTCCCGGTGCGCCCGTACCAAGCGTAGAAACTCACAAAAACTCGGTTTTTATGCATCTAAATGATCTCCACTCGATTCCAAACAAGTTTATCATCAATTAACACAGCAAAATAGTAGAAAAGCATAGGTTTCACTTACCACGACATCCAACACTTTAACTACAACTTAGAACATGATTTCTAACCAAGAATTCAACACCAATACTCAACCTTAACATCATAGAACCTTATTTAAACTTTAAGAAGAGCCTCTTACTTGTTTAAAGCAAATCCAAACCGAAACCTTCAGAAATCTGCAGCACTTGAGAAGACTTCAACTAAAACCTACTTGATCACAATTAAACTTAGATTAATTGGTGATCACAAGCCTCCCAACCAAAAGAACTACGAATCAAACCGAACAATGCTTTGAAACTTGATCAATCCTTGACAAAACCATACTTAGGGCTAAAACCATTACCTTTCAAAACTCTGAACTTTTCTGTATCACCACGATGCTCTCTTCCCGATGATTCCAAATGTTCAATCGGTTCAAAAATCCATCAACTAACTTGTGAGAAATTGAAAGAAGTATCATTCTCTTCTTATTTTCAGATTTCTCTCAATCTTTTCCTCTCTAAGTTCGACTAATGATCTGCAAAGATTGGGATTCTGACAACTCCTTTATTAATGGGGAGTTATTACCAAATATAACTTCCACGCTAATTTCTAATTAAACCCTCAATTCCTTTTAAATCCCAAAACAGCCTTATTTTCATTAGTTGCCACTTAAATCCCCTTTAATTATATATATGTATATCTCGAAATAACTATATATAATACTAAATCCAAAATTAAATAAACATAGTATACCGAACTTTACAAATTGACATGTCTGCCATTTTCCAAAGTTTGGGATATTACATTCCTCCTCCCTTAAGAGGAGTTTCGTCCTCGAAAGTTGAACATGCTCAAACCTTATATCTTTCTCTAACACTCTTCCTAAAACGAAACCAAAACTGAAGCTTCACTTGTTTACACTTAGATCACAAACAACAACTCTGATCCTTTTATCCAATGAACCAAACTCTACGGATTCCCAAAGCTGAACCAACCTATACACACTTAACCCAGATCTGACCAACCAATTCTTGAACTTCTGAAACTGCACTAACCAAACTCCTGTTCAACAAACAGCCCTCTATAAACACTTACCCGGATGGTGTCCAAAAAGTTTTCCCTAAAGGTTGAAAAGTAGGCTTAACTTCTTAGCTATCTTACTTAACACAAAAGTTGGACATCTTGTATTAAACAAAGTTGACATTGCTAATTTGCCCATTAATAACGTATCCAAAAGTTAGTTCCTTTACTTAAATACAAATACAACGTGAATTCAATTCATGCCAAGAATACTTTAAGAAAACAAACAAACTAAAAGATACCTGGTGTAGCAGCATCCAAAGCATAAACTATTGTTGGTCGACTTGCTTTTCCTTGGTTGTTCCCTTGATTACTTCTAGCATTCTTACAGGGAAAGCTCTTGAAAAGTGTCCCGTCTCACTGCAAAGGTAACATCCATTTGAATCTGCCCGACATTCCCCGGAGTGATTCTTTTTTGCACATTGAGCAAACAGGTGCACCAACTGTTGACTTGGCTGCAAGTGGTGCGACAATCCTTTTCTCATCTTGTTGCTTAGGTGCTTCTCGATATTCTACTTTGCTGCCTTCAAAAGGTCTTTTTACTCCAATAACGATTGAGGTTTGTTATTAAATGTCTCAACTTCCAAAGCCTTGTTCAAAAACTCTACCATGGTCCTTGTTGTGAATCCCAACATCCCTGCTTGTATTTCCCAAGGCAAACCGTTCTTGAACAAAGCCATCTTCTTTTCTTCAACACTCATAATTTCAGGGTAGAACCGACCCAACTCATTGAAACGATTGGTGTATTGTGAAACCGTCATATTTACACCTTGCTGGTGTTTCAAAAACTGATTTGCTTTATTTGCTTGTACCGTAGGTGGAAAGTACTCGGTGTTGAACAACTTCTTAAATACTCTCCAATCCGTGGTCTTACCATTGCTGCTATCAAACGCATCTATCCAACTTTCCAATGCCCCAAGGAGAAAACCTACTACCAACTATGCCATCTCTGTTTCGGGTACATTCACATTCCTACACGCCTTCTCAAAGCTCCTTAACCACTATTCTGCCTTGCCCGGTTCCACATTACCAGAGAAGTCTTGAACCTTGTTTCTCTTCAACTTTGTATACCAATCAACTGGAGGAGCTTGATCTTGAACTGGTAGTGCCACTGGAGGTCTTACTGCTTGAGCAACTGGTGGGTAAACCAGAGGGTAAACATGTGGGTATCCAAATGGTACTTGAGGTGGGTATGGAGGTGGATATGGCTGTTGAGGTTGAGTCACTGGTGGTACATGGTGGTAAAGGTAGTGTCCTTGGTGTTGATGTGGGATGTGGTATAGTTGATGAAGTCCATAGGGTGGATAACCAAAACCGTATTGATGATCAATTCTTGGTGACGGTGGTATGGTGGGTTGAGGTGGATAACTTGTAGGTGGAGGGTAAAATGTTTGCTGATATGGTGGAATAACCGGAGAAGATGGATGGCCTACCGGTGGTGGAGGGTACACATTAGCTTGAGGTGGGTACACGTTCGTCACTGGAGTTACGTACACCGGTGGTATATCACCTACTACGGTGACTCGTAAAGGTTCATCATTAGGTAGTGTTGGTCCCTTGGAAAGGATAACACAAGTTTAGAGGGGGTGAATAAACTTGTCACCAAAAACTAATCCTGAACTGGAAAAGCCCCAGGAACTGAGTTTCTCTGAAACTCAAACTGATCTTCAGTTCAGTTTTGTTCCTGTCCCTTAACTTGTGCGGAGTTCAGTTAGCTCAACTGAATATAAGTTAATGCTGACTTATAATTAGTCTTGTTAACTGGTAGCGTATAAAACTAGTCTTTAGTGCAATAGATGTGTGAATAGAAATCTAGACCTTCTATGTATCAGTTCTGTGCAGACTCAGTGTCAAGTGTTTGCAGAGTGATAACGCAATAAATAAAAAAACACAAATGCATAAAGTAAATCAACACAAGATTTGTTTATGGAAGTTCCGGGTGGTGTAATCCCGTACGTCTCCTCTTCTCCTGTGGCGTAGGAGGTATCACTAGAATAATGAGATAACCGTTACAAAATCCTAGCACTATGACAGTCCTTCACGACACCCTAGTTTCACTGTCTACACAAAATGAAGAAAGGTGAGATTGCTCCCTTCATCCTGCACACTGATCTTTCGGAGGTGGAATTGCTCCTTCACCAGCTCATCACTGATACCAACACACAGTCCTCAGACTGCACCAACAACTGTGGCAACCAAGTTGCAACTGTATGAAGAAAGGTAGAATTGCTCTCTTCAAACTAAGCACAGCCAACCCTTTTTAACAAAGGTTAGGTTTAGAATTAATCAAGGATTAATTCAGTGAGCTGTCTGATTCTTCTGGATCTGACTCTGTAGCTCCAAGATGCCTTCCTTCCCCCTTAATGGGTTACTGGATCTTTCTTTGAAGTCTTCAAGGCAATTCCGTTGGCTCCCCTTTTCAAGATATAAATGATCTGATTTTCTGAATCTGGATCTGGATCTGGATCTTTGAATATATGCTTGTAAAGATCTTTTCTGATCCTCCTCTCTCTCTTCTTTGAGTGATTCTCTTGTGTATTTAGAGGGGTGATGTAACAGTCATTAGCTCTTATAGCCGTTACACTTGTCATTTAGCCAACGTTCACATATACGATCTTTGTCGTATTGTCAGTTTAAATTCAACAAGTCCTTAACTCAGTTTTCTACTCTTCTTCAAAACTGAGTACCTTGTATACTTAATATCTGACTTCAATTGACTAAGTCAGAGTACACCAATCAGTTTCTTCTTATCCAGGTAACTGATAATCTTTGTCCTTAAGATTATTCAGTTTTACGTGATCTATAACTCAGTTTCAGGTCACCACAGACTTGCCTGAATCCTGATTTATAGTCACGACTTAATCAGCTTCTAGATAAGCCAACTGAGTCTGTGTCCCTCAGCAAACTTATCTTCTTCAGTTCTAGCATAACTGAGTTTGAACCCTCAGTTCTTCATGTGCATATTCAGTTTTCTTGCTATAACTCAGTTTTCTTGTTGTGACTCAGTTGTTCGCCTAGTTCCTATTCTATTACAATGCTTGTCTGAAACAACCTATACAAAGTTCAGACTCTAGATAGAACTTATACTTTTTGTTAGGAACATTTTATTATTATGTTTTGATGATGGCCATACCAGCTGTTATAGCAAGCCTGAAATAAGTTAGAATTCTCTGTATAAGTCCTTACTTAGAGTCTGACATGTTGTACAAGTTGAGTCAGACAAGTATTGTACTAGTTGGTAGGACGGCAAAGCAAAAACAGATATTCGGCAGAGTGAAGCCAGCCAAGCACCAGCAGAGACGCAATGCAGACATTAAAGGTCTGACTTGTAACCAATGAAGTCTGTGATGACCTTGGACAAGTCTAAGTTATACTACAAGTGATGAACATTAATATTTGAATATGGTGTACACTGATCTCACCCCAATCTAAGATCAGTGAAGTACAAAGATTCTCCTTCAACTGAAGCAAAGAAGAAAACTGTGAATCGCCAAAGTAAACTTACTTTCGGCTGAGTAAAGACGAAACGGTGAAGGAAAAGCTAAAACGGCTAAGTCAGAAGGATCACTCGACCGTTCTAAAAACGGCGAAGTAACACTTACCAGATCAGAATTAGTATACGTTGAAGATTCAGAAGATCATGCATTAAATGCTGTTAAGGCCATATTTATATGATTATTAAAGGTTTATTTTATTATTATTTTTTCCCACATTTGCATAATTTACATGAGAATTAAGGGTTTAAGTGTAATTATTTAATAAAGATGATTTTAAGAGGGTTGTATGCAAAATTGATGATTTTAAGTGTTTAATTTAATGGAATTATTATTATTTGGATTTTATTACATTTTTGCGTTGTTTATTTATCATGTAGGAGTTAATTTTCGTGCATATAATGAGGATAAATGAAGCTCAAGTCGAATTATAAGAGATAGAGTTGGAATTGGCTTGAAGAAATTGGATAAAGATGAAGAGATCCGATCCTCAGCAGTTCAAACGGGCGTCTACTGATCTTAAACGAGCGTCCAGAAGTGAACTGGCGTCCATGCAGCGTCCAGAATCGTATTTTACATTCAGAGAGTTCAGACGGAGGATGAACGAGCGTTTACTCAGCGTCCAGGCATTCTGGACGAGCGTCCGGATATTCAGACGAGCGTTCGTTGCCGACTTAGTCATAACCGACCCAAAACTCTATATATAGCAGCAGCCTCTTAACCCTAATTGATACCACATAATTGAGATCACAACTTTACACCAAAAAGCTGCGGCCACAAGCCTTTTTCCGCAGAGATGAACTTCTCCAACCCAACAATCATCTTCAACATGATTGTTGGCTAAAAGCCTTGCAGTGAGTCGACGGAGGAAGCTCATCAACAACAAAACCAACTAGAGAGTTCGATACTGGATGTTTAGTGAGTTTAAGATCTAGTTTTTCATCACTTTTTAACGTTGTTTTACATTGCCATGTTTTGTTGAATTATCAATTCTATGAAACGATCTATTTATCTATCTTTATGCTTGAATAAATTTACGAAAGCCTGTTTATTTGAGTTCTCTTTCGTTTAAGTGATGCATCTAATCATGTTATAAGAGATTAGGCATGTTTAGTTGAGTAAGAGTTTGGAAACGATCTCGTGATCCTGTTTTGATTGCATGTTTAGTTTGTTTGGAAAGACAAACGAAACCTTAGGAATTTGATTAAAGATATTTGATTGAATTCGTGATAAATCACTACTGAAAACTATGTCTTTTTAATCACCGTCTAGTTGGATTGTTGGTTGATAAGTGGAGTCCAGTTGCCTTGCTGTGTTTTCCTTTATTTGTTTGAATCAAATCGTTTGCATAAGTTTAGTTTAAGTTTTAGCTTTTAAACCTTTAGATTTCCTGCAACTTTTCTGCAATTTTCTGTTCTGATCGTAGTTGGACGCTCGTCCTCAATAGCGAACGCCCGTCCGTTAGCTTTAGTTTCTAGACGCTCTTTCACTTTAGTGAACGCTCGTCTATCCTTCTGTTTTCTTATTTTTTCAGCTTGTTTTATTTCCGTTTTAGTTTTAGTTTTAGGGTTCAGTTCTTAGGTTTATTCCTTAGGTTTTAGTTAGTTTTAACCTTAGGTTAGTAGTAGTTCAGTGACATAATCGATATAGGTTTATATTTGAATTCGATAAACGTTCCATTCCTTTAGGACGACCCGTTAACATCCTTTACTACAGATCCTTATACTTGGGGTGTTTCGGTTATAAATTGTAAAACTCGTTTTTACCGAACAAGTTTTTGGCGCCATTGCCGGGGAATCGGTTTCGGTTGTCGGATTCTTTTAGGTATAAATTTTTATATCGATTCTAATTTTAATTCGTAGTTTTTAATTTTAGGATTACATTTATTACTGTTTTATTTTATTTGATTTTCTTTCAATTATTTTCCTTACTTTTTTATAGCTTAGATCTGTTTCCGTAATTATAGATTTGTTTTATTTCGTTTCCATAAGTCTTTTCTGTTTTTATTTTTTTTATCTCATTTTTAATTTCTGGTAACCTTAGTTTTTAGGTTTTCGTATCTGAACGAGCGTTCAACAACTTGAACGCCCGTCCACCTCAATTCTGTCCTCTGAACGAACGTTCATTCAACTGAACGAGCGTTCAGTTCTGAACGAACGTCCACTAACACTGGACGCCAGTTCAGTCTGTTCAATCATCACTTCTTTTCTTTCTTCTCTTTTCTTCTCTTTTCTTTTCTCCCTCTAAACCATCTAATCTTTTCTAAACCTGTTCTAATCAACCCCAAAGGGTTGATTTCTTCCTTTTCCTTTCTTCTGGTTTATGCAAGCGAGAAGTAAGAAGGGACTTCTGATCTTTGATCCTGAGCCTGAACGATCTATCCTTAGAAGAAGGCTTTTCCCTGATTTGGACAAAATGGCGGATCAAGATCCACCAATTCCAAATCCTGATCCCCAAGCCCAATTAAATCTCATTCTTCAACAAATGCAAGCTCTGCAACAACAGCAGAATCAACAAGCTGGTATAAACCAGCAACTTCAACAATTCCGCCAAAACCAGCTTAATCAGTTGAACCAGGACCCCTACACCCCATATCTAAATCAAGATTTTCTCGAGAGGCATAGACCTATTCGTCCTCCTGACATGGGAGGAGTGAACTTTGATCTAAAGAACGGAGTAGTTGCTCTAGTTCAGAATAGTTCTTTCCATGGCACTGCTCAGGAAGATCCACACGACTTCTTGTCCACATTTGTACAAATCTGTGAAGCAGGCCATTATCCTGGTGTTGATTCTGAGATCGTCAAGTTAAAGCTATTTCCTTTTGCTTTGAAAGGTGAAGCAAGTCGGTGGTTTAAATCGTTGGCACATCATTCTCTCCATACATGGAATGATGTCAAAAGAGCCTTCGCTCTTAAGTGGGTTTCACCAGGCAAGATTATGGAGATGAAACGGGAAATAGCTACGTTTGAGCAGTTGGAGGATGAGACTGTTGGCAAAGCTTGGGAGAGATTGAATCTCTTGATGAGGAAATGCCCCAATCACGGATATGACAGACATGAGTTGCTGGAACTGTTCTATAGAGGTGTCTCTCAACCTAATAGAGACTATCTTGACTCCACAGCTCATGGATCCTTCTTAGGGGGAGGTGATGAGACTGCCTACAGAGTGGCTGAGACCATCGCCAAGAACAATATGTGGTCGACTCCCAAGAAGACCAATGTTGTTAAGAAAGAAAGTACTGCAAGCAGTCCTGATATAAAGCTGTTGTTGCTCAGATGGAATTGATGAGCAAGCAGCTGGCCAATCTTCAGACGCAGCCTTCTGATCTGGGAATGCAGGTAGGAACGGAGATGATGGAAGAAGTGAATTTAATGGATAATCAAAACCAACCCTTCCGAAACTTCAATCAAAGCCATAACTACTCAGGAATTCAACGACAGAACTTCAATCAAGCCAAGTTACCACCTGGCCCTTCAAATTCGAATTCTTTCAACTCAAACTATCGAAGGCCAGCTCCGAACTCCCAAAGGCCTCAAGGTGGATGGAACCAAACTCAAAATCATACCACCTCATGTGTCCCTCAACACAAATTTGATGAGCTGGTAGACATGGTGAAGACTCTGTCTACTAGTGTTAAAGCTATTGAGAGACAAGTTGGTCAGATGGCAGACCAGCAAGCAAGCAGACCTCACGGTAAACTTCCGAGTTATACCGAGAGAAACCCAAAAGCTGATGTGAATGTTTGCACTGCCATTACACCACAATGGGAATATGGACAAGAAGAGGAGTTGAATGAAGTAACGTTGAGAAGTGGTAAACAGGCTGGACCCGGCAAGATGTCGGGAAACGAGTAGCCCCTCCTGACGCCATGAGTTCAGGAGGGGAAAATCAGAAACCACATGCCGAAGAAAGCAACGATGAGGAGCTTAGTGACAATTCTTCGGAGGACGAAAATAATTCTGATGATGAGGAAAGAAAGGAAAGTCAAGGGGCGGTACCCCTGACTAAGAAAAAGAAAGAAAAGTTCGTGAGATGGAAGGATAAGGAAGACGAGGCGATAAAGAATCAGGCCATAGGGAATGATAAAGCCCTTCCTTATCCACCAAAAAGGAAAGAGAAAGCCCTCACTAATGACAAGCAATATGATGGAGTGAGGAGGATGCTTAGAGACACTCAAGTTAGTATGCCCTTAGCCGAGGTATTAACTGAAATGCCTAAATGCTCTAAGTATCTTAAAGAATTCTGTGGGAGTAAGAGAAAGCTTCAGGGGATGGCTGAAGAAGTGCTACGCGAAGATTGCACGATGGTTTCACAGAAAGTCGCTGTTAAGCGAGGTGACCCTGGCAGACCTTCAATCTCCTGTGAAATCGAAGGCCATTTGTTCAAAAATGTCTAATGCGACACAGGGGCCTCTATTAATGTGATGCCATTAAACTTATGCAAAAAGCTCGGGTTAGATAAAAGGATGCGGGAACGCCCTATTTCTTTTCAGATGGTTGATAAATCTAGCCGGACTGTAGCCGGTTGTGTAGCTAATGTTCTCCTTCAAGTTGAACATTTAGTCTTCCCTACCGACTGGGTTATTCTAGACTATCCACCTGATAAGGAGATGCCTCTAATTCTAGGCCGAACCTTTCTAGACACTTCCAACGCTCTCATCGACTTCTGCAAAGGACAGATTACTCTTAGAGTCGATGACACATCCGTTACCTTCACCCGAGGGACATATCCTGAAGGAGCCGTAATTGATGAAATATCGTTTGTCGAAGCTATCTATGAGGACAGAAAAGATGCCTACTCTGAAGAAGCAGAGGAGTTGACAGAGATAGGTGTTTTTGAAGTCATGGACATTAAAGATCCAGCTGACTGCGGACCATCTTCTAATTCATTACAGCCCGTCGTCATTGACGAGTCATCTTCACTCGCTCACACTCAGCCTGTTAGTGAGTTAGAAGCATGGAGATGCCCAGCAACAAACGATGATCTCAAAAAACTGAGTCAGGAAGACTTCATCCCTGGTGAAGAAGAAGCTCTGATGGGTAGTTGGGACGAAGTAGACTTTTGGAGAGAAACTACTCATTGGGAAGTAGATGATTGGGAAGAGTTGGCAGAAGAGCTTAAAGATGAAGAGTTAAAGAAAATGATCGATCACAAGAAAAAGGGAGCAAGTGTTGACCGGAGGATCCCGATGGATGATTTGATCCAGTACCTTTCTGGGGTTGAGCCTCGGGAAGATGAGTTATTCTTTAGTCAACCACTCCAAGCTCATAAAGAGAAAGGTGGCCCGTTAAAGTCTAGTATTGAGCAACCACCTACTGATTTAGAGCTCAAACCGCTTCCAAAACACCTTAAGTATATCTTTCTTAAGGATGGAGATAAATTGCCTTTGACCATTTCTTCGAAACTCGACCCTGAGCAAGAAGCACAGCTGATAGAGGTGCTTAAAAAGAATATCCTCGCGTTCGGATGGCAAGTGGGTGATATCCGAGGAATCAGCCCAGATGTATGCATGCATAAAATCCGAACGGAGGAGGGAGCTAAAAAGGTTATACAACCTCAGAGAAGACTGAATCCGCATATGCAGGAGGTTGTCAAGAAAGAAGTGATAAAGTGGCTTGACATGGGCATCATCTATGCAATCGCCGATAGCGAGTGGGTCAGCCCTACTCAAGTTGTGCCAAAGAGGGCGGAATCACAGTCGAAAAGAATGAAAAAGGGGAGGAAGTTGCCCTACGTCTCGTGACTGGCTACAGAGTCTGTATCGACTATCGTAGACTGAATGAAGTCACTGCAAAGGACCACTTTCCCCTACCCTTCATTGACCAACTAATCGAAAGACTGAGTGGTCACAAGTATTATTGTTTTCTCGATGGATACTCTGGTTACTTCCAAATAGCCATCGACCCCAATGACCAAGAGAAGACCACGTTTACGTGTCCATCTGGTACTTTTGCTTTTCGTAGAATGCCATTCGGTCTATGGAATGCACCCGCGACTTTTCAACGGTGTATGTTGGCCATTTTTGATGGACTTGTTGAGAAATGCATGGAAGTCTTCATGGACGACTTCTCAGTCTACGGCGATAGCTTTGATGAAATCTTAAAGAACCTAGATATGGTACTCCAACGTTGTGTTGAGAAAAATCTGGTGCTTAACTGGGAAAAATGCCATTTTCTAGTAGACGAAGGAATCGTTTTGGGACACAAGGTGTCCAATGCTGGCATTCAAGTTGATAAGGCTAAGGTTGAAGCCATTGAAAAGATGACGTACCCAAAAACAGTGAAAGAGGTACGAGGGTTTCTAGGACATGTTGGCTTCTACCGGCGTTTCATTAGAGACTTTTCTACGATTGCCAAGCCTTTATCAAATCTCTTGAAAGAAGATGTCGATTTCTTGTTCGATGCGAAGTGCAAAGAAGCTTTTAATTGTCTGAAAGACAAGCTTATCAGTGCCCCTATTTTAGTTGCACCTGACTGGACCAAGCCTTTCGAGTTGATGTGCTATGCCTCTAATTACGCCGTAGGCGCAGTTTTAGGTCAAAGAGTTGATAAAAGGTTCAGGCCCATTTATTATGCGAGCCGCACCTTGAACCCGGCTCAATGCAATTATACTACGACTGAGAAGGAATTCTTAGCTGTTGTTTTTGCCATTGACAAGTTTAGAAGTTACCTTCTAGGGTCTCAAGTTGTTGTATGGACCGATCATGCAGCTTTACGCTACCTTATGGATAAAGCAGATGCCAAACCAAGGTTACTTCGATGGATTCTGATTTTACAAGAGTTTGACCTTGTAATTAAAGATAAGAAAGGTAGTGAGAATATTGTGGCTGATCATTTATCTCGCTTAGTAAATGAGGGTGCAGAGAATCACAATGATATAGGCATTGATTTTCCAACCGAGCAATTGATGAAGCTTGAAACGGTTAGGCCGTGGTATGCTGACTACGTCAACTATTTAGCGAGTGGTCATTTAGAGGACATGACGTATCAGGAGAAGAAAAAGTTCTTTTCTGACCTTAAATATCTCGTATGGGAAGATCCTTATTTGTTCAAGGTCTGTAAGGATGGTTTGCTTCGAAGGTGTGTTCCTGAGCATGATCAGTGGGATATCCTAGAACAATGCCATAGCGGTCCTACCGGAGGTCATTATGGAACACCGAAGACGGTTGCAAAGATCCTTCAAGCTGGATTCTACTGGCCGACTCTGTTTAAAGATGCAGAAGCCTTTTGTAAAGGTTGTGATAGGTGCCAGAGAACTGGACGGCAGAGTAGTCGGATGGAAATGCCACTTAAGCCCATTCTTGAGTGTGAAGTTTTCGATGTATGGGGCATAGATTTTATGGGACCCTTTCCATCTTCATGTGGTAATAAGTATATCCTCGTCTGTGTGGATTATATTTCCAAGTGGGTCGAGGCCATAGCTACTCAAACTAATGATCACAAGGTTGTAAAGAAATTCTTGCAAAAGAATATCTTTACTAGATTCGGCTGTCCGAGAGCACTCATTAGTGATGAAGGTACCCATTTTTGCAATGCGCCGCTTGATAAAATCCTTGAAAAATATGGTGTCAAACATAAGATTGGCACACCATATCATCCTCAAACTAGTGGCCAAGTCGAGGTAAGCAACCGGAGCCTGAAAAGAATTTTGGAGAAGACCGTGAACAATAATAGATCTAATTGGAGTCTTAAGCTGGATGACGCATTGTGGGCCTATCGTACTGCATTCAAGACCCCGATGGGCACGTCACCCTTCCAAATGGTCTATGGCAAAGCTTGTCATTTACCTGTCGAACTTGAACACAGAGCTTTCTGGGCAATTAAATTCTTAAATTTTGATAGCCAACTCTGTGGGGAGAAAAGGTTGTTACAGTTGAACGAGCTCGACGAATTCAGACTCAGAGCATACGAGAGTGCTAAGCTCAGCAAGGAGAGAACTAAGATGCTCCATGACGCTAAGATCAAAGACCGAGAATTCAAAGTTGGTGAAATGGCTTTACACTATAATACCAGACTTCATTTGTTTCCTGGTAAGCTAAAGTCTAGATGGTCTGGTCCATTTGAGATTCTCAAGGTTAATCCAAGTGGAGTAATTACTTTGAACGGGTATGGTAATCAAGCTTTCAAAGTGAATGGTCATAGACTTAAGAAATATTTTGGGCAACCAAAGGAAAAGCCAGAGATTCTTTATTTCCAAAGAAGAGATAAGAGTACAGATGTCCTGATTTGTGAGGAGATTCCATCTTATTTCTTTGAGTCAGATGATGACATTCTTACCCCTACCTGTGAGGAACCTTCTCCTGAGACCCCTGAGCAGGTTAGCACACCTATGCCTATCATCCGTAAGAACAAGAAGAAGAGAGTCAGTGTAGTTTGGAGAGAAAAGTTTAATGATCTTATAGCACACTTCACTTGTTGTTGTGGTGAAAATCATTTCCGCCCCAGTGCTCCTGATTCTGATACTGAGGTGGCGGTAGTCAAACCAAAGTGGCCCGATCCGGGTTGATCTTTTGAAATCTGTGTCAAGCTATTGACATTAAAAGAGCGCTCCTAGGAGGCAACCTAGTTTTCTTTGTTTGTTTTCTTTTCTTAGGTTGTTTTGTTTTATTGTTTTGGAAATAATACTTTAGTTGATTATGTGTTGATGGTTATTCCTCCTACATTCATTGTAAGTGTTTTGTGTTATGTGTTGCTCATGTACCCCATGTACCCCGAGATTATATGGTGTGTCGAGTGTGGCAGATACTTTTGAGCAGGTTCACAAGCTTTTATGTCCAGTGTTGTCTATATGAGTGAATGTTAAATTTATGTGAAATTTAAAATTTTTTGTGAGTCTCGAGCATATAATTGGAACTAGATGCTTGCTAGTTGTAGTTTTCTAACGATGATCGTATGTGACTTGGTGAGATAATTATAGCATGTTTTACTTTTATGGAGATAGTATTCGTTTGTCACTCACGAAAGCCTTTGATTTTGAAGCATGACTTTTTGAGTTGTATCCTTTCATTATTTTTAGTGATTTATTCATAGTAAGATCAGTATAGTTACACCTTAGTTGGACCGTGTACTGTGAATATCATAACGTTTGAATGTGATAAGTGAGATGTAACTTATGACTTGGAATAGTGAATGAATAAAGTGAGTGAGCAATTATTAATAAATACGTTTGTCGAAAGCTGGTTTATGATTGGAGTGCGGTAGGGCATTATCTCGAAATGTCCTATTCCACTATGATGACCAAAAGCTCGCGACAGTCAGGAGAAGCTACCTTATGATTTGAGTAAGGTAGGGTGTTATCTCAAAATGTCCTATTCTACTATGATGGGTAAGAGCTCATTCTGATATGCGTCAAATTTGAAAATTTTGGAAATGATGAGTAAAAATAAAGTGAAGTCTTTGTTATCATGGATCTTATACCCAGTAGAACCGCATGATATGCTGTAGGGATTATCCTACTGAGTGCGTGGGAAGGCTTGAGTGGAGCTATTACTGTCTATACCTAGGATAGTCATTGGAATTTTTGAAAGGATATTTCTTTGAAAGGCTTGTTAAGATTGAGAACGGCTTGTCACACATACACCGAATCTATCTCTGTGTTGGTATTGTTTGCTATAGTTGTTGTATATTTTTGTTACGTGAGTTAGAGATCTATGTGGATTATTTATAAAGTTGAGCTATAGTTTTGATTGTTTTGTCCGAGGACGTACAAAAAGTTAAGTGTGGGGGTGTTGTTAAGGCCATATTTATATGATTATTAAAGGTTTATTTTATTATTATTTTTTCCCACATTTGCATAATTTACATGAGAATTAAGGGTTTAAGTGTAATTATTTAATAAAGATGATTTTAAGAGGGTTGTATGCAAAATTGATGATTTTAAGTGTTTAATTTAATGGAATTATTATTATTTGGATTTTATTACATTTTTGCGTTGTTTATTTATCATGTAGGAGTTAATTTTCGTGCATATAATGAGGATAAATGAAGCTCAAGTCGAATTATAAGAGATAGAGTTGGAATTGGCTTGAAGAAATTGGATAAAGATGAAGAGATCCGATCCTCAGCAGTTCAAACGGGCGTCTACTGATCTTAAACGAGCGTCCAGAAGTGAACTGGCGTCCATGCAGCGTCCAGAATCGTATTTTACATTCAGAGAGTTCAGACGGAGGATGAACGAGCGTTTACTCAGCGTCCAGGCATTCTGGACGAGCGTCCGGATATTCAGACGAGCGTCCGTTGCCGACTTAGTCATAACCGACCCAAAACTCTATATATAGCAGCAGCCTCTTAACCCTAATTGATACCACATAATTGAGATCACAACTTTACACCAAAAAGCTGCGGCCACAAGCCTTTTTACGCAGAGATGAACTTCTCCAACCCAACAATCATCTTCAACATGATTGTTGGCTAAAAGCCTTGCAGTGAGTCGACGGAGGAAGCTCATCAACAACAAAACCAACTAGAGAGTTCGATACTGGATGTTTAGTGAGTTTAAGATCTAGTTTTTCATCACTTTTTAACGCTGTTTTACATTGCCATGTTTTGTTGAATTATCAATTCTATGAAACGATCTATTTATCTATCTTTATGCTTGAATAAATTTACGAAACCCTGTTTATTTGAGTTCTCTTTCGTTTAAGTGATGCATCTAATCATGTTATAAGAGATTAGGCATGTTTAGTTGAGTAAGAGTTTGGAAACGATCTCGTGATCCTGTTTTGATTGCATGTTTAGTTTGTTTGGAAAGACAAACGAAACCTTAGGAATTTGATTAAAGATATTTGATTGAATTCGTGATAAATCACTACTGAAAACTATGCCTTTTTAATCACCGTCTAGTTGGATTGTTGGTTGATAAGTGGAGTCCAGTTGCCTTGCTGTGTTTTCCTTTATTTGTTTGAATCAAATCATTTGCATAAGTTTAGTTTAAGTTTTAGTTTTTAAACCTTTAGATTTCCTGCAACTTTTCTGCAATTTTCTGTTCTGATCGTAGTTGGACGCTCGTCCTCAATAGCGAACGCCCGTGCGTTAGCTTTAGTTTCCAGACGCTCGTTCACTGTAGTGAACGCTCGTCTATCCTTCTGTTTTCTTATTTTTTCAGCTTGTTTTATTTCCGTTTTAGTTTTAGTTTTAGGGTTCAGTTCTTAGGTTTATTCCTTAGGTTTTAGTTAGTTTTAACCTTAGGTTAGTAGTAGTTCAGTGACATAATCGATATAGGTTTATATTTGAATTCGATAAACGTTCCATTCCCTTAGGACGACCCGTTAACATCCTTTACTACAGATCCTTATACTTGGGGTGTTTCGGTTATAAATTGTAAAACTCGTTTTTACCGAACAAATGCACAATCATTAGAGGATCAATCAAGGACGGATTTTCTGCTATACGTTTGAAGAAAGAATCCGATCACTAAAATCAAGGAAAATGCAATTAAGGGGGAATCAAGAATAAAATCAAGGATTATTCTCTCACTAATATAGCCAATGGACGGAATTTCAAAATCAAGGTTATTCAAGGCTATAAATAGAAGGCATTGATAGACAGAGAAAAGTGAGGTACAAAAAACATAAAAATCAAGTGAAAACACTGTCAATTTGAAAAGCCTTCTCTCTGAACTTACAAGGAAACATCTAGTGATCAACTCAGACATCAGAGCTACCAAGTCATACTCAGCACTGAGTTTGATCAATCAAGTTTGTGAATCACATTCTCATCAAAGTAAAACAACTGAATCAGAGGCAATCTGAGAAGAAGTTGAACCTGTGATAGCTGTTGAAATATTTTGATCTCAAGGAGCAGCAAAGGAAGACTGAATCACTGAAGCTGTTGTAGTCAAGGAGTGATAGTCTTGTAGATTGTGAAACTTGGGAAGCCAAGGACAATCATACTATTGTATCTGTGAAAACAATAGTGAATTCCTCCGATCATCACAGGAGAAGAGTGGATTAAGGGATTACACCACCCTGAACCACTATAAGCCTTGTGTCAATTTAATTTCTGTAATTTACTTTACAGTATTTATTTAATTTGCCTACACCATAACTTATTTCTGTGATTGTCTAAACTGATTTGAAAACAACATAGTAAGAAGGGACTTATCCGCTGCCCAAAAGCTTTTAAATAAAAGAAAAGTTTTTGAAACTCCACTATAGTCATTCACCCCCCTCTGACTATAGTTTTACCCTTCTCAGGGACCAACAATTGGCATCGGAGCAGTGTTCCTAGTATCAGAACCTGTTCAGATCTAATTTCTGGTAACAAGGAGATCACATATTTTCAAAGTAGTTTTCAAATCTGAGTTTTCTATACATTTACATTTATATCTTCATTTGCACTGATGGATTCCTCAAACTTCTTGTCAAAAGTACATGTTTTTAATGTTAATAATTTTGATGAATATAAAATAAGAATGCTATCTCATCTTGCAACAACTCATGAAGAGATGCTGGATGTAATTAATGATGGACCAATCACAATCACTACTGTGGTAGGCACAGGAGCAGATCAAGGAAAGGAAATTGACAAACCAAAAAAGGATTGGACCAAGGATGACAGGAGAAGAGCAAACCTGGATTTTGTTGCAAAAGACATGATCTTGAAGACCCTAGATAGCAACATGTTCATGAGAATCAAAGACTGCAAAACAGCAAAGGAGATGTGGGACAAGCTATCATTGATAAATGAAGGATCTAAAGCAGTTAAAGAAAACAAATTATCTGTTGCAAAACAGAAGTTTGAAAACTTCAAAATGAAGACTGGTGAATCCATAGATCAAATGGACAACAGATTCTCAAGCATCATCAGTGAACTGCAACAGCTTGGACACACATATCCCAAAAAGAAGTATGCTTGAAGATCTTGAGAGGACTACCTGAAAGATGGAAGATCATAACATTTGTAATCAGATGAACAACAAATCTTGCAAGCACTGACACTCTAACACTGATGTCCCAATTAAAAGCTCATGAATTTGAATTGAACGGTGAAGATGGTCCTCCGGCAGAGACACAAAAACTCACTGCACTGGTTGTACCCCAGCAAAGTAACTTTGCCGATTACATCAGCACAGAAACACATGAACTTAAAGAATAGGTAGCTTTTTTGGTTAAACGCTTTGACAGGTTTAGCAAAAAGAAGCCCTTCAAAGGAAATTCATCATCAAACAAGAGGTCAAGCTCCAACAGAGACATGAAGAAGAAAGATGATGAATACAGATGCTTCAACTGCAACAAGAAAGATCACTTCAAGGCAGATTGTCCTGAAGAAAATGACAAAGATGATGAAAAGAAGAAATACAAAGCATTTGAAAAGAGAAAAAGCAAGAAGGCACTCAAGGCAGAATCCAGCAGTGAGAAGAATGAAGAATTATCTGATAATGATTCAGATGACAGTGATGAAGAAGACAGCTCAGAAAAGGAGAAAGCATGCATATGCCTCATGATCAAAGAATTGGATGAAGATGAAAGTGATAGTTCAGACACTAAAGAAACAAGCCTATGTCTAATGGCTAAAGAATCAGATGAATCTGAGGTATCATCTAGCTCTTACTCTTCATCTAATACATCCACATCTGACACTGCACAATCTTCTACTCTCCCATTAGATACAGCAGACCTAGTCTAAAATCTCATGACTAAATTTGATGAAATTGAAAAAGAATCATGAAATTATGGAAAATGAATGCAAGGATCTAAGAAAAGAAAATAAGAGATTAAAGAAAGATCTGAATAAAGCAAAAGCTGAACTAACTAGTAAGGAGTCCTACTTAAATGATCAACAAAAAGCAGATGATCATACATCTGTTGTTGACAGATCAGTTAAGAAAATCTCCTCACCAGTAAAGGTAACCACTGCACCATTAAAGACACCAGCTTACAAACCCTCAAAAAGGTTTGGATCCAGATCTGGTCATGGCTACAACAGTCAGGATGAAAGTAGGAATAATGGTCAACACAATTCTAAATTCAGGACCATTAATGGACCAAAATTTAGAAAGGGACAGACCATAGTTCCAACAGATCATCCTGTTCCGGTGAAGTCAAAACCCAATGTAGTGAAACAGCAGACTAAATCCTCATTCCAATCAATCAAGAACAACAGCCATCTGAAAGGTAAAGGCAGACTTTACCCTTCAGAGGATGATTGGAATGTTGCACCTCCAAAATACAACAGGAAACCATTCCACAAAATGCATCATGTGTTTAAGAAAAACCAATATGTTCCTAGACACATAAAGCAAGAAAGGTTTCCTACTGCATATTGGAAAGTGAAGAAGGATGTAAATGCACCAAAAGGTGGAGAAAAGTATCAGAATACCTTCAGCAAAAATATTAGAAGCTATTCTGCCATGCCTTATACATATGAAGTTAATGACTTCAATTATCCAAAAAGAAGACCTTTTGGACACACACTTGGTATGGGAGGCATGATTGCTAACAGGTATGGACCCAAACAATGTTGGGTACCTAAAATTAATTAATCTGTTTTGTAGGATGTCTGGTACATAGACAGTGGATGTTCCAGACACATGACAGGAAACAAGAAATGGCTCACTGACTTCAAGGCTTTTGATGGACCCAAAGTCACATTTGGAGGCAAAGAAAACCCTGGCAAGATTAAGGGGGAAGGCATAATACTCAAGAACAATTTGAAGATTCAAAATGTGGCATATGTCAAGGGACTAAATTTCAATCTGATGAGCATCAGTCAGTTTTGTGACAAAGGCTACAATGTGCACTTCAACAAAGAAGGATGCAAAGTGATTCACAGCCAAACCAACACAGTAGTTCTTGCAGGTTGAAGACAAGACAACATGTATGTTGTGGACTGGAGAACAGCCAAGGCAGAAACATGTCTGCTGGTCAAAAACAAACAATCTACAAGCTGGATTTGGCACAGAAGATTAAATCATCTGAATTTCAAGACTATCAACAAACTATCAAAGAACAAGTTAGTTGAAGGGTTGCCAGAGATCACATTCAAAAAGGAAAGTCTATGTGATGCATGTCAGTATGGAAAACAGATCAAAAGCTCATTCAAGTCGAAGCCTTATCAATCTACAACAAGAATTCTACATCTATTACACATGGATCTGTTTGGACCTGTCACACCAGTAAGTGTGAGTGGTAAGAAATACACCCTTGCAGTGGTGGATGACTTCTCAAAGTACACCTGGACCATTTTCATGAACAAGAAGAAAGAGACACTCAAAAAGCTGCCATATTTACTGAGAAGACTCCAAAATGAGAAAGAACTAAAGATCATAAAGATCAGATCAGATAGAGGCACTGAATTTCTAAATGAAATCATCAGAACCTACTGTGAAGAAAATGGAGTACTACATCAACTATCTGCAGCAGGCACTCCACAACAAAATGGTGTAGCAGAGAGAAGAAACAGAACTCTCAAAGAAGCAGTTAGAACAATGATTGCTGAAGCATGCTTGCCAAAAAGATTTTGGGCTGAAGCAGCAAACACAGCATGTCATACACAAAACAGATCAATCATCAACAAACATCATGGAAAGACTTCATATGAAATATGGAATGGTAGAAAACCCAATATCTCATATTTTCATATGTTTGGATCAAAATGGTTTGTCTTAAACAGGAACCAGCTGCATACCTTTGATGAGAAGACTGATGAAGCAATCTTCATGGGATACTCAGACACCAGCAAAGCATTCAGAGTACTCAATAAAAGAACATTGGTGATTGAAGAGTCAGTAATGTGGTTTTTGATGAACCAAATACAAATGGTGAAGATCTTCAAGACCAAGAAGAGAAAGCAGCACAGAAAGAAATCTATACAAATGCAATCATACCAGCTACTATCCTGAATCATCACTTTGAAAATCAAGAGGAGCCATATATTAATACAACAGAAAAAGTACCTGAAGTTGAAGTTCATGCTCAGCATGAAGGTATGGAAGCACCAAGTGAAGAACAACTTCAACCAGATCTATATTGGCTAAGAGACCATCCTGAAGAACAAGTGATTGGAGATATTCACACAGGAGTTAGAACCAGAAGACAACTGGAGCACATGATAACTTGCTTTCTATCACAAGTGGAACCCAAGACCATAGATGATGCAATCCAAAATGCAGATTGGATCACAGCAATGCAAGAAGAATTAAATGAATTTGAAAGAAATGAAGTCTAGGAACTTGTTGACAGACCAGATATGGCCAACATCATTGGTGCAAAATGGGTATTCAGGAACAAGATGGATGAGAAAGGAACTGTTGTCAGAAACAAAGCAAGGCTAGTTGCAAAAGGCTATTCTCAAGCAGAAGGAACAGATTATGATGAAACATTTGCACCAGTAGCAAGATTGGAAGCAATCAGACTCTTTCTAGCTTTTGCTGCATACAAAGACTTCAAAGTCTATCAAATGGATGTCAAAAGTGCATTCCTAAATGGACTTTTGGAAGAAGAAGTTTATGTAGAACAACCTCCAGGATTTCAAATCAAAGGAAAAGAAGACAAAGTATACAAACTCAAGAAGGCCCTCTATGGCCTCAAACAGGCACCAAGAGCCTGGTATGAAACACTATCACAATTTCTGATCAAGAATGGATTCAACAAAGGAACTATTGACAAGACTCTATTCAAACTAGAGGAAGGAGCAAGCACATTGCTGGTACAAATCTATGTTGATGACATAATCTTTGGATCAGAGGATGAAAAGCTTTGTGAGAAATTTGCAAACCTGATGAAAAGCAAATTTCAGATGAGCATGATGGGAGAATTAAACTATTTCCTTGGCCTTCAAGTAAAGCAAATGAAGGATGGCATTTTCATTAGTCAAGCCAAGTACACAAGAGATTTGATACACAAGTATGGGATGGATACAAGTGGCACAGCAGACACACCAATGTGTGCCAGAGTCATACTTGGGAAAGATGAAGCAGGAAATGATGTTGTTCAGAAAATGTATAGAGGAATCATTGGATCCTTCTTATACTTAACTGCAAGCAGACCTGATATAGCATTTGCAGTAGGAGTGTGTGCAAGATTTCAAGCTCAACCAAAAGAATCACATCTTCTAGCAGCCAAAAGGATAATCAAATACTTGAAAAACACTATAAATGTTGGAATTTGGTATCCAAAAGATGGAGGATTTAAATTGATATCATATTCAGACTCTGACTATGCTGGATGCAAAATAGATAGAAAAAGCACCTCTGGAACATGTCAAATGCTCGGAACCAGACTAGTCTCTTGGTTCAGCAAAAAGCAAAACTTCATATTTACATCAACAGCTGAAGCAGAATATATAGCAGCAGGTAGCTGCTGTGCTCAAGTACTTTGGATAAGACAACAGCTAAGGGACTATGGAATGGAAGAGAAAACAATCCCAATAATGTGTGATAACACAAGTGCAATATCTATTACTGAAAATCCAGTATTGCATTCAAGAACAAAGCACATTGATGTGAGACACCATTTTATCAGAGACCATGTTGAAAAGAGAGATGTCATCCTAAAATACATGCCTACTGAAGATCAATTGGCTGACATCTTCACTAAACCACTCAGTTATGAAAGATTTTGTATGTTGAGAACTGAGTTAGAAATGATTGAAATTGACTAAGTATCAAGGAGCGGCCAACTAGAGTAATCGGCTAAGTGACTTCATCAACTGGTACACCCTTTGCCGTTACAGGTGTAGCGGGTAAGGCACTGGTAACCAGTGAAGGTAACTTAACTGATTGTTAGGAACAGCTAAATGGAGCAGCTCAGTGAAGAACTCATTTGATCGGCTAAGTGACCAGCCAAGGCACTTCACCGAAATAAAGACTTGGATAAATTAAAAGTGTGAACAAAATCAATTCTGACTACACGTGGAGAATAAGGCAATTATGGAGGATTATTCTGTTAAAGATTACACACGTGGATATCAAATTATGATCATGGTGGTAATTGTATTATTTTTCGAATTAAAAAACTCCTCGATTCCCGGGCTCTATCATTACTTACCTTAAACCACTCCCCCATTAAGCTCGAATATCGCAATTCACATACACAAAATCACGCTATGATGTCACAAAATCCTGCCATATTCAAACCACGTTCACACTACCCAAATCACACTATATAAACCAGACTTAAAGATTTTCAGAAGTCTTTACGCTCTCTTGCAAATTACAAACCCTACTCTCGTTTCAAGTTCATTTTCAAAACCCCCCTCTCCTCCTCAACAATGGCATCATCTTCCTCAATCACCCAAGCTGGGTATGAAAAATCGATTGCCACTGGTTCATTCTTCCAAGCGAACACTACCTGAGACTGTGCGGAAATGACGAGCATGCCAAACGATTGACAGCAGGCTGTGAAAATCTCAAATTATCAACCTTTCTCAATCCTCCAATAACCGAGGTGTGCTATGAAAATCTCATATGCTTCTGGAAATCTGCACAATACGTGTCTGGGCTCCCTGCTGAAGAAGGTGACGAGTGGGAAGTGGATAAGACCGTTGCATCTGTCAACGTCAAAGAAGTGGTGATTACAGAAAAGGTAATTCGAAAACATCTCAAACTCTCAAATAAAGGTCAAGCAAACGTAACATTGGTACCACAAAACTTGGATGATTTCTGGACAACTATCGCCAAAACGGGAAACCCAGGATCTACAAAAGTCAACTGCCTGAGATCTGCATTGAAGAAACCATTCAATGAATTTAGTGCCCTAATTGGCAAAACCATTGAAGGAAAGTTGGGCGCAAATAATGCCATGACAGAAATTAGAATGAGGCTAATGGGAATCATTTACAACAATCTACAATTCAATTGGGCAAAATACTTCTTCCTACGCATCAAAGAGCAAATCCAAGGGGAAGTAAAAGCGGAAAAGAAGGGGATAAAAGAGGGAAAGACAAAGAAAGGCCAATTCTGGGTGAAAAAGTCATATGGGATTCAGTTACACTATCTAATGCAATGTCTTAAAGTCCCTACTGTTCAACTCCACAAACTGCATGAATCCAAAGCTATGTTTACCTATCTTAAACAACAAAAGAAGACATGAGACGGGAAAAGGAAGAAATCCACACAAATCGCTACCAGTCAAAGAAAGAAGCAAAAGGTTCAACGAAATCTGGACAAGACAGACTTTGGAAAATTTATTGATGAAGATGAAGAGCAAGAGGACTCTGAAACTGAAGTAGAGCAACAGGAAGAAGAGAATGACAGTGAGGATGAGCAACATCCCAATAGGGCAGATACTGGAGACGATGAGGCATCTCCAGAAAAAGCTGCACACTTGTCTACAAACGATATAGATGATCACATTGCAGATTATCTTGAGTGGAAGGAAGGGGATTCCAGAAAACAACTTCAAGACTCAGACCGCATGCTTGCTGAAGAAGCATGGTTATTTAACTTTCTAGGAATCACAATTCTGGTAGGTGTACTCGATGAATCGCCTCTATGGGACTTGGTTGATGCAGCCAAGACAAAACTGCCCCAGGCCTCTGGGAGACAGAGTGATGACTCAGATGATGATCATAATGATGATGATGATCACGATGATGATCACAATGATGATCATGATGATGATGATGATAATGATGGTGATTTTGGTAAAGACAGAGAAGAGGATACTCCTGCACCAAATGCAATTGATGATACAACTCTTCTCCGTACATTCTTGAAACCACAAGCATCCAACAAGTCCTCAACTCCAGCAAAGACAGCCACTCAACCACTGACTGTGAATGTTCTAGCTGACAACACACACATTGTGGACACTGGTTCAGCTGTTGCCACACCAGTCAAAGCAACCTTCGGCACAGAGATAAGGGGAACTGCAGCTCAAACGACTCCAGCATACACATCTACCCAAATTCTTGATGATTTGGAGACTGGAGCAGATGTCACTCAACATCAAGAGAAGGGACAGCAAACAGATCCAGAACCAGCTGATACAAGGCACAAACTCTCTCAGCTGGTCACTGGCATTACCAATGAAACCTTTGAGAAAGCAGCAGATCTGCTGGCTGAAGAATTGGAGCAACAAGCCATGTATCTCAGATCCATGACTTCAGCATTTAATGACAAAAGCTCCTCCATTGAACACAAGTTTCAGGCCATTGCAGAGTACATTGATGCACAAAACATTGTGGTTCAACAACAGGGAAATCTGATGAAGCAGCTTAATATCAATATCACCAACAATCTTGCAGGGCTCAGACAGCATATTTCCCAAGAAAATGAATCAATGGCAGTGGCCTTTGGCACTAGATTTCGTAGTGTAAATGAGAAACTGAATGATCATCACCACAGATTCACATCTATTGAATCAAAGCTTGACTCTCTGATCGGCATGGCAGAGGCCACAAATAGCATCTTACTCCAGCAAAGAGATGATGCTGCCAAAAAGGGGGAAAATCGGGATAAGCCTGAACCTGAAGGATCAACAATCAGACCCCCAAATTTCACTGAAGAACAACTGAGATCAAGAGACAGAGAAATAAGAATCAGAAATGAAGCAGAAGAACAACAAAGAAGAGCCAGAGAAGAAAAAGAAAAGGCCCTAAAGGAACCCTGCATTGGATTTCCTCATCCTATACAAAGAAGAGATGATGATAGAGACAGATCCGGCAGACAGCAAAGGCCTGGATCTAGTCAGCAAAGAGGATCAGCTAGTCAACACAAACTCAGCACCAGAGGAAACACCAGCAGAGGCAGCAGCAGCTCCAGATATACTGGGGAACACAGAACTTACACTGGTCACCAAAGCAAGGCAGAATATGATGCAGATGTACTGGACCATGTAAGAGAATTTTTCAGAGTACAGGAAGGACTTTATCCTCACTCCTCACAAGATGAAGCTTGGGCTGATTGGCTAAGCTATCAGGATGAAAGGATGAGAACTGATATGGCCAAACTCTACAATGAAGTCAAAAGAGAGTTTGCACTTCTCAAACAAACCAACAACAAACCAAGCTCAGCCATACCACTATCTGCAAAAGGACCAGAAGACTTGCCAGCTGAACAACAAGAAGAATTCAAATATATGGCAAAATTCTTCAATCCTATGGGAAGAGTGGAGAAACAGGAGCAGTGGAGTCTCTACAAAAGCCTCAAGTTTGCAGATTCACATATTGCTGAGGCCAGGGAAAGACTTGAAAAATATTTTGGAGAACCTAAGGCCAATGAGACCATGCCTGATTTCAACAGACTTTTTTCCAAAAGAGTTTTTCAGGGTGTATCTGAATACACAGCTTTGGCTTACTGGAAGTGGAAGTTTCTAGAAATTGATTGGAAAGACATTGAAGAGGTTCAGACTACAAAGTTCAAGAGGTACAAGGCTGAATTAAGCAAAATGTAGTTTGTAACATTTGAATAAAGTTTTAGAACTTATTGCCCTGATGGATGAATAAAATTGCTGAATTTGTGTTCTGTTGTTTATTGTGAAAATTTTGATTACTTATATTCAGGCTTATGAGGGTTTTGGCATCATCAAAAAGGGGGAAATTGTTAGGAACATTTTATTATTATGTTTTGATGATGGCCATACCAGTTGTTATAGCAAGCCTGAAATAAGTTAGAATTCTCTGTATAAGTCCTTACTTAGAGTCTGACATGTTGTATAAGTTGAGTCAGACAAGTATTGTACTAGTTGGTAGGACGGCAAAGCAAAAACAGATATTCGGCAGAGTGAAGCCAGCCAAGCACCAGCAGAGAAGCAATGCAGACATTAAAGGTCTGACTTGTAACCAAGGAAGTCTGTGATGACCTTGGACAAGTCTAAGTTATACTACAAGTGATGAACATTAATATTTGAATATGGTGTACACTGATCTCACCCCAATCTAAGATCAGGGAAGTACAAAGATTCTCCTTCAACTGAAGCAAAGAAGAAAACTGTGAACCGCCAAAGTAAACTTACTTTCGGCTGAGTAAAGACGAAACGGTGAAGGAAAAGCTAAAACGGCTAAGTCAGAAGGATCACTCGACCGTTCTAAAAACACGAAGTAAAACTTACCAGATCAGATTTAGTATACGTTGAAGATTCAGAAGATCATGCATTAAATGCACAATCATTAGAGGATCAATCAAGAACGGATTTTCTGCTATACGTTTGAAGAAAGAATCCGATCACTGAAATCAAGGAAAATGCAATTAAGGGGGAATCAAGAATAAAATCAAGGATTATTCTCTCATTAATATAGCCAACGGACGGAATTTCAAAATCAAGGTTATTCAAGGCTATAAATAGAAGGCATTGACAGACAGAGAAAAGTGAGGAACAAAAAACATAAAAATCAAGTGAAAACTCTGTCAATTTGAAAAGCCTTCTCTCTGAACTTACAAGGAAACATCTAGTGATCAACTCAGACATCAAAGCTACCAGGTCATACTCAGCACTGAGTTTGATCAATCAAGTTTGTGAATCACATTCTCATCAAAGTAAAACAACTGAATCAGAGGCAATCTGAGAAGAAGTTGAACCTGTGATAGCTGTTGAAAGATTTTGATCTCAAGGAGCAGCAAAGGAAGACTGAATCACTGAAGCTGTTGCAGTCAAGGAGTGATAGTCTTGTAGATTGTGAAGCTTGGGAAGCCAAGGACAATCATACTATTGTATCTGTGAAAACAATAGTGAATTCCTCCGATCATCACATGAGAAGAGCGGATTAAGGGATTACACCACCCTGAACCACTATAAGCCTTGTGTCAATTTAATTTCTGCAAATTACTTTACAGTATTTATTTAATTTTCCTACACCATAACTTATTTATGTTATTGTCTAAACTGATTTGAAAACAACATAGTAAGAAGGGACTTATCCGCTGCCCAAAAGCTTTTAAATAAAAGAAAAGTTTTTGAAACTCCACTATAGTCATTCACCTCCCCCCCCCTCTGACTATAGTTTTACCCTTCTCTGGGACCAACACATTTAACTCTAGACCATTTCTTGCTTCTTCTTTCATTAAGCACTATAACAGTTAGTTACGACTTCATCATCATGGGTTGTAAGTGATTTGTCTAATTTCATGAAGAATCATCATCAAAACATAAATAATATTTCCCACAATTTCCCCCTTTTGATGATGTATCATAACCCTCCCTAAAAGCAATAATAAAAGAATAGTGCAAGAAATCATAACAAAACAAATTAAGATAGCAAACTAGAACAGCCAAGTTTATTACAAGATTCAAACACAAACTGAGTTAAAAACTGAATAGATTACATCTTTTCTTTTTCCAGTGCTATTATCTTTTGTCCAAGAAAAATGCTTCTCCTAGTTTCCAAAAGTCTTCTTTGTCTTCCTTCTTCAACTGATTCGCCATCTCTAGGGTTGATTTCCAGATATTCACTGATCAATTGATTTGCTTCTTCATTGTTGTTGTTTCTGAGCTTGATCAGTATTTCTTTGATCTCTTCGTTCATCATCTTCTCTTCTTCTTCTGATATGAGATTAGATTCCTTTCTTTCAATCTTTTCAGCTTTTCTTTCTGGTTCCTTTTCATCTTCCCTTTCTGGTTCAGCTTCCCCCTTTGTTCTTGTCTCTCCTACCTTTAGAATTTCTTTCAGTCCGATACATATTGCAATTTTCTTCTTATATTGAGCACAACTTTGACTGCGGCTTATTCATCTTCCTCAGTCCTTGTTTCTGTGAAGATCTCTTCTGCAGTTAATTCCTCAATCAGAATGGCAATCGCTCCTTCATTCTTTTGAATAGACAGAAGATCAATGGTCTATAGATCAGTGTCTATTTGTTCATCTTGTTCTTTGATCAACCGTTTGGCATAGGCCTCTTCCGTATTGACAGCATCACCTTCAGCTTCATCACCAGCTTTATCTTCCCCCTTGTTTGAAGATAAGCTATAGCAATCTTCAAATAACTTACGGAGGGTGATGATATTAGAGTATTCGAATAGACCTAAGAAATGTGATCTTCCAATGAAATCATGTAATTCAAAGAGCTGATGCTGTAGAGTTTGCATTACACTTTCAATGATCGCCTTTAAATTTTCAAGTTTTTCTTCAGTTGTCTCAGTTGGCTGTTGCTGAGATGACTCAGATGCATGCTTGCTTGTGGATGCTACAAGGGCCTGAGATGAGGTGCTGGCCTCAGAATAATAAAAATGAACATCAAGAACTGTCAGTTCCTTTTCATACTCAGCCTGGCAGAATTCTGCATCTTCCACGGCTTCTCTTTTCTCTTCAGTGTATTCCCCATACATAGTAGTGGGAAATTCACTCCCTTCAGATTCTTCAACGTCTCTTTCAGTTTCTTCTTCAATTTCAGTTTCTTCAGATTCTTCAATCTCTCTTTCAGTTTCTTCATCAGTTCCAGTTTCATCTGCCTTGCTTCCTTCGTTTTCTTCACTTCCTTCTGATTCTTCAACATCATCAGTTTTAACATCACTTTCATCAATATCAATTACCACTCCAGGTTTGGTTTTCATCGCCTGAAGTTTGTTCCACAACCTTTTCTGTCTTCTTACAGTTCTATCATCCAGCCTTTTGGTCTCGCTTGAACTGGAGTCAGAAATTTCACTTCCTTCTTCTTTAATGATTTTTATTTTCTTTGTCCCAGTGGACACTGATTTGAGTTTTGCTTTGGTTTCTGTGACTTTTGAGATAGAGAAATGATCTAGTATCCTTTGCACTAGATACGTGAATCCTTTTTTCAGTAGAAACATTTCTCCAGTAACTTCCTTCCTTTCTTTGATTCTCTCATTTTCATCTGAAATTTGCTTTATCAACTGATTGAGAATAAACTCGTTCCAATCCAATCTCTCTCCAAACCAAATCGCGTAGATCAGCTTTAGTTTATCAGTTGAAAGAGTGTAGAAATTCCTAGCATGACCAATGACATTTTTGGTCAGAAGGATCGTCAAAAATGCAAATTCTCGTTTCTGCTGATAGATATATCCACTAAGATTCTTCTGATTCTTGTTGATTGCAGTGACGTTCCAAAGTTTGCTCTTTTCTTCATTTCCGAATGTGAAGGATGAAGAATCTCTAATTATGTCTAGACCAAACACCGGGAAAGTAATTGTTCATCAACGGTGAAGCTCTTATCTTGAACAGTTGTCCTGAAGCTTTTTCCTTCGTTGGTGATTACTGCATTCTGGTAGAAGTCTCTAATGGTTTCTGGGCATAAAGTATCCACCTTTGCGTCGAACAGGTTTTCGAGTCCCCGAATCTTTTTGATTTTGCTAACAATCTGGGTTGATAGCTTGGAGTTTGAAAATTTTTGACAGAAATTATCCAGGCTGGTGGTGATTCCATCGTCAATGTCGTATTGCTCCATTGATTTTTGAGTTAGGGATCCTTAAATGCTTGATTTCGGTTGAGCAGGATTTCGTCAAGATTTTGTCTTGCAATCGTTTTCAAATAAGAGTCGTGTCACAATCAATGGGATTATGTAGGTATGTACATCTACTTTTTCTCCCAGATTGACACGTGGCTTCGAGTGATTTGCTATGTCAGCCCAAACGTCAGATGGTAACTGGAAAGTTTACTTCTTTTGACCAATTTGTCCTTCATCAGCCTTTGTCTTCTCAGTTTTGTATAGAAGTCAGTTTTCTGAGGATTTTGCAATGTGAACTGACTTTTCCTGCAAAACAGTTTAAGTTTTCTTCGGTACCCATACCTTTTTGGGTCCGGCTGAGTTAGTTACTGAAATATTACTTTCAGTTTCTTTGTTGAGAGAATTAAACATTCTCAACTCTTTTCTGGATAAACCATTACGCTCAATCTTAGTTGATTACACAAGGATTCTTTTAGATTTAACATTTTTAGGTTCCTTGTGTAATCCACTAGATCTTCCAGTATCTTGATTTCTAAAGTTTATACTTTTTGAACTCTCAAGACTGGGTAGGGGTGGGGGATTATCATTGCTTTTGTCAAATTTACTAGACATTAATCTTTCAGCTAGATTTGACACCTCAGTTTCAAGAAACTCATTCCAATCTTTTGCTTTGTCAAGTTCTCTGTCTTTTAATTTTAGTTCCAACGTAAGTTTCTCAGTTAACTTGACAAGATCAAAGTTTCTCAGACTGAGTTTAGCAAATGATAACTGATTTGAAGAATGTACCTTTCCTTGATGATTTGATGCAGTTTTAGGATTCGAATGTACACTCTTTTTTTGCTGTGATGAATCTTCTATGCTGTGATGAATCTTCTATATCAACAACTACTTGCAACAACTCCTTTCCTTCTTCTTTTGAGAGGTCTCTTAGTGATGGAACTCCTCTGGATTCGTTAATATGAACATTGAAGTTTGTATCCACATCATCACTGAGCTGAGGTTCTGGATTTGTATATAAATTTGTCGCACTGAAACTTTAGATCATTTGATCCTGAAAATCAGATACATTTTGCAAGCAATTAGTCAGGGGGTGAATAAGCCAACTTCTAGCTCTAGATGTAGACATTGAAACTAAGTGAACTGACACAGTGAGGGGTCTTCAACAATTGGTTTAAAGAAGGTATCCTTGGATCTCTTCCAAATGAAAGAACTCGCTCCGATACCAATTGTTGGTATCGGAAATAACTGATGGACAGTTATCTCCTTGAGCAGTAACAATTCGGATCTCTTCCAAAAGGAAAACTCGCTCCGATACCAATTGATGGTCCCTTGGAAAGGCTAACACAAGTTTAGAGGGGGGGTGAATAAACATGTCACCAAAAACTAATCATGAACTGGAAAAGCCCCAGGAACTGTGTTTCCTGAAACTCAAACTGATCTTCAGTTCAGTTTTGTTCCTGTCCCTTAACTTGTGCGGAGTTCAGTTAGCTCAACTGAATATAAGTTAATGCTGACTTATATTTAGTCTTGTTAACTGGCAGCGGATAAAACTAGCCTTTAGTTCAATAGATGTGTGAATAGAAATCTAGACCTTCTATGTATCAGTTCTGTGCAGACTCAGTGTCAAGTGTTTGCAGAGAGATAACGCAATAAATAAAACAAACACAAATGTATAAAGTAAATCAACACAAGATTTGTTTATGGAAGTTCCGGGTGGTGTAATCCCGTACGTCTCCCCTTCTCTTGTGGCGTAGGAGGTATCACTAG
The DNA here is from genome assembly GCA_024500145.1 of Gentiana dahurica var. dahurica. Classification (NCBI taxonomy): domain Eukaryota; kingdom Viridiplantae; phylum Streptophyta; class Magnoliopsida; order Gentianales; family Gentianaceae; genus Gentiana; species Gentiana dahurica. Next base: position 46,245,857 of record CM044897.1, read on the forward strand.
AATAATGAGATAACCGTTACAAAATCCTAGCACTATGACAGTCCTTCACGACACCCTAGTTTCACTGTCTACACAAAATGAAGAAAGGTGAGATTGCTCCTTTCATCCTGCACACTGATCTTTCGGAGGTGGAATTGCTCCTTCACCAGCTCACCACTGATACCAACACACAGTCCTCAGACTGTACCAACAGTTATGGCAACCAAGTTGCAACTGTATGAAGAAAGGTAGAATTGCTCTCTTCAAACTAAGCACAGCCAACACTTTTTCACAAAGGTTAGATTTAGAATTAATCAAGGATTAATTCAGTGAGCTGTCTGATTCTTCTGGATCTGACTCTGTAGCTCCAAGATGCCTTCCTTCCCCCATAATGGGTTGCTGGATCTTTCTTTGAAGTCTTCAAGGCAATTTCGTTGGCTCCCCTTTTCTAGATATAAATGATCTGATTTTCTGAATCTGGATCTGGATCTGGATCTTTGAATATATGCTTGTAAATCTCTTTTTCTGACCCACATCTCTCTCTTCTTTGAGTGAATCTCTTGTGTATTTATAGCGGTGATGTAACGGTCACTAGCTCTTGTAGCCGTTACACTTGTCATTTAGCCAACGTTCACATGTACGATCTTTGTCGTATTGTCAGTTTAAATTCAACAAAGCCTTAACTCAGTTTTCTACTCTTCTTCAAAACTGAGTACCTTGTATACTTAATATCTGACTTCAATTGACTAAGTCAGATTACACCAATCAGTTTCTTCTTATCCAGGTAACTGATAATCTTTGTCCTTAAGATTATTCAGTTTTACATGATCTATAACTCAGTTTCAGGTCACCACAGACTTGCCAGAATCCTGATTTATAGTCACGACTTAATCAGCTTCTAACTGAGTTTGCCACCTCAGTTCTTCAGTTTTCTGTAATTGAGTCTGTGTCCCTCAGTTCTTCAGTCTTCTAGATAAGCCAACTGAGTCCGTGTCCCTCAGCGAACTTATCTTCTTCAGTTCTAGCATAACTGAGTTTGAACCCTCAGTTCTTCATGTGCATATTCAGTTTTCTTGTTATAACTCAGTTTTCTTGTTGTGACTCAGCTGTTCGCCTAGTTCATATTCTATTACAATGCTTGTCTGAAACAACCTATACAAAGTTCAGACTCTAGATAGAACTTATACATTTAACTCTAGACCATTTCTTGCTTCTTCTTTCATTAAGCACTATAACAGTTAGTTACGACTTCATCATCATGGGTTGTAAGTGATTTGTCTAATTTCATGACGAATCATCATCAAAACATAAATAATATTTCCAACAGGTAGTTCAACATTCTAAGGTATCTCTTGATTAACTTGGGGGTGAGGTTGTTGCTGATGAAGCATCTCGTTCCGATTCTGATTCTGACCACTCTCGTGCCCTAATCTTGAACTCTCACCTCTGAAAACGCCTCTGCGGGTTCCTACCATTCTGAAAGATCAAGGAAGATCAGAATGTTACGATGTGGTCTAAAGATACTTATCTCAAGAAATGAAGCCTAAAGGACACTTTGCACTGATACCAACTAAGACGCCCCACCTTAGATACCGAGTCCTTATCCGGAAACGAAACGCTCGGCACATATAATATTAAATAAATTCAACAGTATATTTAAGCCTCGACTACACCGTATCGAGTTTAGCAGACGAAAGTTAAAAAGACACAGCAAGCATCATAAATGCGTCTAAGATTAGATTAAAGCTCAACAAAGATAGAAAGGTTTTCTTACAATAACAAGGGAGCTTACAACATACGATGTCCAAAGCAAAAGATACAACACTTGTCTTACTAACTTGAAAATAAAAGTACAACATGATCTTTAAAGATAAGATACAACATAATCATGTACAAGGTTTATAAACTAAAACAACAAGGAAACATCCCCGAGCATCTCCATCACATATCATCATCAAACTCCTCAACGAGCTCAAGGTCAACATGTTCGTCTTCTCACCCCAAAAGCATACAACAAAATATGCAATTGAGGTAAGTACAAAGTACTTAGCAAGAGTAAGAAGCTAAAGCATAATTAAGTCTTACAACGAAAGGTTCATTAGTTATTATCAAGTTATCTTTATGAGACCGACTCAACTCTAGGGTTCTCTTCATGCTCATCAACATCTTGTGACTATTGGTTTCTAGCTTAGCTTATCTTTGTTACATCATCATTCAAGGGCACTACGCATGGTGCTACTCACCATGAAGTATCTGTGTGCAACATATTGGCGGATCACACCAATATCCACGGGGGAAAGACCGATAGTGTACACGCTTGGCGGAGTCCCTCAGTACGTAGGGTCTCGGATTTATGGGATGGTGTTCCTCTATACTAAGGGTCCAAAGACTTACGAAGTTATCCACTTTATCTGAACGCCCACACATCGCGATATAGACTTGTGCCTTACCAAGGATGGATTGATGTTTTATCATTTTACTACATAAGTATGTTTATTATTAATTATTAACTAGCCACCTAAGTAACTTCAAGTAACCTCCCTCACCTCTACAAATCTCTTTCCTAGACCACTAGACATGGACAAGGCCTAGCACATACACAGACATTGAGGAATACTAATTCCTCAAAGCACAAGCCATTCATACTCTTTCGACGGTCCCGAACTTCAACTCTATGGAACAGTACATCCGGTACCGGAACTAAACGCATCAAAAGCTTAATCGATGCTTATTCATGTTCAAATAATGTTATTAGATCAAAAAAACAACATTTAAAACTAGACTCGGGGCTCATAACTGATCAAACACAAATGCAGCATGTACGGTGCGCCTGCACTGGCTCTGGTGCACCCGCACTAGGGCTCTGAATGTAAAATTCGATTTCTAGAAGCCCGGTGTGCCCGTACTGAGTCTTGGTGCACCCGCACAAAGTCTCTGAATGTAAAAACGGACGTTCTGACTCCCGGTGCGCCGTACCAAGCATAGAAACTCACAAAAACTCGGTTTTTATGCATCTAAATGATCTCCACTCGATTCCAAACAAGTTTATCATCAATTAACACAGCAAAATAGTAGAAAAGCATAGGTTTCACTTACCACGACATCCAACACTTTAACTACAACTTAGAACATGATTTCTAACCAAGAATTCAACACCAATACTCAACCTTAACATCATAGAACCTTATTTAAACTTTAAGAAGAGCCTCTTACTTGTTTAAAGCAAATCCAAACCGAAACCTTCAGAAATCTGCAGCACTTGAGAAGACTTCAACTAAAACCTACTTGATCACAATTAAACTTAGATTAATTGGTGATCACAAGCCTCCCAACCAAAAGAACTACGAATCAAACCGAACAATGCTTTGAAACTTGATCAATCCTTGACAAAACCATACTTAGGGCTAAAACCATTACCTTTCAAAACTCTGAACTTTTCTGTATCACCACGATGCTCTCTTCCCGATGATTCCAAATGTTCAATCGGTTCAAAAATCCATCAACTAACTTGTGAGAAATTGAAAGAAGTATCATTCTCTTCTTATTTTCAGATTTCTCTCAATCTTTTCCTCTCTAAGTTCGACTAATGATCTGCAAAGATTGGGATTCTAACAACTCCCTTATTAGTGGGGAGTTATTACCAAATATAACTTCCACACTAATTTTTAATTAAAGCCTCAATTCCTTTTAATTCCCAAAACATCCTTATTTTCATTAGTTGCCACTTAAATCCCCTTTAATTATATATATGCACCAAGCGTAGAAACTTCCAAAAACTCAGTTTTATGCATCTATACGATCTCCACTCGATTCCAAACAGTTTATCATCTATAAACACAGCAAATAAGCAGAAAAGCACAGGTTTCACATACCACACCATCCAACACTTTAACTACAACTTAGAACATGATTTCTAACCAAGAATTCACCACCAATCCTCAACCTTAACATCATAGAACCATATTTAAACTTTAGGAAGAGCCTCTTACTTGTTTAAAGCAAATCCAAACCGAAACCTTCAGAAATCTGCAGCACTTGAGAAGACTTCAACTAAACCTACTTGATCACAATTAAACTTAGATTAATTGGTGATCACAAGCATCCAAACCAAAATAACTATGAATCAAACCGAACAATGCTTTGAAACTTGATCAATCTTTGACAAAACCATCCTTAGGACTAAAACCATTACCTTTCCAAATTCTGAACTTTGTTGTATCACCACGGTGCTCTCTTCCCGCTGATTCCAAATCTTCAATCGGTTCTAAAATCCGTCAACTAACTTGTGAGAAATTGAAATAAGTATCCTTCTCTTCTTATTTTCAGTTTTCTCTCAATCTTTTCCTCTCTAAGTTCGACAAATGATCTGCAAAGATTGGGATTCTAACAACTCCCTTATTAGTGGGGAGTTATTACCAAATATAACTTCCACACTAATTTTTAATTAAAGCCTCAATTCCTTTTAATTCCCAAAACATCCTTATTTTCATTAGTTGCCACTTAAATCCCCTTTAATTATATATATGCATATCTCGAAAATACCTATATATAATACTTAAATCCAAATTAAAATAAACATAGTATACCGAACTTTACAAATTGACACGTCTGTTCTTTCCCAAAATTTAGGATATGACAGTAAGAGAAAAGGTTAAAGTGTTGAGAGAAAATAGTACAGAAGGTGAATCATCTTATTTGTCCTTAGAAACCCTCATTAAGAGCATGTGCTTGTTCCATAAGTAACACAATTATCGTGACTATAGTAACTTCTACCTTCTTCTACAGAAAGTGTATGGCCTATAAAGATTAGACAAATACAATGTCCATGGTTTGCTTTATTGAATTATTTTGCAGATCCTTTCAAGTTTTCAGATGCTTTTATGCTTTTTGTGAATGTGCTTCTTAGTTCAAATGGTTTTTTTTTTCTTTCTTTCCAAACATGAGGCAATAATGTGTTTTTGTAAAGATATTGGTGTGAGGGAAGACTCATAAATAAGCCGAATGATGTGATAAGAATGCTTCTAGGCAATAATGTGTTCTTCTGGATTTCAAGAAAACATCATCTTTTGAAGAAAAATGTTAATTACGAAGTAGTTTAGGAAGATGTTTGTCTAGGACTTTATATGAAAGGCTTACTAGCTTTATACATGTGTCGGATGTATTTCAAGGTGGTCTAGAAGAATGGATAAAGTACCGTGGCATGCTCTTGAGAGTATTATTAATACGGCTTAATTATCTTCTATTTACTATTTATTATTGTATTATTAATACGGCTTAATTATCTTCTATTTTCTATTATTATTGTGCTGTTAATTACTACTTGTTGCCCAAGTATTGGCACAATATAAATACCTCTTGTATCAAACATTATTATTCAATGAAATATCACAATTCAATATTCGTTATGGTATCGAGCTAGGTTCTCTCCTCTCCCTTCTCATGCCAAACCTCTCCTAAGCAAAAAAGATCGCAGCACCCTATCCCCCTTCTTCTTCTTCGTCCCATCACCTACAACTTCTCTGAATTCTGCAAAACAAAAAAATTAAACTACAAAGATCCATTCTTCTTCTTTTTTTCCTCGCATCAGGCAAACCAAAAACAAAAAAAAAACAAATACCAAAAACAAAAAAAAACAAAAAAAAACTACCTGATCTTCTTCTCTAAGCCATGGCCGACGAATCTGAATCTACCACCACCACCACCACCACTTCCACAGTTGAACAACCCAGCCCTTCTATCTCTCCCCAATCTACAACTCATCTACTCAAGCTTACCCGTCATAATTATCACTTATGGTGAGCACATATTCTCCCGTACCTTCGCGGACAAGGTATTTACGGTTATGTCGACGGTTCGATCCCCAAGCCGGCAGCTACCATCACTGCCGCCGACGGACAGGTCTCCCCCAACTCTGCATACGTAAATTGGCTGAAACAAGACAACATAATCCTCTATATTATCACATCCTCCCTCTCTGAAGAAGTCCTCATGCAAGTATATACGGCGACGTCGAGCAAGGAAATTTGGGACAATTTACAGACTTGTTTTTGTTGAAGAGTTTTTTGAAACACCAGAAGAGTTCGCTACTATTCAGAGTCGAAGTACCTCCCACTTGAACAGTTAAACGGTTGTATCCTGGGAGATAACTGTACATCCGTGGGTACATGCCGGCACTACAAGAAAAAGTGATTATAATGAGGGGAATTTTATGACGGGAGAAAAATTTCGTCATTAAAAGGTTGTTTTAATTATGGTTAAAAAAATTGATGACGAACTATTTTTTTCTGTCATTATTGATCCAGAATTCCCGTCATTATGGCATCAAAAACAAAGTCCTCTCACTATCGTAAATTCTTTTATTTGTAATATGTTTATTTCTTAAAATCTTAATAAAAAAAACCCTTTTTAGAAGAAAAAAAATCCTTTTTATAATAATAATTAAACATATATATCAAAAACATTTCTCTCTCAAACACCACCCCAACCCCCAAATTGACGGATCCCCAAAATCACCTCATCGTTCGACCTAACCTCTGCCTTCTGCGTAACCTCCACCTTCTTCAACGCTCCTCCGCCTTCTTCAATCCTCTTCCGCTTTCACCTCTCTCCTCTCTCACGAGTCTTTCCTTTTCCGGCTAGGTAGCACATTTCATCGGAGTTGGGCAAATAAGGAAAGTCCGATCTAGTATTAGTTCTTCTTTCCCATTCTGTATCTTGAGTTGGAATCTAGCGAGGCATCGGAGATCCACGAACTAAGAAAGTCTAATCTTGTTGTAGCTCTTTTTTCCTGTTCTATAGCTAGATCTGGATTTCACAGGTACAAGTTTCGTTGGTATTGTCGTCCTAACTTTTTTAAATTAGTTAGATAAATCATTTTGTTGAATCTTTACATCAAATTAGTTGTTTCTGCTTCACTTGTTACTCCTTTAATCTATTCAATTGTTTATCTCGTTTTATGTAAGCAAAAAAAATGTGGCATTTTTTTCCAGTAAATTGATTTGTGCTATGTATACCTTTACTATCCTTTGAAGGATTGTAAAGAGCGGTTATGGCTATTTTGCTAATACAATTGAAATTGTCTGATCATATTGTTCTTTTTTTATAGCAGGCAGTATTTTCAAACTGGGATGATTTTTTCTGGCAAACAGAGGGAATTTGTTGAATTTGACCTATATATAGCACCTTGGTGTTGCAACACCATGTTAGAATTTCTTTTAGCTTTATATTCTTTTGTAGTGGTGGTTTTGTTTTCTTACATTTCAAATATGTTACAAATATATCATTTTACTTCAGAAAAGAGCTTGAGAAGCTCATATATTACTATCATAGATTTAATAAACATATGTTAGTGGTAACCTTCTTTTCATGATTAGTTGGTTCCTTAAAATGTTTAAATACTGTGAATGATATGGAACAATCCATTTTCTACTAAGACGGAGAGCAATCATCTCTTATAATACAACAAATTCTGAAAATTAGTTACTCTTTGGTAAATATTTGTATTTTTTACTTGGTGTTAGAAAGTAGAAAGCATGCACGTAGTCTTCATGCTTGATTCAATCTTCATGTTTATCATGATATAATGATCCAAGATCGGAAAATTTATATTGGAATTGCTTTATCAAATGGCTACACTAAATAAAGTATTTAATCGTGGACTCGGGACCTTATTTGCTGGGGCCCTTGCCTTGGGCTTTGCTCAGCTGTCTATTTTAGCTGGACCATTTCAAGAAGTTCTAATTGTATTCATTATCTTCATTACAGGACTTCCAACTCCACCCCTGTTTTTACTTATTTTTCGCTTTACCAAAATCAAATCAGCTTTATGTCTGATTTCTGTTTTTTTGTTTTTGTTTTGGAATTCAGCATTGCTTGCTTGCTACTTGAAATTGTTTCCTGAAATGAAACAATATGAATATGGGTTCCGTGTCTTCCACTTGACATATTGTATTGTGTTGCTTCCTGGGACTTTAGCTTTTGTCCAAACATCTAGCTATTTCCAGGCTGCTGCTAATCATGGTACGAGCTGGTGTTTGTTTGGTTGTAAATGTATGCGTATACCCCATTTGGGGCAGGTGAAGATTTGCACAAACTAGTCTTGACAAATTTTCGGAATGTTGAAGGTGTGGACTTTATGACCTTTGTAAGTGTTTTTATTCCTCTTATGCAAGCCTATACTGTTTTGTACACTAATGATGATTTGTTTGACTACTACATGCATGACTTTTTGTAGTCTGTGTCAAAAGCTTTCCATACTTTTGGTTTTTCTTTAGGCTATTCATCTCACTCCAAAAGATAATGGAAAGTGATATGGAGTGCTTCGAGCTATGCAGCTTGCAAGACAATGTAACTTTTGACAGTCTGTGATGGTACACTTTTATAGTCGTGTGAAGAAGTGCATTTTTTTTTTAGAAGAGAAGTGCATTTTTTAAATGAGTATTTTCATGTTTTGTTCTGACACTTGGACTTGTGGAAGAACCAGGAAAGTTTGTCGTGGCATTATCTCCTGAGATATTGTTTTCAATGTATACAGAGATTTTAGAAGGAAGTCCTGGTGTTGAAAAGACCAATTTATTCGGTTCATGTAATAGAGAAATCGAAAAATTCGGTACGGTTACGGTTAGTGCTCCTGTTTGTGGAACTATCAATACTCTTGTTTAAAAATGAAATACAAGTTGGATTATAGTATTCGCAATGGCAGGTCGAATCCCTTAACTTAGTTATAATTGTTTTTTTCATCAAGTATAGTTTATTAAGCTACGACTTTATGTATTCTACTTCAATTTTCAAGAGAATTTAATGGTTGTTTTTGTTGTAGCCACAAACTGCAACTGCATTTCAAAAAGTGAAGGTTAAGGAGATAAAGTTTATTGATGACATGCTTCAGAAGAACATATTTTGGGGCAAAAGTATGTGGTGTTCCTCTCATCGTGTAATCTAAATAGCGTGTATATATTCTGTTTTAGATTTAATTTTTAGTGTTTTTCATGTAGGATGGTGCATAATATGATTATGGCACAAAAGCACAAGAAGTTTTAGGCCAGGTGAAGGGCAAGTATGTATCTCTGGCTTGTGTGATATGCTATATTTTTGCATTTGTCCTTCTACCTTTTCCATTTTAAGCTTCCTTTATGGAACTTGGAGTGTACTTAGTGGAGGAGGTAGTGTTCCCGGACCATGTGTGGAGTGAACTTAGTGGAGGATTATGTTGCAGCTTTTTGTAGCGTGGTGTATTTAATGGTTTTGATATAGTAATATTTCTTTGTAATGACTGATTCTTGCATGGTAATTAATGACCACGTTTTCACTTATTAATGACGGTAATCTCCGTCATTAACGGATAGAAACTAATATTCAACTTTAATTTTAATGAGAGACAAATAGTATAATAATGTGGAAATTACTCATCACTAGAAATATTTTTAATGATCGTCTAATCTCGTCATTAAAACCTTGATATCTTTAATGACGAGGCTAGTTCTTGTCATTGAATGCTTTAACTAGAAGGGAAACTATGAGGGGGGCATGAGGGGGATTTCCCGTCATTAAAAGTCTTTAATGACGAGAAAATGACATATAATGACGGGAATTCCTGTCATTAAAACTCATTTTTCTTGTAGAGCAAATTTGTCTTAAGATTGTTGTGTTGAAATAGTGTCATGAACCCAATCGGGTTGGTCCGGATCCGACCGGATCGGATCATTTCTACTATTTCCTTATGTTTATACATATGATAAATGGCTTTCATGTTATTATATATTTGTTCATTTAACGAACCAATTATGATATTGTATATGTATGATAACATCCCTAGTGTCAAACTCTGAAAGGGAAATCATAATGGTGATTATGGTTGATGAGATCTCGACTCACTTTAAAAGGTTTGATACTTAAATGTCTCTAGTCGCATGTGCTATTTAATGGGACATTAGCAGTACGATTAGACTAGCATGTAATAGATGTCTTATTGAAGATAGGGATATATCTCGTCTATCGAAGTGTAGTGACACTTGGACTGTACGTGGACGTGTATTGGAGAATGCATACGTTAGACCGACTCACTTATTTTATTAAGTGTCACACTGTGTGGTAGTTGTGTAATTATCCTATGACCGGAGTCTTCAAGACATCACGATGTGGATTGTCATGCTTTGATACTATTGAGGTTTCCCCTAGCCCTAGGGCAATAATACGGTGGTGATTGAGTATGATATTGAAGCATGCGTAGGATTCATGTTGCTTGTCCGGAAATCACGTATCCTATGATTATGAGTAAATATCCGAAAAGGCCTTCTTATAAGGATTGTCTTACTTTCGTGAATCTTTGCAAAGTGGAAGTAAATGAGTTACTTCGAGAGAGCATGACATCCAGATTATAAGATACGGTCGTTAATGTATTGACACTCGAGATACGACCGTATGGATATTGTCGCAGCGATAGGATTCTATTTACATGATAACCGTTTCACATGAAAGGTAGTAGTCAATGCATTTGACTCTTCCAATAATTAGGAGCCATGGCGTTTTGCTATATGCTATCCATGATCATTAGGTATGAAGGGCATTTTAGTAAATGCACTTTGTGACTACGACCAACCTATTCGGAAGCCTATCGAGTCACACACATAAGAACATCTAGCTGGATTAAAATGCGGTTATAGTGATAACCAAATAAGAAAAGTTTTGTCTCGCTTATAAAGTGTTATAGTGGTAAATTAATATTATTGTATTTATTTATTATGAATAAATATAATACAAGATATTAATTATGTTAATTAATTATATATATATATATATATATATATATATATATATATATATATATATATATATATATATATATATATATATATATATATATATATATATATAACACAAACCCGTGCATAATGCACGGGGTAATACAACATTAAAAATTGCTTAACAACTAAAGATAAATGTACACTTATATTTTTTTCAGTAAGAAAAAAAATGCTTTGTTCAGGAAAATTCCATAACACGGTACAAAATCTTTTCATTATGAAATCATAAAAAAGAGTGAATGAATGTAAGCCTCGTAGCTCCATAATCTTACGATAGGTTGGCAGAGTGAATGAATGTAAGCCTCGTAGCTGCTGAATCCTAACGCACCTCTGGCTACGGCCAAGCATTTTCTGTTATATAAGGGTTAAGTAAATATGGGTAGACTTAGCTTGACTGTTGATCGAAGGTTCTTTTTGAACCTTGTATTTTTGTTTAGTTTCAAGTTTTAGCATCTTAAAGCATTTTTTCAAAGTAATAGTGAAGAAGTTTTTATATAACACTACTTGATGTTAAAAAAAAGGAAGCACAACAGCATCATATTGTTAGTCTTCTATTTAAACCATCAAATTCCTGTGAAGTTTTGAAGAACATGCATTTTACCAACCAAAGGAAATGACTACTTACGCAAGACAATTGAAAAGTTAAAAGAGAGGCCTAAAAAAGACAGTTTAGTTGCCAAGGGGGAAAAAAATCCGTGGCTTGGATCCTTTATTTTCCACATGGGACAGCTTCTAATTAAGCACAACAGAGATCAATTTATTTCCTCTACAGCAGAGGATTTAAGTCCCCTAAGAAGCCACACAATGAAAGCAAAGTATAGACCAAGTCTAAAGGAGAAAACTATAAAGGCAAAGAATTGTAATGGAGAATAAAAGATGCCAAGACCTTCCAAGGTCCACTAACAACGTCGCCAATACAGTTCAATAATAAAGAAAAATCCATGGCAGAGCATCCCAATTTAGCATAAGTTCTAATAAAGCGCCATGGAGAAAAGAATCAATGAGAGGAACGTAGATCCATCCATATTCAAAAGAGGCATCACCAAAATTAAAAGATCAAGCAGTTGTCCATGGCGCTTTATTGGAACTTATGATAAATTGGGATGATCAAGCAGTTGTTCTATGTGCTGATAGAAATCCTCTAGGGTTTACATGTATAAGTGAGCAAAAGATCCGTATGTCACTTGTGTTTTTTCTAGCGATCGCCTCTCTCAATAGGGAAAGTACCTACAACTAAGAGACAAATCCACTATGAATTTCTTCAATAGGTTTCATAGTGAAGAAATACATGAGAGACAAAGTTCTAGTAGTCCTAGAAAAAAAAACAAAACAAAACAAACAAACATATGGCTTACATTTTCCAAAGGATCTTGGACATTAACTTTTATTATTTTCGACGAAGATGATTTATCCGGTGGTGGATGAATGGAGCTCTTGTCTGCATGGAGGATAAAGACATCATTAGCAATTTGGTCCGTTAGAGTCAGACATATCAAGTAATTGTGCTATCATTGAGGTGGATAAATGACAATATATCATTTAAGGAAGAATAAAACTATGTTTACTCGTCACGATATACTCAACGTATATCACGTAATTGAACCCAAAATTTAAAACATATATACACTGAAGCGCTATTAATTCACAACTGCCATCACAAAAGACCTCGCACAATGAAATGCCAATTCAAATGCCTTGTAAGCCTACATGGCCTACGAAATGCCCTCTAGAAAATTTCTTATCCTGTTTTTACAGATTTTTTTTTTGAGGAATGTTTTTACAGAATTTGATTGCTATGCCTACAATCTTTTTTATGGGTCTGATATGCAAAGCTTTTTACATGTTCCCAAAAAAGTAAACAGAATTGATCAAGCTAAAAAAAACACAAAACACAAACACCACATAAAAACAAACCCCATAACAATCAAGAATTTCGAATAATCCTATAATCGGGAAAAAAAATTACAAATGATAACACACAAAACAAAAACAGAAAAAAAAAAAAAAAAATGCTTCTCAATTGAATTGCAAATTGATAAGAAGAACTCAATCAATACAAAGAAGAGAGGGCGCTCAAGCAAGAAACTTATAGAAGGAAAGTAAATACCAGCTAAACATGAAATCAACATAAGACCGAAGAGGAAAAGCACTTCCCATTCGCGTGCAAAGAATGCCGCCCCACTGTTCCCATCCGAATAGCATTTCTGCCATCCCTTTCCCACAAAGGACAACAATGAAAACGTTTCAAATTCATTTCATTTAATTTTAGGTTGAAAATTTGAAATATAATAACTTGAAGTTCTACTTACACAACAGTATAGATGGTATCCCCAAATATTGAGTAAATCTTTAGCAGGTAGCACTAATAAACCAAATCCTCCAATTACATTCTTCTGATATCCATGCAATCACTACTTATGAGCACTAATAGATTAGATTTAGCACCTCTGAGACATCTAATTACCACTTGAAAATACTTATTCCATCTATGCTCATGAAAGTCTGAAGCCAAATCAAGTATCCGAATGGTCAAAAACATGTTACTAAAACATAATGTGGTAAAAAAAAACATGATCCAGTAACTGTGTTGAAAAAGGTCAGCTATAAGATTTTTTTTTTAAAATCATTTGTTTTCAGTAAACTCAATTTATGAAAAAAAAAATTGATTTCTCACTACTTCAGAAATTGTAGGACTTCGGAAAAAAGGCATAATGGGTCGGCTATATACCTGGATGGAGACAATAATCTGCTGATCTTGGTCGGTGGCCGATAATTTACCTCTGATTTCGCCTCATCCTTGTACAGCTCCTATAATATGCTGATCTTGATAATTAAGGGTTCAAACCTGCAATGGGTGTAATTTTTGGTGATGCTTCAGAACAGGGGGTTGTGCTTGATAACCACCAGCTAAATTTGCATTCGGCGCTTAAACAAAACCAAACGGTTGCGCACCACCAGACAGATCCATTGTTTGATTAATTGGAGAGACATGACCAGATGATTTTGCAACCGGCGAAGCGGTATTATGTGTCTTGATTGGGAACTGTTTAAGAACCCCAATAGGATCACATCTTTCAAGAATCACATCCAAATCGATGATTAAGATAATCCTGCCCACAATCAAGCAAAAGAATTCAGTCAAATAATTAAGACACCTTGACAAACCTAATTAACTACAGCATTTGCACAAATCATAAAAGTTGACCATCTAGTCAGGTATCAGGCTCTCAACTTTACTTTTCTAGTTTTCTCGTATTCTTTTCTCTCTAAAAAAAATTACCATCTATCAAGGTACCTCAACCTCACTTCCTCTCTCCTTCCAACTATCCCAAAAAAGGACCCTTCCCGATAAACCAACTTAAAAAAAATCTCAAAACTTAACTTTAATTGAGAATCCTGAAACTGGGTTGGCCAGGAATTAGTAAAGTGAGTGATAATAGTAGATACCTGTGAGTCAAAAGAGACATGCATAACCCCAATCTGTTAATCAATCAATTAGAATCACCAAAACAGCTAGAAGAAAGACTATTGTTTATGATTCATGAAGCTAATAAAGATTGATTCATTGAGTCTCAGCAAGCCACCACTTTCAACCATCTCTTCCTCCGCTAATGAAAGTTGAACCATTTACCGTTGTGTCTCCCGCCGGTTTCAACCCTCCCTCCCGGGGTGGAGTACAAATAATTTTAAAATGAACAGAATTTCCTTATCACCAAAGTGCATTTACTGGGAGAGGTTAGCACAGTTACGGGAAGGGTTGTTCGCGTGTGTGAATATCAAATATTTATACTATAGATTATATATAGATACCTTTATGAGCAAATGCACGGAAATAACGGAAGCTTCTAAAGCTATCATTAACTTAAATTTGCAAACAAACATACTTATACACATAAATATTTAAAGGAACCTGAGATTGACGGTGGTGAAGAGATTTCACTTATACATTAAATGAATTGTGCCACTGCGAATAGACAATCACTGGAGGCAAATCTTCATCCTTTCCTCCGCTGCAATAGTTAAAAGTGAATCAAGCAGAATAATGTAGCAAACCCCAAAAGTATAACTCCCATAATAAAAAAACCTGAAGAAAAAAAATACAATTACACAATCTCAGATAAGCCAGCTTCGGGGAAATCCATGTTGCAGATTGAAATCTTCAGAATTCTGAATAATTTCATGGATAAAAATATCAAAATTGATCTTACGGTATAGCTTGAAGGCAAAACAATCAAAAAATAACAGTTTAACATAAAAAAAATGCTAATTAATCGATGCTTCGATGGAGCAACAACAACCGAAATTATACTTTTGTTTCATACAATCATATGGAAGAAGAAGAAAAAACGAAAAAACCGGTACCGAAATTATACTTTTGTTTCATATAATCATACGGAAGAAGAAGAAAAAACGAAAAAACCGGTTACAATTGAGCGAAACAAAAATAGAGGGCTGGTAAGACAAAAGCACGATCGGTAATCCCATTGCCGCAAAGCAACCTGCAAGAAACACGTTGATTGTTGTTCTTTATCGCCCTGTTCATTGCGTCCGCTAATCTTTCCATTGATTCTGCTGTTTCTGAACTGAAAGGTGTAGGATTGTTGTACGAATAAATTGATTTGATTTAGATGTAACAAATTGGTCGGCGATTAGTATGCTTGGATTTGAAATCAAGGATGGATGATGCCGTTTGGATTGATGCCAGGATTTATGGGAGGGTTTTTTTTTTCTTTTTCTTTTTTCTGGAGACCTCGATGAGTGGCGTGTGTTTTTTATCGGGTCACTTGCGGGTTTGGGTCGGATAATTGCGGGGAAACGGGCTAAATTGCTTCATATATATATATATATATATATATATATATATATATATATATACTAGTAGGAAACCCGTGCGATGCACGGAGGAACGTAAACACTGAAAATAAATAGTAAATAAAAAAGATAATCGCCTCTAAATTTCAAGTCAGTTTATTTTTTTTAATACAGGTGTAGGTAATGTATGGAAAAATATGTGATACATTAAGTATTGAGTAATGATAGTGCCACAATTGATTATGATGTGGAACCTATTGAATCATTAGGGAGGAATTTCCCATTAACAAATTCCTAGTGGATAAATCCTTAATCTAATAAACACTTCAGACAAAATGCATTGTTGTCATCGTTTGTCTCTTTAACAAAGAGAAGATCAATGGAAACAAACTTGCCAGGAAGACCAAAGATTTCATCTATTTTGCATATATGTCTAGCATGTTCAACAAAAAACAAATAAAAGAAATCCATGATAAATAAACCTGCATGA
Organism: Gentiana dahurica var. dahurica; assembly: GCA_024500145.1. Classification (NCBI taxonomy): domain Eukaryota; kingdom Viridiplantae; phylum Streptophyta; class Magnoliopsida; order Gentianales; family Gentianaceae; genus Gentiana; species Gentiana dahurica. The sequence continues at coordinate 46,261,940 of CM044897.1, forward strand.
ACCAATTTTTATATACCATAAATTCTATAGAAGTGATTGTTAAAGGTAATTGCCTATGAACCAAATATTGTGTATAATATAAATTAAAAATTAAAAAAAAAAACATTTTTTAAAGTTTGAGTGGTATCATTTTGCAAGTTCCTTAGCTACGAAATATAAACGTTTGAAGAGGTGGAGGGAGAAGGACCCTTTTTCATCCTTATATTGACCAAAACTCTTAATGCACAATGTTCAGGGATAAAAAATCCTCCAATGCTACTGAAGCTTTTTCCCTGATGTTATTATGTAAGTAGCCAGGCAAAACATGAGCACCAACGATAGTGCCGAAACACTCAAGAGAGAAAAAAAAATGTAATAAGGGCTCATGACAATGAGTTTCAAGTAGCTTTATCATTATATGAAAATCCCAATCTACTAAAGTTCAGGCGTATTGTCTTTTAGAAAAAATTAAGGTCAATAACCAAATCAAAGAATCCTAGCAACATGGTAAATTTCAGGGAGGGCGAGTGATTAAGTATGTCAAAATAACATCACTTGTTCATACTCATACATTCATATCTAGCTATATAGAAAACTTCAAGTCAATGTTGCGGATCCCTGCACAATCAAGACATAAGTGCATAGAAAATATATTAGTACCAATATATGAGTACCTTGTAAGAAAAGTAATTAGAGTAAGTCTCCCCAGTATTTCCTCCATCAAGTAAAAGGCCTTTGGCTAAACAAAAACAGAAGTTCCTTGTAGTTTGTTATGTCAATATGAAAGAGGACATACATGTCAGGGGGTTGTAAGAAACCGTAACTGCAGATCAACAACAAAAAAGATCCTGGAGTAAAGACCAGTACAACTAAATAGGGTGAGAACCATCCTGGAGAAACCGTACATGCAGATCAACAACAAAAGAAATCCGTTCCCACAACATTCAACTTTACATTGCAAAACCAAGTTTTTCAAGTGACTAAATTGTTGCAGTAAATGCATAATGTTCTTGTTCACATAAACAAAACCCACAAAAACAAACATGCTAAATGTACTCGCTAAACTGTAATAAAATGCGGCACAAAATATCAAAAACATTAAAGAAAGGTTAAAACCGCACCATATGCAAGTTGAAATGTTTAACCGTGAGCAGAGGAAGCATTAACCTCTGACTTTGACTTATCAGATTCTTCCTCTTCAGCATCACCTTCTTCAGCCTGTGTTTGTAGATCGAAGTAGCAAATGAAAACAAAAGTTTTTTTTTTTTTTCAATTTTCATACATCAAAAATGGAAATTGGAGAGAAAACGGTGATGAATAATTGAATTAAAGGGACCTGTTTCTTGTTGTAAGCCAAACAATTTCTTTTTCTCAAGTTTTACATTTCTATATACGCATCATCTATCGGCTCAATACATTCAGATTATATATGATCATAAATCATATGCATTATGCAACTTTTTTTAAGGTGAAGTCATAAGGTGAAACACATATCAATCAATGGACCTACTACACGATTAATAATTTACATATATGTAATGTACCATTTGATGAACCAAGTATTTCCTCACAATTCAGGCCAAACTCGTCAGCAATTTAATACCTGGTCATATTGGCTAATTAAAGACAAACTGATAAGAAAAAAAGAGTGGTTAGTGGTGGACAAAGTACCTAATTCATTGTGAATCGGATACCACTTTGTGGTACATGTCATTACACTTTCTTAGTGAGAATTAGGGTTCGATTCTCAATCCCCGCCCTGAATAAAAATCCCTAAAACCTTCCTTAAATAAAAAATAACAATAATAAAAAACCCTAATTCCTTCAATTGTGTGTTGATATCATTTGACAATCAACATAGTAAAAACAATTAAATTAGTTATCAATGGAATCCTCCAAACATCTTCACAAAGTTAGCAACAGGAAAACAAAAAATTGGCACAAAAAAGCACATGTTGAATGATTTGATAAAAGGGATTACCAGGGAAGGAAGAAAGAACAAAGAGCCGGCATTTTCGGCCGGCCAATGGCCGTCGGAAAACTGCAAATCTGAAAGGAGGTGGACAGCTCTGCGTAAAGCAGTGGTGGCCATTTGGTGGTTAATTTCCAGGCCATCGTCTACCTTCACTGCTGGTATGCTTTGCTTGAAATTCTTTTCACGCAAAAACTGTCCAAATAGAACCAATAGACATGTAAATCAGACCCCAAAAAAAAAAGTAAACATCGAAGAAAAATCAACAGTGGAAATAATTAACTTGATTCAAGAATACAATGTATAAATTTATTCATGAAAATGAATATGAACCCAAAACAGAGTTCCTTTCACAGTAAAAGCATTTATCGGTAGTTCAAAACAATAATCAGCCACCACACCTGCAAAACATGATAATAAAAAAAAAACAATCTCAAGAAAAAACACAAATAGAACCACCTTGACAGCTTCCATCGGCAAAGTATCAAGCGTCAATAGAGTATGCATGAAATATATAGATTGAATCAATCAACTCGTCTACATTATAGACAATTTCATTACCCCGTGTACGAAGTACTATGTGTAATCTGAATTGTATCTCAAAACCTGTCAATCAAGAGTATTAAAAAAACCATTTGGTTTACACATTAAAAAAGAACTTGGTTCAGGAATAGAAAGTATAACTTCTTCATTATATTTTACTCCAAGACTCGAGCTTTTGAACCACTTTATTCAAAACGAAACAAAGATTTCCAATACCGTGATATCTACACAATAGTGGTATAGGTATAGAAAAAAAAAATCAAATGTATAATCAAACATAATCAATTTGAAATAGCTGATGTCGGTTGTGGACTCGAAAATCGTCATTCTAGACTGAAAAGCAACCATCTCAAGTCTCAACCTCCAAATTCGTCATCTCAGAAATGTTTGTCTCGCAAAGTCTTGAATGACAATAAGCAGAAGAAAAAAAAGAAAAAAGAAAAAAGAAACACGTACACGTCGAGAGTCACCGCCGGAGCCAACAGGAGAAGACAGAATACCAAGCGCGAGAATAAATAAAAGCACAATCATCAGCATAAGCAACATTGAAAGAACCAGCACCACCGTCATTGATTCTTTCCCTGATGCCGACTTCTCTTAGCTTTCGGCATAATTGAATCAATTGCTATATAACCTAGAACACAAAATTCAAATTCCACGCAATGAGCAAAATTGTCTGAATTTGCCAGAATCGAAATTTCTTGACCAATTGCACGATGCCCATATGTTTTAGAAGAAACGTCAAATGCACCATCATTCTATTTTCTCTACAAATTACTATCATACTAATTTTCAATTCTTCGCCGGTTTCTTTCCAGCGTCCGTCTTCACAGCAAGCCTAACAAACATCAAAAACCAGTTCAAAAACACAAATCGACAAATTAAAACCTCAAAAACACAAACTACATACATATCAGTTTACTCACTTGGTATCAGCCTTTCCCTTCATAGCTACAAACTGCAAAAACAAAAACAAAAAACCGATGAGAAATTGATCGGAGACAGTGTAAACCGGCCGGTGAGTAAACGGTAGAGAGAAGATAATCAGAAAAAGAGAAGAGATATATGCTTCGAAAATTGAAACACAGAAAATTGATCAACACAGAAAGAAGGGAATAGAATAGTGGGGTAGTGTGACGGTTTGGGATGGAGCCATGGAAAGGAGTTTGTGTGATAATGGAGTTTGGGGGGTTTGACTGTTTGGGAGGTTTGGAAAAGCAGAATAGTGGGGTAGTGGGATTAATTTTTTATTTATTTTTAATGTTTTTTTTTATCATGTAGGTAAACCGGATCACGAAACGGGTCAATTGGGTGAAAAACGGGTCAATTGACGGTTTTTCACTCTGAAATATAATATAAGTTATATCTATACTATATATATATACATGAAGGGATTTAACCCAATTACCCGCTAATTGACCCGGAAAAAACACATGAAAACCCGTTTTCAAAACCCGGTTACCCGCTAAAAATAAAAGAAAAAACCTTATTAAAAAAATAACCCACCCCTCCTACAACTACCTCTCCACAAAAAACTACCCAATCCCACTCTATATTTAAACTGCCTCACTCTTCCCACTCTTTTTACTTCCACCGCCCCACATTTTTTTTTCCCCTCACTTCTTCATCAGTCATCACCTGTATCTGGTTTCCAAAACAAAAAAAAAAATTTCAGAAAATCAGTTGTTCCATTCCCACGTTCTTCTATGCCTATTCCTACTATCCCACATTCTCTCCCACTTCTGGACCGGTTTTAATTCGCCAAACCATCCATCTGACCCGCTTCTTTTGTACATAATCCTTACATTTTTCGGCTGCAACAACTCCCCCAACCCACTAATTCACATCACAGAACCACCCACGTTTTCTCTACTGTTACCCACCCCAAATAAACCCCACAAGTATGCTTCCAAAACAAAGCCAGATCCAGATCTATCCACTATTTCTCAACTAATGTCAAGAAATGAAAATTTCAAAATCAAAAAGAAAAAAAAAAGACCTAAAACTCACCGTAATTCGATTGAAGATGCTGCCAGAATGTAAATGTGCCGATGGTAGGTGTCGGAATTGAATTGAAATCACAACGGTGTGTTTGCCTATGGTCTATTTTTCCATCCCCTTCCTTTATTGTGCTAATTTGTTGTTTTTGATTTATTTTAATTCGATTGAGCCGCCGGTGCAGGTGACGGAGCCAATCCCTTCCCATATGCCGTAGCTGATTTGAACAATTGCCATAATTACAGCGGTGAGGAAAGGAAGTGCAGAGAATCTGATGGAGATCATGGTGTTGCGAGATTCAAATGAAAGATTTTTCAAAAAAAAAAAAGAAATCGGGCGGCTGCCGGAGTGTAAATGTGCCAATGGTAGGTGTCAGAATTGAATTGAACTCACATTGCCTATGGTCTATTTTTCCATCCCCTTCCTTTATTGTGCTAATTTGTTGTTTTTAATTTATTTTACCAATTTTGTTTTTTGTTTTAGCAGTTTTGAGTTGATTTTGCTAATTTCTTCCCCTTCATTTAGTCTGCACATTTCACATTTGTTATTTTTGGTTTTAATTTATTAATTATCTTATTTGGTATTGTTTTAGGAGCTTGGAGCTGATTTTGTTCAATATGAGCATCCAATTGTATTTGACTGTTGAAGATCAGGTGAGTTCAACCAGTTTATCAGATTCTTTACCGATTTCAGCTTTTGTGAAGTAGTATTTTTTATTTAATTCCTTTGATTATTGACCTGGATCAGATGAAATGTGTGGGCAAATTCGACGGGGCACTCAGTAAAAATCGGTTCTTGAAGGTATTTTGTAGCATTCTCTCTATTTTATTTATTTGCAAATAGGTAAAATGAGGAGAAAGATTGCGAACCCATGTATTATCCTACTTGATTGCCCCCTGGAATACAAGAAAGGTGAGAGCCAAACAAATGCAGAATTGATGAGAGAAGAAGATTGGAGTGTACTATTGAAAATGGAAGAAGAATATATCGAGAACCTCTGCGTGCAGATATTGAAGTTCAAACCCGATTTAGTAATCACACAGAAGGGGATTAGTGACCTTGCATGCCATTATCTGAGCAAGGCCGGTGCCGCATCCATCTGAAGGTTAAGAAAGACTGACAATAACATGCCATTATCTGAACGGACCTGATGAGTTGCAGGAGTCTGATGTTGGTACTGGAGCTGGTCTCTTTGAGGTTAGGAAAATAGGGGATGAGTTTTTTTTGCAGTTATTGAAGATTGCAAGGATCCAAAAGCTTGCACCGTATTGCTAAGGGGTGCCAGCAAGGATTTGTTGAATGAAGTTGAAAGGAATTTACAGGTACTTTTTTCCCCTCTTTGTATTGCATGTCTATCCTCCATTTATGATTCACATTTAAAAATTTTATGTGTTCTTTTACAGGATGCAATGTCTGTGGCCAGAAACATCATCAACAATCCAAAACTTCTACCTGGTGGTGGGGCAACGGAGTTGACTGTCTCTGCCATGTTGAAGCAGAAGAGTTCATCTATTGAAGGAATAGAAAAGGTTGGTTTTCGTGTTTGATTTTTACACTTTTTTGACTGTTTTTTCCAAGGACCAATTTATAGGTCGTATTTAAAATCCAGTCAATTCAGCTATGTTTTTATATAGAATAGTAATGTTGTCATCCATGGTAACACATTGGCTATATGAAGCTGCTGCAATTGCTTTCGAACCTATACCCCAACTTTGGCTCAAAATTGTGGAGTGAATGTGATTCGCACAATGACTGCGTTACAAGGACAGGTTAGATCTTTTCCCATCTTAGTAAGCATTCTTACTGTGGTAATTTTTCTCAGTTTCAGTCAGAGGTGATATTAGACATAAGTTCCTCATACAGGTATTTTGCATTGCAGCATGCAAATGGAGAAAATGCATGGATTGGCATAGATAGGAACACTGGTGAAATTACTGACATGAAAGAGAGGAAGGTACGTACATGATGCCACTGTACCTCTTCCTTTCATTTTCTGGCTGCTATTTTAGTTCATCTTGCACATCGTTCAATATGCTTTAGGCTTCCCACTCTCAATCTGAATCAATAGTAGAGCTATGCCGGGAGAGCAAGTCTACGAGTAGCTTATGCGATCTTCTAATTGTCACGTGTCGCGTTCTCACATTTACCTTAATCTTGCAACAATCCATAAATTTTTATTCAGTTGTGTTTTCTCATCACTTTGTATTTAATTTGTCTATTAAGAGGTAGAGATTTATGTATTCTCAATTTGGATGGTGTAAGTTATCTAACCCATTAGGTTATGAAACTATGGAACCTTATGCAAAGTATTATAACTCAGGGGACATGAAAGTGTTCTTTACCTATGGGGCTAAATAAGTGGAGTACTGTTTATTACTAAGTTTGGCTATTATTCTTGCAAAAATGTATTTCATATGTTACATGTTCGAAACTTTGATTAGGTTGTTGATGTTTTGGTCAAGGCTAACTGCATTGTGAAGGAATTGTATCTTTCATGGATTGTGAAATGCTCGCATAAGATAAAGTGATGTTTTGGTTAAAGAATAGCGATGCCCTGTCATGCTACGGAGGGGAATCTAAAGTTAGGTTTGCGGCATATCAAATGATTTATATTGTTCCATGTTTATGAAAACTTTTGAATGTTTTAATAAGCTCAGGTGTTGTTATAGTTATTAAGAAAACGGGGGAAGGGGGTGGTGGTCTGTTTGGGGTTGTGGGTTTGGTTTTTACTGCAAATTTCCATTTTGGAATGCATGACTATAGTCAAAGTAGTAAACCATATAATGAAATTTTGATTTATGTGAATAAAGGATATATGTTCTTTGCCTATTTCACCAACTGTTTCAATCTTATGACTTAAGTGTATAACTCCCTTTTTTTCACAATCAATATATACACAATGCTTTTAGGTAAAAATTTTGTATTCAAACAAAGTAAATTGTTGCCTACATATACAAATACAAAATTTCAATAATCATTTCATTATTCACACTATCCCGTGCATTGCATGGTTTTTCCACTAGCGATTTTTTGGTTAAAGAATAATGTATGATCCTCATATATTTACGATGGTTCACATATTTTCTTTTTCATTTGCCCATATTATACTTAGCAATTTCAGAAAACTAATTCGTTTTCAACAGCTTCTGGATTGGAGAATTATGTTGATACACTTTCACGGAAGGCAAACTTGAATTCAAATCAGACAACATGACCTCTTATTAGTACGATATATTATTCATTCTTTTTACATTACACGTAAGAATTATAAACATACATGATGTACATATTACCTCATCATAAGTTTCAAATATAAACACAACATTTTTGTAACATATCATTTTCCTTTAATACTCAATTTCAAAGTTTACGTTTCTTGAGATATATATATATATATATATATATATATATATATATATTTTCAAAATAACCGTCAATTAGCCCAATTAAACCAACTGACCCGAAAAATGACCCGTTTTCTTCCCTTACGCCCGAACATTTCTCCGTCCATTTTGCTCCACGATCTGCTCATACACCATACACATTTTTCTAAACCCTATTTCCTATCTATAACTCCTGCCGCCCCCAGCCGAGAATTCTCTAGAAAGACCCACTCTCCTCAACCGTCCTTATCTCTCCCACTTACCAAAAAACTGTCATAGCTCTCTGCAAATTTCCTTTGCTCTTCCATATTTCTTCATCTTCTTTTGAAGGAATCAAATGGATCTATTTTCTGCTCTCTCACCATAAACAGCTATGAAAGAAATCTATGGTGCACATCTCTTCTCGATAAAAGCTCTCTGTTTGACCGAAGTTGTCTTCTTTCGGATTAAAGATCAAGAACCTTTCGGTTCTATGATTCTCTTTCTCACCGGAAATAGCTCTGTGATGGAAAGATGTGCTCTGCAACTCGTGACTCTTCCAGATGCCATATCTCTGCTCATGTGGTCCGTGAAGGCGGAGTACCTTTCATCTGACACCATGCTGAGGCCGATGAAGACTATATCTGAGGCCAGTGATGTCCTTTCCTCATTTTGCTGCTGTTTTCTCAGAAACTTGAAACCCTAACAAATCTCCGTTGCCGTTTCGAATCGATCTTCCATTTTGCAGTAAAACGCGGCCTCCTCTCTTCGATTCTCAGTGATTTTCGGTAGTTAGACCCTTCATCTCTCCATTATCTGAGTCAAACGCACACGTTTTGATTAGAAACGGGAAGACTTAATTTACGGGGCTGATTTGGTGAAATCCTTCTACTCCTATCTCTTTTCTGTTTTGTGTTTGTGTACTCTTGCTATTAACTTCTCTATGAATTTGCAGACTCTTGATAAGGACGATAATATGCCGGTCAAAGCCTATAACCGTTGAGTATTCAAATTGGAATCAGGGATTGATGATTTGGATGCAACCTTAGATAGATTACTACTGAGAAGTAATCTATTCGTGTAACAAAGGTTTTCTTCAATTTGGGTTATATCACTTCATTTCTTTTTGTACTGCAAACTGTTTATATATTGTCTACATCATTTTCCTACAAATTTTTATGAGTTGTTAAATATCACACTTAGATTTTTGACTGCCACTGGTTTTCTTCGGTTTGTTCCCATGTACTTAAATTATTGAAAAGCATGTTTTTATGGAAACTATGAATATGCAGTAAAGATCATGTTTATGCATTATTTTCAGCCTGCAAAGTTTATTAATTTAGAGTGTATCGTGTCTATATGATACTTGATGTTACTTTAAAGTTAAATGTGATTTATGAACTTAAATTATAGAAAAGAGTTTTGTCTCACTACCAAAAATAGACTTTTCCTTCAATTTTACTGTATATGAGAACACTCATGTACCTTCAAAAAAAATTATGGAAACAGATTAGATTTTAGTATTTTTCTATTGGTTTATTGTCATCGTTTATTGACGGGTTAATCTTGCTTTCAAGTTTTTTTTTGTCGAACTATTCAATATATGGCTTTGTTGACATTTAATTTTAACATTTACAATTGAATTTTCATCACTTTTTGTACTTGCTATTCTTAAATCCAATAACAACGACCCTTAGAATCGCAGGAACAGGTTTTGAGTTGATTACGTTGTGTTTGAGCAACTGAATTATACTGAAACATCATCAAGCATCAAGATCGTTGTTCACTCTATGCTTTTTGTGGTGCTCTCTAATTGAGGTTGCAACGTAAATAGCAGCCTACATGCCGGAAAGTGTTAATTCAATTTCTGCGTCCATGACATTTTTGTTGGTTTAATGGTTCTAATTGAATTGCTTACAGGGTGCAGGTAGAAGCTGAATTGAAAAGCCAAGGTGACTGAAATTCATGGTACAATTTTTTCTTCCGAAAAGTAATTATTGGTTTGTTGAATATTAATTTGATTTCTTCAAAAAAAAGAATATTAATTTGATTCATGTGTATAGTGTACGTATATTGCGGATGAATCTGATTATTTTTGACATTTAGATTGCTGGAGATTATGATGACTCCATGCTGATCCAATTAACAATTTCTTATCTAACGAAATCATTTCTCATTCAGATTGATTTTAATCATTTGAATCTTATCTACCAAGTACCACCTTTGATGTCCAGCCAAAACCCTCATCGTCGATTGAAGTAAGCATCTTATTTGTTGTGATGATTTCTGTTTCAGATTTGTTTAAAACACTTTCACCTTATCGGCGGAGGATTTTGAGGCGGAGGGAGAGCACAGAGGCTAGGCTTAAGTTTTCGGTTATTGGGACACTAAATTTCAGGTATTTTAACGAGCCGTAATGATTTTTTCCGTTCATGTCTATCCTGTTTTACTTGCTTGAGCCTTGAAAATGAAGACTCGCAGAGTTCTGAATGGTGTCTACTTTCATGTCCCAGTTGACTCGGTCTACTTTCAAGTCCCAGTAGATGAATTGTCTTCCACATAGTGATCATGAGGTTTTAATACTGTTGAGCTCCAGTTCTGGGCAGGCTCAAAGTCCACTTGATCTATGTATAGATTTGATTTTGTATGATTCTCTATACATGCCTCCAAAAAGGTTGTACCCTGAGACAAAAGAGGGCAACGGGCCATCAAGAGAGGAGTAACTTCAACAATATAACCCAGAGACTGATCCAAAGAACATACTCATACAATTGCCACCTAACCACATTACCTAAGAAGCTTGGTAAAATTTTGTTTACTTCATCAATTTTGGTCAGGGGTTATTCACTAAAGTACTATATGCTTCTCTTCTTCCCTATTTATCTATTTCTTATTTTTCTCTTGGATTAGTTCATTCCTATATCGTATATTCAAACTATTCTCTGCTACTTCCAACTGTCTACAGGCAAGGTAAGTGCTATTTCAGCTTTTATTTAGCATTTATGTCTATATTTAGATGATTGGTTGTTTTGGCAACAAATAAAGGTACTGGCTTTAATCTGTATTTTATCTATTATACGATCTATTTTTAGGTTAAGTTGTGGACATTGCCATCAAATTTTGTTCAACAGATTGCTACTTCTTTGTTCATGTTAAGTCATGAATCTGTTTTATGGTTCATTAGTCTTCTTTTTCTCTGGTGAATTTCGAAAAAGTTGCAATTTTCTCCATTCACTTTTGGATTTTAAGCGACCGATCTTCTTCCAATTAATTAATTTCGAACACATTTGATGATATTTTTGATTTTTTTTACTTTTTGGTTATGGATGAGTCCGACTGTGGTGGTTCACAATCCTTGCTTCCCATGTCTGTGAGATTTTATTTTTTCTAATATTAAATGGCCTTTGGTAATCTATTGATATGGTTTGACTTATGCAGGTTATAATTTGTTTTCTGATTTACCGTTTCTCTTTGTTGCAGATAAGTAATCGTGTAAAGGTAATAAATCAAAAGCAGGTATTCTATTAAATAAAACTCACATGAATTAAATGGATACACGTGTTAGGAAATCATGTAGAAAACCTAGAATGGTTTTCGTTCACGTCAGTGCCAAAAATCGACATGAGGTTAGTTGGTTTTTTACTTCATTTTCTATTGTCTTTACATGAATTATGTGTTTCTCTACATGCATCCTGCATTTTTTTACATGCTCACTACATGTCTTTGTAGTTGTTTTCCATTTGTTTCATTTTGAGGATTTAGGTACGGTTAGTAGGCTCTGGAGGAGAATATGGTGTGGACAAGCGGATATTTCGATTTCGTTGTTGTTCTTAGATGTTCATTTCGTTTTTCATCTATGTCCTGTTGAATTCTGGATCTGATAATTGAAAATGTTGGTGATAAGTTTCCATCAATTTTTTGATATTTCCTGCTAATCAAATTGCAATGTTAAATTGTATACATTTGTAAATTTCATTTTGATTTTTTCGGCTTTGTTAATTATTTTTGGCATATAATGAACATCTTAGTTCTCAGAGTTATTATGTTTATCTTTTGAATGGACTGGACATGGAGCCGATGTCAATAGACAGATCAACTTTTTAAATATAACGTTTTCCGTGCATCGCACGGGTTTCCTACTAGTATATATATATATAGAGGAAGCAATTTAACCCGTTTCCCTTCAATTACCCGATCCAAACCCAGTTTTCCCAACAAAATAAAAAAAAAATTAAAAAACATGCAGATCTTTTTTTATTTTTGTTTTTTTGGAAACAGATATGGATCCTCCTGTCCTTTCAAACCCTAGATAGATTGAGCTCTCATTTCTCAATTCTCAATTTTCATTTCTCCGCCTCCTCGCCTTGATTCTCCCTTTAATTTCGAACCAAAAACCTTTCGATTACTTCATTTTGAATTCCCCTCCAAAACCTCCGATCTGCTCGGAATCTCCGATTGCTCTAGGGGAGTTCAATCTTTGCGAAGAGTCTAGGGGAATTTTCCTGTGAATTGTCATTTTGAGCTGAAAGAAGGTCGTTTGCATTCATGGTGGGTATGGGAAGAGTTTATCACGGAGATCCGTCCAATTTATCATCGGGTTCATCATCGACATCGGCATCAGTAACGCTCTCAACTTCCGTTAACGGTACTCATGATTTTAAGGTTAAGGAGTATTCTCTATCGAAGGGAATGGGGATTGGGAAATATGTGGTTTTGGATGCATTTATGGTTGGAGGGTATATAAATGTATGGGCGCTTTTTGAGATGACACTTAAGCATCATAGCGGTTAAGAGAGACATAAGGTTTGTAGCCATTTTGGGAGGGCATTAGAGAGCAGCCCTTATTCTCTGATATGTCGCGGAAGCATGTGGTTAGTCATATTTTTTGCAAGTCATATTCTCTGCTATGAACATATTGATTCTGAAAATAGTTACATTTGTCTCCCCCTGTAAAAATTTTTTTAACTTCAAGTTTGTAGTTTTTCATTGAGTAAGATATATCTACATGTATTGTACAGTGATTGCACACTGCATTTTGGACTCTTGCAGTGAATTTGAGCGTTTCTTGGTACTTTTGTTGGCACACATGGTTATCAACAAAAGGTATGAAATTGATGCTGAGAATCTGAGAATGATGCTGAAATAATGCAGGCTGAAGACGCGGTAGCTTTGTTATTGAAGCACTCGAGAGGGTACAATGCATTGGACGAGGAGGATATTAGACATGAGACTGAGGATGAACCTCAAGGGAGTCATCATAATAATAGTAGGAGAAAGCAGAAGAAACCTAAGAAAACGCTTTGCCCTGAACGACCTACGTTTTTTACCCCACAATATGATAATGATACCTGGGTTCCTCCAGAAGGTAAACCATTGCATCTGCCGTATTTTTTTTCGACCCGTTTTTCATTCGACTATTTCGAGACAATGGATAATGTTCAATTTGTTTTTGTGAATGTTGTGCTTTATGGCAGGTCAATCTGGCGATGACGCACATCACTGAATGATCGAAATGGATATTAAGCTCAGAAAACCACTCCCTGATGTTTGCTGCAAACTGGGTAGAATTAAATTGACTTAGGTTGACATAAAGTTAGAAGTTTTGTTATTTTCGTCCTGTACTTGGCTAGCAAATTTCTGTGAAGAAACATCTGAAGAGTAGTAATATGCAAAACAAAATTTGTCGTTGTCATTATAAAAACGGGGGTTTGATTTGTAAATGAAAAATACACGAGATAGTGTTATGCGACACTCTTCATCTAGAGCCACTCATTGATAGTGACGGTTTTCAATGAATGATGATTTTTTTAACTCTTCAAGTTTGTAGTTTTTCATTGAGTAAGATATATCTACATGTATTGTACAGTGATTGCACACTGCATTTTGGACTCTTGCAGTGAATTTGAGCGTTTCCTGGTACTTTTGTTGGCACACATGGTTATCAACAAAAGGTATGAAATTGTGGAATCACCCATCATTATTTCAATGCATAATTGGAAATCGATTAGGATTACATCAGCATAACACATTCATGATTTCGGAACATCAATTTATTAATTCTCAAAGGTCACATCTTTTATTTCTCATTTTAGAATATCAAAGTTATGGGCTTTGATATGTCCACTTCATCATTCATGAATCTTATTTTTCTTAGGTGAATCACGAAAAATGACAATTTTCTCTGTTAACTTTTCGATTTGAAGCGACTGATTTCCTTCAAATTAAGTAATATATGTTCAAAATATTTATACTGTTGTAGATAGAAATCCTTAGTCTTCCAATTGTTTTGTGAAATCCAAAATTTTGATTATTTTCTTTTGGGTTGTAGAATATGTGACAATAATATTCGGTATATTTATATTCCTTCCATTTGTTGCGACCATCAAAGGTAGACATTTGTTTATATATAATTTCTTTTTTTGGCATATTTTATGAAGCTTGGTTATTTCTTCTTCAAATATTGATCCTTTTTGTTTGCATATGAAACAGAATCCTCGCTTTACCGGTAAGTATTCTTCATCTTTATAAAGTTTTGTCTGTTTATCTTATGTCAGACATTATTCTGATTTTTATTTTTTGACATAGGTGTCTTGATGAATTGATATTACTATTCAGTAACCTTAAAATCACCGCAATGACTCGGGCTCTTTCACAAACTGATAGTTCTACATAAAAACCCATTCCATTGAGTCTGGTAATCCTGCTGGAGTTTGTAATGAAGATTTATGAAAAGATTCATAGAAAACGTATCGCGGCCCAACACAAGTTTAATCAAGGTAGATACAGTTCTTTGATGCTTTCAACCAACTGATTTTGTTTCATGATCGTTTAATTTTTTATGTTCGTAAACATTCATACTATTTTTTTTCCACATCATCCTCATCAGAAATGTTATTCTATCTGAATGATATTGTAATGTCTTTATAATTTTTTTTGAAATTTTATCATTTCCTGAACATTACTCTTTTTTACAATAAATTCAAAATCATCACTCTGTTGCTTTAAATGTTGTATACATTTTTGGTTGTTATTTGATTTACTTGATTGGTCTTTGCTTTGACATTCTTATTTCTGGATTTCTTTTTTGAATTTGAACTATATTCTACTGCTGTTCCTTACTCCGCGATTGGAGTTGCATTAATTTTTGTGGTGGAATTAAAGTCAAAATGATAGAGTGGCGAGTACTCTGCGTCTTTGATGGTTCGACTTTTGATCTCACTTACTCAATGTCTGGGGTATTTTGCACCAGTTTCTTATCCTCTTCTATCTTCGGTGTGGTTGTTTTGTAGGTGTTTCGTGGTGTCGGCATTGCTGCTATTCCCTTTTATCGTTGCTGCTTTTCACTTTTTGGCTAGTATTGGGAGTGTTTCTTTTTTCAACATATATTGTTCTTGACAAGAGATAATCCCCAAAAGTGTTGCTTTTTGAGGGAGATTCCATAACTTGAGTTCGTTGTTGGGGGCGATAATAGGTAATTTTCTGAATTTATCACCTTCAATTTCATCAGGGTTCGAGATTTTAGTTTAATTGTTGTCCATTGTAAACTTATTCATGCGATTCTTGAAATAGTTGCCCCACCTGTAAGAGCTCGGGCGAACTATGATAATCTAATTAAATTTATTTTAATTGGCAACATGGGTTTGTTATTCATTCTTTTATTATTTAAGTGCTTCAATTTGATTTGAAGTGTATTATAATATAACTTTTGCATTTAGTCATTAGCTTTATCACGTTTTAAGTGGCTAACTTATGCATGAAACTCTTTTTTGTGGATCTTCCATGCATCTCCGTGGGTTTCGTTGAAATCGTATTTTTTGTTTATGACCTACCATTGGTTTTGGTTTCAGGACATATATACATCGCTAATCTGTTTTGTAAATAGTGATATTGAATTTGATCCATTCTTTTTTGCTTTGTTATTTCATTAGATAGGGCATCGAGCATGATTGCTTTTTTTGTCATGTATGGCTGTCATTTCCAGAAAGGTATGAGCAATGACTTCAATGTGGTTATTCTTCATGCCTTTGAGATAATCCTGATGGAATTGTTTTACTCAATGTCTGAATGATTAAAGGTAAATTGTGTTCGGCTCATCAATTGATTATTATTGTTGTATCGTATTTTCTTACATTTTATGTTCTTATGGATTCATTGTAAATATTGATAATCTTATATGTCTTAATGTGGTCCCGTGCATTATGCACGGGTAAATGGCTAGTATATATATATATTGTATATGGCCGAAAATCTGTGTGTGTATGACACACATGGTCTTTTTTTGCTAATTAGTTAATCATGATATTATGTTATGTATTAATATTTGTAATTAATATATATATATATATGTATATATATATATATATATATATATATATATATATATATATATATATATATATATATATATATATGTGTGTGTGTGTGTGTGTGTGTGTGTGTGTGTAATATGTATATGTGATATATACATATATGTAAATTGATTTATGATAATATAATAAAAATATATTTAATATTACATATTGGCTATATATTTCTTGGAAATATTTAATATAAGATATTGAATATTAATGAAATAAATCCAAAAAAGATATTTTTTGGAAATTAATTTTCTTTCCCCTCTATCCATTATCAAGCTTTTCCCAATCAAATTGGGAAGAAAAGTGGTGTCCCCTATTCCTATAAATAGGGAGTTGTGCCAATTCTTTTGTATAATAATTACAAAGTCTTATTTACTGCTAGAAAATTAAGAGAGCTTCCTAGAGAGAGATAAAAGGTCGGTCTAGCAATCGAGTTTTTCTAGTAGCAATCCATTGTGGGATTCCAATGGGTTATTCGTGTGGACTAGCGGTAGAGACCGAACGTTTGGGCGGCTTCGTGCAGAAAATACAATCATAGACAAAACGACGATTTATTTTAGATCATCCAAGGTATGTTCTATGTCTACTTCTTTTATGCTTGTTGCTTAAACGAAGTCGATCCTGGTTAAACGGAAATAAATTTTAAATTCCGATGCGTTCCCGCCTAGATTTCCTAATAGTTGTATCAAAGCGAGCTTCGAGCTTAAGAAATAATCATTAATTAATTTGTGTTGTTAATTTTATCTTTTAAATCATGTAATTAAAAGATGAAATATTTTTTGATTCACAAAACGATACACGACAAGAAAAAAAAACAGATTTGGGTGGTGCTCCGCCGACTGGCGGCGGCACTACCACCGTCCGATGAACGGCGGCGTCGGCAGCCTCCTAGTTGTCGGCGTCGGCTGGTGGCTGCTCGGTGGGTCCTATCTTTTTGTTTTGGAATTTGTGTTTCAATATAGTTCGTAGTTGTGATTGATAATTTCTCTTTGTTTAGTTAATGTCATGTGGCTAACTAATGATTGGGAGATAAGGACAAATCCCCTCTTTGTTACACCAAATCCATTATTCACAACAAGGGTCTAACAGTGGAATAGACTCCAAATCGATTATTCTACCATTCCACTATTTCTGGGTTTTTTTTTATTAATTTATGAAAATGACCTCGAAAAAACATCGAAAAAAATATCAAATAAGATTTCAGAATATAGAGGACGAAAAAAGTAAAATTTTGGTTAAAGAATTACGTTCTTTTGATGTTTAGATCAAAAGACATATTCATTTTTATAATTAAGTAGGAAAGAGAATGCAAGATTCAGTTGAATAAAAGTTGTTCTTTTTCCCATAGAAAATATTCCACTGGACCAAATGCTTATTTCCATAACTATTTTGTCCTTTTTAACATTTATCCCATTAAATTATCACTACAACACTTAATAGTCGAGATAAAACTTTCATTATTTGGTATCACTATAAGCGCATTTTAAACTGGCTAGATGTTCTTATGTGTGTGACACGATAGGCTTCCGAATATGTTGGCCGTAGGCATAAAGTGAATTTACTAAAATACCCTTCACACCCAACGATCATGAATAGCGTCTAGCAACACATCATGACCCCCCAATCATCGGAAGAGTCAAAAGAGATGACTACTACCTTTCATGTGAAACGGTTACCGTGTATATTGAATCCTATCGCTATTACAGTATCCATACAATTGTATATCGAGTGTCAATACATCACCGATCGCATTTTATAATTTGGATATCATGATCTCTCAAAGTAACTCAATTACTCCCACTTTTCAAAGATTCACAAGAGCTAGACACTCCTTATAAGAAGGCCATTTCGGATATATACTCCTACTATTAGGATGCACGATTTCCGGACAAACAACATGTATCCTACGCATGCTTCAATATCATACCCGAGCACTACCGCATAATCACCCCATGGCTAGGGGAAAGCACAATAGTGTCAAAGCATGAAAATCCACACCGTGATGCCATGAAGACTTCGGTCTCAGGATAATTACACAACTGCCACATACTGCGACACATAATGTAAATTGGTCAGTCTAACATACGCATTCTCCAATACACGTCCACATATAGTCCAAGTGTCCCTACACTTTGATAGACGAGATCTAACCCTATCTTCAATAAGATAGAAGACATTCAATACGTGCTAGTCTAATCGTACTATAAATGCCATGTTTGATAGTACATACGACTAGAGACATTTAATTATCAAGCTTATTAAAGTGATTAGAGGTCACATCAACCACAATCACTATAATGGTTTCTCTATCACAGTTTAATACTAAGGACATTACTATATATACAATAACTTAATTGGTTCATAAAGATAAACTAAATATATAAAGACAAAAGTGCTTTTATTACTCATAATAAAGTTATTACATGAACTAAATAGACTGTAAAAGACCCAACCCGGTCGGATCCGGTCTGACCCGATTGAGTTTATGACACTATTTCAACAATCTCCCACTTGGCCTAAAGCCAATCACCCATATGCCTAAGCCCATCCATGTGAACATGTTTCGCATCCTTAGCCTGTGACAATGCATTGGACTTTCTTTATCATTACATCTCCTCTATCTACTATCTCCCTAATCAGGTGATAGCACCGTAGCACATGTTTGGACTTCTGATGAGACCTTGCTTCTTTTGACTGAGCAATTGCCCTATTGGTATCACAGTACAGTGGGACTAGACCTTCAATGGAGGGAACCACACCAAGTTCATTAACGAATTACTTCATCCAAACCGCTTTCTTTGCCGCCTCTAAGGCTGCTATATACTCGGCTTCTGTTGTAGAGTCTGCAGTAGTATTTTGTTTGGAACTCTTCCAGCTTACTGCTCCGCCATTAAGCGTGAAAACAAATCCATACTGTGACTTAAAGTCATCATTGTCAGTTTGAAAACAGACATCTGTGTAACCTCATAATACCAAATCAGAGTTCCTGAAAACCAGGAACATATCCCTAGTACGTCTCATGTACTTAAGAATGTTCTTGACTGCAATCCAGTGACCATCACCTAGATTCGCCTGGTACCTACTAGTCATACTCAGAGGGTACGAGAAACCCGGTCTTGTGTACAACATGGCATACATGATGGACCTGATATCCGAGACATAAGGGATCTTACTCATGTGTGCCCTTTTCTCTTCAGTCTTAGGAAACATTTCCTTCGACATATAGACCCCATATGACATGGGCAACAATCCTCTCTTGGATTTCTCCATGCTGAATCTCTACAGAATCTTGTCTATATAGGTGGATTGTGATAGAGCAAGCAACCTCTTAGATCTATCTCTATAGATATCGATTCCTAGAATATAGGCTACATCTCCTAAGTCTTTCATAGAGAAGTTCTTGGATAACCAAACTTTGACTGACTGTAACATATGAATATCATTCCCAATGAGAAATATGTCATCTACATAAAGAACTAAGAAAACTACGGCACTCCCTCTTACCTTCTTGTATACACACGGCTCATCTTCGTTCATGATAAAATCAAATTGTTTGATTGTCTCATCAAAGCGAATATTCCAACTCCAAGAAGCTTGCTTCAGTCCACAATGGACCTTTGAAACTTGCGCACCATCCTAGCATCATCGGTTGTGGAACCCTCAGGTTGTGTCATATACACTTCCTCAGACATATTACCATTAAGGAAATTTGTTTTCACAAGCATCTGCCAGATTTCATAATCATGGTATGCTGCAATAGCAAGGAGAATTCTAATGGACTTCAGCATAGCTACAGGCGAAAAGGTTTCACCATTGTCAACTCCTTGTCTTTGCTTATAACCTTTTGCCACCAACATTGCCTTGTAGGTAACTACAATACCATCCATGTCAGTCTTTTTTTTAAAGACCCATTTACACCCTATGGGAACGATTCCATCAGGTGGATCAACTAGGTTCCAAACTTGGTTGTCTTTCATGGATTCCATTTCAGAATTCATGGCATCTAGCCATTTCTCTTTGTTGTGCCTCATCAACACCACCTCATAAGTTTTAGGGTCCTCATCTTCCATGAGGTATATGCTAGTCTACCTTTCGGGTTCACGACATTCCCTAGTGGATCTTCGAGGTGTCTATGTTTCTAGAGCAGGTGTATGCACCTCATCTGTATATGGTGTCTGCTCTACTTCCATCAACTAACTGTCATCTGTAAGTGGTTCTTGAATTTCTTCAAGATCAATCTTACTCCCATTGGCCCTTTCTAGAATAAACTCTGTATCTAGAAAATGTCCAGTCCTGGAGACAAACACCTTTTGTTCTCCTGGATGGTAAAATTGGTATCCTCTAGTTTCTCTAGGATAGCCCACAAACAGACATTTGTCTGATCCGGCTTTAAATTTATCAGGCATCATCCACTTCACGTAAGTCAGACAACCCCAAGGTTTTGATATGCCATATTCGGTCTCTTTTTTGCACATACCTCGTATGGTGTAGAATCCACCGTCTTTGATGGAACTCGGTTAACTGTATACAGTGGCGGATCCAGAAATTAAGTTTAGCAGGGTCCGTAAATCTTTTTAAGGTAAATATTTTTTTTCACGGGGTCCGAAATATTTTTGTATAGGTAAAATGTAGCGTTTTTTCTTATTTTTAACGGGGTCCACGGACCCCCTTATGTATAGTGTGGATCCGCCTATGCTGTATAGGATATTTTTTCTAGAGCATACCCCTAAAACAATTTTGGAAGAACTGCATAGCTCATCTTCCTCCTCTCAGATACGTCATTCATCTTAGGCATTCCGGGAGGGGTCCATTGAGGTAGAATCCCATTCTCCTTTAAGTAATCTTAAAACTCACCATCTATATTTCCCTACCTCGATCGGATCGAAGTGTTTTGATTTCTTTACCTAGTTGTTTCTCCACTTAACTTCTGAATTCCTTGAAATTTTCAAAGGCTTCAGACTTATACTACATTAAGTATACATAACCATAATGAGAATGGTCATCGGTGAAGGTGATAAAATAAGAGTATCCTCCTTTGGCTTGAATCGACGTTGGGCCGCATACATCACTATGTATGAGCTCAAGTAAGTCATTGGATCTTATCCCTTTGCCACTAAATGGTGACTTTGTCATCTTGCAAAGTAAACAAGCTTCGCATGTGTCAAATGATTCATAATTAAAGTGATCCAACAATCCATCTTTATGATGGTAGGAAATGCGATTCTTATTTACATGAACAAGTCTACAATGCCAAAAGTAAGATTCATTCAAGTCACATGTTTTAGCTTTCTTGTTTTTTATATTAAGTATATCAACATTCATATCTAATACGTAGAGACCATTTTCAAGTTTGCCAGTACCATAAAATATTCCATCACGTGGAAAAGAACAACATTTATTCTCAAATGGAAACGAAAATCCTTCAACATCAAATGCAGAAATGGAAATAATGCTCTTCGTATGAGCAGGAACAAAATAACAGTTATTTAATTCAAATACTAGCCCACCAGGCAATGAAGGAAAATAAACTCCTATAGCTAAGGCATCAACACTTGCTCCATTCCTCACGCGCAGGTCCACTTCTCCTTTTCTCAGCTCTCTAGTCCTTCGTAGTGCCTGCATATCCGTACAAATATGAGAACTACATCCAGTATCTAATACCAGTGGTTAGGCTTAGAAGAAACAATATTGATCTCAATCATAAACATTCAAAGCATCGCTATGCTTGTTCTTCTTGGTACTCAAGAAGGCCTTGCATTGACCCTTTCCAGAATAAACTCTTTATCCAGAAAATGCCCAGTCCTGGAGACAAACACCTTTTGTTCTCCTGGATGGTAAAATTGGTATCCTCTAATTTCTCTAAGATTGCCCACAAACAGACATTTGTCTGATCTGGCTTTAAATTTATCAGGCATAATCTGCTTCACGTAAGTCAGGCAACCCTAAGGTTTTGATATGCCATATTCGGTTTCTTTTTTACACATACCTCGTATGGTGTAGAATCCACCATCTTTGATGGAACTTGGTTAACTGTATAGGATGTTGTTTCTAGAGCATACCCCCAAAATGATTTTCAAAGAACTGCGTAGCACTTCATTGATCGAACCATGTCCAACAAGGTGTGGTTCCTCCTCTAAGATACGTCATTCATCTCAGGCAATCCGGGAGGGGTCCATTGAGGCAGAATCCCATTCTTCTTTAAGTAATCTTGAAACTCACCATCTAGGTATTCTCCACCTCGATCGGATCGAATTGTTTTGATTTCTTTCCCTAGTCGTTTCTCCACTTAACATCGGAATTCCTTGAAAATTTCAAAGGCTTCAGACTTATACTTCATTAAGTATACATAACCATAACGAGAATGGTAATCGGTGAAGGTGATAAAATAAGAGTATCCTCCGTTGGCTTGAATCGACATTGGGCCGCACACATAAGTATGTATGAGCTCAAATGGTGACTTTGTCATCTTGCAAAGTAAACAAGCTTCGCATGTGTCAAATAATTCATAATTAAAGTGATCCAACAATCCATCTTTATGAAGTTTGGAAATGCGATTCTTATTTTTATGAACAAGTCTACAATGCCAAAAGTAAGATTCATTCAAAGTCACTTGTTTTAGCTTTCTTGTTTTTTATATTAAGTGTATCAACATTCATCTAATACGCAGAGACCATTATCAAGTTTGCCAGTACCATAAAATATTCCATCACGTGGAAAAGAACAACATTTATTCTCAAATGGAAAGGAAAATCATTCAACATCTAATGCAGAAATGGAAATAGTGCTCTTCGTAAGAGCAGGAAAAAAATAACAGTTATTTAATTCAAATACTAGCCCACCGGGCAATGAAGGAAAATAAACTCCTATAGCTAGGGCAGCAACACTTGCTCCATTCCTCACGTGCAGGTCCACTTCTCCTTTCCTCTGATCTCTACTCCTTCTTAGTGCCTGCATATCCGTACAAATATGAGAACCACATCCAGTATCTAATACCCAGTGGTTAGGCTTAGAAGAATCAATATTGTTCTCAATCATAAACATTCAAAGCATCGCTATGCTTGTTCTTCTTGGTACTCAAGAAGGCCTTGCAGTTTCTCCTCCAATGGTCAGGCGGGCCACAATGGAAGCAAGCATCCCTTGATTTGTCTTTGTCTATCTTAGGCTACGGCTTGGGAGCCTCCTTAGCCTTCTGGACTTCTTTGGGCCTTTTTCTTGCCCTTGGAAGAAGTCACGAGCAACAGTTGTTTATCCAATGGTCATGGGTTCGAGACCTATTGCAAACAGTAATTTTCATTTGTTTTTTGGTACCTTATACCACTGACATGCTTAAAGCATTTTTTTTTTGTACCTTATACGATATAAATCTAATTTTTTTCCCTTTACCTTAGAGCTTTTAAATCAAATTTGTTTTTTTCTTACCTTATGTCATGCAATTTTATTTAGGAAAAATTAGGTAAAAGCCTACATTTTCCCCCTTAATTAATCTTTAGTCCAGTTTCAATTTTTAGTTGCATTAAGGACAAATGAATTCTAACGGACGAATATACCCTCAATTCCTATCTTCCTTTTCCGTATTCCCCTAATTTGTGAGAATCACGTAGCCTCTGTTCTTTCCATCTTATCCGCCATTTTTGCACTTGCTTCTTCTCATTTCCTCCTGTCCTTCTCCTCCTCCTCCACCGTCATTTCCACACCAATCGACGCTCGCTTTCGAGATTACTACTCTACCCTTCGATGGTGGTGGTGACGCGAGCAATTCCTCAATCATCCGTCTGATAAACAATGCTTTAATGGTTCTTTCAACATGATGCTCTTAGGCCATAGTATATCCTTGGCATATAGAAATCATACTAATGTTCTAGGGAGAATGGCTTATATGACCCATTTCCGAAAATGTTTGGTGTAAAAGACCTTTGACCAATTTAGTATTTAAAAAAAACGAAAAAGGGAGAAATAATAAGAAATGTCTGAACTTCCTGTTTTGCCCCTCATTTATAACCTCTCAATCAACACCCTTTCACCCAAACACTTTCTCCCATTTCCTTCCAAAATCCCAAATCGAAGTCGGTGAAAAGGAACCGTTCTTCTTCTTCTCCTCTTCTCCTTTCTATAACAACATCAAAGTTGTTTTCAATAGATCGATCCATAGAAGAGTACCGATTTGGAGGAATTTGATCGTCTGTTCCGGCGTGGAAGACAGTAGGTTTCCGTCTGCAACTCAGTTCCGGCGAGAGGGTCAGGCAACACTCTGGTAAAATTAATTTATGGATTGAGAATCGTCATTATCATTTCTTTAGTACAGTCGATTTAGGTGTGATTATGGTAATGCATGTAGCTTGTAATGTAGAAACTGATATTGGGGGTGATTTCTTTAATCGGGTTTAGTTTGTGAATTAGAACTATTGGACATTTTGAATTTGAAATTAAAATGTGCATTAGTATCTTGGGGGAATGAGGGAGAAGGACAGAAATATTTCATCAATTGAGTAGAAGGACAGTTTTTTAAAACTTTTGCATAAAGGACAAAACTATTTATTCACTGTCGAAATTCACTGTTTAAATTCACTGACGAAATTCACTGTCGAAATCCACTAATTTTCAAAATTCATCGTCGAAATTCACTAATTTTCGGGATTCACTGTCGAAATTCACTGATTTCGTGATTCACTGGGGAGATTCACTGATTTTCGGGATTCACTGTTTATCCTTCTCGCTATAAAAATTATGCAATTGTCCTTCTCCCTATAAAAATTATGTAGCTGTCATGTTACTTAAAAATATTTCAGATTGTGTCCTTATCCCTAATTTCCCATAGTATCTTTAATCGATTTAAGCTCCATGTAATCTATTTTTATGCTCATTTGTAAGTGGATGATGTACTAAAGTGGGTTATCTATTTTGTTTATTTTATAGTAAAGAAATGAATCTTAAATACCAATTGACAAGTGTGGAGAGGGCGAAGAGATCTCAGATTGTTAATAGAAGCCATGTTGATAAAGCTGATTATGTCTATGGTGAATTAGACAGAGAACACAAGAAAGCACTAAGAAATAGTTGTTTTGGGAATTTAATTAGCCTTCCTGAGGTTAATGGTACTCAAATTGTGCATAATATGTTGATGAGACAGGTGGAGGGCGATTCAAAGGAAATTTTCTGGTTTAGGGTTGGAAACAACAAGGCTCTTAGGTTTAGTTTGAAGGAATTTACATTGGTTACCGGATTAAATGTTGGGATGTTTGAGTGGAAAGTGAGTGAGAAGAAAGCTCAAGGTTGTCGTATTGTCAAACGCTACTTTAAGAACATAAAGTCAATAAACAGAAATGATTTGTTGAAAGCGTTTCCTAATGTTGCGGATGAAAATGATAAATACAAGTTGGGATTGTTGATTATTTTGTCTTATGTTTTGTTGGCTGCGGAGGAGAAGGTGTCGTTGGATTGGTGGGGGTTTAAGTTGGTGGATGATTTGGATGCATTCAACAAGTATCCTTGGGGGATCTTGTGTTATGAATACACAGTTCGCTTGTTTAATCATGACATGAGTAAGTCGTTCAAAAAGGACAAGGACAAGGTGGGGTATACATTGAATGGATTCCCACATGCTCTGATGGTATGTATTATGATATGTAGTACTGTTTTAATTCGGAAGTCATAAAATTTTGGAAGTTATTTTGTAAATGTCATGTTTGCGTAGGTATGGGCACTTGAATCCATCCCGTGTTTACGGTCGTTGGCAGAGTCTGTTGATACGAAAGCCTTGCCAAGAATGTGCAAGTGGACAGTGGAAAGGAGGGTGAGCTCTTCCAATGTCAATGCTCTTTTGGAACAAGCACATGTTTGAATGTATATCTTGTTAGGTAGTCCTTTTTTAAATGTTTGATGCCCTAATTTAAATCTTATTAATTTATATATTATGAATTCACTGTAGGTGGAATTGTTGCCAAGTCTTGGTGTACATAAGTCTGAAAAATGTAAGCCTTATTATGTTGCTTTACTGGAAGTCCACGACAGTGATGTTAGTGAGGATAGGGATATGTCTGATTCCACCAAAGAAGGAGGTGAGGAAGAAGGAGGTGAGTAAGAAGGAGGTGAGGTGAATGTGGATCAACCTTCAGTTCCTCAACCCTCTGAAAGTGCAAGTGGCTATGATATGGATAAGGTGAAAGATGAGATTATAAGAGTGGTTAAAGAGGAGGACAAATCATTACAATCTCAACTAGAGGCTATTCGGACAAAGGTTGATTCGTTGGAAGCTATTGCCAAAAAAGTTGTATGTGGAAATTGTAGAGCTGCCATTAATAATGACACGGTTGGAGGTGAAGAGAGGTAGGAAGGTCAATGCGAAGAAGCTGTTAATCCTGATGATCACATGGTTGGAGGTGACGAGGTTGGAGAGCAATCTCAAGGCCAGGAGAATGAGCAATCTGAAGGTGATATGCATGTAAATCCTTTGAATGACAGAGTTGGAGGTAAAGAGAGGCATGAAGGTGAAGGTCAAGAACATGTAAATCCTGATAATCTCATGGTTGGAGGTGACGAGGTTGGGGAGCAATCTCAGAGTGAAGGTAAAATGGTTGGAGATGACAAGGTTGGGGAGCAATCTAAGCCTCAAGGTAAAATGGTACAATATTGCACTTGTATTATGTTTAATACAATAAATAGTAGAATTTGTTTTTTATTTTGGTTTGTTGAAATTGTACATGTTTAGGATTGATGAATTATGTGGAGATTGATGAACATCCCATCGTGGACGCTCCGGTAGAGGCCATGATCGAAGCTCCAAAAGGTAGCTGTAATTAAGAAAAGAAATCGACACTTTAATTAAATGTACTATAATACTGTTATGAAATTTAAGTTCTTAAGTGGATATTTAACATTTCATTTTATGGTTAGGAAAAAAGGTGCTAGGGAAGACGAAAGCTAAGGGGGAGCCATCATATCCTTATTTTCAGAACTTTAAGAGAAGGAAGCTTGATACAGTTCCCGTTTTTGATCCGCACCGAGAATTAGAACCTAAGTTGATGGATTCTCTTGATACCTTTATGCATATAGCAGATAACAGGTATCAATTTGGCACACTTGAAGTCATTTGTAGTTGTATATTATTAAATTTTTTTTAGCATTTTCATGAACATAGTAAAAGTGTGAGACTGGTTGATGGAGATGTCAAAGCTTCAGATTTGAAAGCAGTTGTGGATGGGGGATGGGTGACAACCCCGGTAAGCCCGATGATGTGTTATATTTGCAGCAATATAAGGTGAATTTTTGTTTAACTAATATATAATGTTTTACGATACAATTTAGATTATGAATGCTGCATTTTGTGAGATTAGCCTCCGTCAAAAAGCGTATCCAGAGCTGTTTCATCAAGATGCTCGCGTGCTAGACACATATTTTTCCATACTGATAAAACAGATGCATGCAGGCATGAATAAGGATGTGACATTAGGGAATTTAAGTTTTGATAACAAGGTGTTGAAGTATGTGAGAGGCGAAAATCCAGTGGGAGGGCAACCCTGGTCCGGTTGTAGATATCTATATATACCGGTGTCTGAGCTTGATCACTGGTTTCTCTTGAAAGTTGATCTACAAAACAGGATAATCTATGTTTATGACAGTTTGAAAGACCATATTAGACTGAAAATTCTTCAATCACGGCTTATGCCTCTAGAATGGCTTATACCTTATTAAGTGAGGAAGCATGTGGATGATTTCCAAAATTATCCTTTATAGAAATTTGGTTTGGAGAGAGTGAAGTGTCCCCTTCAGGAGAACGGGTATGTTTCTTACTATTTATGCAAAGCATACCTTAGTATATATTAGTCTTTTTAATACAGATTGTGAAGTTGTTTGATGTGTTGAGTAACTTGTATGATGTATAGGTCTGATTGTGGGATTTACAAAATAAAATTCTTGGAGTTCTTGCTTGGAAATATGAATGTGGCAGCGATTGACAGCAGGCATATGACAATGTGGAGGAAGAAGTTGGTGGCTGAGTTGCTAGCATCGCAATTCGAGCCATAGAAATTGAAAATGATGGATGAGTTTCTTGGAACAATTGAGAAGTGTTTTGTAATGGATTCAGTTATGGAAACTAGGGTTTGTTGGACAATTATGATGTATGAAACAATGTTGTTTATGTATTTGTTGAACTTGTTTTAACTTGTTGGAACAATGGTGTTTATGTTTTTGTAGTTTTAACTTGTTGGAACAATGAGTGTTATGATAAATGTTTATTATGTATTATGCCCTTATTTGTAATCATGGACCATATGCATATGAGTGTGTAAAAATCGACATCCCTAAGGTACTGCAGGGGGCACAAACCCGTGCCTTGCACGAAGTATGATCACTAGTATATATATATAACGTCTCGTATTTCGATTCCGAGTTTTTATCTGAAATAGAGCGTTCGGTATGTATAACATTAAATGCATTTAACATTATACGTAAGTCTTACATCATCGTACCAAAATAAAAGCAACGCGGAGGCTAAAAAAACTCGGGATCACAAAATTCAAGATCGAAAAGACGTAAAATTGTCATCAAACTAAAGAAATCGTAATTGTTACAACTCCGAAATCCAAACTTATATCAAAGGGAAAGATATCTTACAATCCGAACTTATAGTTTATTTTTTTGGGAATATAACTAGACGAGTCGAGTAAAACCTATTCTTAGATTGACGGCCCGGGATGATTTTTACGAGCTGCCTCCATGTCTTTCAACAACTTTCCTCCTTTCTTCATTTTTTTCTTCCAATAAAAGCACTCTGATAGCATACCATCGCCGAAAAATTCTTCAGCGACACTAGGAAGCATAGACATGGCTTGTAAGAGCTGTTCCTCAGTCAAAGGATGAGGGCTGAGATAAATGATTTCATCTGGTGCCACTTCTACATCTTTGATGGTGGCCTGCGAAGCATTGATGCGTTCATCATCAGGGATGTTTTCCCCATTCATTGCTCTGGCAGTACTTTTTTCTTTGCCCTACCACTGAGATTTATCATAGAACAATGAGAAAGACAAATAACAACTCATCAATATACTCGAATTTACTTTAATCATAATTAAATAACACATTATTCTCCAAAACAAACATGAAATAACTTGTTGGCTTGTAAAAACAAGTTTAAGCTTGTTACATACATCATTAATAAAAATTGATGATGTTTGTGGAAAAAATTATTAATAGAGTTTTAATATTATATAAAAGGGTTTTAAATGAGATATTAATTTACATAAATACAAATTAGATAATAATTAAATGAGATAATAATTAAAATAAATACAAAGGCTTTTAAATGAGATAATAATTTAAATTACAAAACTAACGGTTGGAGGTTATATGTCATTATAAAGAGGCATGTGTAGAGGTTTTTAAGGAGGCAGTTAACGAGGAGGCACCTATTCACATGAAGAGGTTTTTTTTAAAAACGAAAAGGCATGTCAAGAACACCCTATTTAAACACCCAAATTTATGATAATGATTTTCAATTGAGAAGCACTGAAGCAGAAAGAAAGAAAGAAAAAAACACGCGAAAATGAATCCAGAAAACAAAGAAGAAGGCATAATTCAGGATTTGAAGAAGGCGTTCGATGCTATGCAGACGGAAATGGTAGATATGAAGAAGCGAATCGACTACCTGAATTCAGAGGTGAAGGAACAGGACATGGCGATATTACGACTAACTAATGATGTTGAAAGAAGGGAGTCTGAGATAGTGATCCTGACATCGAGGTTCAAGTTCTACTTGGATAAGATCAATGAACTTGTCAAACTGGTGAACAAAGTGTACGTTGCAACTGTACATGATCTTCCTGTTGCTGAGATCCCTGATTGGATGGGTTGATTAATTAATTATGACAGTACATGTTTTATGTTTTAATATGTTTAATTATGACATTACTTGTTGTTGTTGTTTTAACTTGCTGGAACAAAGGTTGTTTATGTTGTTTTAAGTTTGTTTTAACTTGTTGTTGACATTACTTGTTGTTGTTGTTGTTGTTTTAACTTCTTGTTGTTGTTGTTGTTTGTTTATGTTGTTTTTAGTTTGTTTTTGCAATGGGATGGACAATCTAATGTTCTGGTTTGAATTAATTATTTTATCATTGCCACAATTGAACAAGAGAAGCATTCATTTCCCTACCAAGATGAAAACAAAATAATACACATAGTGATACAACCAAAGCACAATACTAAAGATCAAAGCCTTTATGTTGTTTTTAGTTTGTTTTTGCAATGGGATGGACAATCTAATGTTCTGCTTTGAATGAATTATTTTATCATTGCCACAATTGAACAAGAGAAGCATTCATTTCCCTACCAAGATGAAAACAAAATAATACACATAGTGATACAACCAAAGCACAATACTAAAGATCAAAGCCTCACACTGTATAGTATCACACACACACTTCATCCTCCCAGAAATCCTCACATAGAAAACAAAAAGATGTTGAAGTGCGCCGCCGTAGAAGAAGAAATTACCTGTAGTGCGCCGCCGCAGAAGAAGAAATTACCTGAAACAAGATAGATAAGACGCTTATTCAAGCCCGATGAATGGGTGGAAGCCGAAGTGCGATGCCACTGTTGAGAGGAGAGGAGAGGCACCGTTGCTGTTGGGAGTAGACGAGCGGAGATTTAATGAATTTAGGGTTAGGGTGGGGGATGCTTGCTTGCATTATATATGAAGGGATAATATGATGTAGTATAGCGTAAATATAGGATGTTCGATAACACATAATAAGATGTTAGATTGAGATTCGATCAAGGCAATTAATGGATCAGGTTTGATAACAGATAATAAGATGTTAGATCGAGGTTCGATCAATGCGATTAGTATGATCGAGGTTCGATCAAGGCGATTACTATGATCGAGGTTCGATCAAGGCGATTAATGGGATCAGAGTTGATAACACATAATAAGATGTTAGATCGAGGTTCGATCAAGGCGATTACTATGATCGAGGTTCGATCAAGGCGATTACTATGATCGAGGTTCGATCAAGGCGATTAATGGGATCAGAGTTGATAACACATAATAAGATGTTAGATCGAGGTTCGATCAAAGCGATTACTATGATCGAGGTTCGATCAAGGCGATTAATGGGATCGAGTTGATAGCACATAATAAGATGTTAGATCGAGGTTCGATCAAGGCGATTACTATGATCGAGGTTCGATCAAGGCGATTACTATGATCGAGGTTCGGTCAAGGCGATTACTATGATTAGGGTTGATAACACATAATAAGATGTTAGATCGAGGTTCGATCAAGGAGATTACTATGATCGAGGTTCGATCAAGGCGATTAATGGGATCAGGGTTGATAACAGATAATAAGATGTTAGATCGAGGTTCGATCAAGGCGATTACTATGATCGAGGTTCGATCAAGGCGATTACTATGATCGAGGTTCGATCAAGGCGATTAATGGGATCGAGTTGATAACACATAATAAGATGTTAGATCGAGGTTCAATCAAGGCGATTACTATGATCGAGGTTCGATCAATGCGATTAATGAGATCAGGGTTGATAACAGATAATAAGATGTTAGATCGAGGTTCGATCAAGTAGATTACTATGACTAGGGTTGATAACACATAATAAGATGTTAGATCGAGGTTCGATCAAGGCGATTACTATGATCGAGGTTCGATCAAAGGCGATTAATGGGATCGGGGTTGATAACGGATAATAAGATGTTAGATCGAGGTTCGATCAAGGCGATTACTATGATTAGGTTTGATAACACATAATAAGATGTTAGATCGAGGTTCGTCAAGGCGATTACTATGATCGAGGTTCGATCAAGGCGATTAATGGGATCGAGTTGATAACGCATAATAAGATGTTAGATCGAGGTTCGATCGAGGCGATTACTATGATTAGGGTTGATAACACATAATAAGATGTTAGATCGAGGTTCGATCAAGGCGATTACTTTGATCGAGGTTCGATCAAGGCGATTACTGGGATCAGAGTTGATAACGCATAATAAGATGTTAGATCGAGGTTCGATCGAGGTGATTATTGGGATCAGGGTTGACAACACATAATAAGATGTTAGATCGAGGTTCGATCAAGGCGATTACGATGATTAGGGTTGATAACACATAAGAAGATGTTAGATCGAGGTTCGATCGAGGTGATTAATGGGATCAGGGTTGATAACACATAATAAGATGTTAGATCGTGGTTCGATCAAGGCGATTACTATGATTAGGGTTGATAACACATAATAAGATGTTAGATCGAGGTTCGATCAAGGCGATTACTTTGATCGAGGTTCGATCAAGGTGATTACTATGATCGAGGTTCGATCAAGGCGATTACTGGGATCAGAGTTGATAACGCATAATAAGATGTTAGATCGAGGTTCGATCGAGGTGATTAATGGGATCAGGGTTGATAACACATAATAAGATGTTAGATCGAGGTTCGAGGGTTTGATAAATATCAAAACTTAAAATTATGAGTAATTAATTCATTAATTAAATATAAATCATTTATCTAATAATATAAAAAATTAGAATTGGTCCCAATTTGGGTTGATTCCCGGATTTCCGCCAAATTGAATGGTTCCCGCTATCTTCTTCCTCCAAAAAATTTAAATTTCATTTCAATTGTTTTGAAAAATTGGGGATTAACTTGGACATCCACCTGCACATCTCAACCATTCTCACCTGCACATCCACCCATCTCTCATCTCTCTCATCTCTCTCTCCTGAAGAACCCCAAATTCCTTCGTTTCCCTCCCCAGAAATTTCCCCAATTCAATACCCTAAATTTATTTTCCCGATACCTTTTCCCCAAAATTTGAATTTTCTTTCAAATTTCAAACGAATTGAAGAAGGGTGCTGAATAATTAGAGGACGAACCAGAGGAACTCGCGACATTCTCTATGAGTATAGAAAGTGTAAGTGTGAAAAGAACGCAACTTTGAAAATCGTTGAAATGAGTAAGCCAAACAAGGGAATGTTGTATTTCAAGTGCTCTGTTTGTGACTTTTTTGAATGGTGCAACCCGATTGGTAGAGGTGCCTATGATGAAGTTTCCTCAATTGGAAATGGTGGTAGATATGAAGAAATACAGCGACTTTGTTTGGAAAACATTGATACCAAGATTGGGTGGTTGATGGTGTTATTAGTTGTTATTCTTGTGTTGGTTGTGTCAATTCTTGTGTTTAAGTGAGTTGTATTGGTTTTTTATTGCTAGTTGAACTTGAATTTTCTAGGTATTGTTATGTTTCTTGCTTATCTATTGTATTCCTCCCAAAAATCAAAATTTCATTTGAATTATTTTGAAAAATTGGGGATTAACTTGGATTGTTGTCTTTTGGGATTTATTCCCGCTATCTTCTTTTGGGATTTATTCTGAAAACATTAATGTTGCCTTGTATTCTACAAACCTTCTGTCATGATCAAGTGTGCTTGATGTTTTCCCCTGGGTTATTGCTATTCTTCAACTCCATTCATGTGAACATCTCAATAATCAACAAAAAACAAGTTTGAACTTGTTATCATGTTGGTGCGAAAAAAAAAAACTTAAATCAACAACAAATACAGCCTGTTCATGTTACAAAATATTTGAAAGCTCACACATCCTACTCAAACATTATGTTTAACTTAGACAACACATCATACTCAAACAAGTTAAAACACGAACAAAGGAGAATACAATAGCTGTTGTTATAATTAACTCCATTCATCCTCATTTTGGGGGGCAGACTCCGCAGTCACACGCGAACAAGTAGTAATGTTATGCCCATATCCCTTGCATTTACTACATTGTACAGTCCTTCTAGGCCCGTCTCCTGCAGGTGCTTTTCTCTTTTTTCGTCGACCTACAGGCGCGTCTCCGGTAGAGGCTTTTCTCTTTTTTGATAGACGTCCAGCTTGTCCCCTATCGCGTGTCGGTGGCAAAACCACTTTGCTCAGCACGTCTTTAGGATATTCACAATCCGCTGAGTTCGGCAAGGGATTCACACATTGAGCATAAGCTTTCCTCCAATACTCGGTGCTATAATAAGGAGATGTATACTCGTACGCATGCTTCCCAATGTGCTTTCCTACAGTAACGGCATGCACACATGGATACTTGTGTACATCGAAATACTTACAATCACAGTTCCGTGCATCCAACCGAACAATGTAACACACTTGGGTTGTCGTATCAAACACCTCGTACTTTCTATTGTCAACAATAGGAAAAACACTATACCGAGTTACCTTCTTGTAGTGTCCTTTAATTATCTTCTCCACCTCGGGAGTGACAGGGGCACCCCATTTTGTAGAAGTTGTATTTCTTGCAGCAAACCACTTTTGCATTTCACCCCGGATATGTTCAATTAGCCCAACTACCGAAAATTCCCGAGCACGCTTAAACTTACTGTTCATAGACTCGGCATGATTTGTTGTCATTACCGACAAGCCTTAGAGTGACATCTAGACCAATAAGGGAACGTTGATTCATTCAAGTATTTCTTTATATCCGAATCCAATCCGCATAGTTTTTTGTAGCAAATCTTGAACTCTTCTTCAGTATAAGCCAGCGCAGCATCCCTAAAAGGCCTTGAGATTTTCAATTTTGGATAACGAGTCCTCAAATTCTTTTTCATGTGATAGGTACAATACCCTTGATGCGCATTCACGTACACATTCTCAAATCCTGCTTTTATAGCATCATGGCGATCAGAAAGTATTGCTACATCATCGGTGTCACCTGTAATCATTTTCAGCCTTTCAAAGAACCATTGCCACGATTCCGTATCCTCAACATCAGCAACACCCCATGCTATTGGAAATAGATTTCTATTTCCATCTTGACACGTTGCCACAAGTAGAACACCTTTGTAACCCGTTTTCATATGCGTCCCGTCCACAGAAACGACCTTACGCATCACATTAAACCCCTCAATGCTTGGACCGAGTGCCATAAATAAATATAAGAACTCATCGTTTGGTTTAGTTTTAATATATGTCAAAGTACCCGGGTTTGCCAACTCCAACCGATGACAATACTTGGGTAATTTTCCATAACTTTTTTTTTGTTGTCCCCGGATGATTGCATCATCATATGCCCTGGCATCGTGAGCCTTGTCATAAGTTATCTCATACCCAAATTTTTCGAAAAAGTCTGCCCTTAAATCCCTCGGTGCATTGGTACGGTAGCCATCTTTAAACCTCGAACAGAAATATCTGCCAACTAGCTTGTATGAAGCATGCCTGTGCTCTTTTCTACCAATAATAGGTTGGCAAGTATGCTCAAATTTATACTGTGCAACTTTAAACCGTCTACTATTAGGAGGTTTGGTTGCTCGCAACCGCCATTTGCATCCCTCCGCTTCACACGACACTACATAAAGGCTTTTGGTGGACTTTACCACTTTAAAATAAAAATGATGCTTCACAGCCAACCACTCAACCTTATACACCAAAAACTTTTTCGCTTTGAACAATTCGTTGACTTGTATGTCTACCTCTTCTGGAATGCACACAATATCTAAACCTTCCATGATAAAACCAATGGCTTCTAAACCTCTTTCGGGTTCCGGTGCATTCAAGACACCACCATTCAACGAATCCACATTCTGGGGGCCATCATTCAATGATTCCTCATTCAGGGCATCGTTCGGGGGGTCTTGAGGTACTAAAATTGCATCCGCACCCAAGGACAACAGGAAACTATCTTCACAGTGATGAACAGGAACAGTTTCTCTACTCTGAAAATATTCATCGATCCCGATTCCATCAAATCTCTCATTTACCGCATCGTTTACACCAACATCCATTTGAACACTTGTTTCTTGGGTTCCAAAATCAGGTTCCTCCATTTGAACACTTGTTTCTCCCTCAAATTGTGTTCCGTTTTCCTTTGCTTTCAAACTTACCAATATCACATCTTTCTTTGGATCACATCTACTTAAGAACGATGCCACAACCTTATCACAATCAATTACCATTGGTGAAGCTTTACTAATAGGAGCCATGACTTTCATTTCAAAATCATTCAACCCTGTATCAATTTTCAAATCTACTTTCACCATCTCATACAATTCATTATATGGAACTGTTATTTTCAAGCTTACAAGCTTGGTCACTTGTTTCTTTTCATCTCCTACATACTTCCAAACCCAATCACCAACGACATTCTTCTCAAACTCAACAGGATAACATACAAATATCAAAACTTTGCGTATCCTAACCATGACGAATCAAAAAATGTCCTGCAAAAATCCATCCAATACAATCATTACGGGCAAAAACAAACAACAGAGGGATAACAACTTCAAACTTGTTTTTGTATAAACCAACAACAGGGGTGTAAAAATAGCAGGGGACTGGTGTGGTTGAAGAATAGCAATATGGGAAACAACAAATGTCTAACAAAGTTAGTCAAACTAGGAATTTTAGCTTCTCAATTACTTTCAATGCATCTTCTTCCCCACTTAGTTACTTACAATACTAACATCTACTTCAATAATCCTAAAAAAACAAATAAAAAGAAGACATACCCGTGACGGATTTTTGAGGGATTCTGGATTCGTTCACCTCTTCAACCGATACACGAACTCAGCTTCAACTTCAGCTTCTTATCCAATCGACAATGGAGCTTCAGCTTCAGCTTCTTATACACGAACTCATCTTCAACTTCAGCTCTAATCCAGTCACGATGGAGGCTGTGAAAATGGGAGGTTCTAACGATATTAACGGAGGAGCTGTGGCTGCCAATTGAGCTGTTAAAAATGGGGGGAAATGGGGGAAATACGGGTCGGGTTTGAAAGGGAGGTAAATTGGGGGCGATTTGGGAGGGAAAATTGATAGATTAGGTTGGGGGTGGCCGGCGGTAGGATTTAGGAGGGTAAGAAGTCACCGGCGGTAGCATTTTAAATTGGGTCTGTAAGGGTAAATTGGGTATTCAACAGCCTTATGGTAATATGGGTCATTTTTGCCAAACCCTTGGGACAACAAGTTATCCCAACCATAAACTTTGTCAACCGTCCCTCTTTTGCCAACGCCCCAATGTTCTAATGAGGTAACAAATGATTCGTTTTTTTTATCTTTTAGTGAAATTTTGTAAATATAGTTATAATGGAATGGCTAAATTGTTCATGTTTGATCATTTTTGTTTTTCTACTACAAAACATGCTGTAAAGCTAGTTTGTTAAGATGATTGAGTTGGTAATTTACTTTCTGATAATTGCAAAATGCATGGTCACTATTAACTTGTAATAGTTCAGTATAAACGCTGGATAGCTTTTGCTCAGCTCCTTATAGCTTAATTCAAACTCAAATTTAAATTACACAGCTTCCTAGCCATGTTAATAAGTCAGGATGTCTCTTCCATCGTTTTCTCTTAAAAAATCGAGACAAAAATACTAATGAAGTGATTCCAACTGTGAAAGGTTGCGTTATTAGAATGTGTTATTTGAAAATACACAAGTTTTTTGGATGTTAGTGTGATTACATTATTGTCCAAATGATTTTTAGTTTACGGTTTGTTTCCGTTTTAATCCATAAAGGAATATTGGGTGTCGGTGTTGTTGTAAAACTTGCCGAGTCCATGATTTTTGTCTAATCCCACACTGCTATTGTCAATGGTAATGGTATGGTAATGATGTTACTTATACTCTGTTACTGATAGTGGCTGAGCTTGGGTCGGGTTGGGTTCGTTTGGGTTGGGTTTTTCAAAGTATTAGTCGGGTTGGTTTAAAAAAATACTAACCCAAACCAAACCAAATTATTTGAAAACCCAATGGTTTGGTTCGGGTTGGTTTCGGGTTGGGTTTCGGGTTTTAAGTCATAAACAATGTATTTATAATCAAACTTTGATGTAATAAAATCCATACATGTATTCTATCGGCGTGTGGTGTTTCTCTTATTGTGTATTTAGAAGGACAAGACTTTACGTACTATATACTACATTTTATAAAAACTTATCCATGTTTGAAACAATTTCGCAACATATTTTTTTGTTATCTTATACCATTTAAATCTAATCATAAAAGTTAAACACTACAAAAACAAACTCCAACTTCTCTTATTGTGTATTTAGAAGGGAAAGACTTGACGTACTAATACTACATTTTATAAAAAAAAAAGGATCCACGTTTGAAACATTTTTTCAACACAATTTTTGCTACCTTATACCATTTAAATCTAATCATAAAAGTTAAACACCATAAAAAAAAACTCCAGCTTCGCTTGTTGTGTATTTAGAAGGGCAATACATTACTATACTAAATGTTCGTAACTTGATTTACGATGAATGAAATTCTTTTGCATTGGATTTTTTATTTTATTTCAGGGATATATATTTATTTGAAAAGTGAAAACCAATACCACCCTAAGATAAATTCCTGGGACCGCCACTGGTTTTACCTTTTTACCCTTTACCATTATAACATCAAGTGCTTGCCATATAACACGTAAGTTTTTCTTAGGTTTTTAGTTTTAAATTCACCTTGTTTGCATTTATTAGGTTTTAATCCACACACTAGAAAAACAAAGTTGCAAAAAAAAATACTACAAAAAAACAAAAAAAAAGTACCGAACTAAATTGCCCTTGATATTATCTCCGCTAAATAGGTATCTCTCTATAATTTATGAATCCTACACCACTAAATTTTTTATATTACATTTGTTGAATCGACGATGCATAATAGACTCATGTATTCTAGCTCTTAATTTTTTTATCATTCCTCTTATGTTGATGACCGCCGGCGGAATCACTGTTAGGATCCATGTACCGCTTCATCTCCTTCAGATTCACGCCGCCACCGGAATCTGACAGGGATTGAGATTTTAGTAAAAGTGGCTGCTGATTTTCCTTAAACTTGTAGAGGTCAGATGATGATGAGTTTCCAATCAAGATATTGAAACCCGGGGCATCATAGGTTATAGTGAGAAAAGTAGCCACCGGAGAAGGAACTGGAGGTACGCATCGGGTAGAAGTACTCACTTTTATTAGAGACTCTTTGACACTGATGTTCTTCAAAGATTCTGAAGAATAATAATGGTGATGAATCTGCATCCATTTTGCTTGGTATGCTTAATGTGTCCTAGACAGTTGAGCTTATAGGGATCAATTGATCCACATCCCCATGTTGTACCATATATGACTTTGATGAGTATTTATTTGACTAAATCAACAAAACAGTTGTGTAATAGCTCTTAAGGCATATATTCCATCATGCAAAACAAGGTCAAGATTTGATTACATTCATGTGATTACAAGATAAATCCTCCAAAAGAGTGGTTTCTATCATTTCATTGTACTTCAAACATAAATAAATCTAGTTGCGAGATATAATAAATCCTCCAAAAGAGTGATGCATAATTTTATTGTAAAATAAAATGTATTGGATTTGGAACAAGCTAATGTGAAAATGGCGATGGAGCTATTGGAAAAGATGAAGTGAGTGAGCTTGTGTTTGTGGAGTTCCTCCTACTCAGCTTTTCTTTAACTCATGATGGCCACATTTCAGTTTGGCGTATGACTATTTTACCTAAGGAGCAATATTTTATACTATATCATCAAACTAAACTTGTCTTTGAAATTTTACTTTAACTAAGAAGAATTATTCTACTTCCATAACAAAACCGAAGCCCTACCTAAGATCAATCTGTTGAAAGAAGGGCAAAAATCAACCGATAGAGAAAGAGACAATGGTGTTACTGTGAAATATGTGTTACTCTATGAAATGCGTTGTGGTGGTATTGAGAAATATGTAGTGGTGTTACTGTGAAATCTGTTTTTATGTCATTGTGAGAGTCTGTGAGGTGTTATTGCAAAACCGTGAGGGTGTTACTGCAAAATCATGAGTGTCATAAAATTGTGAGGGTGGTGCAAAATTGTGAGTTGTTACTGCAAAACTGTGAGAGTGTTACTTTGTACGTAAGGTGTTACTATCATTGTGTATTGTTAATAAAAAATGTTACTGTGAGTGTGTCACCGTGAGTCGTTGTGAGTGTGTTACTATTAATAGAATGTGTTAATGTCACTACGTATTTTTAGTAAAAGTTGTTACTGTGAGTCACAGTGAGAGTGTCACTGTGAGTCACATGTGTTATTGTATATGTAAGGTGTTATTGACACTATGTATTGTTAATAAAAACGTGAGTAATTGTGAGAGTGTCACTGTGAGTCACATGTGTTACTGTATGCGCAAGGTGTTACTATCATTGTGCATTGTTAATAAAAATGTGTTATCGTGGGTGATTACTGTGAGTCATTATGAGGGTGTTAATGTAAATGTTGT
Organism: Gentiana dahurica var. dahurica; assembly: GCA_024500145.1. Lineage (NCBI taxonomy): Eukaryota > Viridiplantae > Streptophyta > Magnoliopsida > Gentianales > Gentianaceae > Gentiana > Gentiana dahurica. Next base: position 46,302,415 of record CM044897.1, read on the forward strand.
GACAAGCATAGTAGACAAATGTTTTTTTAATTTCAATAATTGCATCGAAAGGATATAATATAAGATATCAAAATAAAGTAGGCAAAAAAATATAAATTATGGTGAATGAATTTTGATGATCAGAAGTCTAAATTGAAATTTACCACTCTTTAAAAAATTCGGTAGGAGAGAGAAATTTATATTCGTATTTTTTCAAAATCAGACATTTTTTGAGAAAAAAAATAAAAAAAAAAATAGAGCGTGTTTCCTTAAAGACAACAACTATATAAGTGCGGTTTTTTTTTAGCTTTTTTCATTGAACGTATTTTTTTAATATAAGGGTATATTTGTCCAGCGAATATTATTTTGTTCTTTTTTTATTTATTTTTTCAATTTTTGTGTCCTATTTCTTGATTATGTAATAGAAAATGGATTTCAGTCGCCCTCTCTCATATTTTTTATTTTAGAATTTAAAAACACTAACAATGGCTTGGGTATATATATATATATATATATATATATATATATATATATATATATATATATATATATATATATATATATATATATATATGTAGGACCTCTTGGTCTAGGTATCTAAAGTTTTTTTCCCCAAAGAATGAAAGATTTTATTAAAGTCGGACAAACACCGGAAGAAACAAACATACAAACGCTATACATACTGCCAGTTATTTCCGGAGCACCGCCCGGCAAAACAGAAAACTAAGACACACTAAAGAAACAATAGACTATACAACATAACCAGAGCTTGGAGAAGCGAGAAAAAAGAAGGCACGAAAGCAGGCCGAGAAGAGAGGTCCGGATATAACTAGCTCTTTTAGGTACTTGATTGAATATTTCCTAACTGATTGGGGCCATTTACCGTTATTGCTTCTGTGAACATAGTCGCTAAATAATCCCAGCAGGTTACATAAGGTAAATATTGTAAAATTGTTCGATTTTCCGCAATTTTCTCCATCCCTCTATGTAAATAACCCAATATTGGTGGCAGAATACACGGTGCTGATTATGGGAACGGAACTAGCTCGTGACATCAACTGGAAGTTTGAGGTAACTCAAAGTTGGTAATTAACCAAATGAACGGCGTCTATGAAGTTAGAAAAAAAAAAGAGATCTTACCCTATCATACAGTAGTGAGCGAATTTGCACGCACCTTCGCATATTTCAACATTGAACATGTGCCAAGGGGACAGAACACAAAGGCAGACGCCCTAGCCAGTCTCGCTTCTTCTCTTTCGAGAATTAAATCCTATGAACCCCCTCTTGACGAGTGACTTGCGTACGTCTTCCTTTCACATACTAAGAGTGGCTTCGTACCTCTACCTAAAGTAGCTCTAAAATAAGTAAGTAGGTTAGGCCTGGCCTCTAAGGTCAGGCAATTCTTTTAGGATTTCAAAGCAAGGGGCTCCAATAAACTAGCAACTTTGACAAAAAAGAAAGCCCCATGAGGGCCAAACAACCATATAAACAACACAAACAAAATGTTTGATTAATGGACCGGAAACATGACTAGGACTAAGATAAGTTATGGCAATGATGAGCCGAACTGAAATCCACCACCGATGACCGCTACCACCGGACGAAGGAGGAGTCCGGAAGAGTGACTAACACCTCCGTCAAGAGAGCGACTACCATAATCGCCGGCTAAGAGCCCGAAACCCTAGAGGGACTATGAAAGCCACACGTCACTAGATCGCCGCAACATCGCCACCGAACACCGCAACTCCGCCGCACAAGTGAATCTCGCCACCATCGTGATCTACAATAGATTTGGGCAGGGATGAACCCAGATCTGCAAACAGCCGGTCACGATCGGACTCGTACTGCCCAAGCTCCTATTCTTCAACATTGGCCAAATCGATGCTACTAGAACTTGGGGTAAACACAGTTACGAGGAGAATATGTTGAAGAAGGCCGCCAAAGACACAAGTAGCAACCGGAGAACGAGAAAGACATGGAAATAAATAAAAGACAGAGAGTACTGGACGCCGGAAGCTTGTATGCTGAGGAAGAAACGCAAGCAGCAAGGAGAGGTTTTTTAGATAGAGAAAAAAGAGAGAACAAGTTGCACCAACAAACTTTGTCTTGGTATCTCAGCTTAACCATTGAAATAGGCATAATTTGCTGTCAATACATTAAAATATTGGACCAATAGTTAGAAATTAATGGATCAATTTAATACATGTACTATAATATTTACCTATTATAATTATTTTAGCGGGAGTCATGATCCTCTCAAATAATTAGTGACCTCTCAAAATATAAGTGATCTAACAACACTTAAAATGTGAAAATAATCTAGCCATAGCTTTTTTATTCTATTCAGAACAACGTCGTTTTGTTGATACTGTTTAAAAACGCTTATATAGATATCACTTAATGTTTGTACTTGAGAGAGGATCCTTGCTCAGTATAAAATCTATAGGATTCAGCCGCCTCTTCTTATACCATGTTAAAAAGTATGCAAAAGGGAGAATTCAACCGAGAATATTACTATTAGGAGAAGAGCTCTAAGAACTTTAAAAACAAAAAGAAGAACAATGAACTTCTGTCGATGTTGATACCATCATAGTTTACAGCTCAATATCAAGTATTGCATCTGAAAAACATTGGTTGTAGAGAGCCTACATCAAATAAAATTCGACGTTGAAAATGTTGCAGAAGAGTAGTTTCAAGTATCGTGTTTCACGTCAATATGAATTCTTTGGTTGTAGGTTTGTGAAAGAGTTGTCATCGGAAAGCCCTTTAAGGACGAACGTTGATGTCCCCTTGTTTTCCCATTCTTTCTATAATTTGTCTTGACATTGTGATGGAGTCGTTCCTCTCCTTAGTAGAGTATATTTCGTTATCCTGTCTCTCCCTTATAGACTTTTCATTTTTATTTTTAATACAAATATGTTTGAACTCCAACATATCTTTTTAAAACCGTTCGTAACTTTTTATCTTTGTTCTTGCAATATATTTGATTATAGTTTTCGTAATAAAAAGTTTAACAAACAGGGAGAAGATAGTACATAAACTAAACCATACATGATTATGGCACACATCCTATGCCATTACACAGCAGAGAGACAATGTAATATGCATATCAGTGTAGTAAGCCAAGTTTCAACTACTCTATCAGAGATAATATTGCCTACGGATCAGATGGAAAAACGCGTGATTCTGATAAATGAACTCGAGTGTGTGCAATCTAATATAAAGAAATATAGTAGCACCTTTACAAACACCAATTGGTTTTAGTACAACGGTAAGCGATTGATCCTAACATGGTATCAGAGCAGAAGATCCCGAATTCAAGCCCCGCTTCTGGCACAAAACAAAAAAAAACCAAGTGTTGGCTCCACTCTCTTCTTATAAGCTCACACTTCCCAAACAAAAAAAAACAAGTCAAGTGTTGGACTTCTCTCCATTCTTATAGGTCCAACACTTGAGGGGGCGTAATATAAGGAAATATAGTAGCGCCAAGTGTTGGCTCCACTCTCTTCTTATAAGCTCACACTTCCCAAACAAAAAAAAAACAAGTCAAGTGTTGGACTTCTCTCCATTCTTATAGGTCCAACACTTGAGGGGGCGTAATATAAGGAAATATAGTACGCCTTTACTAACACCAATTGGTTTTAGTACAACGGTAAGCGCTTGATCCTAACACAATCTACTTAAATTCGACTAATGAAAGTCGTTTATAGTATCTGTATTCGAGTTATATGAAATCGAGTGTGCATAATCGACTTCTTAACGAGTGCTTGTTTTTCGTCAAAAGCAATTGAAACAGGTGTTAAGGTTATTATAGATAGAGCCTTCATTATGCATAGCCAAGGCGGTGGAATTGTGGAAATACGATTTCCAGATTAAAAAATACAACCCAAAAACATACAGGTGACATTCTATCTGACATGCACAAACATGCGTGGACAACACATGTGCTAACCACCCTTGAGCCAAAGACGGATTACGACATCGTTTGTTTTAACCATGGTGCAGAAAGACAAGAATCCTACACCTGCAATTTTTTTTAAATAAATACCCTTAATTTTTTTCACCTGCTATTTTCATGAGAAATTGAAGAAATGTATGTTCTAATGAACTGAACTTGAAGGACACCGAACATAATTTGAAAAATACAAAAGGCAGAAAGTTGAAGCATTGAATAATCAAAAAGATCACTTCATTTAATCTGAAATTGTGTTTACATTCAATCTCCTGCTGCTATATATAATGTACTTAGCACTCTAACAACTATTATAATCGGTTACAACTGTTTTAACTGTTCTACCAACCTTCAACCATCTTTGGTTGAAACCGGAGTTCGACTAAATTCTCAAAAGAACAGTTGCAGCTTGGTTTTCACTCCTATGTTGCCATCTCAGCTGTATATTCATTTCAGAAATTGCTGTATAACATGATTTTATTATCTACTATAATCCCTGCACGAGCCATGACCAATGCTGCAAACGTAAGGGTTAGCGTGTGTGTAATACAATATGGTTCGGTTTCTTCATCAACTTACCAAGGCGTGCTATATTACTTATACACTGCATTTCAACGTTCTTAGCAATATATCTATGACTAATTGAGGGATTCTATTTTCATTCAGTAAAAATAGTGCAAATTGTCGTGTTTCATTATCTGCTTATTGGGGAATTCTATTTTATTATCTGCTTCTGGATTAAATAATCACAAAACATGTGATGTTTACTTCATATCGATTAGAACATGCCAAAAAATCTGACCAATGTGAGACTTCTAATCACACCATCAGTCTTAAAAATCAGCCTTATCATCAAACACACTTTGAAACAATTCAATAATTAGTTGAATAACATATTTAGTTTTTGTTTTCTACAACAGAATGAGAAGAATAAAACACACACGAAGATTCAGAAAATAATCACCAATCACTAACGATTTGTGCAAGTGGAGAATCTTGTTGAGCCACATGGTCTTCTTAAGCAATTTGAAATGCATATTAGTGTTTTCAGCTATATCTCATCACAATCTTTGGAGTTAAATAGCGGCATTTCTGTGTATCCGCCGCAATTGTGGTTTGCCTTCCAAGACTTGAAAATCTAAAGCTTCTTTCGGTTTGTTTCTAGTTTGAAGAAGCTTTTGAAAAACTTATAAGCGGATGCCCAATGCTAAATGATCTACACCACGTAAGTGTATTAGACTTTGTAGATGATAATGATTATTTTTTTCTTTTTTGAAAGGTGAAAATGATTTTACTTATATCATTTCTTCAACATCCTTGAGACGTCTTGAGGTATGTTATATCCTATCTCTGGTTAGATTTTATGCAAAGAAATATCAAATGTTAAACGGAGTAGCTTGAGGTACTAAGCAAGGACACCTCAACCCCACGATGAAATAATAATGATACTCATTTTCAAGTATTTCATACTCGAAACATAGCTCAAGACGTATTAAGTAAGTTGAAGATATTATATACATAAAATCATCATCTTATCTAAAATCTTCTAACACGTTAGGTGCACATAATTTAGCATTAGGCATCCGCTTATAAAATTTCCAAAAGCTTCTTCGAACTTGAAATAAACCAAAACAAGACTTAGACTTTCAAAGTCTTGGAAGGCTAATCACAATTGCCGCAGATACATGAATGCCGTCATTCAAGTCCAAAGATTGCATTGATACACAACTAAAAACACTTATAGGTACTTCAAAGAGAAGTTAATCTAAGAAGAGTCTCTTCAAACGGAATGTAATCTAAGAAGAGTCTCGACACAGAAAAAGCTCAGACATTTCTCCTAGTTGCCTTGTTGATCCATGAATCGACATGGAAAGAAATACACTCAGATCAAATGACACTTGTTAGTAATCCAACAAAACATGGTAAACATATCGGACGAATCTCATGGCATCCTTGTCTCAACAAACCTCCGTGATAGAAATCAAGATTACGGACTATCATCCACAAGAACTTCAATCTCTTTGAAATAACAGATGTGGCTACGTCTACAGCTACAAGATTCTTTGTTGGAAGAAAAGGAAGAATGACACCGAGAACGGAGACCGGGTAAAGATCTGAATCCAATCAACCAAATCAAGAGAGTTATTTTTCCCTCTCACGAAAGAAAGAATTATCGACATATTGTTGTGGCTTTTCAAGGCTTCATCATCGGAAGGTTAATGCAAAAGGATTCATAGCTGATTTGAATACTTTAAGCAAATGCTTCTCATCATGAATGAGCTCTGGTAGAAAAATTACTCAACAGAGCTATATGAAAATTAAAGGCAATTCGCATTAGAGAAAGAAAGTTTAATGAGAAATTGAGATCACTTATCTGCTGTACAAATATATATTGGAATGGACTCTTTCCAGCTCTGCTGTTGGCGGCTGCATCTCAATTCATTTGACACCCAATCTTCAGCATTGACCTAATTCTCGACTACTACTTGCCCGGACCGCACTTCTATATTTTTTATTTTTTATTTTTTATTTTTTTTTTCCACCGGACCCCACTTTTATACCACAGATAAATTAAGTTGCATCATACCACAGATATATTTTTTATTTTTCATCCGTTTCTTTAATATGTCGCAGACTGAAAAATCATATAGATTAAGAAAGTATGTTTAAATTATAGTACTGAAAATGTAGTATTTTATTGGAGATGTAAATATTTCGTCGGTAAAAGAGTTTTAAGTATTGAAAATGTATTTTTTTATGGGAGATGTAAATACTTTATTGGTAAAGAAAGGAAAAAATAATAAATGATGCAATGAAAGTGTAAAATGACAGATAACTAAAAACATACAAAATTTTGAAATGTGGCTGATAAAAAAAAGGAGGGAGTACCACCGATTAACAAAGTGGTTGAATATCACAAATTTGAAATTTGAAGGTTAAACACCTAAAATACCATTTAACTATCATTAATACAATACTCCCTTTGTAGCGCCCCCATACTTGTGTCTAGTGGCGCTATGAGTCATAAATGGTCCGGTCAACTGCTTAGACCGCCGTCCTCGCTTGATCTATAAGGGCTAACCCGAGTTGACAAGACTTTTATGTCTCACTTTTATATAGGGGTGAGCATTCTACTACTTTACTGATGTGGGACTTTACATTCCCCAACCCTTACATGGATCGTCCCTACCAAAGATAACTTGAGGCCATCCTTACACCGTCTTTTTGTACGGTGCAACGCATAGTTCCGTATGATAGTCGGCTCTGATACCATTCTGTAACGTATGGGTGTACATTGTCCAGTCCGGTCGGTTTTTTACGATTTTCTGAACTGAACTGTAGTTACGGTTTTGATATTTTCTGAACTGAACTGAATTGGTCATTTTTTTGAATTGGACTGAACCAATACAGTCCGATTCGGTTCAGTTTTGGTTTTCAGACTATATTTTATTTACCATAAAATTTTGATTTGTTTCTTCTCAAAATGAGACAAACACTATTATTGGCACCATAAGCCAGCGGGTGGTCGTTGCAACGACAATTTCAAAGATTGCTTTCAGCCTTTCACGATCAAATGATGAAGAATATTAGAAGAAGCAAGAACGGCCGGTGAGCTCAAACGGCGGGTATCGGCGGCTGGGAAGCATTTTAGGTTTAGGTTTAGGTAGAAACGGCAGAAGTATAAGGTTTAGAAATTTAGGTTTGTGTGGGGGGTTTTTATAGTAGGAGCTAGTGAACAAATTAAATTTTATATATATATAAAATTAAAAATGCAGTATAACCGGTTCGGTTCGGGTCATACCGGTTTTTATGGATAAAACCGAAAACTGAATTGGATTTCGGTTCGGTTTTTCTTCAATGAAAAAACAGATTGGAAAACCGCAGTTCATCATTTTCCGGTCCGGTTTAATCCGGTTCAGTCGGTCAGTCCAGTTTTCCAATTTCATTGTACACCCCTACTGTAACGCCCCCAGACTCCGGGCCTGGTGGCGCTAAATGGTCCGGTCAATTGTTTAGACCGTTGTCCTCACTTGGCCTAAAAGGGCTAACCCGAGTTGACAAGACATTTATGTCTCACACTTATATGGGGTGAGCATTCTACTACTTTACTGATGTGGAACTTTACACCCTCCGTCCCAAAATAAGTCATTTTGGATGTTTTCGTGCAGATTAAAAAAATGGTTGGAAGACATAAATATTACGGAAAAATGAATAAAAAATCATTTAACTATCATTAATGATATGGTTATGAAATATATTGAAAAATTGTTGAATTGTTAATAAATTTGGGGTAAGATAGAGAAAAAGTAATAAATGTTTCATTGGTAATATACAATGACTTATATTCTATGATAAACAAAAAGAAGTGCAATGCCTTGTATTCTGGGACGGAGTGAGTAGTTTTTAAGTAATGAAAATTGTTGGACTGATATTAATTAATGGTAAGATATAGAAACGAGTAATAATTGTTGTATTGGTGATGTAAAACGACATATATTGTACGACAAATCAAAAATATAGAATGACTTATATTTTAGAACGAATGTAGTATGTTTATTAAAAATCAAAAAATTGCATGTCATGTCACATCCTCTTTTCTCAAGGTGTCAAGTCTTGTCGGCTTGGGTCGGTCGGTGATTTTTTATTTATTTATTGATAATGTCGGAATCATCGTAAACGGGTGCGGACGATTTATGTGGTGGATATCTGGCTAAAATGTTTGATTTTGCCGGTGGTGCACAACGGTGCTCAAGAAATGTATGATGTCGGACTGAGAGTGCAATAAGGACGAGCTCACTATCGACAAATCGACAGTGTTTCTGATTTGTGTATTAGATCGTGTCCGAAATGAGATACATGTGCCGCTATTAATAGGCTTGGGCTGCTAATGATGATAATTAAGATACAATTAGACATAATAAAGTATCAAAAGACATAATAAATCGATACACGTTCATACAAATTGTAGGACAACTAGAAAATCATGAACAATAAAGAGAATGAGCTAACTAAAGATTCACCCTAGCTATCAAGAGACGAAAGCTCAAGTCCATAATGTACATTCATCTCACCATCAACACTTTGAACCTGTTATGGCTCCAAAAAAAAATCATTTGATCCTAACAGACAATGGATCAAATGAAAACTCTAGAACATACAAACAACACCATTGAGCTTCACTTTCCTGGCTGAGATGCTTGCACACCCATACCATTAGGCAACTTTACGAAAAGATTGTGAACAAAAAAATAATATAAAAACACGTAAGAACACAGCTCTGGTCTCGTGCTCAAGAATAAACAAAACAGAGAATACAACCAAAGATTTCTACTATAACAAGAAGAGCTCTAACTAACAAGTTTAAGAACATAAAGAAGAACAATGAACTTTCATCAACATTACAATTAAGAGACAAATTCACAAAGACACTTGGACAAACAAAGATTTTATTATACGCGGTTGTTCATCTCACATCATCATCCCATATGCGACAACTTTACTTCTCATAGTCCATCTTGCTAGGGAAGAGGGGTATTGTAGGAACATAAACCGTTATAATTTGACAAACACTGACATATATACAGTAGATAGAATTCAACATATATAAACAACAGCCTTACCTTTACTTAGGGGACGTAAGCCATGCAAAGTATCCCTTACCCATGTTTCGGGATAGTGCCCTACACGATACACATACTTAACCGAGTTCCAAAGAATAAATGTTGAATAAATTCCATATCAGATATGGAAGAGGATAATGTCGAATCTATCTTAACTGATGATTTGAAGTTGTCATAGGCAAAGTCAGAAAGGCATGTAGCCGAGTATGACATATGCAACTTTGTGGAATATCTTAGCAGGTACGCTAGATAATGTTTACTTACCCACGAAGCAAAATTGTTTTTCTCCAAACATGATGTCTTCTAAAGGAAGTGTTTCTTCCAAAAGAAATAGTGGGAGTAAATAAGATCTCAAAGGAGTTTGAGAACCACAAAGATATACTCAACCATAGTAACATGAGCAGACACCGCATAGCGATGAGGTGTAGAACACTACTCAGTGCACACAAAATTTCTGTAAGTCTGTGGACAACCTTAAGCCTAAAAAGGCTGCTGGTATGTTCATCTTGAAAAATGAATATCTCACGGCTTATAAAGGAATGTTTAAAAGGCAAGATTGAGAGATATGGCCAGGGGCCTAGTATCTGAAATATATTCCATCAGTGACAACCAGGTTATGAACCTAGTCTGTCTTACCTAGCAAAACAACATAGCATATGTATGGTGTCACAATCCGTCCACTGTATTTCTTCTGGTCAAATCTCCGGTCAAGTCTCCAAAAACCACAAAGGAGAAATCTGAAAAACCATCACCTATTAAATCTAGTGACGGCAAAGAGAACATGGATAGAGTGACTAAACTAGAAGAAAGTGGAAGAATTCAACCATTTGATATCTTTGTAGATATGCAATCAAGCATTAAGACATGATGTATGTGCAAAGGACGAGCTTTTCTGCAAAGATTTCTAATTATACGGATGATTCATAAAGTGCTGATGCGTGTATGAGACTATTATCAGCAATGGGGATTATCACGATGTATCTGATTCTTCGTACCATAAGGAAAGCACAAATATAGCATGATCTTCTTGGTTATTATCCAATTCCCAGCCCGAGGAACAAGAAAAGTCTGTTCCTAAAAACATACTACTGTTTGAAGAGTTTGAATTAGAAAATGAAAGACTAGAAGATATGGCGATGCTAACCAGTCCACTTTTCATCAAGGATCTGGAGTCAAAGTTTGAAGATACCAGTAGTAGACTGACATTTGTCGATAAACCCATGATTTTTGACAATAAAGACGATCCAGATACCCGAAAACATGAGATTTGAAGACGATACAGAACCAAGAGCATGTTCCAACAAAATTAATGGATGCAAAGTAGCTTCCATTGACAATGTATCTGATGAGAAAGAAAAAGCAGAGACCAAAGATGATATTATGATCAGTCCCCTCTCGAAAATAGAGAAAGAAGGAATTGAAACAACAAATAAAGGGATGTCAGCCAGTGACAAGTCATTTCATGATGCGCCAACATCAGCTGCAGTAGTAAGCAGTGATGAAACGAAAAGTGAGTGGGAAAATCCAACTCAACATAGAGCAAAACAACATTGCTCCTATGTTGTTTTGTTGTTAATACTAGCAAAACAACGTACATACTAATTAATGCAAGCATTTTCACAACACTAGCATCTACCACATATGTTCCACAACATAGCATATGATAGTAAAACACCTTTGCCTAAAGCAATAACAAACCAACAGCAAAAACACTTAAGTAACCTACATTTTCTGTTATACTCACCCTTGTATCCACACCAACTTTGCAAAATTCATCATTGCCTCATAGGTGGAAGATCGATTCTTTTAAGACACATATGATACGTTTAATCAGAACAACATTCATAGCAATAAAAAGCTTACAAATTTCTTCTCACATACTATACATCTCCCTACCCCAAAACAAAACCCGATTTCCTGTTCAGGTAACACATCTAATTTGTGTTCAAGGTGAAATCCAATCACACAAACAAATCGATATATACATCCTCAAACACTCTAGAAAACAAATCGATAGTAGATTCTTTATCACGAGCAAGTTCATAGGTCCACGAAGCTAATCAAAGGGGACTTTTTGATCACGAGGAAAAGCTTTCAGACTAATAATGTTTGAAAGCTCACATGTATGTATTGCTGGTGGGTGTCAAACCACCAAAGATAAATTTTCCCTACTTCCTATAACGAGTATAGGGTGAGCAGGATCGTCTCCACAGGGAATTGTGGATTTATTTCTCTTAAAATCGACAAAAGATAGGATTTTTGTGTTATAAACTAATAACTAATAAAAACTAAAAATGATGAAAATAAGTAAAAGAAAGGTTCCAGTTAAATTCATTATATCCACCTCGATTTATTCAACTGATCACTGATGCACAGATGACTCGTTAATTCATTGATAAACTGGTTATAGTTACCGACACGCGCCAAGTAACCAATCTCTCCTAATTTTGGTAATCAGGACACGGTCACTAATTACCATCTAACCGAAAGACACCCCTAGACACGGTCATAGGAGTTTGGTGTTCCAGCAGCACTACAATCTGAGAGACCCGAATTCTGAATATTAACGCACACGCGGGTTAAATTTAATTCAGATTATTCATCTTTATGATAGCGGATTTTCCCAGATGCGAACCGAAAAAATCATATCATGTGCTACATTTATGAAAATCACAAACAATTACGGATTTGTTATTTCAACTAGCTGACGATTCAATGATTAAATTACTTATCTCGCGAAAATAACCAACCTAACCATTAACCGTAAAGACAAATAAAACAAAAGATGAATAAATACCAACGAATAAGACGAGGAATAAGACTCAATTTGATCTCACAGTTGCATCAATCAAGGCTTCAATAATAAATTAACTGGAAAGAAAATAAATTAAGAACTCGCCATACAATAGAATGATCCAAAGTGTGGTGTAGAATTCATAAAAAGAAATCTAAAGAAAAAGTAGCGACACAGGTGAATGAGCCGCTGCCGTCAATAATCTTCAAAACCTAACTATTCCCCCTTATTTATTTGCTGGATCCTTCAATATAGTGGCCAAGCCACTTGTTTTTGCTAATAAGGGAAATATTTGGGTTTATTTTTAAAATAAATATTAAAATAATAAAAAAAATAAAAGTCAAACATTATTCCACCAATAGAAAACAAGGAGTCTTTAATTATTAACCAATAGGAAAGTAGCCTTGCAAAATTCCTCTTTTAGCACACTTTGCCGGCAGGCAGCAATTGTGATAATGGTATGATCATACCATTATGTGTTTTTCCTTCTGCATTCATTTTTGTTATCACCACTTCTTCACTTTTGTTCCACATGTAGTATAACTCCAAAATGTATCTTCATCAAATCTACAAAACAACATCAAACACACCATAAAAGCGCATATCTCTATAGAAAATCATCTCGAAAATGCAGTGAAATATCAACCATTTACGATCCCATCAAACTCCCCCACACTTGATTGATGTTTGTCCCCAAGCATCCTACTACTCTCGACTAGACCATGAAATGCAAAATGCATGATGCCTGTTCCTAACATGTCTTCAAAGTACCAACAATATCCAAAAATGACGCACGTCCAACCTTCTTATCTATCTCACATGTCATAATTCAAGTCAAATGGTGATCAAACATTGTATACCACACACTAGAGTTCATGCAACTCACATTATCACATTGATTCACAAATTTTCAAGTGGCAAAATCAAAAAACCTCAACATGTTCTCACGGATATCGCTCAATATAATATATGCACATGGACTATTCACACACCCTCAAAATCAACACACATTCAAGCATTACCATAAGTTTGCATATCAATCAAATCTCCACCACTATGCATTCAAATCCAATACACAAATCATGAGGTCTTTCACAGGGTTGTAATGGGGCTAGGGGCAGAAAATAAGGTAGGAAAAATGGATGATATAGGCTAAATTGTCGAGGAGAAAGCATGAATAACCACATCAATAACCACACAGTCACCAATAAAATGATACCAACTGAACATACAACATGGCTCCAAAATATCACATCTCATAACTATGAATAGAAGCGCAAATAATACTTTCCAAAGAAGCTTGCAAAAAAATGCGCGGAAACAAGCTACTTCTTTAACATATAAAACACTCCTTCACTGTAATCACTTTTTTTCAGTTTTTTTTTTCCGGTCTTGCAATTTTCATCACAGCCATGATCCCAAAGTATTCACTTCTTGGTACATTTTCCTAAAAATATTATGCAACTCTATTCATACAATCCCTTGACATTCGGGTCAACAAGAGAGGGGATATCGTACGAAAAGGCCATGAGTTTTATTTTCTGGAGTTTAATCAAAGAAAGGGTCCAGGCTAGACGGGGATCACTAGGGGATAAATATCAGGTAGGCTAACAAAAGTGGGTCTCGAAGGGGTTAAATCCTAGGTGCCTCAATCATTTAAGTGAGGGGATATCGTACGAAAAGGCCATGAGTTTTATTTTCTGGAGTTTAATCAAAGAAAGGGTCCAGGCTAGACGGGGATCACTAGGGGATAAATATCAGGTAGGCTAACAAAAGTGGGTCTCGAAGGGGTTAAATCCTAGGTGCCTCAATCATTTAAGTGCACTGAACCTGAAAATGTGGTCTCGAAATGTATGTCAATGCAAATTCTAGAATGACATTGGAATGTGAGGATACCACTCAAAGAAAAATACGAGCGAGTGCGCTGTTTGGCTAAGTAAACCTCACTTTTAAGTGGCTTTCGTTAAGGTTCAAAGATTTTACTACCGAAACTCATAAACAAATATCATAATGTGAGTGCGCATCAACAAAAGTGTGTGATTACATCGATTCTTCACCGTTTGATTCTTATTAATTCTCCCAAGATAAAAATAAAAAGGTCGGTAAAGTGTCAAGAATGTGAATTCTTGGCGCTATGAAGTTCTAAAATGCAACTCTAAATTTTTAACATGTTATGTGATTTTTTTTTGAATGAAATTAATAATGTATGATGTATTCTAAAAATGATAAACATGAATGATAACTACATCATCTCCCCCACACTTGAAACTTACATTGTCCCCAATGTATGGCCAGATGTGGAAAGGAAATGAAATGAGACTCAACTAATATGCTTTATGTATAATGCTAATGAGATAACTAATATGCATGCATTGAGAGTAGTAAGTAGAAAAGGACTTCCCTGAAACTGTGGTGGGATGTGGTACTCCATCCATTGTACTCAAGACATCAATGTCTTCTTCCATCCGTATATATGCAACATGTCCGTGTGTGGTCTATATTCTTTCTGAAGATTAGGCAGCCTCCAATAATATATTCACTCATAAAAAATCAGACACAAATTGGATGTAGAATTTGCCCCAACAATTTAATTTTCATAGACCAAATTGCTAAACGGTATGATCATACTGTTTACTCAAACCAAACCGATTTCAATAAATAAAAAAAAAATCTGCAGCAAAACTGATGAATGGTATGATTATACTGTTTCAGCATTTATCAGGCTGACCGCATTCTTTAACAAATTTGAACTTTGCAAAGCCATAACCCTTCAAACCACTCATCAATTGTCTCCAATAATAAAAAGGTAAAGAATAAACATTGGGTTGCCTCCCAATAAGCGCCTTTCTTTAATGTCTTTGGCTAGACATTGGTACCTCGACTATCCATTGTCAAATGGAATAGTTTTCCTTGCATGATTTTTCAACGAATATTCAGAATATGAGCCATCCATTTTTCCATCAGCTGGTAGAATTGGTCGTGCCTTGGCTCTAGGCACTTTTACGAAGTATCTTCCCAAGAAAATCTGAACTTGATTAAGGGCCTCTGCATCCAAGTTCATTATAAAGTGGTCAAGGGGGAAGACTACTTCTTTCCCGTTCACTTGCACATCGGGAGTTACTTCAAAAACTATAGGCACCAATGGCTCCTCAATCGTGATTACCTTCGGGTGACTTTCTTCGTGATTAGACACATCATCCGCTAATTTATCCAACCCCATGTGAATTTCTTAACCTTTTTCTTGTTCATCATTGTCATCATCATTATCAATCTGTGGTGTTGGATCAATCATGGGGCGATCATCTTCATCATCATACCATATAAGTGGAGAGGGTGTTTTCAACTTTTGTTCCTGGAGCCGATCCACTTTAGTTTTCATGTCATCAATTTGTCTTTGCATTTTTTGAACCTAAACAAGATGCTCTTCTTAGAACTGCGAAGCCTCTTGTTCCAACTCTTTAAGAGGTTTCATTTCGATTTGGATCATTTGTGCAATACTTGTAGAAAAAGACTTCTCAAGTTCTTGAAATGTATTACTTGAATTCAAAATTGACTCTCCTTGTTTACTAGGTGGCTGGAAAGTAGAGTTGTAGCCCGAATTCTGATGGTGCGGCTGATTTTGATAATATCTCTCCTCATACAGGTTGTTCACCTGGTATCCGTAATAATCATGATTCACCATAGAGCTTGTGTAGTTGTAACCTGACATGCTTGCAAACAAGGGCAACACAAAACAAAACAAAACAAAACAAAACTATATATAAAATTTCAAAATAAATAAATCACTTAGCACCGTTCCCCGGCAACGGCGCCAAAATTTGGTGGGTGTCAAACCACCAAACATAAATTTCCCTACTTCCTATAACGAGTATAGGGTGAGCAGGATCGTCTCCACAGGGAACTGTGGATTTATTTCTCTTAAAATCGACAAAAGATAGGATTTTTGTGTTATAAACTAATAAGTAATAAAAACTAAAAACGATGAAAATAAGTAAAAGAAAGGTTCCAGTTAAATTCATTATATCCACCTCGATTTACTCAACTGATCACTGATGCACAGATGACTCGTTATTTCATTGATAAACTGGTTATAGTTACCGACACGCGCCAAGTAACCAATCTCTCCTAATTTTGGTAATCAGGAAACGGTCACTAATTACCATCTAACCGAAAGACACCCCTAGACACGGTCATAGGAGTTTGGTGTTCCGGCAGCACTACAATATAAGAGACCCGAATTCTGAATATTAACGCACACGCGGGTTAATTTTAATTAAGATTATTCATCTTTATGATAGCGGATTTTCCCAGATGCGAACCGAAAAAATCAAATCATGTGCTACATTTATGAAAATCACAAACAATTACGGATTTGTTATTTCAACTAGCTGACGATTCAATGATTAAATTACTTATCTCGCGAAAATAACCAACCTAACCATTAACCGTAAAGACAAATAAAGCAAAAGATGAATAAATACCAACAAATAAGACGAGGAATAAGATTCAATTTGATCTCACAGTTGCATCAATCAAGGCTTCAGTAATAAATTAACTGGAAAGAAAATAAATTAAGAACACACCATACAATAGAATGATCCAAAGTGTGGTGTAGAATTCATAAAAAGAAATCAAAAGAAAATGTAGCGACACAGGTGAATGAGCCGCTGCCGTCAATAATCTTCAAAACCTTACTATTCCCTCTTACTTATTTGCTGGATCCTACAATATAGTGGCCACGCCACTTGTTTTCGCTAATAAGGGAAATATTTGGGTTTATTTTTAAAATAAATATTAAAAGAATAAAAAAAGAAAAGTTAAACATTATTCCACCAATAGAAAATAAGGAGTCTTTAATTATTAACCAATAGGAAGGTAGCCTTGCAAAATTCCTCTTTTAGCACACTTTGCCGGCAGTCAGCAATTGTGATAATGGTATGATCATACCATTATGTGTTTTTCCTTCTGCATTCATTTTTGTTATCATCAATTCTTCACTTTTGTTCCACATGTAGTATAAACAATCCTCCAAAATGCATCTTCATCAAATCTACAAAACAACATCAAACACACCATAAAAACTCATATCTCTATAGAAAATCATCTAAAAAATGCAGTGAAATATCAACCATTTACGATCCCATCAATTGCTCAATGCCACAAGAAAAATGAATCATTTGAAATACTAACTCTTTATAGAATCTGAGTAAAATGCTATATAATTGCAAAACACATGTTGTAATATTCCGATTTTCGGGAAAGGGCAGACGTGTCATTTTGCGAAAACGAAATATTGGGTTCGGTTCTTTTATTCGGAGTTTAAGTATTTGTTAAATTATATATGTATATTTCGAAATATATATATGTATATAGATAAGGAAGATAATAAGATCTTTATCCTTTTTTTTGGGATTTATCTTATTATAAAGGAAGATAATAAGATCTCTATCTTTTTTTTTTGGGATTTTCTATTTAAGGAGAATAGATCCCCACAATTCTTATAACCTATTAGAAATCAGATTTTTCTCCACCTCCATATACTCTCTGCGTGTGTGAGCCAAAAATTAGGGCTGAGAGTTTTTCAATCGGCTGTTAAAGCAATTCTTGACGGTTTTCAGATCAGAGTAGAGCGCCGGAATCGTTGTGAAGAAGGCAACGTTTGGATTGCAGAAAGTTGAAGCTTTGATAAGAGAAAGATCGGTTTTAGCTGCTGTTTCTCTGAGTTTTGCTGTTGGAATAAGCTTGCTAAAGGTAAGAAGCTCTTCCTACAATCTAATTGTGGTTTAGAGTAGAATAGATCATGTTTTGGATGCATATTGTATCAAGTTTTAAGCTTAGATGATGTTTAAGGATTAAGTTTTGTTTTGGATTTTAAAAGACATGTTTTTCTACTGTTTTTCTGCTATAATTCGAGTAGAGATCGTTAAGGGTTGAAGAACATGTTTTAGGGCTTTTTGTGCGTAGGATGCGTACGCATTGGCTAGCAATGCGCCCGCATTCCTGATGCAGGATTGCTTAGAATAAGTGCAGCAGGGATGCGCACGCATTCCAGAATAATGCGCACGCATTGCCCCAGTTTCTATGTAATGTTGTTTTAAGCTATGTTTTGAATTTTAAACCTTAATTCATGATTAAATAACATTAATTGAATATGAACAAGCCCCGATTGAGTTTCTGATTCGTTCAGTTAAAACACCGAATGTACTCTTAAAGGGAGTTGAAGTTCGGATCCGTCGGAAGGGCATGAAAGGGCTTGTGCTTTGATGAACTAGGGTTCATCAATGTCTGTAATTGATAGGATGCGATGTCTAGTTGTCTAAGTGAGGAGTAGAGTGATAAGGGAGTATTATTCGAAAACACTTAGGTGACTAGTTAATTCACATTAATAATTACATAAGTGTAGTAAAAGCTAAAACGTCATCTATTCTTGGTTAGGCACCGATCCAAATCGGCGATGTGATACGTTCATAAAAGGTGGACAACGCCACTGGCTCAAAAGGTGAAGGGTAGTGGAGGAAATCCATCGAGCGTATATGCATACCGGGGAGATCCCGGGACTACCGGTGCTAATCACCGTAGTTGGCAAGTATATCTCGTGGTGGAATTTTCACCATGCATTGTGTCCTTGAGTAATGATGTAACAAAGATAAGCTAAGTTAGAAACGTATAGTCACGACGTGTCGATGGGCATGTAGTGAACCCTAGATCGAGTCGGTCTCAGTAAGGCAAATCTTTTAATAATAAACCTTAATCATATTGTAGCTTCTACTTCTTACTTTGTACATTGTACTTACCTCAAATGCATGTTTATTTATGTGTTTGGGGGAGAGAAGACGAACAGGTAAATGATGAGTTCGAGGAGAACTTTGATGACGACGTTTGAAGACGCCGGAGTTGAAGACTTTGATTAATTATTATTCATTTCTTTATTTATTTCCTAGATTTGGATTATTATTGGATTTTGTAGTTTACTTTTAGTACTTTGGAATTCGTACTGTTTTGGGATTCGTTGGTTTTGTTTCGGATGTAATAACTTTACATTTCCTTCTCTAGTTCTTGAATTTCTATTCTGAGATGTTTGAAAAAAATTACCCGAGTCTTTTTAGCTTCCGTTTGCTTTTATTTGATACGACGTAGTAGAGGCTTACGTGTAATATTATTTATTTAATATTATGCGTGCCGAACGTTTCGATTTCCGGATAAGGACTCGGTGTCCGGGAACGGGGCGTTACAGTTGGTATCAGAGAGAAACGTCTTTTAGGCTTTCTTTCTATTAAGATAAGTTCTCTTTAGACCTCTTAGTAACGATTTGGTTTTCGTTGATCATCAGGATGGTGTTCACGAGAACCGGAGCGGGTGCATAAGCTTCAGGAGTACGTCGAGAGAGTCCTACGCCAGTTGTTAGAGGCGGTTTCGTGAGGCAGAATCCTTCACCTCACCCGAGCCCCACTCCACCCCCTCATACTGCAACCCCTACACCACGATCTCAGCGGAGTTTGTCACCGCGACCTCATCAGGAGCAACACCCACAATGGCATGTGGGAAGTTCGGTTCAGTTTTCCTTGGTAAGTGACGTTCCAGTGGGTTTAGTACCGCCACCAGTAAGTCACCCTCCACCAAGGTACAACTACATCTATGGAGAACCAGGAGAAGCACCTATACGAGTCACTGTAGTGGGAGACATTCCACCGATCTACGTACCCCCAGCAACTAGTATCTATCCCCCACCGGTGAGCTACCCTCCTCCACCAGTGTTTTCTCATCAGTAGCATCGGACCTTTTACCCTCCTCCAGTGGGTCATACTCCCCGACCTCTTGTACCACCTCCACCCTGTTTTGACCATCAACAAGGTCTTGGTTACCCACCCTACGGTTTACATCAACCCCAGTTTCAACGGCAAGAGATACCTTTTGAATACCCTCCAGTTTATCCACAAGCCCCACCAGTTAGACCGGCACCTGAGCAAGCACCACCGATTGACTGGTATACGAGATTAAGGAGGAACAAAGTTCAAGACTTCTTTGGGAATGTCGAGCATTCGAAGGCCGAAGAGTGGATAAGGAGTTTTGAGAAGGCATGTAGGAACATACATGTCCCTGAGACCGAGATGGCACAGTTGGCGGTTAGTTTCCTTTTGGGTGCAGCTGAAGCATGGATAGATGCTATCTGAGAAGTAATGGTAAAGTGACGGATTGGGAAAGCTTTAAGGCAATGTTCTATAATGAGTATTTTCCAGCAACAGTGCAGACAGACATGGCAAGTCAATTTCTAAAGCATAAGCAAGGTAATTACATGACAGTATCACAATACACCAACAAGTTTAACGAATTGGGAAGATTCTACCCTGAGTTGATGAAGGTAGAAGAGAGGAAGATGGCCCTATACAAGGAAGGGTTATCATATCAGATACTGTCTGGCATGTTGGGTTTCACAGCCAAGAACATGGCTGAGTTGTTGAATAAGGCCTTAGAGGTTGAGACATTCAGGAAGAAGGCCACCGTTGTTATCGGGAGCAAGAGGAATTTTGGAACAAGCCAGGGCAATAGCCGGGGAGCAGCCCAACAAAATTTCAAGAAGACAACGGCCCCTACAGCGAGTAAGCCACCCACCGGAGCACCTTTATGCTCTAAGTGCAACAGGAATCACTCAGGTGAGTGTAAGGCTAATACAGGAGGCTGCTACTACTGTGGAGATTTAGGACATTTTGCCAAGATGTGTCCCACGAAGGGGAGTTCGAATATTCCAAAGCAAGGAAGTGGGAAAGGCGGCCCAAGTCGCCCAGTTCGAGTCTTTGCAGTGGATGCTGAGATAGCAGAACCGGACGATAATGTTATTTCAGGTACCTTTTTGTTTAATTTAATTTAATTTATTTGAGTACTTTTATAGCACGATTTAAATCATGTTGTATTTGTATTTAAATAAATGAATTTACATCCTAGGTACAATAATATTAGACAACTTAGCAGTTACGGCGTTGTTTGATACGGGAGCGTCTAATACTTTTGTGTCAACTAAGATAGCTAAGAAGCTTAACTTGCCAATGGAACCTTTAAGAAATACTTTGGAGATAACAACACCTTTAGGGAAGGTGACTAAGGTAACCAAGTTGATACCCCTGGTAGAGGTTCGAGTTGGAAAGTATTGTTGCAAGAGTGACTTTACGGTTTTGGACTTTTGATTTTGATGTGATTCTTGGAATAGATTGGCTATCCGAGAATTTCGTCCACTTAGATTGTAGAGAAAAGAGAGTGACCTTTAAGATACCGGGAAAATCAGATAAGACTTATCAAGGTAACATTTACAAGCCTAGTAAGAAGCGTCACCCTATAATTTCAGCGGTTAAGGCTATAAGGGCTTGTCAGAAAGGTTGTGAAGGCTACTTGTTGTACGCAGTTGATGTGGAGCAGGTAAAACCTAAGTTAGAAGAGACCCCTGTAGTCAAGGAATACCCCGAAGTGTTTCCAGAAGAGTTACCGGGAAACATGCCGGATAGAGAGATACAATTCGAGATCAAGTTGATGCCAGGAGCGGCACCAGTTGCTAAGGCACCCTATAGAATGGCACCGGCTGAATTGAAGGAGTTGAAAGCACAACTCAAGGATATGCTTGAGAGGAATATAATTCAGCCTAGTACTTCGCCTTGGGGAGCCCCAGTGTTGTTTGTTAAGAAGAAAGATGGTAGCATGAGGATGTGCATAGACTATCGAGCGTTGAATAATCGACCATCAAGAATAAATACCCTTTGCCGAGGATTGATGATTTGTTTAACCAGTTGCAAGGCAAGAGAGTGTTTTCTAAGATTGATCTTAGATCAGGATACCACCAATTGAAGATCAAGGTAGCAGATATACCAAAGACAGCTTTCAGTACGAGGTATGGACATTATGAGTTCTTAGTTATGCCTTTTGGACTCACTAATGCCCCATCTGCATTTATGGATTTAATGCAGCGTGTTTTCATGCCATACTTGGATAAGTTTGTGATAGTGTTCATAGATGACATCCTTGTATACTCTAAGGATGAGAAGGAACATGAAGAACACTTAAGGATAGTCCTGGATACATTAAAGGAGAACCAGTTGTATGCCAAGTTCTCGAAGTGCGACTTTTGGTTGAATCAAGTGAGTTTCTTGGGTCATGTCATTTCCGGAGATGGCATTAAGGTTGATCCCACGAAGATTGAAGCGGTTGAGAAGTGGTCCGGACCGACTACCGTTTGAGAGGTTAGAAGTTTTCTCGGTTTGGCTGGCTATTATAGGAAGTTTGTACAAGACTTCTCAAAGATAGCTACACCACTTACCCGGCTCACTCAAAAGGATGTGAAGTTCGAGTGGACCAGTGAGTGTGAAGATGCTTTTCAGACGTTGAAAAGAGGTTGACTACAGCCCCAATTTTGGCGGTTCCGGAGATCTTTGATAATTATGATGTCTACACGGATGCTTCGGGACAAGGTTTAGGTTGTGTGTTGATGCAGGGAGGGAAGGTAATTGCTTATGCATCCCGACAGTTGAAGGTTCATGAGAAGAATTACCCAACACATGACTTAGAGTTGGCAGCAGTAGTGTTTGCCCTAAAGACTTGGAGGCACTACCTGTATGGAGTTAAGGCCAGGATCTTCACCGATCACAAGAGTTTGAAGTATTTCTTTACCCAGGAAAATCTGAATATGAGACAAAGGAGATGGCTGGAGTTCGTAAAGGATTATGACTTGGAGATTCAGTATCATCCGGGTAAAGCAAATGTAGTGGCTGATGCCTTGAGCAGAAAACCAGTGTTTGCAGTATCGAGTGTTGAAGACGTTGCAGAAAGGTTAGATGGGTTGAGAATCCGAAGCTTTGATCAGATTGAAGACCGACAGTTTATGGCACCATTGTTAGCAAGGTCTGAGTTGATGGATGACATTCGGGAAAAGCAAGATGAAGACCAGTGTTGGTTGACTTGAAGCGAGTTGCAAGGGAAAAGCCTACGGTTGGATATGTGTTAGATAAGAATGGCAATCTTTGGTACCAGGATCGTTTGTGTGTGCCTAAGGTTGGTGATTTAAGACAGAGAGTCATGGAAGAGGCACATAGGATTGCTTTCGCAGTTCATCCAGGAGCTACCAAAATGTACAGAGACTTGAAGGAAAGGTTTTGGTGGCCCTCGATGAAACCGGAGATAGCCAAGTTCGTTGCAGAGTGTGATACTTGCCAGAAGGTTAAAGCGGAACATAGAAGACCGGGAGGAATGCTTAAGCCATTGGATATCCCAGAATGGAAGTGGGATAAGATCACTATGGACTTTATCACCGGTTTACCTAAGACGAGAGGCGGTAATGATGCGATTTGGGTGATTGTGGATAGATTGACCAAATCCGCTCATTTCTTACCATATAAGGTCGATATGCCCTTGAAGAAAATGACGACACTATACTTGGATAATATAGTGAAGTTACACGGAGTACCTATCTCGATAGTTTCGGATCGTGATTCGAGGTTCGTCAATCGGTTTTGGAAAAGTTTACAAGCGACTTTTGGAACCAAGTTGGATTTGAGTACGGCCTTTCATCCTCAGACGGATGGACAATCTGAGAGAACCATCCAAACACTTGAAGATATGTTGAGAGCTTGTGTGTTGGAAGTAGGTGGATCATGGGATGATTACCTACCGGTAGCGGAGTTTGCTTACAACAACGGTTATCATGCAAGTATTGGCATGCCACCGTTTGAAGCATTATATGGAAGAAGATGTAGAACACCGCTGTTTTGGGATGAAGTCGGGGAAAGACAAATCACCGGGCCAGAATTGGTCGAGCAAGCTAAAGAAAGGGTTCAGCTGGTCAAGAAGAATCTGAAGGCGGCTCAAGATAGACAGAAGAGTTGGGCAGATGTTAGAAGGAGACCTCTTGAGTTTGAAGTTGGTGAAAGAGTTACCTACGAGCTTCACCAATGAAGGGAGTGAAACGTTTTGGACAAAAAGGAAAGCTAAGCCCTAGGTACGTTGGACCTTTTGAGATTCTAGAAAGAATTGGACCTTTGGCTTACAGACTCAAGTTACCAGAATCCATGTCGAGAGTCCACAACGTGTTTCATGTCTCAATGTTAAAGAAGTGTTTGACCAAGACGGATATTGAGACTACTGTTGATCCGGAGGGTCTCCAGGATAATCTTTCGTGCGATGAGACACCGACCAGAATTTTGGACCGGAAGGAAAAGATGATTAAGAGACGGTTGATTCCTTTAGTTACGGTGCAATGGAGCAATCATTCACGGATGAAGCTACTTGGGAAGTTGAGGACGATATGATCAGCGAGTTCCTAGATTTTATGGACTTACCAGGTATGTTTTAAGTTTCGAGGACGAAACTCCTTTAAGGGGGGAAGAATGTAATATTCCGATTTTCGGGAAAGGGCAGACGTGTCATTTTGCGAAAACGAAATATTGGGTTCGGTTCCTTTTATTCGGAGTTTAAGTATTTGTTAAATTATATATGTATATTTCGAAATATATATATGTATATAGATAAGGAAGATAATAAGATCTTTATCCTTTTTTTTGGGATTTATCTTATTATAAAGGAAGATAATAAGATCTCTATCTTTTTTTTGGGATTTTCTATTTAAGGAGAATAGATCCCCACAATTCTTATAACCTATTAGAAATCAGATTTTTCTCCACCTCCATATACTCTCTGCGTGTGTGAGCCAAAAATTAGGGCTGAGAGTTTTTCAATCGGCTGTTAAAGCAATTCTTGACGGTTTTCGGATCGAGTAGAGCGCCGGAATCGTTGTGAAGAAGGCAACGCTTTGATTGCAGAAAGTTGAAGCTTTGATAAGAGAAAGATCGGTTTTAGCTGCTGTTTCTCTGAGTTTTGCTGTTGGAATAAGCTTGCTAAAGGTAAGAAGCTCTTCCTACAATCTAATTGTGGTTTAGAGTAGAATAGATCATGTTTTGGATGCATATTGTATCAAGTTTTAAGCTTAGATGATGTTTAAGGATTAAGTTTTGTTTTGGATTTTAAAAGACATGTTTTTCTACTGTTTTTATGCTATAATTCGAGTAGAGATCGTTAAGGGTTGAAGAACATGTTTTAGGGCTTTTTGTGCGTAGGATGCGTACGCATTGGCTAGCAATGCACCCGCATTCCTGATGCAGGATTGCTTAGAATAAGTGCAGCAGGGATGCGCACGCATTCCAGAATAATGCGCACGCATTGCCCCAGTTTCTATGTAATGTTGTTTTAAGCTATGTTTTGAATTTTAAACCTTAATTCATGATTAAATAACATTAATTGAATATGAACAAGCCCCGATTGAGTTTCTGATTCGTTCAGTTAAAACACCGAATGTACTCTTAAAGGGAGTTGAAGTTCGGATCCGTCGGAAGGGCATGAAAGGGCTTGTGCTTTGATGAACTAGGGTTCATCAATGTCTGTGTAATTGATAGGATGTGATGTCTAGTTGTCTAAGTGAGGGAGTAGAGCTGATAAGGGAGTATTATTCTGAAAACACTTAGGTGACTAGTTAATTCACATTAATAATTACATAAGTGTAGTAAAAGCTAAAACGTCATCTATTCTTGGTTAGGCACTGATCCAAATCGGCGATGTGATACGTTCATAAAAGGTGGACAACGCTACTGGCTCAAAAGGCTGAAGGGTAGTGGAGGAAATCCATCGAACGTATATGCATACCGGGGAGATCCCGGGACTACCGGTGCTAATCACCGTAGTTGGCAAGTATATCTCGTGGTGGAATTTTCACCATGCATTGTGTCCTTGAGTAATGATGTAACAAAGATAAGCTAAGTTAGAAACGTATAGTCACGACGTGTCGATGGGCATGTAGTGAACCCTAGATCGAGTCGGTCTCGAGAAGGCAAATCTTTTAATAATAAACCTTAATCATATTGTAGCTTCTACTTCTTACTTTGTACATTGTACTTACCTCAAATGCATGTTTATTTATGTGTTTGGGGGAGAGAAGACGAACAAGTAAATGATGAGTTCGAGGAGAACTTTGATGACGACGTTTGAAGACGCGGAGTTGAAGACTTTGATTAATTATTATTCATTTCTTTATTTATTTCCTAGATTTGGATTATTATTGGATTTTGTAGTTTACTTTTAGTACTTTGGAATTCGTATTGTTTTGGGATTCGTTGGTTTTGTTTCGGATGTAATAACTTTACATTTCCTTCTCTAGTTCTTGAATTTCTATTCGAGATGTTTGAAAAAAATTACCCGAGTCTTTTTAGCTTCCGTTTGCTTTTATTTGATACGACGTAGTAGAGGCTTACGTGTAATATTATTTATTTAATATTATGCGTGCCGAACGTTTCGATTCGGATAAGGACTCGGTGTCCGGGAACGGGGCGTTACACATGTAATTTTTTTTCTTTCTAAAATAGATTGGAAAATGGGATTCATAGAAATAGATTCAATTTAATATCGATCTTCGATGATCCAAAAATTCTTAAACTAGAGAGTTTGTTTTCTATGTTGCTTAACTCCACAACCCAAACAACACTACAGTACATGCCAGCAATTTTTACCCTTGGAAATATATGCAGCAAGTACATTAGTTAACTCAATGTCCGTGCGGGGAGGTTACAACAGCTCCTTGTACTTTTTCTTTGATGAACACCAAGAGAATTGGATTTCACAAGCGGAGACTTTCTTGGTACCTCACATATCTCTTGAAGCATCTCAAACATTTCACCCTCCATTTTGCTATCATAAGAAATCTGCATAATTTCAAGAGCAGTTCCATGCATTAACATGAAACGTTTCATTTCACGCTCATCTTCCAAACCTTTATAATCATCAAGCCGAACCCTCTTCAAGAGCCTATTATCAGCAGTGGGGATTATCACGATGTATCTGATTCTTCGTACCATAAGGAAAGCACAAATATAGCATGATCTTCTTGGTTATTATCCAATTCCCAGCCCGAGGAACATGAAAAGTCTATTCCGGAGAACATACTACTGTTTGAAGAGTTTCAATTTGAAAATGAAAGACTAAAAGATATGGAGATGCCAACCAGTCCACTTTTCATCAAGGATCTAGAGTCAAAGTTTGAAGATACCAGTAGACTGACATTTGTGGATAAACCCACGATTTTTTACAATAAAGACGATCTAGATACCCAAAACACAAGATTTGAAGACGATACAGAACCAAGAGCCCGTTCCAACAAAATTAATGGATGCAAAGTAGCTTTCATTGACAATGTAGCTGATGAGAAAGAAAAAGTAGAGACCAAAGATGATATTATGATCAGTCCCCTCTCGAAAACTGAGAAAGAAGGAATTGAAACAACAAATAAAGGGATGTCAGCCAGTGACAAGTCATTGCAGGATGCGCCGGGATGTCAGCCAGTGACAAGTCATTGCAGGATGCGCCAACATCAGCTGCAGTAGTAAGCAGTGATGAAACGAAAAGTGAGTGGGAAAATCCAACTCAACAGAGAGCAAAACAACATTGCTCCTATGTTGTTTTGTTGTTAACACTAGCAAAACAACATACATACTAATTAATGCAAGCATTTGCACAACACTAGCAGCTACCACATATATTCCACAACATAGCATTTGATAGCAAAACATCTTTGCCTATAGCAATAACAAACCAACAGCAAAAACACTTAAGTAACCTATCTTTTCTGTTATACTCACCCTTGTATCCACACCAACTTTGCAAAATTCATCATTGCCTCATAGGTGGAAGATCGATTCTTTTAAGACACATATGATACGTTTAATCAGAACAACATTCATAGCAATGAAAAGCTTACAAATTTCTTCTCACATACTATACATCTCCCTACCCTAAAACAAAACCCAATTTCCTGTTCAAGTAACGCATCTAATTTGTGTTCAAGGTGGAATCCAAACACACAAACAAATTGATATATACATCCTCAAACACTCTAGAAAACAAATCGATAGTAGATTCTTTATGACGAGCAAGTTCATAGGTCCACGAAGCTAATCAAAGGGGACTTTTTTTTCACGAGGAAAAGCTTTCAGACTAATAATGTTTGAAAGCTCACATGTATGTATTGCTCAATTCCATAAGAAAAATGAATCATTTGACATACTAAATCTTTATAGAATCTGAGTAAAATGCTATATAATTGCAAAACACCTGTAAATTTTTTTTCTTTCTAAAATAGATTGGAAAATGGGATTCATAAAAACAGATTCAATTTAATATCGATCTCCGATGATCCAAAAGTTCTTAAACTAGAGAGTTTGATTTCTATGTTGCTTAACTCCACAACCCAAACAACACTACAGTACATACCAGCAATTTTTACCCTTGGAAATATATGCAACAAGTACATTAGTAAACCTCAATGTCCGTGATGGGAGGTTACAACAACTCCATGTACTTTTTCTTTGATGAACACCCAGAGAATTGGAATTCACAAGCGGAGACTTTCTTAGGACCTCACATATCTCTTGAAGCATCTCAAACTTTTCACCCTCCATTTTGCTATCATAAAAATCTGCATAATTTCAAGAGCAGTTCCATGCTTTAACATGTAACGTATCATTTCACGCTCATCTTCCAAACCTTTATAATCATCAAGCCGAACCCTCTTCAAGTTGTTTAAAAAGCATCTCGGAACTTCTACACAAGTAGTCCACTTTGAGTGATCATGACGATTGCATAAACCAAGATATTCTGAATGCTTGCATCACAGGAAACACATCCAAAATTATACTACTCATCAATGTTTAGTTATAGAGAGTGTGATACACACTCTCACACCTTTCTGATGCTTTATCTAACCTGATTAATTGCAAGAAATTCCAAGTTGTCTGAGCTGTGAATGAAATCTCTTAATGGGCTACAAAGTTAACAAGAAGTAGATGTCTCCAATTTCAACAATCTCTTAAACTCAATCGACTAGCTGATTGTAGCACATATAAGAGCCTGACAATATCAAATGTTAGCGATCATGCATTTATTCAATATAATGTTTCCTTTAAAATTTGAATCATGTCAAGTGACCCAAAAAAGCATATAAGGTAATCATCAAGTGTCATGTTGATTTCTTTATCTAGAGCACACAACAATATACACAAACAGACGGGTAGAAGTCTGCTGTTGTCATACAACTCATTAATGCTCCTAAAGCCATTAATGCTCCTTGTTTGGAGGATTTTGCATCACTAAACAAAAACAATTTATAAACCCTAACCTATATGCAAAACTAACTCCTAACCGACCGAATATCGGGTAATTGCTAGTAAAGCGGGATAAGTAAGGGGTCGATCCACAGGGAATTGGGATGTTGAATCTAATATTATTAATTCCTTAAATTGTTACTACTATTTATTAATAAACCTAAACTAAAATGGAAATAAACTGGACAGAGGATTGTCAATCCAAAGCCAGGAAGGATAAAAGCAAAAATTAATAAATAAAACTATAAACGAAAAGAACATAAAACAAAGATACATGGGATCAAACAATATACAAACCTAGTGATTTCGATCCTAGTTCATCTCATGATTTTAATTCAATATTGTGGTTTCACCTATCAAAGGTATGAATTTCTACTCTCGTAGATAACTCGCCTATCAATCTCTCATCTCTCGATATATCGGATTGACGCTATCAAAACAAGGTGTAAGATCTCTCAATCTAGCAACCTAGACATCTAACCTATCAACTCTCGTTATGTCAAGATTAGAAATCCCATCTTTCCTATGGTGATCTAAGGTTTACACCGACTCTCGTCATACGGTAAACATCAATAACAATTCATCTTTCGATATTGATTGCATATCACATAAGCATAGGAAGATACAAAATGAATCAAAGATCATAAAGATAAACAAAGGATTGAATAAATTAATGGATAAACTCACATAGTTTGTACAATGGATGATCTCCATGAATCACAAACGAAAAGAAAAGCATCCTATTCTAATCCGGATCACCCGAGCACAAGGCTCGGGTGACCTGCCTTGAAACCCTCAGTACGCGGCTGCTGATGTATTCTGTGTGTATGATAAAATCTGATTGTCATTAGGGTTGGGGCGATGCGGCTATATATAGACTTTTAAGTCGGCTAGGTCAAAAGCGGCGGTGGACGCCCGTCCAGCCTGCTTGAAAACTTCGAGTCGGGCCGAATCATGATCAGACGCCCGTCCTTCTTTAAATCAAACGCTCGTTCAACAAATTCCTCAGAACTCTGAATCAAACTATCTCTTCTGGACGCCAGTCCACTGAACTCTACTTCAAACGTGCGTTCAGTACAACTTCATTCCAATTCTCCTTTAAATCTTCAATCCAATCTCAACTTAATCTATTTCCTTCTATTCAAATCTTCAATCGAACATCATTTTAGCTCCTTCCATGACATATTTGTGTACCTTCAAAACCATAAAAACAAGCAAAGTGTAAAACCATAGATAATTACCAATAACACCACGAAATTAGCTCAAGTTTACACTTAAAGACTTTTAAAACTCATTTGCTCAATATTTCAATATAAAGCTCGATTTCTATGAGAAACATACGAATATGGAGATAATTGTTACAAAATATATCCTTATAAAACGTATAAAATCACCCTTAACAACTCCCCCACACTTATCTTTTGCTCGTCCCGAGCAAAACAAAACAAGATAAAGGCTCGAGAAAAGATAGACATCTTAGCACATATAACACATATTCAATAACTTAGAGGTTCACCCCGGTGTGTGTGCAAAGCCATAGAAAACTTCCACTAAATCCAAACTCGAGAAACTCAAAGCAAAACTAGCTAATACCCCCTTCAAACTAGAGATAACTGATACTTATAAGATGTACCCTACAAACGTAAAATATCCCGAAAAGAATGATCAAATATATCTAGGGCCTTTCTGAAATACTCAGAGGATAATCCCTACAGCATATCTATCAGTTTATACTTGGGATAAGATAGACGATAACTTAGTCTTATATTCAATTCATACCACTTCTTTTTGCAAGTTGATTTAACTATTTCACTTTAAACACACATCAGAATGAGCTGTTGCCCTGTCATAGCAGAATAGGATATTCGAGATATACCCTACCTTACTCAAATCATAAGGCAGCTTCTTCTGACTGTCGTGAGCTTTTAGTCATCATAATGGTATAGGACATTTCAAGATAATGCCCTACCGCACTCCAATCATCGACTAGTTTTCGACACACCCAATAATTCTTCATATTTTTCAACTTTTTCATTTGACAATAAGCTACGTGTTACTTATCACATTCAAACCTTAGATATTCACAGTATATCATACTTCGGATCTAAATAAAAACTATCATAAATCTCAAGATATATACGTAGCACTAAGCACATGACTTATAAGAAAATCAAAAATCACTCGTCCAAAAAGGGGTATAACTTTATAAATTAGCTCATCGTTTATTATGGCTCGTGAAAAATAGATCTCAGGTGAAACAACTAACTTATCAAACATATGATATATAGCTTTAATGACTATAAAAATAACGAATATTGAATTGACTTGCCTACTCGGGACAAAACAAAAACAAAAATGTCAAAAAATATCGAAAATTCTAGCTCATTTTTAACTCATTTTTGCATAGACTCGTAATAAATTAAGCAAATGTATAGATACATATCAAATCATTCCCCTCCCCCACACTTAAACTACAACATGTCCTCATGTTGTGCAGAATATAAAAAGAAATAAAGTACTTAGCTGATTGTATTTCGAAGGTGGCAATTCTGGAAACAGTCGCGATCCAGATCCAGAAATGCGTGAAGAAATCAGTAGACTGTGGACAATCCACCGGAAAACTGGCTTCATCTAAAAGCTCACAATCGCTATCGAAAATATCCTGCACACTTGAACAAACATGGCAACACCTCGGGGAACATAGGGGGATATAACATGTCGCGCAAAAATATAATGAAAGACAAGAAATAAGCACATGATATAATGGCTCAGATGGAAAAATTACCACACAGGGAAAGTACAGGACACCTAAGCGTGAAATAATCCACATAAGCTTATAATACAAATATGGACCACATGTGCATACAGAAATAAGGATAGAGGACACTACAAAGTAGCAGGATTGGACATGTAAAACACATGGAAAAGAAGTCAGAGAGATTTTTGCAGGTTAAGCTCATGTAAAGATGGAACATATACATGGAACATTACAAAATAGCCGGGCTAGGTGCTCTATACGAAAATATATTACAATGCAATCTGCATGATATGCAATTATATAAAAAAAAAATGCTAACAGGCTCAGGCTGAGCAAGTTGGGAGGGCAACTCTACAGTGACTACGGCCCGTACAGAACAAAAATAAAATAAAATAAAAGCGGTAGCGTACGGCAAGCCGACAGTAACTACCCTCAAGAAAAATAAAAGAAAAATAGAAAAACAATGCAACTAAATGATATGCAAAAATAAAAGAAAATAAAAGAAAGAAAACTAGCCCACTCATTTGCAACACGACATGTATAACATAAACGTCTACCAAATAATGATAGTTTACGATAAACAACAACACTATTCATTATATGCAGTGTAGACGCGCCTTAAGACTCATCAAAGGTGATAGCATTATGGAGAACCAACAGTTAGCTATACTAAACAGATATAACTCATAAGCCAAAGATAGTAGCAACGGAAAACCGACAGTAGCTACCCATATGAGTTACAAAAATAACAAGAAAACACATAGGTCTCAAAGCTCACAAGATTCATCACAACGATATGTAGCATACGGAAACCGACATTAGCTATAACATGCATAGATGAATCCTAACACCCTAGATAGACGACAACAGGAACATCATAAGTCATATTAAAATCACGTCTAGCTAGGTGAATTACTTAACATGGATTGCAATAGATGGAAAGAAAACCCTAACGGTGAAAGAACAGGACATCTACGCATATACAAAGGCCACAGAGGCTCTCATTAAAACATCCATGTCAATTAATGAAGCATGTATATAAAAATTAATCAATTATTTAACGTGGATCAGTAGATGGAAAGATGTAAACATGCAAGTTCAGAACATCTACGTAAAAATAACTGGCCACAGAAGCTCATATGGAAGTATCCACGTCAAATAAAGCATTAAAAATCAAATCAAGAGAAACTTGGAACCTGAACGTGCGTTCAACATAACAAACGGGCGTTCGCCTGGAATTTATGAACTGGACGGGCGTCTGGATTAAACCGGACGCTCGTCTAGTTGCCCTAAGACTTAACAGAATAGGTGCATATCGGATGGACGGACGTCCACTCACTATGGACGCACGTCTGGAAACCACAAAGAGTGGCCGGGCGTTCACAGAGAGCAGACTACCGTCTGGTCTTAGCATAAAGCACAAAACGAGACACCTGAGCAACCTCAGAAACCCTAGATATAACATCAAAAAACCAAGATACTTAAGAAACCCTAGAAATCCTTTATTTATTTATTTAAAACAGAAAACAGAAAACAATGAAAGGGGGAAAAACGTGTTGAAATCTTCTGAGCCCAAAATGGAAGGGAAACAGTGGATTTTGACCTCGAAAACGGTGTTGAACTGCCGTAGGCCATTCACCACGTCGTCGGCGTCGGAACGAGCTTTCCGGATTGGGGTCCTGCGCGCCAATCCGACACTCGACCCAAAAGTTACGGCCAAAATACTAACGAGTGCTAAAACGATCCCTTTTATCCAAAAGTTCGATCGTACAAAACGTGGGGTCAGATAATTCAACCTCAGATGTCCCCGAATCAAACTAGGTTACACTTCACGTTTAACAAATCGAGTAAAAAAAACTTCTTGCACATTCTTAACCCTACGGTCATCGAAAAACGGCAAAAATAAAAAAAACCTCAATTTATTTAACGCTACTTTTTATTGAAAGCAAAAAGAAGAAATCGTAACAAAATAGAGAAATTAACTCAATTAGATTCAACAAAACACCGATTCCCCGGCAACGGCGCCAATTTGTTTGGAGGATTTTGCATCACTAAACAAAAACAATTTATAAACCCTAACCTATATGCAAAACTAACTCCTAACCGACCGAATATCGGGTAATTGCTAGTAAAGCGGGATAAGTAAGGGGTCGATCCACAGGGAATTGGGATGTTGAATCTAATCTTATTAATTCCTTAAATTGTTACTACTATTTATTACTAAACCTAAACTAAAACGGAAAATAAACTGGATAGAGGATTGTCAATCCAAAGCCAGGAAGGATAAAAGCGAAAATTAATAAATAAAACTATAAACGAAAAGAACATAAAACAAAGATACATGGGATCAAACAATATACAAACCAAGTAATTTCGATCCTAGTTCATCTCATGATTTTAATTCAATATTGTGGTTTCACCTATCAAAGGTATGAATTTCTACTCTCGTAGATAACTCGCCTATCAATCTCTCATCTCTCGATATATCGGATTGACGCTATCAAAACAAGGTGTAAGATCTCTCAATCTAGCAACCTAGACATCTAACCTATCAACTCTCGTTATGTCAAGATTAGAAATCCCATCTTTCCTATGGTGATCTAAGGTTGACACCGACTCTCGTCATACGGTAAACATCAATAACAATTCATCTTTCGATATTGATTGCATAGCACATAAGCATAGGAAGATACAAAACGAATCAAAGATCATAAAGATAAACAAAGGATTGAATAAATTAAAAGATAAACTCACATAGTTTGTACAATGGATGATCTCCATGAATCACAAACGAAAAGAAAAGCATCCTAATCTAACCCGGATCACCCGAGCACAAGGCTCGGGTGACCGGCCTTGAAACCCTCAGTACGCGGCTGCTGATGTATTCTGTGTGTATGAGAAAATTTGATTGTCATTAGGGTTGGGGCGATGCGGCTATATATGGACTTTTAAGTCGGCTAGGTCAAAAGCGGCGGTGGACGCCCGTCCAAAGTACTGGACGCCCGTCCAGCCTGCTTGAAAAATTCGAGTCGGGCCGAATCATGATCAGACGCCCGTCCTTCTTTAAATCAAACGCTCGTTCAATAAATTCCTCAGAACTCTGAATCAAACTATCTCTTCTGGACGCCAGTCCAAGGATCTGGACGCCAGTCCACTGAACTCTACTTCAAACGTGCGTTCAGTACAACTTCATTCCAATTCTACTTCAAATCTTCAATCCAATCTCAACTTAATCTCTTTCCTTCTATTCAAATCTTCAATCGAACATCATTTTAGCTCCTTCCATGACATATTTGTGTACCTTCAAAACCATAAAAACAAGCAAAGTGTAAAACCATAGATAATTACCAATAACACCACGAAATTAGCTCAAGTTTACACTTAAAGACTTTTAAAACTCATTTGCTCAATATTTCAATATAAAGCTCGATTTCTATGTGAAACATACGAATATGGAGAGAATTGTTACAAAATATATCCTTATAAAACGGATAAAATCACCCTTAACACTCATCTGCTTTAGAGTAAGTGGGAGAATGTTGTTGATAGATAGAGTAAGGGTATGGTCGTCTAAAAACAATTGTTGCATGTCCTTACGGGCAAGTGGGAGATTGTTGGAAGTAGTGGCCGAAAGACAATTTATGTACTTGTTTTTAAAATTAATAAATGACATATTTATTCTCACCTTATTATTTGTTTCAAGCTCGTAAGTAACACACTACTGAAAACCCCAAGTTGTATTATATGTAGACATAATACTTAGTGTGTGTCACACATGAGGATTAAGTTTATGGTGATACACTTGAACTGTTAGTCTGTGGTGAACTTAATCAAAGTATGAGGCCTATTCAGTAAACCACCATTAATGAGCCCGGACCACTTTATGGTGTGACCGTCTTATCCGGACCATTATTATTGGTTATCTAAGTGGGGCATTTATATTTGATGTAGTCATATAGGACTGGACCGATTTAATCCGCATTCCTTATATAATTCAATGATTGAGAAATATTATTTAATCATAAGATGATCATATATGGAATAACCTTAATCTTGAAGTGGTTGTAGACTCCTGCTTGTTTCAAGATAGGGTTTGATGTGTTCATTAAGGATTTCTAATAGGCGCGGTCCGAATCACTTTGACGTTGGCACTATCGGGAATGAGTAGCTAGGAATGTGTCCCACGGATATGGAATCCATTCCTTCCTGCAGGAAGTAGAAAGACAATCCCCTTATTTGTTGATCCTAGAACTGATCGATCTACGGAGTTCATATTGGTTATAAACTAATTGATCCCTAGTAGGTTAATGGTAAACAAGGATAAGATGTAATGAAGAAGGTTTATGGAAACATTCCCGCTTCATTAAGGATAGTCTATGAAGGGTTATTTTATATGTAATGGTTATATAAATGGACACTTGTTGACTCGACACTTTGAGAATAAGTTATATCTATAATCAATAGAGTTCAGTTTCAAATTTATGGTGGCGTAATTCTGAAATTAATAAGTTAAATAGAAATATTATGTTCGATGAATGTTTTATTCATTTTACTGTAGCTACTGGTAATAAGTCCATGGTTCCCGGGTTGGCTCCTAACACGCAAGTGAATTCTCGTATTTTGGAACCTCACGAAATAATTAAATAGTTGTTCTATTTAATGAATATGAGAACTATTATTTATTCGGTAAAATAATATGTAAAATAAAAAAAGAATTTTCTATTATTCTGTGGCAGTATATGGCGCCACATGTGTTGAAAATTGGGAAAAGAAATTTACCTGAATTATATCACATGTCTAATTATTTGTTTGTTAACTAATTAATGGATAAAATAAGAGATTGATTTTATCATTTAATGAAGATTATTTATGGTGATTATCTCTTATTCATGGAAAATATCTTTTTCTTTGGGAAAAATACAATTGTCTTGTGAAAGGGATAACTCTCAGTTACTCGGTTATTTTCCTATATAAAGTGTTCCTCCCAACACAATACACACACATCTTCTGTGCCATATTGGAAGAAAAATTAGTTTCTCGTCCTAGCCATCGAGAGAAGAAAAACTGGTGTTTTTCTTGAAGCATATTCGAGGAGGTTCAAATGCGGGATCGACATCCACCAGTCGTCGCTTGGAGATACAACTCGGAAGATCACGGCTTCTCTACGGTTGGGTAAATCTACAAACCTTCTTGTAGTTTATATTAATTAAATATGTGAATCATATCGTGGTAAAATCGTAAACGAATTTTGATTCGTTGCTTCCAATGTGCATGATCGAGCATCTCGATCAGTGCTGTGAATCAGATATGAAGATATGAAAAGAACGGAAAAATACGCCGGATTAATCAAGACCCCCTCCTGATTAATCGAGCTCCGGAAAATTTCTGCATTCGGTTTTTTCCGTGTTTCGGATCTTGATTCGGGTTCCTGTATATCCAACAACTCTTCCAACTGATTCTTAAGATCCCTCATTATTTCTTTCTTCAACTTCATAAATTCTTCCACATCTTGAACGGCGCCTTCAGCAAACTCCCCAATGGTAATGGGATGGGGGCATACCTATATAATGCTTCAAATAGGGTAACACCAATTGCTATGTGATAGTTCGTGTTATACATGTTGGTCCCTTGGAAAGGCTAACACAAGTTTAGAGAGGGGATTGAACAAACTTGCCCCAAAAATTGATCGAAAACTGAATCTTGAGCAGATTGAATTCAGCTTTAAACTTGTGTGGAGTTAAGCTAACTTAGCTGAGTATAAGTCAGAACTGACTTATCCTTAACTGAGTTAACCGGCAGCGGATTAAGTTAAGCCATAATGAAAACTTGTGTTTATCAGTTTGTTAAAATGAAATGCAATGTAATCTGACTCATTTTCTTATGTTTGTTGAGTGTGTGATCAGGTGCAATATAAGCTTAGATGCAGTAATTAAATGCGTAAAGTAAGTAAAAAAAATAAGACATAGATTATAGAGGTTCCAGGTGGTGTAATCCTATTAGTCCTCTCTTCTCCTATGATGTAGGAGGCCAATTCCACTATGTTCTTGAAGTTTACAGTTATAAGACGCAAAGTAAATTCTAAACGCTTGATTGTCCTTCACTAATCCCTAGCTTCACAATGTCCTAGCTTCAGTCTTCAACAGGTAGAAATTTTGTTTGAACTAAGCATGCTACACTGGTCCTTAGAGGGTAGAATTGCCTCTTCACCAGCTCTACACAAACACAGTCTTCCTGACTGCACTCAACTATCCTTCACACCTTCTTGGTGTTTCACAGTCTAAACCTTTGATAAAATCAAAGTTGAGGCTTGAATCAATAGCTATGATTTAAATTGTATTTCGAGCTTCTTCTTCTTGATATATAAAATATGCTCAGGCTCTTTGTTTATCTTCTAGTAGTGTTCTTGATCTTTCTTTGAATGCTTATAAACACTTGAAGATTTCTTCATCTTGAACTTGCAATAATGTGCACGACAGGAGTTCTTTTTGATCGAATTTCCCCCTTACTTGAATACAATTTCTCTTAGAACTCCACACTTCTTGTTGATGTATAAGTGATCTATTTATAGGGGTTTCTTCAACGGTTTGATTAAATCGAACGTTAGAACATGAATTCTTGTATCCGTTAGTGGTCCTGCTTATCCTGATATATGTTAGTGTCCTTTCTGAAATTTCTACGCGTTCAATAAAGTTGCTTTCTTTGTAACAGTCAGATTTTTTTCCAGCTTACCTTGACCTCAGCATGAAAACTTGTCGTAGTCAGTTTTCAGCTCAAGAGCATTAACTGAGTTTTTACTCTTCTTCCTAAACTCAGTACTCCATTTCTCATCTGATTATTATTGATTTAATCAGAGTACACCATAACTCACAACTCAGCTAAGATATCATTGTCCTTATGATACTTAGTCCTCCTGTCAAGATCCATAAAGTCAGTTCAGGTCATCACAGACTTTCCTGAATTCTAACTTTACAGTCTCGTCTGAAGTCTTCAAAACTGAGTTTGAACCGTCAGTTCTTCAATCTTCAATAACTGAGTCTGAACCCTCAGTTCTTTTGTTCTAGATAAGTCAACCGAGTCTGTGTCCCTCAGCAAACTTACCTTCTTCAGTTCTTCAGTGGGTGTGCTCCTAGTCAGTTCTCAAAGCTGGTTAATCTTCGGCTATGAACTCAGCTCAACAAGTCAGTTTCTCTTTTTCTCAGTTCTGATCCTAGATCTATTACTGTTCTTGTCTGATTTAACTTATACAAATATCAGACTCTATTAAATCCTATACATTGATTTCTAGACATCTTTTTGCTTTGCACTATAACAGTTAGTTATGACACTTCATCAATAGGGTTAAATATAACAATTAAAATAACTAATGAATCATCATCGAAACATAAATTTTATTTCCAACAATTTCCTACTTTTTGATGATGTCAATACCCTCCTTAAAAGCAATGCAAAAAGATTAAGACAAAATTAAGTAAAGAACACAAAGAACTGAGAAACTGAGATTTTATTGATAACAGAGATACAAAGTATTAGAATGCAGGTGCATGAAAAGAAACTAAGTTCCAGCTTCTTCTCCTATCCCTTGAACAGCTTCACTTATCATGTTGTCAAAGGTTTCAGCAGCTTCATTCATAGAAATGTTAGTTTCTGTGCTCTCCATTCCATGGATGTTTCCCCAAATGTTCCATGAATCTATCGTACTGTGCTTGCTGAAAAACTTGCTTTTGAATAACATAGCAAATACGAAAATAGCTCTCCTTAATCTTTCACTTGTGGTTGTTTTCAGTAAATTCTGAACAAACTCAGCTTCTGTCTTTTCAACCTAATCTGAGGCCTTATCTAGAGTACCATTTCTTTCCCATTTACTCAGTTTGTTCCAATAGTGTACAAGAATCTTTTGCATGTTCAAAAATGTCTCTAAGTCTTGTTCCATTGATACTCCTTCTTGAGTAGGTAGTTCTTTGAAAACATTATACAGCTGTGAGGCATGTTTCTGGTTGGGGCATGATTGCCTATCCTGAATCTTCATAGGCATGATTGCCTTTTACAACCTAGGCTTGCTTTCTGGTTGGGTCATGTTTCAAACACCTTAGCTACAGGGTGATTCTACTTAATCTGTCCACCTGAATAAGATATTTTAGGTAGGGATTTATGGTGTAAGGATAGGATTACACATTCCTGGCACCTGGCTGCTTCTATTACTGCAGACATGGTCTTTGGGTGCATCAATCTGATCATTGATTTAAACTCCTGCCTAGACCTCTAACAAAATAGGACACAAAATGATTCTCTGTTAATCTAGGTCTCTGCATTTACACCAGAGTCTTAAGCTCCTCAAATTCTACCAAATACTCATCCACATATCCGACCTACGTCAATTGGTGGAACTCATCAACTACCATTTCCATAGATTTGCATCCTAATCGTTTGAGCACCTCTTCTCTCATCACTTGCGAATTAAGGTACGGGTAACTCATCATTAAACCTCCAAACCAGACATTACCAACACCTGAAGGTTTATCTCAGCCATAGCCTTTTGATTATCAGGTGTCTCATGCATTTTGAAATGTCTCTCACATTTTCGAATCCTTTCTAACGGAGAATCGCCATGAAAGGTGGGAAAAATGATCTTAGAGCTTTTTGCAGAGGATTCATACCTTTCATGTCTCATCTCGACTGGATTTGGCCTCTGTGGCGTGGGTAGCAATCCATCCTTCTTCAATTCAGCTGCATTTTGCCTTGGTGGTGGCGTGGGGAGCAAGCCATCACCTAAAGCCACAGCTGAAGTCCCGATTATGACATCCGGATTCCTATCAATCTTTTATAGCACTAGCTTCATCAATTGCATAAGAGAATCATATTGATTATCAATCTTCTTATCCAATGAGCCATAAACTTCACCCAACCTCTGTCTGAATTCATCCAATCTTTGGTTAAACCCGTCGCTCATCTTCTGCTGGACGGAGCTCAGCTCTTCGATTGATTTAGCAACCATGGAAATGAATTCAGACGCAGGACTTTGTCTCTGATACCAGATGTTAGGAACCAATCTTAACTAGGGTTTACATGGGGAGCAAGCCATCACTTAATGCCACAGCTGAAGTCCCAATTATGACCTCAGTATTCTTATAAATCTTTTATAGCACCAGCTTCATCAGTTGCATAAGAGAATCATACTGATTATCAATCTTCTTATCCAATGAGCCATAAACTTCACCCAACCTCTGTCTGAATTCGTCCAATCTTTGGTTAAACCCGTCGCTCATCTTCTGCTGGACGGAGCTCAGCTCTTTGATTGATTTAATAACCATGGAAATGAATTCAGACGCAGGACTTTGTCTCTGATACCAGATGTTTGGAATCGATATTAACTAGGGTTTACTTGGGAAATTCGAATAAGAAAAGAGAGGGAAATGGAGAAAAAGATATAAGAAGTAGTCAGGAAGGAAATAGACTTTTAATAATGTTCAAAGTTGAGTTGTAATATAGCACACACATCCTACTTACACCTTCTGGCTCGACACAGGCACAAGTCAGACATTCACACTATGCCACCTAGAAATACACACCAATGCTACTAGCTGTTCAGTTCCTAACAGCAAACTCTTGTATGTATTTTAAACACACATTTGTTATATCCTTGAAACATCCACCGAACATGTACGTACAATGATTCATCCTATTTGCATCACCTTGGTTCAGCTCAATGGCCTTACCCGGTCCATGTGTTGCTATATGAAGATGCTCCTAAAACAGCTTATTATCAGCCATAAACAGGGAAAAAGATTCCTTACTAGTAGTATTGCCCATAGGTGGGAACAAAGTGTCTGTGGTATTGTGAGAATGCGTGTTGAGTGTAAGTTATTAAAGCTAACCAATACCTAAATCAAGTCAATGCTTTGCATCACACAGCGAATAAATCCTATTTCTTCATCCCAATCACACCCCAAAAGCTCAATCATGGTTATAAGCTCCAACCATGTATGTATGTACATGTTGCAAATAGAGACCGATAAATTAAGCATCTCTTCTTTGTCATTTGGCCTAAAGTTTCTAAGCTTTTCAGCAAGTGCCACTTCAAATGTAATATTCCGATTTTCGGGAAAGGGCAGACGTGTCCTTTAGCGAAAACGAAATATTATTATTTCTTTTCATTTATTGGAGTTAAGTACTTTATTAATTATATATACAAGATTTTCGAGTTATATGTATATAAAATTAAGGTAAATTCTGATTTTGGTAATTAAGGGGTAATTAAGGAAAAATGGTTTTTATTGGGAATTGTATTTAAGGGAAAATTAACACAGTTTATCCCATAACCTAAGTTATTCAACTGGATAAGGTGAATCTGAACTATTTTCAGATCAGGCGAGAGCTTTGGAACCGTTGTGAGAAGGGCAACATTTGGATATCAGATTTTGGGAGTTGCTACAGACTTCACAAGGCTGTGGATCTGGTTTTTGGCTTGCAAACAGGTAAGAGGCTCTTCCGATGATCTTAATTATCGTTTATAAGGTTTAGATCGAGGTTAAGACGTGTTAATGCTTGAAAGATGAGTCCTTTTGTTGATTAATGACCATAGATGTTATGGTATGTTTAGATATGTTTTCCTGTGTTTTACTGTGCTTAATTTGATGTTAATTGGGTTAGAAACGGATTAGAAACTGTTAAGGATCAAAATCAAAAGTTTAGGGCAGCAGGTAGAATGCGTACGCATTGGCTAGCAATGCGCACGGATTCCTGTTGCAGGATTGCAGGTTTGGCTTCTGGTTGCTGAATGCGTACGCATTCATAAGAATGCGCACGCATTGTTCAAACATATAGTTTTAGCTTAGGTTCTGGTCAAGTAATGCGTACGCATTGTAGGCAATGCGCATGCATTGTTTGGACAGACAGTTTCAGCAGGTTTTAGAAGCAGGGAATGCGTACGCATTCCAGCTAATATGCACGCATTGCCCCCAGTTTGTGCATTAATGATGTTTAAGCTATGTCTTTCTGTTTCAAACCCTTATTCATGATATGTTAACATTGTATAAACTTAAACAAGCCTGAATTGAGCTTCTGATTCGTTCAGATAAAACACCGAACGTACTCTTAAAGGGAGTTGAAGTTCGGATCCGTCGGAAGAGCATGACGTTAGGTGTGATGCCCGAAAGACAATTTTGTAATTGTTTTATTTAATAAATGAAATGATGTTATTATTCATATTTATTATTCTCATATTCACCGATGTGACAATAGTATTTACACTACAGAAAACCCTAAAGTATATCGTTTATGTAATCACTTAACTCAGTGTATGGTATATACACGGGAGGATTGAGTTAGTGAAGATGTACTTAAAATACAATTAGCCCGTAGTGAAGTTAATTGAGAGTATCGGGTCTCTCCTTTAACGTGCTATTAATGCGCCCAGAACACAATAGGTGTGATTGTCTTATCCGGACTTTCGGTTAAGAGAACCTAATGGGGCATTTATATATGATAGATATATCATATAGGGCTGGACCGATTTGATTATAGTTCGCGATATAATTCCGTAATCGAGAAGTCTTATCGAATCAATGGATGATCATATTTATGGATATATCTTAATCCTGAGGTGATCACAGTCAACTGCTTGAATCAGTATGAAGTTTGACTTGACGGTTAAGGATTACACTGAGTCTGTGGTCTGAATTACCCCATCTTGGCATTGTACTGGATTGAGTGAGTAGTCTGTGTTATCACAGATACGGAATCCATTCCTTCCATTTATGGAAGTAGATAGACAGTTCCCTTATTTGTTAATCCTAGAAACCGATCGATCGTGCGAGTTCATATTACACTGATTAGCTACCAGTGAGTTGTATGAATTAATTGATCACTAGGGGTTAATGGTAAATAAGGATAAGAGGTTCTAAAAGGGTTAACGGTAACTTCCGATTTAGAATGAACAGTCTATGGAGGATTAATCCATATGTAATGATTATATCAATGGACGCTTATTATTATTCTCGTGAAGAGATAAATATAATCTTTTAATCTGAGGAGTGCAGTCACGGGATTATGGTGGCATATTCTTGTGATTGATTTATCGAATATAATTATTCTATAATTATTTTTTGATTTATCGGAGCCGCTGATTATTAGTCCATGGTCCCCGACGTGTCTCCTAATATAGCATAGCTATTCTCGGACGTCGAATCCTAATAATATTAATTTAGTTCTTGTTGGACTTTATTAAAACGATAGGTGAATTAATTGTTTAGTGGACTATTAAATTAGTTGGGCTAAATAATTAAATATGTGAAAAAGACATTTTTCACAAACTTGGCCCAATAATGGTGTTGGCCGAAATTAAACCCTAAGGGATTTGATATTGGCGCCTCATGTACTTGATTATTGACTAAGAAATTATTTTCTTGTGATTAATAAGACATGTGCATAAAATATTTATTGGATAAATATTTATGGTAAATAATAAAGATAAATATTATTCTAGATTTGTTCTAGAATATTATGGAATTATCTTTTATTAAAGGATTTATTTTGTTTGATAAATAAAAATTCTTGGAGGCTAAGTTTTACTCTCCTATATAACGAGAGTTCTCCCAAGCCTTAACACACATTACATATTTTCGACTTCTCCCTATAGTAGAGAGAAGAA
Source organism: Gentiana dahurica var. dahurica (assembly GCA_024500145.1). Taxonomy (NCBI): domain Eukaryota; kingdom Viridiplantae; phylum Streptophyta; class Magnoliopsida; order Gentianales; family Gentianaceae; genus Gentiana; species Gentiana dahurica. The sequence continues at coordinate 46,347,342 of CM044897.1, forward strand.
AATATTTCGGCCAAGGAGAGAATGGGAGAAATCTTGGAGATTTTTCCGGTAGCATATCGGAAGGGTTCGAGTCGAGAATTCCTTCCACCGGGAATTGCTTGGATCACACGATCGGAAGACTGTGGTGCTCTTCACACCTTCACATTCATCCTTTTGCGGTTCTTCAACTTGAATTTTGAGATTCAAGAGGTATGATCTACATCCCCCTTGTAGAATAGATCTAGTTGTTTTATTACGTGTATTATATAGATCTAGATCCATAAATCGCTTCCGTTGCGGATGGTATTACTAACAGTGGTATCAGTCGCCATGGTGATCTATATTTATACGTATAAAATATTAGATCTAGGAGTGGTAAAACATGTAGATTTTTTGTCCCAATTTTTTTAAAAAGGGGCCGACGCATGCATGATTTTTTTTTATGTTATGAATGTCTTGGTTGAAGAGATGGATTGGGGTTGGTACTGTTTACTCGTTAGATCTATTGTAGCTCCTTTGTTTAGTAACAATTGAGCATAGTAATTGTATTTTATTTATGTCAATTTTCGAAATTTATATGTAAAAGTAGCATCTTTTATTGTAATTTTGAATATCCGGGCTGGAAAAGATGAAGATCTTGCTGAAAAATTGAAGATCAAGGCGAAACCCAAGGTATGAACGAGGAGAAACGGATAAAAAATTTTATTAAAAACTGCTACAGGACTTTCTGCGACGCTGGAAAGCGTCGCTAAAAGTCCTGTTTATAAAATATTGAATGCGGCTAGGTTTTTTTGCATGCGGCTGCATGTGATTTTTTTTTGGCAAACCTAATTGTTTTCCCTACAAAACTGCCGCCTGAAAAAAAAAAAAAAAATGGAAAATATGTTTTTTTAACAGCCGCATGATACAAATAAAAAAAATAAAATAAAATTTTGGATTAATTATAATAATTGGATTTATTTAATTAAAAAGACCTTTTCTCCTCTCGGGTGTTCGTGGTTCGTGATCCGGCGGTTCGAGTTCAAGATTCGAAGATCAAGACTCGAAGACAACAAGATTGTAATTTATTTTTCCTAGGATAGATTAGATACGGGGGTACCAACAATCCATCTCGGTGTTTAATTTTTCCGCAATTTATTTTTTATGTGTTCGATCATAAAATAGATATAAAATCGGAATTGCCATGACATGCATCATATCATAAATCCACTCCATGCATACATGTAGAATTTTAATTTTGGTAATTAAAATAGGCATGTATACAAACTCGTGTAATTAGTTGAAATTTAATTAATACGTGGTAATTAATAAATTTAGTAACTAATTAATGATCCGAGGACGGGTTATGAAATCGTTAGGTCTTTCGGTGTGTGTTCTCGGTGAACCGCCTTAAAGCCCAAACGAGATCACGTTTTCAATTCGTAGTGTCTACGAGATTGAATGATGGTAAAAGAACAATAAATCTTGGATAAAAACGGTTCGCTTATAGGTTGGGTGGTCAACTGAGCTAGGCTCGACCGACTTAACCCTCATAGTGTGATGTATGCATGGGGGTCCGGCAAGACTAAGCTACACCGGAGAACGGAGGGGTGATTCCTTCTTATCGCAATGAGGCTGTCTTGACCCGATTTCGTCCGACTGTCACATATGTTCCAACGAATAGGACGGGTAGGCTTGCCTACGTTACCGACACCATTCGGAATCCTTGATTTGATGAGCTTTTATGATAACATCAAAAAGACGTGGTTAGTTAACCCACAACCACTTCCAAATTATTGAGTGGGAGCGGGGGATCAGGCGACAGCCAACCCCACGGCCTCTACTATAGATACAAGTAAGTGAGAGAAGGGTGACGCCTCGCGGCGCTTTGATTTCGTCCCCCTACGGATGGTGTTCACCCCTATCAACATTCGTGGCTTGGTCTCCGAAAGGATAGGATTTCTGGGTACTCGTCGGGTCACTGACCTATCCTACGACGGCACACTCGGGGCGTACCTAAGAGATCCGATATAGTAGGTCACACTCATAAAGGATATTTTTGGAAATATCTAGGCTAAAAAGGAAGGTAGTCAATGAATAAAGGGATGTTCGATTCTCGTGGGATGTTTGATTCTCACAAGTTATTCATTGATGAGATTGTCTCGATTTAACCGTCATCTCTTTGACCTACCCTTCGGCGGCACTGAGATGCGAGGTTAAAACCTTGGAATGGTAGAGTAGACTTATTTTTAGTTTACAATTCCTAAAATTTAATATAGTAGTGTTAAACTTGAATTAATACATGTCATTTTATTTTCAGCAAAATGTCTGCTCAAATTTCTGCTTTACTGTCTGAAAAATTAACGGGAAACAACTTTAAGAAATGGAAGAGTAACTTAAACGTGGTGCTCACGTATGAGAATGTGCAACATGTACTTACTTCTGAATGCCCTACGCTGGCGATCCAAAAACCTGGTAAAGCTGAGATCGAACAGCATAATCACTGGATCGAAGCAGATAACCGGGCTCATGGGATCATCTTGGCGGCAGTGTCGGAGGTTATTAGGACCCAGATTGAAGAGTTTGAATCTGCAGGAGAAATCATGCGGAAACTTACTACGATGTTTGGATCACCTAGCAACCAAGCAAGACACGATGCCATCAGGTTGGCTGTTAACACGAAATTGAAGAAAGGTCAAGCAGTGAATGGTCATGTTCTGAATATGATCAGTTACTTCAATGACGCCGGTATTCATGGATCAAAGTTCGATGAAGCAACTCAAGTATCGATGATTTTGGAATCATTGACTCCTGAGTTTATCCCGTTCAAACTCAGTATCGATGGGCAAATATGAGTTGACCATGACACAGATGCTGAATGAACTGACTATCTACGAGGGCCTGCTATCGAAAGATAAGGTCCAAGTAGGGGATAAGAAAGTTGAAGCCAATATGGCCGAAGCCAGGTCATCAAACAAGCCTAAGGCCAAACCAAAGAAGAAGGCTAATGTTGCACCCGTGCCCAAGCCAATGAAGAAAAAGACTGCCAAGAAAGATGACGAGGCCAAGCCAAAGGGCAAATGCTTTTACTGTAAGGAGGTAGGACATTGGCGACGCCATTGTCCCGAATATCTTCGTGATGTGAAAGATGGCAAAGTCAAGGTTGTCGCTGGGAAAGATAAGAAAGGTAATTTGGAATTACTATTCTTGGAATCTTTTAACGTAGCTAAAGATGTGTCCACTTGGATACTTGATACTGGAGCTACTAACCATGTATGTTCTTCATTGCAGATTCTTAGTTCGTACGAGGAGCTGGAAGAGGGTTCTCATGTAATGCGAGTAGGCACTGGGGCGCTCATTTCGGCTAAAGCAGTGGGAGCTGTGGACTTGCATTTTAATAATAGAATTTTACATTTAGAAAATGTTTATTTTATTCCGAATTTCAGGAGAAATTTGATTTCTTATTCTGCTTTAGTTGAACAATCATTTTCTGTTTCAAGTTTGAATGGTGAATTTGTTATTTCAAAGAATGGCGTTGAATTGTGTTCAACTATAAATGAAAACAGTTTATATTTTGTAAGACCACATAAAGCTCCCCTACTTAATACTGAAATGTTTAAAACTGCTCATCAAAGATCTGCAATAAGGCAGAAAGTTTCTCAAGTAAAAGAAGATAAAACATACTTGTGGCATCTAAGGCTTGGCCATATTTCCTTGGAAAGACTCAAAAGACTTGAAAAGGTTAATGCCTTAGGTGAGTCATCTGTTGACACACTGCCTGTCTGCGAGTGTTGCCTGGAGGGAAAAATGACCAAGCGTCCCTTCTCATCAAAGGGTAATAGAGCCACAGGAACTCTAGACTTAGTGCATTCAGACCTTTGTGGTCCGATGAACGTACAAGCTAGAGGCGGATACGAGTACTTTGTGACTTTCATTGATGATTACTCGAGATTCAGTTATGTTTATCTGCTGCATAGAAAGTCCGAGGCTTTTGAAAAGTTCAAGGAGTTCCAAGCAGAAGCCGAAAGGCAACTAGGCAAGTCATTGAAATGCCTTCGCTCGGATCGTGGAGGTGAGTATTTAGATACTGAATTCATTGACTACTTGGCTGAAAAAGGAATTTGTTTCCAACGTTCGGTGCCTAGGACACCTCAGCAAAACGGAGTTGCTGAGAGGAGAAACATGACATTGATTAACATGGTTAGATCAATGATGAGCTACGCCTCACTACCTATATCCTTTTGGGGTTATGCTTTAGAAGCAGCGGTCTACATTTTGAATGCAGTACCGTCAAAGTCTGTCGAAAAGACACCCATTGAGATGTGGTCGGGACATCGCGAAAGCATGCGTCACTTCCGCATATGGGGTTGTCCTGCACATGTGCTGATGGACAAGACTACCAAGCTACGATCACGTACGAAAGTATGTTTGTTTGTAGGCTATCCAAAAGGTACACGTGGTGGTCTATTTTACGATCCGGAAGATAACAAAGTGCTAGTCTCGACTAACGCTACGTTTTTGGAAGAAAGCTATATGAAAGACCACAGACCTCGAAGTACAATTGTACTAGAGGAATTACTCTCCGATGACATCAGGCCTATTGTGGCTGCTGATGTTCTTCTAAACAACACTAATAATACAACAGTCACTTCCGACATTCCTGTTCCACCCAGACGTACTGCGAGAGTGGTTCGGCCACCGGCTCGGTACGGCATGGATTTAGAGGCAAACGTAGTCGCCTCTGATGGGGTGAAAGATGATCCTCCGACCTATAAGAAGGCCTTATTGGATCACGATAAGGATAAATGGATTGACGCAATGAATCAAGAGATGGAGTCTATGTACTCCAACTCGGTCTGGAAACTTGTAGAACTTCCTCAGGGTGAAAGGCCCATTGGATGTAAATGGCTCTACAAGCGAAAGAGAGGAGTAGATGGGAAGGTTGAAACCTTCAAAGCACGGCTGGTAGCCAAAGGTTACACACAGCGAGAGGGTATAGACTACGAGGAAACCTTCTCACCTGTGGCCATGATGAAAACCATCCGCATCCTCCTTTCGATTGTTGCATGCCTAGATTATGAAATCTGGCAAATGGATGTTAAGACAGCGTTTTTAAACGGCTTTCTTGACGAGGAAATCTATATGCAGCAACCAGAGGGATTCATTGAAGAAGGCCGAGAGCACATGGTGTGAAAGTTGCTCAGATCCATTTATGGGTTGAAGCAAGCATCTCGTTCCTGGTATCATAGATTTGATCACACGATCAAGTCTTATGATTTCGAACAACACTTTGCTGAATCTTGTGTGTACAAGGAGGTTATCAAAGATAGTGTTGTATTTCTAGTGTTGTACGTTGATGACATACTCCTAATTGGCAACGATAAGGGGATGATGTCCGACGTGAAAAGTTGGTTGACCACGCAATTCCAAATGAAAGATTTGGGAGAAGCGAGTTATGGTCTAGGGATCCAAATTATAAGGGATCGTAAGAACAGGATGTTAGCTCTGTCCCAAGCAACTTATATAGATAAGGTGCTAGCACGCTTCAGTATGGAGAACGCAAAGAAGGGTTTTCTACCAACCCGTCACGGCGTTTACCTCTCTAAGTCTCAGGGGCCTCAAACCCCTGAAGAGGCTGAAGCTATGGGAAGAGTGCCATATGCCTCGGCTATTGGTAGTCTTATGTATGCTATGAGGTGTACGAGACCTGACATTTGTTACGACGTTGGATTAGTCAGCCGTTTTCAGTCAAATCCAGGGCAACCGCACTGGACAGCATTAAAGAATCTCATCAAATATTTGAAGAGAACCAGAAATTATATGCTCGTCTATTCGAGTGGGAGTTTGGAGCTAGCGGGGTACACCGATTCTGACTTTCAGTCAGACAGAGATGATTCTAAATCTACCTCTGGTTCAGTGTTTACGCTTGGTGGCAGTGCAGTAGAATGGAGAAGTCAAAAGCAATCCAGCACAGCCGATTCAACAATGGAAGCTGAGTTCATAGCGGCCTCGGAGGCAGTTAAAGAAGCAGTTTGGTTAAGAAAGTTCATCAGCGGATTAGGCGTTGTCCCGAATGCTGAGGATCCTATTACTCTCTATTGTGATAACAATGGGGCCATTGCGAACTCTAGGGAACCTCGAAAGCACAATAAGTCGAAGCATATAGAGAGAAAATACTGGGTGATCAATGATTTTGTCGATAGAGGGGACATTTCCGTCAAGAAAATCGCCTCCGCCGATAATCCTGCTGATCCATTCACCAAGACGCTGTCGATTGAAGCTTTTAGTCGACACTTGGAGACTATAGGTATTAGAGACATGTCTCATTTGCTTTAGAGCAAGTGGGAGTGATAGTTTGTTGTATTTTAAATAATAGGGTGTTCTCTAAAACAATTAATCACATGCTTTCGTGCAAGTGGGAGATTGTTAGGTGTGATGCCCGAAAGACAATTTTGTAATTGTTTTATTTAATAAATGAAATGATTTATTATTCATATTTATTATTCTCATATTCACCGATGTGACAATAGTATTTACACTACAGAAAACCCTAAAGTATATCGTTTATGTAATCACTTAACTCGGTGTATGGTATATACACGGGAGGATTGAGTTAGTGAAGATGTACTTAAAATACAATTAGCCCGTAGTGAAGTTAATCGAGAGTATCGGGTCTCTCCTTTAACGTGCTATTAATGCGCCCAGAACACAATAGGTGTGATTGTCTTATCCGGACTTTCGGTTAAGAGAACCTAATGGGGCATTTATATATGATAGATATATCATATAGGGCTGGACCGATTTGATTAGAGTTCGCGATATAATTCCGTAATCGAGAAGTCTTATCGAATCAATGAATGATCATATTTATGGATATATCTTAATCCTGAGGTGATCACAGTCAACTGCTTGAATCAGTATGAAGTTTGACTTGACGGTTAAGGATTACACTGAGTCTGTGGTCTGAATTACCCCATCTTGGCATTGTACTGGATTGAGTGAGTAGTCCGTGTTATCACAGATACGGAATCCATTCCTTCCATTTATGGAAGTAGATAGACAGTTCCCTTATTTGTTAATCCTAGAAACTGATCGATCGTGCGAGTTCATATTACACTGATTAGCTACCAGTGAGTTGTATGAATTAATTGATCACAAGGGGGTTAATGGTAAATAAGGATAAGAGGTTCTAAAAAGGGTTAACGGTAACTTCCGATTTAGAATGAACAGTCTATGGAGGATTAATCCATATGTAATGATTATATCAATGGACGCTTATTATTATTCTCGTGAGGAGATAAATATAATCTTTTAATCGAGGAGTGCGGTCACGGGATTATGGTGGCATATTCCTGTGATTGATTTATCGAATATAATTATTCTATAATTATTTTTGATTTATCGGAGCCCCTGATTATTAGTCCATGGTCCCCGGCGTGCCTCCTAATATAGCATAGCTATTCTCGGACGTCGAATCCTAATAATATTAATTTAGTTCTTGTTGGACTTTATTAAAACGATATGTGAATTAATTGTTTAGTGGACTATTAAATTAGTTGGGCTAAATAATTAAATATGTGAAAAAGACATTTTTCACAAACTTGGCCCAATAATGGTGTTGGCGAAATTAAACCCTAAGGGATTTGATATTGGCGCCTCATGTACTTGATTATTGACTAAGAAATTATTTTCTTGTGATTAATAAAACATGTGCATAAAATATTTATTGGATAAATATTTATGGTAAATAATAAAGATAAATATTATTCTAGATTTGTTCTAGAATATTATGGAATTATCTTTTATTAAAGGATTTATTTTGTTTGATAAATAAAAATCCTTGGAGGCTAAGTTTTACTCTCCTATATAAAGAGAGTTCTCCCAAGCCTTAACACACATTACATATTTTCGACTTCTCCCTATAGTAGAGAGAAGAAAATATTTCGGCCAAGGAGAGAGTGGGAGAAATCTTGGAGATTTTTCCGGTAGCATATCGGAAGGGTTCGAGTCGAGAATTCCTTCCACCGGGAATTGCTTGGATCACACGATCGGAAGACTGTGGTGCTCTTCACACCTTCACATTCATCCTTTTGCGGTTCTTCAACTTGAATTTTGAGATTCAAGAGGTATGATCTACATCCCCCTTGTAGAATAGATCTAGTTGTTTTATTACGTGTATTATATAGATCTAGATCCATAAATCGCTTCCGTTGCGCATGGTATTACTAACACATGATAGGGTTGTGCTTTGATGGATTAGTATTCATCATTGTCTGTGTATTTGGTAGGCCTTGTTAATGTCTAGTGGTCTAGGAAGAGAGCAGTAAATGGTGAGGGAGATTAATTGAAAACACTTAGGTGATTAGTTAATCATTTTATTAAAATACGTACTTGACTAGTAAAAGAAACAACATGTCTCTCTTGGATAGGCACCAGTCTATATCGCGATGTGTGTGCTAACTCTGAATGTGGAAGAACTCCGTAGGTCAAAAAAACCCTAAGTATGGAGGGACCCCACTGAGACGCCCATACTATCGGAGTCTACCTATTCTAGACTTCATGGATATTGGTGTGATCCACTAATATGTTGCCAAGAATATCCGCAGTTTGGATATGCGTAGTGCCCTTGAGTGTGGTTGTAGCATAGATAAGTTAAGTAGAAACGTTTAGTCAATTCATGTTGATGGACATGAAATGAACCCAGATTGAGTCGGTCACACATAAGCAACTAAACATTTAAATATCTTTTCTTTGTAAATTGTAATTGTTGTCAGAGCTTATCTTTCTTATTAAGTACGTTGTACTTACCTCAAATGCATGTTTTTCTATGTGTTTGGGGGTGAGAAGACGAACAAGTTGAGCATGTTTACGGGGAGGAGTTCGACGACGACGCCTCATTTAAGACTTTTCATTTATCTATTTTGTTATTCATTTTTAAACTATGTTAGTACTTTTTCAGTTAGACTTTCTGGTCTTTCGAGATTCGTCGTACGTTTCTTTGGATTTCATATTTTCCTTTGAATATAATAATGTTACATTTCCATATTTAGAAGATATTTCTATTCTTGGATTATTGGGAATTTACTAACCGACTCTTTTGCTTCCGTTTGCTTGTTTTTGATACGACGTAGTAGAGGCTTACATATGAAATGAATTTATTTTTATTTTATATGTGCCGAACGTTCCCTTTCCGGATAAGGACTCGGTGTCCGGGAATGGGGCGTTACAGTTGGTATCAGAGAGAAGCGTCATTTAGGCTTACTTTCTTTTAAGATAAGTTTCTCTAGATCTTTTAGTAACGTTATGGTTTTCTTTGATCATCAGGATGGTGTTCACGAGAACTGGAGCGGGTGCAGAGACTTCTGGAGTTCATCGGGAAAATCCAACGCCGGTAGTAGGAGGCGGTTTCATGAGGCAGAATCCTTCACCTCACCCGAGCTACTCTCCACCACCTCATACTGCGACACCTACACCATGATTCCAGCAGAACTTGTCACCGAGACCTCTTCAGAATCTTCCACCACAACCACCAAGGTACAATTATATCTATGGAGAACCTGGACAAGCACCTACCCGTGTCACTATAGTAGGTGACATCCCACCGATCAGTTTACCACTAGTGACTAGCATTTATCCTCTGCCGGTGAGTGTTTACCCGCCAGTGAGTCACCCCTCTCCACCAGTTTACCATCACCAACAGTAGCAGACCTTCTATCCACCTCCTGTAGGTCATACTCCTCGACCTACTGTGCCCTCATCACCACGGTTTGACCATCAGCAAGGTTTTGGTTACCCACCCTTCGGTTTCCAGCAACCTCAACCAACCCCACAACACCACCAGAATTACTATCAGGGATACTACCCTTTACGGCCTGAGCCCCAAGTGAATCCAATTTACCCTCAGTAACAGCAATACCAGCAGCAAGTACCTTTTGGTTACCCCCCGGTTTACCCACCAGTTAGACCGGCATTTGAGCAAGCACCAACTGTGGATTGGTATACAAGATTGAGAAGGAATCAGGTTGAAAACTTCTACGGGAATGTAGAACATTTAAAGGCTGAAGAGTGGTTAAGAAGCTTCGAAAAGGCTTGCAGGAATATACATGTTCATGAAACAGAGATGGCACAGCTGGCAGTTAGTTTACTTCTAGGTGCAGCTGAAGCTTGGATTGACGCTATACAGAGTAGAAATGGCAAGATAACAGATTGGGAAGCTTTCAAATCTATGTTTTACAACGATTACTTCCCGGAAACGGTACAAGTAGAAAAGGCAATTCAGTTCCTGAAGCTAAAGCAAGGTATCAATTTGATGGTATCTCAGTATACCAATAAATTTAATGAGTTGGGAAGGTACTACCCTGAATTAATGAAAGTGGAAGAAAGGAAGATGGCCTTCTATAAGGAAGGTTTATCTCACGAGATACAATCAGGCATGTGAGGATTTACAGCTAAGAATATGGCAGAGTTACTGAATAAGGCTTTGAAGGTTGAGACCTTCAGGAAGAAGGCCACAGTTGTCATTAGGAACAAGAGAATCTTTTGAACTAGTCAAGGAAATTACCAAGGAGCACTGCAACAGAACGTCAAGAAGACAATAGCTCCCACGGCAGCTAAGGCCCCGATCAGTGCACCGCTTTGCCTTAAGTGCAACAAAAATCATTCAGGTGAGTGCAAGCAGAATACTAATGGTTGCTACGTCTGCGGAGAGCCAGGACACATTTCTAGAGCGTGTCAAAATAGAGGAAACAAAGGCAGTTCGAGCCAAGGAAACAGGAGAAGCGGCCCAAGCCGACCCGTTCATGTTTTTGCGGTTGATGCTAGAGATGCGGAACCAGAAGATGATGTTATCTCAGGTACCTTACTGTTAATTTATTTTGTTAAGATATTTTTATAGCATGTTTACTCATGCTGTAATTTTATTTAAATAAATTAATATTCATCCTAGGTATGATAACGTTAGGTAATCTAGTGGTCAGAGCTTTGTTTGATACTGGAGCATCAAACACCTTCGTGTCGACTAAGGTAGCTAAGAAGTTGAGTTTACCATTGGAACATTTAAGAAACACTTTGTAGATAACTACACCATTAGGAAAGGTAACAAAGGTAACTAGGATGATACTTCAAGTGGAAGTTCGAGTTGGATCTTATGGATGCAAGAGCGACTTTACAGTTCTAGACTTTTCAGATTTTGAAGTGATTCTTGGAATAGATTGGTTATCCAAGAATTATGTTCACTTAGATTGCCGAGAGAAGAAAGTGACTTTTAAGATACCCGGGAAATCAGACAAGACTTATCAGGGTAATGTGTACAAGCCGAGCAAGAAGCGACATCTGATAATTTTAGCGGTTAAGGCAATTAGAGATTGGCAGAAGGGTTGTGAAGGCTACTTGTTGTACGCAATGGATGTGGAACAAGTGAAGCCTAAGCTAGAAGAAACTCCGGTAGTGAGAGAGTATCCTGAAGTGTTTCCAGAAGAGTTACCGGGAAACATGCCAGATAGAGAAATCGAGTTTGAGATCAAATTAGTACCGGGAGCGGCACCAGTTGCTAAGGCACCCTATAGAATGGAACCAGCTGAATTAAAAGAGTTGAAAGCTCAACTTAAGGATATGCTTGAGAGGAACATAATTCAGCCTAGTACTTCACCTTGGAGAGCCCCTGTTTTGTTCGTGAAGAAGAAAGATGGTAGGATGACGATGTGTATCGACTACAGAGCGTTGAACAATCTTACCATCAAGAACAAGTACCCCTTACCGAGGATATATGATCTGTTTAACCAGTTGCAAGGGAAGAGAGTGTTCTCTAAGATTGTCTTAGGTCCGGTTATCATCAGTTGAAGATTAAGGTGGCAGATATACCGAAGACGGATTTTAGTACGAGGTATGGACATTATGAGTTCTGAGTCATGACTTTTGGACTCACTAATGCTCCATCTGCATTTATGGATTTGATGCAGTGAGTTTTCATGCCATACTTGGATATGTTTGTGATAGTGTTCATAGACGACGTCCTAGTATACTCTAAGTATGAGAAGGAACATGAGGGACACTTAAGGATAGTATTAAATACTTTGAAGAAAAACAAGTTGTTTGCTAAGTTCTCTAAGTGCGACTTTTGGTTGAAACAAGTAGTTTCTTGGGTTATGTCATTTCTAGAGATTGCATTCAAGTTGACCCAGGGAAGATAGAGGCAGTTGAGAATTGTCCTAGACCTACCCCAGTTTCAGAAGTAAGGAGTTTTCTTGGATTGGCTGGCTACTATAGGATGTTTGTGCAAGACTTCTCAAAGATAGCTACCCCACTCACTAAGCTTACACCGAAGAATGTGAAGTTTGAATGGACAAGAGAGTGTGAAATAGATTTTCAGACGTTGAAGAAGAAGTTGACTACCGCCCCAGTTTTGGCAGTTACAGAGATCTTTGATAACTATGATGTCTACATGGATGCCTCGGGACAAGGTTTAAGTTGTGTGTTGATGCAAGGGGGGAAAGTGATTGCTTATGCATCTAGACAGTTGAAGGTGCATGAGAAGAACTACCCGACACACGACTTAGAGTTGGCAGCAGTAGTGTTTGCCTTAAAGACTTGGAGGCACTACTTGTACGGAGTTAAGGCAAGGATCTTCACCGACCACAAAAGTTTAAAGTATTTCTTTACTCAGAAGAATCTGAATATGAGACAGAGAAGATGGTTAGAGTTCATAAAGGACTATGATTTGGATATTCAGTACCATCCAGGTAAAGCCAATGTAGTGGCAGATGCCTTGAGCAGGAAACCAGTGTTTGCAGTTTCAAGCGTCGAAGATGTGGCAGAAAGGTTTGATGGGCTGGAAATCAGTAGTTTTGATCAGATTGAAGACCGGTAGTTTGTGGCACCATTGTTAGCAAGGTCCGAGTGGATGGATGATTCGGGAAAAGCAAGAAGAAGATCCGGTTTTAGTTGATTTGAAGCGAGTTGCTAGAGAGAAACCTATAGTGGGTTATGTCTTGGACAAGAATGGAAATATTTTGTACCAGGATCATTTGTGTGTGCCTAATGTTGGTGACTTAAGACAAAGAATTATGAATGAGGCACATAGGATTGCTTTTGCAGTTCATCCAGGTGCTACTAAGATGTATAGACACTTGAAGGAAAAGTTTTGGTGGCCCTCGATGAAGTTGGAAATAGCTAAGTTCGTGGCAGAATGCGACACTTGTCAGAAAGTTAAAGCAAAGCATAGAATACCAGGAGGAATGCTTAAGCCTTTGGATATCCCCGAATGGAAATGGGATAAGATTACGATGGATTTCATCACCGGTTTACCAAAGACTAAGGGAGGACATGATGCGATTTGGGTAATTGTGGATAGGTTAACTAAATCCGCCCATTTCTTACCAACTAAGGTTGATATGTCTTTGAAGAAGATGACAACACTATATCTAGATAATATAGTGAAGTTACACGGAGTTCATATCTCGATAGTTTTGGATCGTGATCCAAGGTTCGTCAGTCGATTTTGGAAGAGTTTGCAAGAAGCTTTTGGAACCAAGTTAGATTTGAGTACGGCCTTTCATCCTCAGACAGATGGACAGTCGGAAAGGACCATCCAAACGCTCGAGGACATGCTAAGAGCTTGTGTTTTGGAAGTAGGCGGATCATGGGATGATTACCTACCTGTAGTAGAGTTTGCCTACAACAACAGTTCTCATGCAAGCGTGGGCATGCCTCCGTTTGAAGCTTTGTATGGGAGAAGATGTAGAACGCCGCTATTTTGGGATGAAGTCAGGGAAAGACAAAACATAGGGCCGGAATTATTTGAACAAACTAAGGAAAGGGTTCAGTTGGTTAAGAAGAATTTGAAGGCAGCACAAGACAGGCAGAAGAGTTGGGCCGACGTTAGAAGAAGACCTCTTGAGTTTGAAGTCTGTGATAGAGTGTATCTACGAGCCTCACCGATGAAAGGAGCGAAACGCTTCGGACAAAAGGGAAAGCTAAGTCCAAGGTATGTTGGACCATTTGAGATTCTGGAAAGAATTGGACCGTTGGCTTACAAGCTTACGTTACAGGAAATGATGTTGAGAGTCCATAGTGTGTTTCATGTTTCGATGTTGAAGAAGTGTCTGACGAAGAATGATGTTGATACTAAGGTTGATCCAGAAATCCTTCAAGACAATCTTGCTTATGATGTGAGACCTGTCAAGATTTTGGAACGGAAGGAAAAGATGATCAAGAGGTGCTTGATCCCATTGGTTTTAGTTCAATGAAGCAATCATTCACCCGAGGAGGCAACTTGGGAAGTTGAAGATGATATGATCAGTGGATTCCAAGAGTTTGTTCATATACCAGGTATGTTCTAGTTTTGAGGACGAAACTCCTTTTAAGGGGGGAGGAATGTAATATTCCAATTTTCGGAAAAGGGCGGACGTGTCATTTAGCAAAAACGAAATGTTATTATTTCTTTTCTTTTATTGGAGTTAACTACTTTATTAATTATTTATACATGATTTTCGAGTTATATGTGTTAGGTGTAGTGCCCGAAAGACAATTTGTGTAGTTGTTTTTAGTAATGGATGACAGATTTTATCTCACCTTATTACTTGCTTTGTGCTTGTAAATAATACACTGCTGCAAACCCTAAGTATATCAGTATGTAACCGCTTAACTCAGTGTATGGCATGCACGTGAGGATTGAGTTAGCGGTGATATACTTAAACTGTTAGTCCGTGGTGAACTTAATCAGAGTTTAGGGTCTCTTGATTAAAACACCAATAATGTGCCCAGAACACCTTAGGGTGTGATAGTCTTATCCGGACTGTCGGTAGAGGGTACCTACGTGGGGCATTTATATATGATGGCATTCATATAGGACTGGACTGATTTAATCTGTTTTTCTCGATATAATTCCGTAATCGAGGAATCTTATTAAATCATTAGATGATCATATATGGATCAACCTTAATCTGAGGTGATCACAGGATGCTGCTTTTCCCGGGGTAGTGTTTGATGTGTTAGTTACGGTTCACTTAAATATGTGTTCCAAGCCACTTCTCATTGGCACTATCTCCGGATGAGTGAGTAGTTCCGATTTTCACAGACATGGAATCCATTCATTCCTGCGGGAAGTAGAGAGACAGTCCCCTTATTTGTTAGCCCTAAGAAAGTGATCGATCCCGGGAGTTCACATTTGACTAATTAGCTACTAGTCAGATATGTGTACTAATTGATCATCATGGGGTTGATGGTAAATAAGGATAAGATATTCTGAGTCGGGTTCACGGAGACTTCCCACTCAGAATGGACAGTCTATGGAGGGTTAATCCGTATGTAGTGATTATATCAATGGACGCTTATTTACTCTATGGGTTGAGTATAAGTATACATCTATAATCGGTAGAGTTCAGTTTCGGGTTTATGGTGGCGTAATCCCGGAATTATTAATTAATGAACTTATTCTGTTCGATGAATAATTAATTATTGGAGCTACTGGTTATAGGTCCATGGTCCCCGATGTGGGTTCTGCAATTGAATGATATTCTTGTTATTTGGGCCTCAGTGATAATTAATTGGCTGGGCTAATTAATTGATATACATGAATATTATTTAGTTGGGCTAAATAATATAATACACATAAAAGACATTTTATGTGGGCTTTTAACCCTAAAAGTGGCGCCTTTTATCATTTAATTATCACAAGAATTAATTTTTGTGATGTGGAAAATAAAGGATATTCTTGTTACATGATTGGTTGGATGACTTGTTATTTGATTTCCTATTGGTCAATACATGTCACAATTAGTCATTAAGGAAAATATCTTTATTATTTTTGTTTAATTAATTATTTATTTAATTAATTAATACTTGGAGGCCAAGGATTTACTCTCCTATAAAAGGAGAGTTATTCCAAGGGAAATTACAAGGGCATAATTTCTACCACCACTTGAAAAAGGAGAGGAAAAATTAGTTTCTTCTTGCCTAGGGTTTTTGAAAGAAGAAAAACTTTGAGTTTTTCTTGGTGTTGCATATCAAGGAGGTTCGTGTATCAAGAAGGGTGTCCACCAACCGCCGTTTGGAGAACACATTGGAAGATCAAGGCTTCTCTTCCCGTTATTGGTAACATGATCTTAAACCCCCTTGTAGTAGTTTAAGTCCTTTAATTATGTGTTTTGATATATAAATCGTGATCCATCCGCTGCGCGTAGATCTAATTCGTTTAGATCTAAGAACCTGCATCCTTCAGGTGGTATCGGAGCCAGGTTCCACGATTTATATAGTCATAATCATAATTAAACGATTTAAATGAGTGGAATTGCATGTAGATAAATTTTATTTATTGTTTTATGCATTGATAATGATTAGTTGTTGTGGTTGAAGAGATGGATTGGGGGTTGGTACTGTTTACCCGTTAGATCTATTGTAAACTCATATAAACGATGAAAATTTCGTTTACATGAGTATAGGAAATTATGTAATTTATTTTTATTGCAAGTTTAATTTCCAGAAAATAGATCTGTACAGTAGCTGTTTAGTTTTTTCGTTTTTTCCGTTGTTTGAGCCGTTAAAACGAAGATTCCTCCGGTCAGAATCAATATTGGAAGTTGATGAACAATCCCACAAAATTTGTCGTCGATCAGAGTCCGTTTGGATGTCCGTTCGTTGATGAGAAGAGGCAGCTGTAACAGAAAAACGCAGGATTCACAGAAACCCTAACTGTGACTTCCTCGATTTTCTGGAAAGTATTGGACCGTTGAAACGAATATTCGACCGGTCAGATCGATAATTATGGAGTGTTTGACGTGGAATAAAAATTTTAGGTCGATCGGGATTCATCTCTATCCCCGATCGGCCTCGGGAAGTCTCTGATGCGCTGCTGTAAAAGTCAGATTCAGCAGCAAGTTGGGCGGCTCACTGGAGAAAATTAACAAGTCAAAGCTCCGATCCAACCGTCCATATTAAAGACCAAGGAATGAAGAACATATCTGGAAAGTTTCGTCGCGATCCGAGTTCGTTTAGTTCGCCGATCGTCGAAGTTTTTGAACAGCTACAGATTAGGGTTTTATTTTATTTTCTAAATTGATTAGATACGGGGGTGCCAACGGTCCATCTTGGTGTTTATTTTCCGCACTAGTATACATGTTTAGATTGTATGTGTAGAACCGGAAAATTGCCATGACATGCATCATATCTTGAATTCCACTCCATATGCATACATGTAGAAATTAATTCGAGGAATTAGTTAGGCATGTATAAAACACGCAATTAGTTTTAATTAATTGTTTGATATTAATTAGAAACTAATTAGGGTAAAAACCGAGGAACACGGGTTTTTTCAATCGTCGAGGTTGGGTGATGGATTCTCGGTGAATCCCACTCTGCGAAAGCATAACGAGTAAAATTCCGAAACCTCGTGGTTAAGGTGTTGGATTCTCGGTGAATTCCACCTTACCTAGACGAGATTACGTTTTTGTTCCGTAGTGTCTACGTGAAAGTTTGATGTTTAAGGATTGGATAGTCACGGGCAAACATGGTTCGAAAGTGGTTTAACCACGGTTGGGTGGTCAACAGTAGCTACGGCTCGATCGAATTCACCCTCCACGTGCGTTTGCACGGGGGTCTAGCAAGGCTGAGCCATCCGAAGTGCCACTACGGCTCAACGGAGCTCCCCTAGTCTTGACCCGTCCGACGGCCACATATGTTCCAACGAATAGGTCGGGTGGGCTAGCCCACGTAACCGACAACATTTGGGCCTATGATTTATTGTTCCTTAATGTAACATCAAGTCCAAAAACGTGATCAGTAAACCCACCACTTTTTCAAAATATTGAGTGGGAGCGGGAGAGGCGACAGCCGACCCCACGGCCTCTACTGTTGACACAACCAACGTGAAAGAATGGTGACGCCTCGTGCCAGCTTTGATTTCGGCCCCCTAAGGAAGGCCTTGACCGCTATCAAAATTCAAGGCTTGGTCTCTGAAAGGATAGGATTTTGGGTACTCGCTGAGTCACTGACCGACCCTAAGGCGGCACACTCGGGGTCTATCTAAAGATCTGAAACAGTAGGTCACACTCATAAAGGGTATTTTGGTAATACCTTGGCTGAAAAAGGAAGGGTGATTGACGATCACAAATGAGATGTTCGATTCTCAAGTTGATCTTCAATATTAATCGAAACCTCTTTGACCTACCCTAAGGCGGCACTGAGGTGAGAGATTAAGTCCTTGGAACGGTAGGATATACTATAAGTACTTAGTTTATGTTCCTAAAATTGATTAGTAGTGTATGATTTGGATTTATCTTCTGTCAATTTTATTTACAACTATTTATATATCTCTCTAGGGTGCTAGACTACTAGTGTAAAATTGACTAGTAATGACTTCGTTAAAAAGTGGTAAGTAACTAGAACGTTGTACTTATTGATCTCACATGCGATTAATTTTTTGGAAGAGATATTTCTCTGGAGCCTTCAAGACTTGTGACGTAAATAAGTATGTCACTGTTGTCAATCGTGTTGAAAGAGAGATGACTGTAGTCAGTTTGAAAGATGATTGGGACGATAAAATTCTTCTAGTGAATTTTAATGGTGTAGTGTCTACACAAGAAATTTTCTAATAGAAAAATTGGAGAATCATAAATTAAAGTGTCGCTAGTTAGACGGTATTTGGAACCGATAAACTAGTGGGACCTTTTGTCTTGTGTTTTTCTAATTTAGAAAATTAGTCCCACTGGGTAACGCTTTCATTAGACATCCCACAGTTCACGAGTAGTGTCTACTCATACGAACTGCTAGTTCAAGACTATTTCCTTTTAAGGAAAGTTAAGAATGGGAAAGAATGTCTATAAGTGTTAATCATCTTAACTGAAGTTTTGAGGCTAAACCGAAACATTAATTAAAGAATGTATAGGATAAGGAAAGTGATTTTGGATCACTAACCAATGAATCCTTAGCGACTTTCTTAACCGAGTAACTTGACTCGGTAGCTTAGTTCTTTGGAAGAACAAGGAAGCTGTGCATTAACGATTAATAGAGTAACAACGGGCAGTAATTTCAACTACAATAGTGGGAGTGATATAAGGAAATGAATTTCGGATTCTATCCTTGAATATCACAGAAAAATTTATTTTTCTGTTTACAGATTCGTTGAAACAAATGGATTCACTTTCAACTCGAAATATTGTTACCTCATAGAAAGTGAAAATGACATTTGTAGTACGAATCCGAGACTCGGACTTTTGTTTGATAAAGTCAGAACCACTAAGAAATGCTGAAAAGGTATATGTAACACATCTTAAACTGTTATAGGCGAATGGTTTCTGTATTAAGATAAACGACCCTTCAATATCTATTAATTAGAGCATATATCCTAGAGATAAGACCTGACGACTGGCTAAGGGTGATTCCTATCTCCCAGTCTAGGAACACTATCTCAAAGGAACAATGACTAAGTTTCCTTTCAATCGGGAGAGGGTAATAGATTTGAAGGGTAACATAGCTTGTTCATCATGACCTTCGGGGTCTAGTGAGAGACACAAGCTAGTGGGAGTTTTTGAGTGGTGACATTTTGTCTGATAACTACTCGAAACGTGATTTAGTTTATCAAAAGAATACGAGGAGGAGTCTCTGATTTTAGCAGAGAATAGAGTATTCCATACTCAGAAATAGGCTATCGCATAGTCTTGGGACTGATGCTCGGCCTGCCTCCTAATGGAATGTTTCTCACTGAGGAAGAAACCATAAACTTGCCCTATATAGTTATTGATATGCTACAATACACTGCAAAACTCGATTAAGATAATTCGTTGCAAAATGACGGTTAACATTATTATGTAAACTGAGAAGTCTACCTAGAAGATGCTTGTGAATTTATGGATAAGGAGTGAATTCGGTTCACACCACTTCCGTAAATGTAGGCATTTAGCATTTAATGCTTAAAGGTAGGACTGGAGATTTTGCGCGTACGTACAGATTGTGAATGTTCGTGAGATATCTTAATGAGACGAGTAAAGGTTGGTTATAAGATTCTTGAGATCAGAAAGTGACGGTTGAACTGTCACAAGCCTTCTGATAAAATCTATAAGTAACAGCCTTAAACCTTGGAGTACGGTTACCCAAAGGTAGTTACTATCTGATCTAATCAGACCACGTCCAACATCAGTTGTTGGTGAGTACACTGATAAATACTACTAGATCAGAATATCAATCCACCCAAGACACAGTGGGAGTATGGTTTAACCCTTGACCCATTGTGGTTTTGTGGACTTTACAGTCTGCTGGGGTGATTGATAACCTATAGCTCTTGGTGGGCTGTATAGGATTCTGATCATAGAGGTTGGTTTGAAAACCTTAACCCTGTGAATGGAGTTTTGGTACTCCAGCTGTGTTCAGCCACTTGTAGAACCACCTGAGTGCCTCAGGCCCAGCGGGAGCAATTGGATCTGCACGGAAAAGAGTCGAATGAATAGGAAAGTTTAAACTTTCAGCGCAAAGTTGAGTGGTATAGGGGTGATTCCCTGACAAGTAGAGAGTTAACCAGACCATGAACTCTCTCACCACTCAATCTTGCTGGATTTCGTTAAAAAGCAAAAAATAGGGGTGATTCCCTGAGACTTTCTTGCCGAACAACGGAATCTGAATTCATTCAGAACAGAAGGGTTTTAGCTAAGAATGAATAACGGATTCGTTACAAAGCAGAAGATAGGGGTGAATCCCTAATACCTTTTTTGCGAGACTAACGATATCTTAATTTATTCAGAAAGAACCATTGGTAGGAAGCCTGCCATGACTTATGTCCTTTGTGGATGTAAGAGAACCTCTCAGTCATTTAAAGTCACATGTTTTAATATATGTGGACTTGACCGGAATATTGATAAGTCTTTCGTAGACTGGATATCAATATTGGTAAAGTAGTAGTATTAGTGTTCATGAATGATAACACTAAAACGGTTGGAACTAACATGGGTGTGCTATCTGAAGTCGGAAACTGACACACCAAGATTCTCTGGATCAGAGAATTGGACTATATTCTAAGAATTTGATTCGGTCAAATTCACGAGAATGAGTCATTGGCTATCCCACCTATCTTATTGGATAAGATGATCATGCATATACGTATGCAACATTCATCAAGAGTAGTCCTACCCTACCTCTCAGGAATGATTCTCTAAATCTTCGGATAAAGAGAAAATGGGATAGAGTCTCTCTTGGATAACGGCAAGTCAGGTTGTCACAAGTCAATAATAGTCAAATCTTGGATTCGAGCATTGAATAGCGGTTTTAATACATCCTCAAGTATTTTTGAAGAACGAGGAATAATGTGCTTGTATATTCGGGTGCAAACTTGAATATGATTGACTACACTGATTCTGACTTGTAGTCGATTAAGGATGATCATTAAGTTGATCTCGGGCTCAGTGTTTACTCATAGTGCTTAGAATATTCTTTTGGGTCTGGGAGTAATTCCAGGTCTGATAAGCCGATATCACTTCATTGTGAAAACAGTGAAGAGATAGCTTAGAAGGATCTTCTCAGTCACAAGAAGCCAAAAGCATATTGAGAGAGAGTACCGCCTGATTGGAAGGACCGACAACGTTTCAATCCTAAAGATCGTCTCGAGTCGACAACCTAACTAATTAGTGTACCAAGTCGAGTGCTTGGAGGGTACGGAATTGATGGATATGTCTCATCTGCTTTTAAAGCAAGTGGGAGAATGTTGTGAATAAGATGAGAAAGGGTGTGCTCTAAAAACAATCGTTGCTTGTCATTTCGTGCAAGTGGGAGATTGTTAGGTGTAGTGCCCGAAAGACAATTTGTGTAGTTGTTTTTAGTAATGGATGACAGATTTTATCTCACCTTATTACTTGCTTTGTACTTGTAAATAATACACTGCTGTAAACCCTAAGTATATCAGTATGTAACCGCTTAACTCAGTGTATGGCATGCACGTGAGGATTGAGTTAGTGGTGATATACTTAAACTGTTAGTCCGTGGTGAACTTAATCGAGTTTAGGGTCTCTTGATTAAAACACCAATAATGCGCCCATAACACCTTAGGGTGTGATAGTCTTATCCGGACTGTCGGTAGAGGTTTCCTACGTGGGGCATTTATATATGATGGCATTCATATAGAATTGGACTGATTTAATCTGTTTTTCTCGATATAATTCCGTAATCGAGGAATCTTATTAAATCATTAGATGATCATATATGGATCAACCTTAATCTGAGGTGATCACAGGATGCTGCTTGTCCCAGGGTAGTGTTTGATGTGTTAGTTACGGTTCACTTAAATATGTGTTCCAAGCCACTTCTCATTGGCACTATCTCCGGATGAGTGAGTAGTTACGATTTTCACGGACATGGAATCCATTCTTTTCTGCGGGAAGTAGAGAGACAGTCCCCTTATTTGTTAGCCCTAAGAAAGTGATCGATCCCGGGAGTTCACATTTGACTAATTAGCTACTAGTCAGATATGTGTACTAATTGATCATCAGGGGGTTGATGGTAAATAAGGATAAGATATTCTGAGTCGGGTTCACGGAGACTTCCCACTCAGAATGGACAGTCTGTGGAGGGTTAATCCGTATGTAGTGATTATATCAATGGACGCTTATTTACTCTATGGGTTGAGTATAAGTATACATCTATAATCGGTAGAGTTCAGTTTCGGGTTTATGGTGGCGTAATCCCGGAATTAATAATTAATGAACTTATTCTGTTCGATGAATAATTAATTATTGGAGCTACTGGTTATAGGTCCATGGTCCCCGATGTGGCTTCTGTAATTCGGAATGATATTCTTGTTATTTGGGCCTCAGTGATAATTAATTGGCCGGGCTAATTAATTGATATGCATGAATATTATTTAGTTGGTCTAAATAATATAATACACATAAAAAGACATTTTATGTGGGCTTTTAACCCTAAAAGTGGCACCTCTTATCATTTAATTATCACAAGAATTAATTTTTGTGATGTGGAAAATAAAAGATATTCTTGTTACATGATTGGTTGGATGACTTGTTATTTGATTTCCTATTGGTCAATACATGTCACAATTAGTCATTAAGGAAAATATCTTTTTTATTTTTGTTTAATTAATTATTTATTTAATTAATTAATACTTGGAGGCCAAGGATTTACTCTCCTATAAAAGGAGAGTTATTCCAAGGGAAATTACAAGGGCATAATTTCTACCACCACTTGAAAAAGGAGAGGAAAAATTAGTTTCTTCTTGCCTAGGGTTTTTGAAAGAAGAAAAACTTTGAGTTTTTCTTGGTGTTGCATATCAAGGAGGTTCGTGTATCAAGAAGGGTGTCCACCAACCGCCGTTTGGAGAACACATCGGAAGATCAAGGATTCTCTTCCCGTTATTGGTAACATGATCTTAAACCCCCTTGTAGTAGTTTAAGTCCTTTAATTATGTGTTTTGATATATAAATCGTGATCCATCCGCTGCGCGTAGATCTAATTCGTTTAGATTTAAGAACCTGCATCCTTCAATATGTATATAAAATTAAGGGAAATTCTGATTTTGGTAATTAAGGGGTAATTAAGGAAAAAGGGTTTTTATTGGGAATTGTATTTAAGGGAAAATTAACACAGTTTATCCCATAACCTAAGTTAATCAAAATCAGATTACACGCTCCTCTTCTCTGCGCATTAGTGAAGGAGAAACGGTTGAGGGAATTATTCAATTGGCTAAGGTGAATCTGAACCATTTTCAGATCAGACGAGAGCTTTGGAACCGTTGTGAGAAGGGCAACGTTTGGATATCAGATTTTGGGAGTTGCTGCAGAATTTGCAAGGCTGTTGATCTGGTTTTTGGCTTGCAAACAGGTAAGAGGCTCTTCATATGATCTCAATTATTGTTTATAAGGTTTAGATCGAGGTTAAGACGTGTTAATGATAGAAAGATGTGTCCTTTTGTTGATTAATGACCATAGATGTTAAGGAATTTAAGATTTGTTTTCCTATGTTTTACTGTGCTTAATTGATGGTATTTGGGTTAGAAACGGATTAGAAACCGTTAAGGATCGAAATCAGAAGTTTAGGGCAGCAGGTAGAATGCGTACGCATTGGCTAGCAATGCGCACGCATTCCTATTGCAGGATTGCAGGTTTGGCTTCTGGTTGCTGAATGCGTACGCATTCATAAGAATGCGCACGCATTGTTCAAACAGAGAGTTTTAGCTTAGGTTCTAGTCAAGTAATGCGTACACATTGTAGGCAATGCGCACGCATAGTTTGGACAGACAGTTTCAGCAGGTTTTAGAAGCAGGGAGTGCGTATGCAGTCCAGTTCATACGCACGCATTGCCCCCAATTTGTGCATAAATGATGTTTAAGCTATGTCTTTCAGTTTCATACCCTTATTCATGATATGTTAACATTGTATAAACATAAACAAGCCTGAATTGAGCTTCTGATTCGTTCAGTTAAAACACCGAACGTACTCTTAAAGGGAGTTGAAGTTCGGATCCGTCGGAAGAGCATGATAGGCTTGTGCTTTGATGGATTAGTATTTATCAATGTCTGTGTATTTGCTAGGCCTTGTTAATGTCTAGTGGTCTAGGAAGAGAGTAGTAAATGGTGAGGGAGATTAATTGAAAACACTTAGGTGGTTAGTTAATCATTTTAATAAAATATGTACTTGACTAGTAAAAGATTAAACAACATGTCTCTCTTGGATAGGCACCAGTCTATATCGCGATTTGTGTGCTACCTCTAAAGGTGGAAGAACTCCGTAGGTCAAAAAAACCCTATGTACGGAGGGACCCCACTGAGACGCGCATACTATCGGAGTCTACCTATTCTAGACTTCGTGGATATTGGTGTGATCCACTAATATGTTGCCAAGAATATCCCCATTTTGGATATGCGTAGTGCCCTTGAGTGCGGTTGTAACATAGATTAGTTAAGTAGCAATGTTTAGTCAATTCATGTTGATGGACATGAAATGAACCCCAGATTGAGTCGGTCACACATAAGCAACTAAACTTTTAAATATCTTTTCTTTATAAATTGTAATTGTTGTCACAGTTTCTCTTTCTTATTAACTACGTTGTACTTACCTCAAATGCATGTTTTTCTATGTGTTTGGGGGTGAGAAGACGAACAGGTTGAGAATGTTAACGAGGAGGAGTTCGATGACGACGTTTGACGACGCCTCATTGAAGACTTTTCATTTATCTATTTTGTTATTCATTATTAAACTATGTTAGTACTTTTTGGGTTAGACTTTTGGTCTTTCGAGATTCGTCGTATGTTTCTTTAGATTTCGTATTTTCCTTTGAATGTAATAATGTTACATTT
Organism: Gentiana dahurica var. dahurica; assembly: GCA_024500145.1. Classification (NCBI taxonomy): domain Eukaryota; kingdom Viridiplantae; phylum Streptophyta; class Magnoliopsida; order Gentianales; family Gentianaceae; genus Gentiana; species Gentiana dahurica. The sequence goes on from CM044897.1 coordinate 46,372,582, forward strand.
CCATCTTTAGAAGATATTTCTATTCTTGGATTATTGGGAATTTACTACCCGAGTCTTTGCTTCCGTTTGCTTGTTTTTTATACGACGTAGTAGAGGCTTACGTATGAAATGAATTTATTTTTATTTTATGCATGCCGAACGTTCTTTTTCCGGATAAGGACTCGGTGTCCGGAAACGGGGTGTTACATCAAATGAGTTGAGCAAATCAAGAAGCTGATCCTTAAAAAGAAACATTGTGTATATAGTGTATAAATAAACAGTTAAAACATGAAGACCCAAAAAAATATGCATATTTTCAATTATGGGAAACAATCGGAACGTTAAAGTACCAACAAAGCAACATTCAAGATATGTTGATGTTTTCTCTCGATCACACCATTTTGTTTAGGAGTTTTCACACAGAAAAATGAATGAATAATGCATCTTGAGCATAAAATACAAGTATACAAATTTCCATAACATTATCAGTTCGCAACACCACAATACATTATTGAGCTGAGTTTCATCTAAGAAACAAAATTGTCGAACAAGGCTATTCATTTTCGCCTTTGAAGCAAATACTACAGACATCAACATTCGTAAGGAAAAAAACAAATCCATGAACATCTATAAGTCCATATGCAGATGCAACACCACCTTAGTTGGCTTTTAAAAAAAAGAAACGATAAAAAAATTTAGTTTTATATATATATATATATATATATATATATATATATATATATATATATATATATATATATATATATATATATGTAAAATTGACCCTCTAATTTGTATATATCGATCCACTACTTTTATGTGTTGACTTATAATGAATTATCAAAACAGAGATAAACCATTCAACACTCAAACTATAAGAATGTGACGCTTATAAATCTGCTCACAGACAGTAGATTGATATAAAATTCTGGAACAAAAAGCTGTGTTAAGAAATTATCAATGGTTGTTGAAAACGTGCTAAGTCTAACTAACCATACCTAAACCAAGAGTCTTGTCAAGTCAATGCTTTGCCTCACACAACGAAAGAAAACTCGTGTTCATCATGTTATACTTTTTTAAGAATTCTTCTGTTCACAAACATTAAAGAGCCTAAAATCTTTCAATTCTTGTTTCCTCATCGTGTCTGCAATCTGATATTTCTTTGACAACATTTTAATATATATTGTATATAGAGCAGCAAAATATAAAGAAAGTGGAGGTTGACAAGATATGGTTGTTGTCAATAGTTATCAGTACAAAGCACAGAACACTTAAAATGGAAATTGCAAACTCATTAAGCAGGGAGTGATGTCGGATGCATCGTTCACACAGATTTGCTTGCTGATTTCATGTAATATGTTATTTACTTGTATATTGTGTTGGGATAGTGTATCGTGTGTGGATTGATTTACAGAACAGATCCGTAATTTACGGATTAAATTACGGAATATTAATCTAGAAAATAAATCATGTGACTACAATTCATATTATTTAGTAGATCTAACAAAATAAATATCATCATGCATATCTGATTCAAACAATAGAAATAAAAGTAGTATGCACAAAAGAAAGGACTAAGACAAACCGAGGCGAGTAGTTACTCTTTCCTTAAGACAAATTGCTCCGGTATGGTGCCCACTGTAGTAGCAAATGTCTCCCAAGATACAACGGCTTTACGTCTCGGATTTAGAGGAACTTCAAAAATCCGAGCTCCGGCGAACTTACAGAGTGCTCCGACTTCTCTTCGACTCAATATCTAGATCTATGTGACTAACTCTTTGTGGTGGAAAGACACAAGGGAAAATTCGATGATTAAACTTTCATCCATAGGGTTCTTTATATAGTGGAGAGGAGGAGCCAATGCTCAAATCTGATTGGCCGAAACACATCATCAAACTTTTCCCCTTGGAAAAGTAACAACCGACTTTTCCCTCAAGGAAATCATCTAGGCCGAAATTATAAGGTTAATTTCGAAATAATCAACTCCTCTTGTTGGTCGGATGATGTGTCGTCTGAATTCTGATTGGTCGAATGACTCAATGAATTCTGATTGTTCGAATGACACAATGATATTCCAAAATTAATTTTATGGTTAATTTCATAAAGAAATTTTGTCCAAAAATTAATAGTAACACCCGAACCGATCTGAACCGAGCCGAGCCGGACAGACGGCAGCAGCGCGCGCGCTTGTGGAATTATCTAAGTCCTCCCTCTTGCACAAAAGTGCCTTGCCCCTTGGGGCACATCTATAAGAGCACACACTAGCTCTTATTACTTGAGCTCCCAACACTCAAGTTTCTAATGTGGGAGAATGGGGTGAGGTCCTCCCTTCAACCCCCATCTCCTACATATTTTCTACCAACTTTAGCCATTAATTTCTCATTCACCCGACATCCGAATCGAGTGATTCAAAAGCCCATCATCAACTACTCCGTACGGAGTATTTAATGATATCATTAACTCTCAATGACATACATCGGAGCGTATCCGTAAATCGCGCTAAAGTTGACTATTCAACCCTTCAAGAAGGGCTTTTTCTCCAACAATCCCCCACATGAATGAAAATTAATGCAAATGCAAATGCAGACTCTAAAGAGAAGTCAGACGGAAAAATATTGCATTAGGAGAGGTGGCTTCTGGCCTGGAACCTGCCTTAGTGAAGTACTATCGGATTTACTAGGCTAATCAGTAAACTAGGTCTTGAACTATTCAACCTTTAGTGTAAACCAAGACAATAGCACTCACACAATATTTCCCTTAGCACCTTTCGGTTCTCATGGTTGTGTCCGTCTCGGCCCTGGACAACACTTGGTTTTAGAAAGTGCTTTAGAGAATTTAAGCCTCAAAATCCTCACAGAAGCGGCCCCACTTCGCACTTACATAGGTGACATCCTATCAAGGGTATTCTGCCCTACCCAACTTGAATATCAAGATATAGGAATCATTAAAATCTAAGCTTAACCTCACACCCTCTGCAGATAGCACTTTTATTCTCTCAGAATAGGTAAGTGCTAGGATGTTCCTTATAGCTTAGTTGTCCCTTTTGAACCATGATCTTGGGATCTCCAGTCGACATGGTTGGGTTGCCACTACAAGGAAACATGTGTAATAGGCTTCATTCCCATTCCGGTTGAAAAAATTGACATCTGATCTCTAGCTAAACCTGTTATAAGCGGATCCGCAAGATTCTCCTTCTATTTTACACAATCGATGAAAATCACACCATTAGAGATCATTTATTTATTGGTATTGTGTCTACGGCGTATGTGTCGAGACTTACCATTATACACACTACTCTGTGCCCTTCCTATAGTCAACTTACTACGCAGTGTATGCTGATAACAGCCACTAGTATGGAATATCCTCAAGGAAATTCCTAAGCCAATTTTCTCCAGCCTTATCTCAAGGCTATAAACTAAGCTTCCATTGTGGAATGAGCTATGCACGTTTTTCTTGTAGACTTCTAGGACACAACAACACCACCAATCATGGATAAGTATCCACTGGTGGACTTCGAATCTTTGGCATCTGATATCAAGTTAGCATCACAGTATTCTTCTAATACTGTTGGATATTAAAATCCTAGACTCATAGTGTACTTCACGTACCTCGACAACCTAATTAAGGCTTTCCAATGGTTATGATCTGGATTACTCGTGAACCTACTCAGTTTATTCACTTCACATGCTAAGTCTGGTCGTGTACAGTTGGTTATGTATACCAGACTTTCAATCACTTGAGAATATCTCAATAGATCCACAGGTTCATCTCTATTCTTGACTAAGTGCATACTTAGGTGAAGTGGAGTGCTCACGGGACTTTCATCAAAGACATTAAGTCTTTTTAAAATAGACTCAATATAATGAGTTTGTCACCACAAGTCCATCAAATATTCTAGAGATTTTACTCCCTAGTATCAAATCTGCAACTCCCAGGCCCTTCATACCGAAGTTCCTTGTCAATATCTTTATCGTATTCATGATACTCTCATGAGTACTCCCATTATTAGCATGTCATGGACATACTATCACAAAAGGCGTGTTCTTTATGTAGACATATATGTGTCATATCCACTTGACAACGTATTGTCAAACTCGATATGCACTTGCTATGACTATTATTCGAGCCACAGAGAGACTTAACAAGTCTACACACCTTACTCTCTTAGCCTGGAACTATGAACCCATCGGGTTGTTCCAAGTACATCTCTTCCTTCAACTCACCACAAACATCCTTATGATGGATTTCCCGGTTATAGTATCCAGCTATACCGACGAGAACCCTTATATAAGTAATTCTCGTAACTGGTGAGTAAGAAGTCAAGGCCTTCTTTCTGTCGAACTCCTTACAATAAATCCATCAACCTTTACCTTCTCATTGAAGATCCACTTGCACCCGAGTGGTTTATTTCCCGTTGGAAAATCAACCAACTCCCAAGTGTGGTTTTGCATGATGGATTTCACTGTTTATAGCCTCTTTCCAGAAATGGGCTTCTGGAATTGACATTGCCTCAGCAAAATGTCTTGGGTTCATTTTCTACCATATAGGTCGGAAAATTAAGGGCAAAGGACTTGGAAGTCCTAGCCCTCTTACTTAAGACGATGTTCCTCAATTTCTTGAGGACCACTCTCTTATTAAGACTCATATGTCCGCTTACTCATGCTGGCTTCTTCTTTAACACTTTCCTTACAAGGAAAGATATCCGCAAGGAACACCACATTCTTAGACTCGATGATGACATGTTCATGTACATCATTGATGTCTGATTTATGCACCAAAACCAGTAGGCACTAATGATTTTAGGTCATATCACTCACATTGGTTTAGGCACTTCGACCTTGGCCAAACACCCCCACATTTCCAAGAATTTGTAGCTAGACCTCCGCCTTTCCACAACTGATATGGGGTGTCATCCTTCTTCTTTGAAGGGATCATGTTCAGAATGAATTTGGATCAGAGGACAACTTCCCCCCACAAGTTCTAAGGTAAACTCGAACTTATCAACATAACATCCATCAACTCTTTAAGAGTTCGGTTCTTGCATGTAGCAATACCACTTGACTGAGGTGAATGTATAGCCTGAAATAAAATCATGCGAGGTTAAATTAATTTATACCCTAAATTAATGAATACCGCAATCTTGTTTTCTGTCATGAGTTTAGCTGGGAAAAGAGGATGATGATGAAGATATGATACTCATCCAATTTCTTAACGGTGTTTTGCTTCACCATGATGTTGTATTACTAAAACAATTTTTGTACGGTCTTGACTCTTCTTTAGGCCACATTCTATTTCAATTGCCTATGAGTGTTTTCAATTGTGTGTCACTACGGTCTATGTAGTTGAATGGCTTCATTGATGTATCTGCCAGCAGTTGTGGTTTGCTTTCCAACACTCAAGTTTCCAATGTGGGAGAATGGGGTGAGGTCCTCCCTTCAACTCACATCTCCTACATATTTTCTACCAACATTAGCCATTAATTTCTCATTCACCCGACATCCGAATCGAGTGATTCAAAAGGCCATCATCAACTACTCCGTATGGAGTATTTAATGATATCATTAACTCTCAATGACATACATCGGAGTCTATCCGTAAATCACGCTAAAGTTGACTATTGAACCCTTAAAAAAGGGCTTTTTCTCCAACATATTGTTTGAGGATTACACGCAAAATGTGATACGTCATTATCGTTGACTCTATAATTCATGAGGCATGAGTGACTTCAATGCTAGCTTCTATGTTTATAGCTTCTTAAAATTTTCCATGAAAACTAAAGTAGGAAAATAATACTGTCTGCAATTAACACACAAAAACATACAGCAAGTCTTGAAAATATTAAGCCAATTGGTTTGCTTAGCTGCATGCTTTTGGAGCAACATCTATCCAAGTTTAAAGGAATAATATTATTACTTTTACAACTGTTTTTTAAAGACATTATATCATTATTTTTTTTACTTTTTTAACTATAATTCAATCCATCACAAGTAAATGCTTTCCCCTTCTGCTCCCTCCCCCACAATAACCAAAAGAAAGGATCACAATTTCCAATTCAAGTAATGGAATCGGTTTCTGACGATGCTGGATATCGTCGATTGTATAATCCGGGTCTAAATACTTTGGAACAACTTACCAAGAACCATTAACAATGGAGATGGAGATTGTGATGTGGTTTAGACTAAGCCTGAGAGTTATTTTTTCTCAAGTTGCCTACGTATACAATATCTCTAATTGGAATCAAATCTTTCGTAGTTCTTTTTGGTTATTTTTAAAAGAAGGCATCTCGCCCCTTTTCTTGTTGGACAAGTATAGGATTCTTAAACCCTAACGATCAATACATGTAAATCTTTTATTTAAGAGATAAATACACATGCTTTAAACTTGAAGATATGTGTCCTATAGTTCAGGGATTCTTCCCATCGTTAACCGATTATATAGGCACGTGTTTGAATTACTAATATAAGGAAAGGCCCAGACGTCAAGTACTAGGCTCCTAAGGCCATCTCAACCTGGGTTGTATGACCTGACCTCCTCCTCGACCGAGCCGTCCTGCGGTGGCCTACTCAAGAAGGACCAGGCCACACGGGGCCTCTAGCCTAAATTATTTACCACGACACCACTCTCCGAGTGACACATGGCGAGGTCTACTCTGGTCATCATCAGTTTCTTTGTAAGGTAGAGTTTAAGCATGCATAGATGCAAATTAATAATCATCTATCAGTCACCATAGAGTAAAAAAAAAATAGCCAAAACAAGTCATTATTAATCAACCTACCACACTAGAAAACAAATAGAGCGAATAGAATCTTGATCGCAAGAAAGTTCAAACGACCTCCAGGCAAATCAAAGGTAACTTTTTTACAAGAGAAAGCATTCCAACGAATAATGTTTATAAGTTCACACATATTGCTCATTGCAACAGAAAAATGTACATTTAAACATTCTATCTCTTTTGAAATCTGAGTAAATGCTATACAGTTCAATCTTTGGAGTTGATTGACGGCATTTTTGTATCTGCCGCAATTTTGGTTTGCCTTCCCTGACTTGAAAGTCTAATGGTTGTTTCGGTTTATTTCCAGTCGGAAGAATCTTTTCAAAAACATATAAGCGGATGCCCAATGCTAAATTATCTACACTTGTGTATTGACTTTCGAAATAAAAATGATTTGATTGTATCATATCTTTAACATCCTTGAGACGTCTTGAGATATGTTTCTTGTATAAATGCAGCCTGAAGTCAGGGGTTCCCTTGCTTGAGTAGCACAAGCTAGATGGTTATACATCCAAGATTTCTGAGCAAAAACAGTCTAACCTCTGTACTTGGAAATTTAAGAACAAAAAATATCAGGTTTTCTTAAACTAACCAGCTTGAGGAAGCCTCAACTCCATGACGCAACAATAATATACTCATTCTCAAGTATTTCATGCTCGATACATAGCTCAAGATGTCTAAAAAACTAAAAGAATTTGATGATATTTCTTACATAAAATCACTATGTTATCCAAAATCTTATGACACATAATTGGGCACAGGTGTTAGATAATTTTGCATTGGACAATCGCTTATAAGTTTTTCAAAAACTTCATTAGACTTAAAATAAACCGAAACAATCTTTAGACTTTCAAATCTTGGAAAGGAAACCACAACTGCTGGCAGATACATCAATGAAGCCATTCAAGTACAAAGACCGTAGTGACACACAATTGAAAGCACTCATAGGCAATTGAAATAGAATGTGGCCTAAAGATGAGTCAAGACCGCACAAAAATTATTTTAGTAATACAACATCATGGTGAAGCAAAACACCGTTAAGAATTTGGATGAGTATCATATCTTCATCTTCATCCTCTTTTCCCAGCTAAACTTATGACTAAAAACAAGATTGCGGTATTGTTGTCTACACAAACGTCCATCGTTTCGAATCGCTAATCCTATCAACCAAATGAAGAGAGTTATTTAATCGTATCAACCAAATCAAGAGAGTTATTTTTTCAGTCTCCCAGAAGAATTATTGACATTTGAAGTGAATGTTCTACGCTTCATCAGAAGAGTAATCCAATATGATTAGCTGGTTTAAATAATTTAAACTAGTGCTTATCAAGAGGTAAATCTAGCAGAAAACAGCGAACCGGGCTCTTTGCAAAGGAAAATCAACGCCACAAGTACAAATAAGATTAATGGAAAATTGAAAGGACTTAGATGTATTAAATCTCTGGATAAACAATGTAAATTGGAAAAGGGACTCTCCTTTGCTGGCTGCTGCAGCATCTCAATCCATGACTTAATTCTTAAAGTGGGAAAATTGACACAACCAGAGTAAAACAGAAGTTTTATAATGCAATAACCATGAGAAAGTTGTACTATACGGCCAGTGTTGTTAATTAGCTGAACCGAATATCAGTTATTTAAGCTCTATTCGTTTATGTTACGAGTTTGTTCGTGTTCGTTCATTTGATAAACGAATAATAAAATATGTTCAATCTTTGTTCGTTAAGATAATGAGCTTGTTCCCGAACGTTGGTTTAATAAAGGAACATAAAATTATGTTCAAACTCAACTCATTTATAAAGAAAATTTGTTCGAGCCCGTGTTCGAGTTTGGCTTGTTACACATATTTTCGCCTCCCAGCTCGAGTTTGAATCGTTAATGTGTAAAAAAAATTAAGTGTAAATAAGAAAATACCAAATTACATTGAAATATTTGAACATTATATAAACAAAAACATTAAGACAACTTTATTAATATTCTATAAAATAACTCTTGTGTTATGGAATAATCATTTAGTGAATGTCTATCAATGTGGTTTATTGCAAGAGTTAATAGATGATGGTTATACAATATTAAGTGTTGCATATTAATTGATTCATCTCCATTTTGTAGTATATATATATATCTCATTTTTTGTAATAGAGCTTGTAGAGAAGTTGAGATGAAGTAATAATAAAAGTCCATTCTTTCTTTTCCCTTTACATCTTTGTTGTTGTAGCTTTGGTTTGTTTTCTATCATTTTATAACACGTTATCAGCACGAGTCTTTAGCCAATTGAGATATGCCACAAATTTCTCATCGGTCATCTGTTTGTTTTTATTCCATTTTTGAGTTGTACGAAAATGTTTTTGAATATCTAAGAAAACCAAACAAAGTATTCACTGTGGAAAGTCAATGGAAGAATTTATATTGCAGCAAAGTCGCAGATCATATCAAATCAAAACCGAGGGAACATCAACTCTTATTTTGAGAGTAGTTATGGACGGTGTTCGGGCATGAATTTTGAGCAGAGAACATGGAAGTGTTACTAAATGATTTTAATCTTTAATTCATTATTATTTTTATTTCATGATATTCTCAATTAGAGTTGACAAATTCAAGAGTGTATTGATTTTGATATGAGGAAATCTACCCGAATGACCCCTTGTTTATAGAAAAGTTATGGACGACCAAAGTTTCTCTTCTAATATCCTTTTGCAGGGCCATCCATGGAATGGAACAATTATCATTCCAATAGGAAATTATTGTTGTATCCGGAAATATTCCAAAGCCTCGATCAACGCGAGAATCTGCCAATTGAGTTGCCTATCGTGAAAAACCATGTCTCTCTAACGATGGTGCCGAATTGGAGAATAATTGTTGTAGTGGCAAAGACGATGCCTGGTTTATTTCTCCAATCGGGTTTATTGATACAACAATATTCTGGAAGGGAAAGTATTGAAAGAATTTGCAGCACAAAGGTTTATTATATTGATAAATCGTCTACGACACTTGGACACTATAAATGAGGTAAGAAATTGAGGTAAAATTTTATTCATTATGATGATTATACAATAAGTTTTGATACTAGTGACATTGATGATATCAATCAAGAGAATCATATTATCATATAAAGATGATCAATATTTTGAAAGTGTATAGATATGGATATGAAATCCAAGAATAGTCTTTGAATGGCATAAAGTGAATATAATATTCACATAAATGGAAGATGAAACTTGAGATTGATTAAAGATGATGACAACATTTGAATCATCGAGAGTGCGAAAACGCACGTTATAACGTGAAAAAAAATCTCAATTAGAAAAAATGGGAGAAGAAAATGAAAATGTATGCAAGAGCTATTTTTCTATACGCCGAGTTATTTTTCTATAAGGCTTCAAAAAAGCCATTCAAATAAAATTGTTCAGTGATGAATATTTATTGATTACAAATACAATTTCTTGAAGAAATGTGTATTAGAAAAGCAGCATGCTTTATCTTCTGGCTTATATTATACAAAAATAATAGCGACTGAAATTCATCACGTAGTAGACTAGAAGTCTATTTTTTCTAATGATTTCATGATATTGCATGATCGTCTTGGGCATCCCAGTTCCACAATGATGAGACGTATAATAGAGAATTCACATGGCCATTCGTTAAAAGGTTAAAAAGTGTTAAATTCTAGTGATTTCTCATGTGTTTCTTGCTCACAAGGCAAATTAATTATGAAACATTCACCGGTTAAAGTGGAGAGTGAATCGCCTACATTTCTAGAATGAATTCAGGGTGATATATGTGGACCTTTTAAATATTTTATGGTGCCAATTGATGCATCGACAAGATGGTCACACGTATGTTTCTTATGTACTCGTAACATGCATTTGCTAGATTGCTGGACCAGATAATTATGTTACGAGCACAATTTCCTGACTATCCAAATATGAAAATTCGTTTGATAATGCCAGTGAATATTCATCACATAAGTTTGATGATTCTTTCATGTCAATTGGAATAGGTGTGGAACATCTCGTGGCTCATGTTCACACCCAAAATGGCTTAGCCATTGAAACAAAATTGTTCGAAATAAAGCTCTATACTCTCCCAAGTCTCAATTTGTTTTGGAATTTTATTAGGATATGGTATCATATCGAGACATACAAAAAATGAGGACTTACTCATGCTAATAATATTTTCTCGATGACTTGAACAATATGCTTGAAAATGATGACATATGTCCATTCCTAGAAAAGAATGTGACCAATATAATATGCATGAGTAATGCAATGATATATGTACTATAATACATAAGATGCATCATGCTATACAATTTCATTTCGTAAAATGAATACGATCAAATATAATTATATAAGATGCAGCAGTCTATACAAGTACATTCTATCAAGTGAATGTCATCAAATTAAAATTCTAAGATGTATCATTCCATTTAATGAAGTCAACGTGGAAATATATTATTCTTTTGAAGATATCAATTACTGTGGTCATACCAAAATGAGACAACGGATGAAACGATATTGAAATGTCAAACTCTATAAGAGATTATTCAAATTACCCCGCTTGAAATATATTCATGAAGTTTGTTGATATCCGCATAAGAGGATATCGCATAAAAATGTTGAATCCGTCACGGGTTATTACAAATATTCTAGATATTGATTGTGATAAAATTATTGTCCGAGATTAGCGGGAGGAATAATAAATACAAATAAATCAAATCTCATGAAAAACATTATAATATAAATGAACATGATGTTCGTATTTGAATAGTCGTGATTGAATCACGTAGTACACACATAGTGTTGACAAAAAATTACCAGATGAATTAAGAACTCTAACAAAGTCATCAATTATGAATGTTCTGGTGATATATAAATCATGAAAGACATGTCATAAAATAGCTATATAGCATATCAATATATACGACACAATAAGCATTGTCAATCTCATGTGGGGGAGAATATGAACATTAAGTTAATTTTATTATATATCACAACCCCCAGAAGAAAGTAAAAAACAATGTGAATAATTCTTGAAGAATCTGAAATGACATAGTGTTATGTTGATTCTATACGCAAGAAGAGTATGAGATGTTTGTTTCCACAAGATATAACTCTCACAGATATGAGATAGTTAAATACATTTTATAATCATTGGAAACAACAGTCATATAGCACTTGATCATGAGGTTGATATAGCGAAAACTATTATGTTTCGAAATGTGTAAATCGCTTGAAGCGAATGATAGAGCATCAAGTTACAGCTCGGTGCAATTACTACATTCTTAACGAAGATCATTTCCCGGCATTAGGGGGAGATAAGAAAATCCCATTTTAAGATATAAGAATGCCGTGAAATTTTATAAAGATCTTCTACGCATCATTCAGACTAAGTTGCGTAAATAGTTTAACTTGCAGTATTTAGCAAGGAACTGCCAGATGCTTTATTTAAAATAAAGAGTGACTATTTATAAATGCACCAAATCAAATTTGATTGATAATAATATCTATGCGAGAAGCGTAGAAGACCGATCGGTGTAATAAATAAAAATCTGCGGAAAATAAATTCGATATTGATATTAAGTCCCTCATGAAATCTCTCGAATAGATTCGTCTTGAAGGCGACAACCCTGAATAAATTCGCACGTGCATCAAATGACCAAATATTGGGGTTGCGGAACAATCAGATCCATATATTGATAAGGATTTGGTTTATGCTAGCAATGAATATTATGGGAGAATTTTATAATATACTATCACAGTCGTCGACGACATCGTTGCCTCATAATTTGTTATTATAATCTGGATCCAGAACCCCAGTCAGTAATTGAGTGCTGGAAGCACATAGACTGGGTAAAAATTAAATAAACAATAGAGGCTGATCTTGTTTAGAATTTCGTTCTGTAATAACCAATTATTGATTTTGATCAATTACATTCTCCCACTATGGATAACATCATGTTCCGCTACTTAATAAATCAGGCAGCAACTGTAACGCCCCGTTCCCGGACACCGAGTCCTTATCCGGAAGAGGAACGTTCGGCACGTATAAAATAAAAGTAAATTCATTTTATACGTAAGCCTCTACTACGTCGTATCAAATCAAAGGCAAAACGGAAGCAAAACTCGGGTATACAAAATGTTTCCCAAAATTAAAGAGTAGGAAAGAAATCTAAAGGTAGAAATGTAAATTATTACATTTGGAAAAGTACGAAATCCCAACACAGCAAGTACGATGAATCTAGATAAAACCAAACGTCTACCTTAAAAGCAGTGAAAGTACAACCAAAGAAAAGCAGAACATAAACATCTTGAACTTCAACGATCGCCTTCAAAGGTCGTCGTCGAACTCTTCCTCAAAGGCCTGTTCGTCTTCTCGTCCCCAAACACATAGAAAAGTATGCATTCGAGGTAAGTACAACGTACTTAGAAAGAAAGAGAAGCTATGAAAGCAATCATAGATATAAAGAAAAGATAAATATTTAATTAGTTATTTAAGTGAGACCGACTCAATCTAGGGTTCACTTCATGCTCATCAACACGTCGTGGCTAACTGTTTCTAACTTAGCCTATCTATGTTACAACCGCACTCAAGGGCACTACGCGCATCCACCTCAGCAGAGTCCCTCTGTACTTAGGGTCATTGACCTACAGAGTTATTTTACCTTGGGAACACTCTATTGCAACATATTAGTGGATCACACCAATATCCACGAAGTCTAGAAAAGGTAGACTCCGATAGCACGCGCGTCTCAGCAGAATCCCTCCGTACTTAGGGTCCTTGGACCTACGGAGTTCCTCTACCTTCAGAGGTAGCACATGCATCACGATTTAGCCTGGTGCCTAGCCAAGAGAGACATGTTGTTTAATCTTTTACTAGTCACGTACGTTATTTATTAGGTTATTAACTAGCCAGCCTGAGTGTTTTCAAATAATCTCCCTCACACATACTACTCTATTCTTAGTCCACTAGACACGGACAAGTCCTAGCACATACACAGACATTGATGAATGCTAATTCATCAAAGCACAAGCCTATCATGCTCTTCCGACGGATCCGAACTTCAACTCCCTTTAAGAGTACATTCGGTGTTTTAACTGAACGAATCGAAGCTCAATTCAGGCTTGTCTATGTTTATACCATATTAACATGTCATATTTAAGGGTTCATAAAGATAAATCATGTTTATAAGGCTGAACAACAACCCACAAAGAAAGAAGGGCAAAACAAGCTAGACGCCCGTTTAAGACCCTGGACGCCCGTCTGAACCCTACTGGACGCCCGTCCATTAAACTCAGACGCCCGTCCTCTGAAGACCATTTCAATCCTGAATGTAAAATTACCCCTCAGACGCCCGTCCGGATAAGCCAGACGCCTGTCTGAAAAAGACCGAGGCTGGACGCCCGTCCAGAATACCGGACGCCCGTCCACCTGGGTTCGACTGGAACCCTAACATCATCATCATTCGATTTTCCAGGTCGTATTTCAACCAAAATCAGCAAATAACCAACACAACAACACAAGAATCCACATCTAGACGTACTATAACAACTATAGTCATTAACTAAAATAAAGATTCATATTTCTAACACCAAGAAGCCTTAAAACATGATCAATTCCTTATAACAAATGATAGAATTCATAGGACTAGTTTTCCTTACTTGTTGCAGCCACAGAACTGATTCAAAAGCCTTGAGAAAGCTGCTGCACTTGCCACCAAACCGATCACAAAACGAAGCCCTCCTTACAACGCTTCCGCTTCTCGAAACGATTCTGAAAACAAACAACTCTTCCTCTCAGAATTGTGAAAAGAACTCTTGGCTCTCCTATGCTCTCTCTCTCACACGCATAAGCCCCAAGGAAAGGGAAGGGGCTGAGTAACTGAAATTCCTGATTAAATGTTTAGGTCTTAGCATTAAGAGGAGTTAATCCTTTTCCTAAATGCCCCTTTAATACAAAAAAAAAAGGATTTCCTCATGTATATACATATAAACTCGAAATTATATATATATAAAACGTCCAAAATAATTAACTCCAAATGAGAGGAAACCGAACCTAATATTTCGTTTTCGCAAAAAAAAAAAAACACGTCTGCCCTTTCCCGAAAATCGGAATATTACATTCTCCCCCCCTTAAAAGGAGTTTCGTCCTCGAAACTAGAACATACCTGGTAAATCCCCAAACTCTTCGAACTCACTAAGCATGTCGCTTTCCACTTCCCAAGTTGCCTCCTCGGGTGAATGATTGCTCCACTGAACTAACACCAAGGGAACCATCCGTCTCTTAATCATCTTTTCCTTCCTGGCTAAGATCCTAATCGGTCTCTCGTCATAAGCTAGGTTATCTTGTAAGATCACCGGATCAACCGTAGTTTCAACATCATTCTTCGTCAGACACTTTTTCAACATTGAGACGTGAAACACATTATGGACTCTCGACATTGATTCCGGCAACTGAAGCTTATATGCTAACGTCCCAGCTCTTTCCAGAATCTCAAAAGGTCCAACATACCTTGGGCTTAGCTTTCCTTTTTGTCCAAAGCGTTTCACTCCTTTCATTGGCGAAGCCCGGAGGTAGACTCTATCTCCAACTTCAAACTCGAGAGGTCTCCTTCGTACGTCTGCCCAACTTTTCTGCCTGTCTTGAGCTACCTTGATTCTTCTTGACCAACTGAACCCTCTCCTTTGCTTGTTCTACCATTTCAGGCCCTGTGATCTGTCTCTCTCCGACTTCATCCCAAAACAATGGCGTGCGACATCTTCTCCCATACAACGCTTCAAACGGCGGCATGCCTATACTCGCGTGAAAACTATTATTATAGGCAAATTCTGCTACCGGAAGGTAGTCATCCCATGATCCGCCTACCTCCAAAACGCAAGCTCTCAACATGTCCTCGAGCGTTTGGATGGTCCTCTCAGACTGTCCATCTGTCTGAGGATGAAAAGCCGTGCTCAAGTCTAACTTAGTCCCGAAGGCTTCTTGCAAGCTCTTCCAAAACCGACTTACAAATCTCGAATCACGGTCTGAAACTATCGAGATTGGAACTCCATGTAGCTTCACTATATTGTCCAGATATAGTGTCGTCATCTTCTTTAATGGCATGTCAACCTTGTACGGTAAGAAATGGGCAGATTTGGTCAATCTATCCACGATTACCCAAATTGCGTCGTGACCGCCTCTTGTCTTAGGTAATCCGGTGATGAAGTCCATTGTGATCTTATCCCACTTCCATTCAGGGATATCGAATGGCTTAAGCATTCCACCGGGTCTTCTATGCTCCGCCTTAACCTTCTGACATACGTCACACTCGGCCACAAACTTGGCTATTTCTACTTTCATCGAGGGCCACCAAAACCTTTCCTTTAAGTCCCTGTACATTTTAGTAGCACCGGATGAACCGCAAAAGCTATTCTATGTGCTTCTTCCATAACTCTTTGTCTCAAGTCGCCAACATTAGGTACACATAGACGGTCCCGATACCACAGATTCCCACTCTTATCAAGCATATAACCGACCGTAGGCTTCTCTCTAGCAAATCGCTTCAGGTCAACCAAACCCGGATCTTCATCTTGTTTTCCCCTGATATCATCTAACAACTCTGACCTTGCCAACAATGGTGCCACAAACTGCCGGCCTTCAATCTGGTCAAAGCTTCTGATTTCTAACCCATCTAACCTTTCCGTCACCACCTCAACACTGGAAGCTGCAAACACTGGTTTCCTGCTCAGAGCATCTGCCACTACATTCGCTTTACCCGGATGGTACTGAATATCCAAATCATAGTCCTTAACGAACTCTAACCATCTCCTCTGTCTCATATTCAGGTTCTCTTGTGTGAAGAAATACTTTAAACTCTTATGGTCGGTGAAGATCCTTGCTTTAACCCCATATAGGTAATGCCTCCAAGTCTTTAAGGCAAAAACTACTGCTGCCAACTCTAGATCATGTGTCGGGTAATTCTTCTCATGCACCTTCAACTGCCTAGATGCATAAGCTATCACTTTTCCTCCTTGCATCAACACACAACCCAAACCCTGTCCCGAAGCATCCGTGTAGACATCATAGTTATCAAAAATCTCCGGAACTGCTAACACTGGTGCCGTAGTCAACTTCCTTTTCAGCGTCTGAAAAGCTATTTCACACTCTCTAGTCCATTCAAATTTCACATTTTTCTGTGTTAACTTGGTGAGCGGAGTAGCTATCTTTGAAAAGTCTTGCACAAACTTCCGGTAGTAACCAGCCAACCCAAGAAAACTTCTCACCTCTGACACTGAAGTAGGTCTGGGCCAATTCTCAACTGCCTCGATCTTTGCCGGATCAACTTGAATACCATCTCCAGAAATTACATGACCCAAGAAACTCACTCGATCCAACCAAAAGTCACACTTAGAAAACTTTGTGTACAACTGATTCTTCTTCAGTGTGTCCAACACTATCCTTAAGTGTTCCTCGTGTTCTTTCTCATCCATAGAGTAAACTAGGATATCATCTATGAACACTATCACGAACTTATCCAAGTACGGCATGAAAACTCGCTGCATCAAATCCATAAATGCAGATGGGGCATTAGTGAGTCCAAAAGGCATAACAAGGAACTCATAATGTCCATATCTCGTACTGAAAGCCGTCTTCGGTATATCTGCTATCTTAACCTTCAACTGATGATATCCGGACCTCAGGTCGATCTTGGAAAACACCTTCTTACCTTGCAACTGATTAAACAGATCATCAATCCTTGGCAGAGGATACTTATTCTTGATGGTGAGGTTGTTCAGTGCTCTATAGTCGATACACATCCTCGTGCTGCCATCTTTCTTCTTCACAAACAACACTGGAGCTCCCCATGGCGAGGTACTGGGCTGAATTATGTTCCTCTCAAGCATATCCTTAAGTTGAGCTTTCAACTCCTTTAATTCAGCCGGGGCCATTCTGTAGGGTGCCTTAGCAACTGGTGTCGCTCCCGGTATCAACTGAATCTCAAACTCTATCTCTCTGTCCGGCATGTTTCCCGGTAACTCTTCTGGAAATACTTCCGGGTATTCCCTCACTATAGGAGTCTCCTCTAACTTAGGCTTCACTTGTTCCACGTCCACTGCATACAACAAGTAGCCTTCACAACCCTTCTGACAAGCCCTTACTGCCTTAACCGCTGATATGATCGGATGTTTCTTCTTACTCGGCTTGTACACATTCCCTTGATACGTCTTGTCTGATTTCCCAGGTGCTTTAAAAGTTACTTTCTTCTCTTTACAGTCCAAGTGTACATAATTCTCGGATAGCCAATCTATTCCGAGGATTACATCAAAATCCGAAAAGTCCAAAACTGTAAAGTTGCTCTTACATCGATAAGGTCCGACTCGAACTTCCACTTGTGGTATCATCCTAGTTACCCTTGTCACCTTCCCTAACGGTGTAGTTATTTCCAAAGTATTTCTTAAAGGTTCCGAAGGTAAATCCAACTTCTTAGCTACCTTGGTTGACACAAAAGTATTTGACGCTCCCGTATCAAACAAAGCCCTGACCACTAGGTTTTCTAACATTATCGTACCTAGGATGCATATTCATTTATTTAAATATAGTTACAACATGAATAATCACGCTATAAAATATCTTAACAAAAGAATGAAACATAACATGGTACCTGAAATAACGTCATCCTCTGGTTCCACAAAATTAGCATCCGCTGCAAAAACTCGAATCGGTCGGCTCGGGCCGCCTCTCCCGCTACCTTGGCTCGAACCACTCTTGTTTCCTCTGTTTGGACACGCTCTAGAAAAGTGTCCTTGCTCACCACAAACGTAACAACCGTTACTACTCTGCCTGCACTCTCCTGTATGACTTCTGTTGCACTTGGGGCAAGGTGGTGTATTGCTTGGGGCTTTAGCTGATGTAGGTGTCGTAGTCTTCTTGGCTGCCTGCTGTGGCGCTCCCCTATAACTGCCTTGGCTCGTCCCAAAATTTCTTTTGTTGTTGACAACCACTGTGGCTCTCTTCCTGAAAGTCTCAACTTCCAAAGCTTTATTCGTAAGCTCAGCCATATTCTTGGCTGTGAAACCCAACATCCCTGATTGTATCTCATATGCTAGTCCTTCCTTGTATTTTGCCATCTTCCTCCCCTCAACTCTCATCAGCTCGGGATAAAACCGTCCTAGCTCGTTAAACTTATTGGTGTACTCAGATACCGTCTGGTGTGTGCCTTGCTTAAGTCTGAGAAACTCACTTGCCTTACTATCTTGCACTGTAGTCGGGAAGTACTCGTTATAAAACAAAACCTTGAATCCTTCCCAATCTGTTACTTTACCATTACTGCTTTGGATTGCATCAATCCATGCCTCTGCTGCTCCCAAAAGAAAGCTAACCGCTAGCTGAGCCATCTCAGATTCCGGGACATGTATGTTTCTACAGGCCTTTTCGAAACTTCTTATCCATTCTTCAGCCTTGGAATGATCCACATTCCCAAAGAAGTCCTGAACTCTATTTCTTCTTAACCTCGTATACCAATCCATCACTGGTGCTTGCTCAAGGGCCGGTCTAACTGGTGGGTAAACCGGTGGATAAGCATAGGGTACCTGCTGCTGGTACTGCTGTGGCTGAGGATAGGGTGGAATCACCTGAGGCTCAGGCTGATACGGATGAAACCCATGATAAAACTGGTGCTGCTGGGGCTGCTGAAAACCGTAAGGGGGATAACCATTTCCTCGCTGATGGTCAAAACGTGGCGAAGGTGGTACTGTAGGCTGAGGAACATGAACTACAGGGGGGGTAAAAGACTTGCTGCTGCTGCTGCGGAGGATAAACTGGTGGATATGCACTGACTGGGGGAGGATAAACATCGGTCACTGGTGGTGGCGCACTAATCGGCGGGATGTCGCCTACTACTGTGACACGAACAGGTGCCTGTCCCGGCTCTCCATAAATGTAGTTATATCTTGGCGGTGGTCGGGGTGGCAGATTCTGATGCGGCCTCGGTGACCCATCTTGTTGAGACCTTGGTGTAGGTGTGGCTGTATGGGGTGGTGGTGAAAGACTCAAACGAGGCGAAGGATTCTGCCTCACAAATCCGCCCCCTACTACGGGCACTGGGCTCCCTGCCCCTTGACTAACCCCTGAGCTCCCAGCTCCACGAACGCCTCTCCTTGTCGTTACCATGCTGAAAGATCAAGAAAACCAGACGTTACTAAAGATCTAAAGAAACTTATCTTAAGGGAAGGAAGTCTAAAGAACGCTAATTCTCTGATACCAACTGTAACGCCCCGTTCCCGGACACCGAGTCCTTATCCGGAAGAGGAACGTTCGGCACGTATAAAATAAAAGTAAATTCATTTTATACGTAAGCCTCTACTACGTCGTATCAAATCAAAGGCAAAACGGAAGCAAAACTCGGGTATACAAAATTTTTCCCAAAATTAAAGAGTAGGAAAGAAATCTAAAGGTAGAAATGTAAATTATTACATTTGGAAAAGTATGAAATCCCAACACAGCAAGTACGATGAATCTAGATAAAACCAAACGTCTACCTTAAAAGCAGTGAAAGTACAACCAAAGAAAAGCAGAACATAAACATCTTGAACTTCAACGATCGCCTTCAAAGGTCGTCGTCGAACTCTTCCTCAAAGGCCTGTTCGTCTTCTCATCCCCAAACACATAGAAAAGTATGCATTCGAGGTAAGTACAACGTACTTAGAAAGAAAGAGAAGCTATGAAAGCAATCATAGATATAAAGAAAAGATAAATATTTAATTAGTTATTTAAGTGAGACCGACTCAATCTAGGGTTCACTTCATGCTCATCAACACGTCGTGGCTAACTGTTTCTAACTTAGCCTATCTATGTTACAACCGCACTCAAGGGCACTACGCGCATCCACCTCAGCAGAGTCCCTCTGTACTTAGGGTCATTGACCTACAGAGTTATTCTACCTTGGGAACACTCTATTGCAACATATTAGTGGATCACACCAATATCCACGAAGTCTAGAAAAGGTAGACTCCGATAGCACGCGCGTCTCAGCAGAATCCCTCCGTACTTAGGCTTCTTGGACCTACGGAGTTCCTCTACCTTCAGAGGTAGCACATGCATCGCGATTTATCCTGGTGCCTAGCCAAGAGAGACATGTTGTTTAATCTTTTACTAGTCACGTACGTTATTTATTAGGTTATTAACTAGCCAGCCTGAGTGTTTTCAAATAATCTCCCTCACACATACTACTCTCTTCTTAGTCCACTAGACATGGACAAGTCCTAGCACATACACAGACATTGATGAATGCTAATTCATCAAAGCACAAGCCTATCATGCTCTTCCGACGGATCCGAACTTCAACTCCCTTTAAGAGTACATTCGGTGTTTTAACTGAACGAATCAGAAGCTCAATTCAGGCTTGTCTATGTTTATACCATATTAACATGTCATATTTAAGGGTTCATAAAGATAAATCATGTTTATAAGGCTGAACAACAACCCACAAAGAAAGAAGGGCAAAACAAGCTAGACGCCCGTTTAAGACCCTGGACGCCCGTCTGAACCCTACTGGACGCCCGTCCAAAGATGGACGCCCGTCCATTAAACTCAGACGCCCGTCCTCTAAAGACCATTTCAATCCTGAATGTAAAATTACCCCTCAGACGCCCGTCCGGATAAGCCAGACGCCCGTCTGAAAAAGACCGAGGCTGGACGCCCATCCAGAATACCGGACGCCCGTCCACCTGGGTTCGACTGGAACCCTAACATCATCATCATTCGATTTTCCAGGTCGTATTTCAACCAAAATCAGCAAATAACCAACACAACAACACAAGAATCCACATCTAGACGTACTATAACAACTATAGTCATTAACTAAAATAAAGATTCATATTTCTAACACCAAGAAGCCTTAAAACATGATCAATTCCTTATAACAAATGATAGAATTCATAGGACTGGTTTTCCTTACTTGTTGCAGCCACAGAACTGATCCAAAAGCCTTCAGAAAGCTGCTGCACTTGCCACCAAACTGATCACAAAACGAAGCCCTCCTTACAACGCTTCCGCTTCTCGAAACGATTCTGAAAACAAACAACTCTTCCTCTCAGAATTGTGAAAAGAACTCTTGGCTCTCCTATGCTCTCTCTCTCACACGCATAAGCCCCAAGGAAAGGGAAGGGGCTGAGTAACTGAAATTCCTGATTAAATGTTTAGGTCTTAGCATTAAGAGGGAGTTAATCCTTTTCCCTAAATGCCCCTTTAATACAAAAAAAAAAGGATTTCCTCATGTATATACATATAAACTCGAAATTATATATATATAAAACGTCCAAAATAATTAACTCCAAATGAGAGGAAACCGAACCTAATATTTCGTTTTCGCAAAAAAAAAAAAAACACGTCTGCCCTTTCCCGAAAATCGGAATATTACAGCAACTAAAGATTTTTATGACGTTGTGACCGCAAATTTATATGTCATTAGACGTATTTATATGAAAATGTATGATTGATTTTTAGACATGAAAATCGCAACCTGTATATATTGTTGAGTTGCTAATGTTGTTATATTGCTTAAAATATTTATGTTAAAGGTAAGAAAATCAATCAGTAAATTCTCTATGAATAAGGGATATATATAAATAGCTCATGCATAAGTAAATTAGTTGTGTGATATTACATCCCCCATTTTTATTTAGAAGATAATGTTGATTGTGTTGCAAGTGTTGCATAAATTAGTAGTGGGTATGCCAATTTTTAGCCCTTCATTTAAATTGGACTTTAAAAGAGATATGACTAATAAAAGTACGCTAGAGTGACAATCTGAAAGATTTGTTCACTAAGTCTTTCCAACATCTATTTTGGAGAAATATGTTTATAGCATTGGAATGTGTACATTTGAAATACTATTGTCGTCAGGGGGAGCGACAACTTCAAAAAAATCTTGATGCTTTGGTCCTGAATGAACAAAGATTGTACTCTTTTTCCCTTTAACTAAGTTTTTTCCCACAGGGTTTTCTTAGTTAAAGGTTTTTAATGAGCCAGTCAGTGCAACACATAAAAACACATATGTCATGAACTATTTTCATTGTCTAGTTTTTGTCCTACTGGGTTTTTCTAGAAAAGTTAATAGTACGTGACATATACGTTATTCAACATAGATAGAGTAGTCAAATCTGCTCTATATTCAATGATCTTTGTCTACTATTACAATTGCGAAGAAGTCGTTCATCTCAAATTCAGAAATATTTACATAAGTGGGAGAGCACATTATCTTCAGAAGAGAAGTGAAATCGATATGCGATGAATCAAGTCAAAATCTTGATCCAACAGATTCATTTACTAAGTGAGATGTCACAAAGCATGTGCAATCAACATATTTTTACGGACGATTTATGACTGAAGGCGATACCCAGCATTAATATCAAAGAGCTCGGAGAATGATTTCAACAGTGGGAGTAATACAAACACAAGTGAATATGTATCATTTTTGTTAATTAGAGTTTTCTCCACAAGGTCTTTTTTATAATAATTTTTTAACAAGTCATATTCATTGTGTATTGTATTATAGACATTCAAGGGGGAGTGTTATGAAATAATCATTTAGTGAATGTCTATCAATGTGGTTTATTGCAAGAGTTAATAGATGATGGTTATGAAAGATGAGGAGTCCTAAGTTACAATATTAAGTGTTGCATATTAATTGATTCATCTCCATTTTGTAGTATATATATATTTGTCTCTTTTTTTTACGTTATCAGCACGATAGTCTCTATCAATTGAGTGTTTCTATATTTTGGATTCAAAAGAGAGGCAAAGTTCACATTTGTATAAATTGTTCGGTTGCATCCTATCAAAAGAACAAAAAAATATGGAGATATTGTCTATCAAGAAAGTACTCTTTCAATTTAATATATATTTTTACTCTGCAATATTGATCTTCTGCATCCATAGATGATACTCATGAGATATATGAATATGAATAAATAAATACATGGATGTATATGTTTAATTGTTTGAGAGGCTTACATCTTCCGTACAGTCACACATTACTCGTGAACACTTTGCTCATTATATTATTGAATTCACTAAAATGTATGATTCTGCAAGCTATGATATTGAACTACGTATTGATTTTTGGGTTACGGGATATAAAATTGAATAAGGTATGATGGGATGGTATTCTTACAGGATATTATCTTTCAGTGATTTTATATCCAGGGACAACCATATATAAAAGTTTTTTTTTGGCTTGTTTGCTCCTAAAGTGGTGCCTAAGAGCAATGACACAATGAATATAATGATGAGATTAATTGTTTTAGTATATGGCATCAGAATGAGATTTCTTTGTATGACCTATTGAAGGATGTAATTCTCCTTATTGATTTCTCCGAGGCGGAGATGGAAGCATCATATCATTTTCAAGTTAATTTCGTTTGTGACCACTTGGACTCTTATTCTTTATATTCTAGCATGATTGTTTATTCGCTATTGAAGATATTTCATTGTTTGATAATATATATACTACGTGCTAACATGTTTATCTGTTGAGATATTGACTTAAGTTGCAGTTATTAAGATTCCATTACAAGACACATTGTTGGCGGGAATCACGTATATAAAGGAACCCCAAAGCCTGTCAAATGAGTTCCTCTCCGGTATATTGTTTTGGAAATCTTTGATTAAATTTTTTTTATTTTTGAGGTATTTTTTATTTTGGTTTCAATTCATTTTAGAATTTTATGAATGATTATACAATAAGTTTTTTGATACTAGTGACATTGATGATATAAATAAAAAAATGATGATATCAATCGAGAAAAAAAATGATATGATCATATGAAGATGATCAGTATTTTGATTTACATATATATGGACATTAAGTCCAAGAGTAGCATTTGAATGGCATAAAGTGAATATAAAATTCACATAAATGGAAGATGAAACTTGAGATTGATTAAAAAGATGATGACAACATTTGAATCACCGAGAGTGCGAAAATGCACGTTATACCGTGAAAAAAAATCTCAATTAGAAAAAATTGGAGAAGCAAATGTATGCAAGAGCTATTTCTCTATAAGGCTTCAAAAGAGACATTGAAATAAAATTGTTCAGTGATGAATATTTATTGATGACAAGTACAATTTCTGGAATAAATGTGTAATAGAAAAGTTGCATGCTTTATCTTCTAGCTTATATTATACAAAAATAACAGCAACTGAAATTCATCATGTAGTAGACCAGAAGTCTATTATTTCTAATGATTTCATGTTATTGTATGATCGCCTTGGGCATCCTGGTTCCATAATGATGAGACGTATAATAGAGAATTCACATGGCCATTCGTTAAAAGGTCAAAAAGTGTTAAATTCTAGTGAATTCTCATGTGTTGCTTGTTCACAGGGAAAATGAATTATTAAACATTCACGGTTAAAGTTGAGATTGAATCACCTACATTTCTAGAACGAATTCAGGATGATATATGTGGACCTATAGATCCACCGTGTGGACCTTTTAATTATTTCATGGTGCTAGTTGATGCATCGACAAGATAGTCACACTTATGTTTATTATCTACTCCTAACATGCATTTGCTAGATTGTTGGCTCAAATAATTAAGTTACGATCACAATTTCTTGACTATCAAATTAAGAAAATTCGATTGGATAATGCCGGTGAATATTCATCACATAAGTTTGATGATTATTTCATGTCAATTGGAATAGGTGTGGAACATCCCGTAGCACATGTTCACACACAATATAGCTTAGCCGATTGAAACAAAATTATTCGAAATAAATCTCTATGCTCTCCCAAGTCTCAAATTCTTTTATTGAATTTTATTTAGATATGCATAAAAATGAGTATCATATCAAGACATAAAAAAAAAGAAAAAGAAAAAAAGATCATGCTTAATAACATTTTCTCAATGATTTGAACAATATGTTTGAAAATGATGAAATATGTCCATTCCTAGAAGAGAATGTGGCCAATATAATATGCATGAGTAATGCAATAATATATGTACTATATTACATAAGATGCATCATGTAATACAATTTCAATTCGTAAAATGAATACAATCAAATATAATTATATAAGATGCATCATTCTATACAAGTACATTCGGTAAAGTGAATGCCATCAAATTAAAATTTTAAGATGTATTATTCCATTTAATGAAGTGAACATGGAAATATATTATTCTTTTGGAGATATCAATAACCGTGGTTCTAACAAAATTAGACAATGGATGAAACGATATTGAAATGTCAAAGTCTATAAGAGATTATTCAAATTCCCCTGCTTGAAATATATTCATGAAGTTTGTTGATACCCGCATAAGAGGATATCACATAAAAATATAGAATCCATCACGGGTTATTGCAAATATTCTGGATATTGATTGTGATAAAAGTATTATCCGAGATTAGTGGGAGGAATAATAAATACAAGTAAATCAATTCTCGTGACAAACATTACAACATAAATGAACATGAACTTTGTATCTGAATAGTCGTGATTGAATCAGGTAGTATACACATAGTGTTGACAAAATTTACCAGATGAATTAAGAACTCTACAGAGTCTTCAATTATTGATGTTCTGGTAATATAAAAATCATGAAAGACATGTCATAAAATAGCTATATAGCATATCAATATATAAGACACAATAAGAATTGTCAATCTCATGTGGGGGAGAATATGAACATTAAGTTAATTGTATTATATATCAAAACCCCCCAGAAGAATGTCAGAAAAAATGTGAATGATTCTTGAAGAATTTGAAATGACATAGTTTTATGTTGATATTTATTCTATACGCATGAAGCGTATGAGATGTTTGTTTCCACAAGATATAAATCTCATAGATATGAGATAGATAAATAAATTTTATAATCATTCTTTTTTTTACTCTTCATCTCCTCTGTCGAGAATTAAATCCTCACTCCAAATGTAGCTAAACCTGTGCAGCTATTGTTGCTTGACCGATGAAGATGAATTTGTTGTCGGAAACAAAAGTCAAATAGCACTTGATCATGAGGTTGATATGGAAAAAACTATTGTGTTTTGAAATGAGTTAAATCGCTTGAAGCGATTGATAGGGCATCAAGTTACAGCTCGGTGCAATTACTACATCCTTAACGAAGATCATTTCCCGGCATTAGGGGGAGATAAGAAAACCCCATTTTAAGATATAAGAATGCCGTGAAATTTTATAAAGATCTTCTACGCATCATTCAGACCAAGTTACGTAAATAGTTTAACTTGCAGTATTTAGCAAGGAACTGCCAGATGCTTTATTGAATATAAAGAGTGACTATTTATAAATGTACCAAATCCAATTTGATTGATAATAATATCTATGCGAGAAGCATAGAAGACCGATCGGTGTGATAAATAAAAAACCGCGGAAAATAATTTTGATATTGATATTAAGTCGCTCATGAAATATCTCGAAGAGATTCGTCTTGAAGGAGAAAACCCCAAATAAATTTGCACGTGCATCAAATGATCAAATATTGGGGTTGCGAAACAATCAGATCCATGTATTGATAATGATTTGGTTTATGCTAGCAATGAATATTATAGGAGAATTTTATAATATACTATCACAGTCGTCGACGACATCGTTGCCTCATAATTTATTATTATAATCTGGATCCAGAACCCAAGTCAGTAATAGAGTGCTTGAAGCACATTGACTGGGTGAAAATTAAATAAACAATAGAGGTTGATCTTGATTAGAATTTGGTTATGTAATAACCAATTATTGATTTTGATCAATTACATTCTCCCACTATGGATAACATCATGTTCCGCTACTTAATAAATCTAGCAGCAACTAAAGATTTTTATATGACGCTGTGACCGTATATTTATAGGTCGCTAGACGTATTTATATGAAAATGTATGATTAATTTTAGACATGAAAATTGCAACCTGTATATATTGCTGAGTTGCAAATGTCATTATATTGCTTAAAATATTCATGTTAAAGGTAAGAATATCAATCAGTAAATTCTCTATGAATAAGGGATATATATAAATAGCTCATGCATAATAACATGAGTTGTGTGATATTACATCCCTTATTTTTATTTAGAAGATAATGTTGATTGTGTTGCAAGTGTTGCACAAATGAGTAGCGAGTATGAAAATTTTTAGCCCCTATATTTAAATTGGATTCTAAAAGAGATAGGACTTATAAAAAGTACGCTATAAGTGACAATGTGACATATTTGTTCACTAAGTTCATTCCAACATCTATTTTGGAGAATTATGTTTATAGTATTGGAATGCGTACATTTGAATGATTGTTGTCGTCAGGGGGAGCGACAACTTCAAAACAATCTTGATGCTTTGGTCCTGAATGAACAATGACTGTACTCTTTTTCCCTTTAACTAAGTTTTTTTCCCACAAGGTTTTCTTAGTTAAAGGTTTTTAACGAGGCAGTTAGTGCAACATATAAAAGCATATGCCATGAACTATTTTCTTTGTCTAGTTCTTGTCCCACTGGGTTTTTCTAGCAAAGTTAATAGTACATGACATATACGTTATGCAACATAGATAGAGTATTCAAATCAGGTCTATATTCAATGAGCTTTGTCTACTACATATTACATTTGTGAAGAAGATCTTTCATCTCAAATTAATTAATATTCACATAAGTGGGACAACACATGATCTTCAGAAGAGAAGTGAATCGATATGGGACGAATCAAGTCAAAGTATTGATCCAACTGTTTCATTTACTAAATGAGATCAGAGATGTTGCAAAGCATGTGCAAATCGACATATTTTTACGGACGATTTACAACCAAAAGGCGATACCCGACATTAATATCAAAGAGCTTGGAGAATGTTTTCATCATGGGGAGTAAAACAAGCACACGTGAATATGTATTATTTTTGTTCAATAGAGTTTTTTATTCTTTCACAAAGTCTTTTCTCTAATAAGGTTTAACGAGACATATTCATCGTGTAGTGGACATCCAATGGGGAGCATTATGAAACAATTATTGTGGATGTCCACTTGCCTTCCTACATCCTATTACTATTCATTATATCCTTATAAGTTAGAAATCTCAAAAGACTTGTAATGTTTAATGTAGTACTAATTGTAATGGAAGTTACACAAGGTTCAAGTATTTGTCATTTCTATTGTGATTTTTATATTACCAGAACATTTATAATTGATGACTCTTTTAGAGTTCTTAATTCATAGACGAGATCCAGCATCATCACACATAAATAATTCACGTTAAAAAAGAAGGAAAAAAGTTGTGTTTTGGAAGTTAATTCAATTTTGGTCGGAGGTGGATTAAACGTTATGTTAAATACGTCTACCATTAGTTTAAATAGATTAATCTTTAGTTTAAATGTGTAAATCCTTAGTTGTCCTAAAATCAAACCGAAAATACAAAGTTCGGGGATGAAAAATGTCACTCAGAAAGATGAGGGCTATTTCATTGACAAAACTAAAAAATGAGGGATCAAAAATGTCAAAACCCCATTTTTTAGAGTTTTTTTTAATGTCTCACCTAATATTAAATTAATGTATAGCCTGAAATAAAATCATACGAAATACTACATCCGTCCAAAAATGTAATTCGGTTTGGATTTTTTCATGCAGATTAAGGAAACCGGTTAAATTGGTTACGTGTTATTAATTTTGATAAAAAAAAGTTTAAAAAGAAATATGACTGCTATTAATGCAATCGATTTAAAGTAGTAAAAAATATGTGAATATATAATAAATAAGAATTAATGAAAAAAATATGATAATATGCTTTATTTGTATTCTAAAAGAGTTATACAGTATAACATCGATAAATAAATATTCGATAAATGAATAACCTCACCAAATAAATAATTTTCTCTGGTCCCGACTTGTGCAAAGGGGCTTAAAATAATGTTCGATAAATGCAAAACCTCGCTAAACAAATACTTTTCTCTTGATCCGTGGGTATTCATTTATCGAGGTTACGCTGTAGTAGTATTGGAGATAAATTTTAAAAAAAAGCTACCGAGGCTTATTTTGGTATAAGTAGTAATGCTTTAAAATTGAAACTATCGTCGTTAGTGCTGTTAAACGAACATAGCCACTCATGAACAAGCTCATGTTTGACTCGTTCGTATTTGTGATCGTTTGTTTGTTTAGTTTAATGAACCAAGTTTGAAGAAGATTATTTGCTCGTTTTTTTAATGAACAAACACGAATATACTCACGAACGTTTGATTATGTTCGCTAGCTTGATAATAGTGATAAACCAATGTACAAGCTAACTTTAACTTATAAGATGATAAGATATCTATTAATTTAATTAATACTCAAGATGTTATAAAATGATAGAAAACAAACCAAAGCTACAACAACAAAGATGTAAAGGGAAAAGAAAGAATGGACTTTTATTATTACTGCATCTCAACTTCTCTACAAGCTCTATTACAAAAAATGAGATATATATATACTACAAAATGGAGATGAATCAATTAATATGCAGCACTTAATATTGTAACTTAGGACTCCTCATCTTTCATAACCATCATCTATTAACTCTTGCAATAAACCCCATTGATAGACATTCACTAAATGATTATTTCATAACACTCCCCCTTGAATGTCTATCATACAATACACATGAATATGACTTGTTAAAACATTATTATAAAACGACCTTGTGGAGAAAACTCTAGTTAACAAAAATGATACATATTCACTTGTGTTTGTATTACTCCCACTGTTGAAAACATTCTCCGAGCTCTTTGATATTAAAGCTGGGTATCGCATTAATGCTGGTGGTATATAATAATATAAGGCTTCAGAAATGCCATTGAAACAAAATTGTTTGAGAGGAATCACCATGCTCTCCCAAATCTCAATATTTTTATTGAGTTTTAAAGATATCAAATATTATTTACTCGTTATGAATATCATTTCCTGAATAAATGAGTATGAGCAATATGTTTTAAGATGATGACAACATTTGAATCATCGAGAGTGAGAAAACGCACGTTATACCGTGTAAAAAAGATCTCAATTAGAAAATATGGGAGAAGCAAATGATAATGTATGCAAGAGCTATTTTTCTATAAGGCTTCAAAAGAGCCAATGAAATAAAATTGTTCAGTGATTACAAATACAATTTCTACACAGAAATGTTTATTAAGAAAAAAAGGCTGCATGCTCTATCTTCTGATTTATATTATACATAAAAATAACAGCTGCTGAAATTCATCACGTACTAGACGAGAAGTCTATTGATTCCAATGATTTTATGATATGGCATGATTGCCTTGGGCATCTCAGTTCCATAATGATGAGACATATAATAGAGAATTCACATGGTCATTCTTTAAAAGGTCAAAAAGTGTTTAATTCTAGTGAATTCTCATGTATTGCATGCTCACAGAGCAAATTATTTATTAAACATTCACCGGTTAAAGTTGATACTGAATCACCTACATTTCCAAAACGAATTAAGGGTGATATATGTGGACCTATAGATCCACCGTGTGGACCTTTTAATTATTTTATGGTGCTAATTGATGCATCGACAAGATGGTCACACGTATGTTTATTATCTACTCGTAACATGCATTTGCTAGATTGTTGGCTCAAATAATTAAGTTACGAGCACAATTTCCTGACTATCCAATTAAGAAAATTCGTTTGGACAATGCCGGTGAATATTCATCACATAAGTTTGCTGTTTATTTCATGTCAATTGGAATAGGTATGGAACATTCGGTGGCTCATGTTCACACACAAAATGGCTTCGCCGATTGAAACAAAATTGTTCGAAATAAAGCTCTATTCTCTCCTAAGTCTCGAATTTTTATATTTTTAGATATACATAAAAATGGTATCATATCGAGATATACAAAAGAAAGAGGATTTACTTATGCTAAATAACATATTCTCGATGATTTGAACAATATTTTTGAAAATGATGACATATGTCCATTCCTAGAGGAGAATGTGACCACTATAATATGCATGAGTAATGCAACGATATATGAACTATATTACATAAGATGCATCATGTTATAAAATTTAATTTCGTAAAATGAATATGATCAAATATAATTATATTTGATGCATCATTCTATACAAGTACATTCTGTCAAGTGAATGTCATCAAATTAAAATTTTAAGATGTATCATTCCATTTAATGAAATGAACATGAAAATATATTATTCTTTTGGAGATATCAATTACCGTTGTCATACCAAAATGAGACAACGGATGAAACGATATTTAAATGTCCAAATCTAGAAGAGATTATTCCCCCACTTGAATATATTAATGAAGTTTGTTGATACCCGCAAAAGAGGATATTACATAAAAATGTAGAATCTGTCACGGGTTATTGCAAATATTCTGGATATTGATTGTGATAAAAGTATTGTCCGATATTTGCGGGAGGAAAAATAAATACAAATAAATCAATTCTCGTGACAAACATTATAATATAAATGAACATGAAGTTCATATTTGAATAGTCGTGATTGAATTGCGTACTACACACATAGTGTTAACAAAATTTACCAGATGAATTAAGAACTCTAAAAGAGTCATCAATTATAAATGTTCTGGTAATATAAAAATCACAAAAGACATGTCATAAAATAGCTATATAGCATATCAATAGAAGACACAATAAGCGTTGTCAATCTCATGTGGGGGGAGAAAAAGAACATGAACTTCATTTTATTATATTATTTTATCGAAACCCCCAGAAGAATGACAAAAATAATGTGAATGGTTTTTGAAGAATTTGAAATGACATTGTGCTATATATGCTGACATTTATTCTAAACTCATGAAACTTATAAATTGTTTGTTTCCAATATATATAAATCTCATAGATATGAGATAGCTAAATAAGTTTTATAACCATTGGAAACAAACGTCAAATAGCACTTGATTATGAGGTTGATAAAGCAAAAACTATTGTGTTTCGAAATGTGTAAATCGCTTGAAGCGAATAATAGATCATCAAGTTACAGCTCGGTGCAATTACTACATTCTTAACGAAGATCATTACCCGGCATTAGGGGAGATAAGAAAACCCAATTTTAAGATATTAGAATGCCGAGAAATTTTATAAAGATCTTCTACGCATCATTCAAACTAAGTTCCGTAAATAGTTTAACTTGAAGTATTTAGCAAGGAACTGCCAGATGCTTTATTGAATATATAGAGTGACTATTTATAAATGCACCAAATATTGATAATATTATCTACGCGTGAAGAATAGAAGACCGATCGGTGTAAAACATAAAAATCCGCAGAAAATGAATTCGATATTGATATTAAGTCAATCATGAAATCTCTTGAAAAGATACGTCTTGAAGGCGAAAACACCGAATAAATTCGCACGTGCATCAAATGATCTAATATTGTGGTTGCGGAACAATCAGATCCATATATTGATAAGGATTTGGTTTATGCTAGCAATGAATATTATGGGAGAATTTTATAATATACTATGTCGTCGACGACATCGTTGCCTCATATTTTGCTATCATAATCTGGATCCAAAACCTAAGTCAAAAGTGAAGTGCTAGAAGCACATAGACTGGGTGAAAATGAAATAAGCAATGGAGGCTGATATTGACTTGAAAAGTTTGGTTCTTTAGTGACCGAATATTGATTTTTATCAATTATATTCTCCCAATACGGATAACATCATGTTCCGCTACTTAATGTCTTTGGCAGCAACTAAGAATTTTTATATGTCGTTGCGACTGTATATTTATAGGTCATTAGACATGAATATTTAAATGAAACTTTATGTTGAAATTTAGACATAAAATCACAACATATATATATTGTTGAGTTGCAAATGTCGTTATATTGTCTAAAACATTCATGTTAAATGTAATAAGATCAATAAGTAAATTCCTTAGGAAGAAGGAATATATATAAATAGTTCATGCATATGAATCGTGTGATATTATTTCCCCTATTATTATTTCTAACAACAATCCTGATTGTGTTGTAAATGTTGCACAAATGAGTAGTGAATATGACAATTTTTAGCTCCTACATTCAAATTGGACTCTAAAAGAGATATGACTTATAAAAAGTATGCATAAGTGACAATCTGACAGATTTGTTCACTAAGTTCATTCCAACATCTATTTTGGAGAATTATGTTTATAGTATTGGAATGCGTACATTTGAAAGACTGTTGTCGTCAAGGGGGGCGACAACTTCAAAACAATGTTGATGCTTTGCTCTGAATGAACAATGATTGTACCCTTTTTCCCTTTATCTAAGTTTTTTCCCACATGGTTTTCTTAGTTAAAGGTTTTTAACGAGACAATCAGTGCAACACATAAAAACGCATAAGTCATGAACTACTTTCCTTGTCTAGTTTTTGTCCCACTGGGTTTTTCTAGCAAAGTTAATAGTACGTGACATATACGTTAAGCAACGTAGGTAGAGCATTCAAATCAGCTCTATATTCAATAAGCCTTGTCTACTATTACAATTGAGAAGAAGATCGTTCATCTCCAATTCAGTAATATTTACATAAGTGGGAGAGCACATGATCTTCAGAAGAGAAGTGAAATAATATGCGATGAATCAAGTCAAAATGTTGATCAGCATGAGACTCTACCAATGATGAGTTTGGCATTTGATTGACAAATCTTATGGAATTTTTAGAAGAAAACTACGAAGGCCTAAATATCAACAATGAAGATTTCAAAGAAGGGAACTTTTCTTTGGTGGTTCAAAGGCATTATTGGACTACACAAAACAACAAATCAAATCACTTCATAATCTGCTTGTTCAAAAAGAATTGGAATCCAAGATGGATGAAAAAAAAAAAGAAACAATGATCAATATGGCTAATGGCTATTATATGTAGTTCACGGCCTTTGAAATCAGGGAAGTTTTTTTTTATGAACTTAATTTATGAGACGTATTTTTATTTTTCTTGATTGTGCTTGCTATTATATGTATCAGTTCATGGAATATTGAAATGATGAAATGAATCATACTATAACAATCATCTATTTCTTTTAATCTTGTTCAAATAGATCAATTAAATTGCAATTGTGTACACGAAGTTGCAAAAGAAGGCCATTGAACACAATTTACTACTTCAATCAGTTCATGCTCCAACCGGCTTCCCTCGACCCTTATTAATGCAGATCTTAAATGGATGAAATATAATATGTGCAATGAAAATTCCAGTTTCATCATCACAAGTTTTTTTGTTGTGGTGAGAAATGTGTGGTTACAACATGATTTGAATACAAAAGCGGGTTACGAAACCGGAAGAATATATAGGAAAAAGAAAGCGATCCGATTATTCAGGTACATTTTATTTTATCAATATTATTATATAATTATATTATTTTTAAATATACATATTATGGATACAATTTATGATGTTATTTTTTACGATGTTAATGTGATGACGTATCAAGTCAATACCTCACAAAATTGTGATTGATATCCGGCGATTCAATGATGCCATGAAGGCTGAAATATAATCATATTGTGTTCGTCGGACAATTTGAAAATGAATATATGATGACCTGAAGATGGTTAATAATCTAAACGAGCATAGATATGGACTTCATGTCCATCATTCAATCAAAAGCTCGTAAAAGTGAATATGAAATTCACGTAAAATAATAGGGGACACGTCGATCGTTTAAAGTGAATATAAAATTCACATAAATAAATGCTGACTTGGAGTCCATAGTAAAGGAATGTTCTCATGATTTATATAAAGTGAAGAGATAAGAAATCTCATGGAACACAATATGAGCCTTTTATGACTACCGTTCGGAAAAATAAAATCACTTCTACTGATTAATGATGATGACAATTTATGTCTCTTTAATAGTGCTACAATGCACATTAAACTGAAAATTATGAGAAAAAGCTCAATTAGAGAAATGGGAGAAGCAAATGATAATGTATGCAAGAACTATTTTTATAAGGCTTCAAAAGAGCTATTGAAACAAAATTATTCAAATAAAGCTCTATACTCTCCCAAGTCTCCCAAGTCTCCAAAAGATCTTTATTGAATATAAAGAGTGACTATTTATAAATGCCCCAAATCAAATTTGATTGACAATATTACCTACGCGTGAAGCGTAGAAGACCGATCGGTGTAAAACAATGAATACGATATTAATATTAAGTCACTCATGAAATCTCTTGAAGAAATTCGTTTTGAAGACGAAAACACCGAATAAATTCGCACGTGCATCAAATGATAAAATATTGGGGTTGTGGAACAACCGGATCCATGCATTTATAAGGATTCAGTTTATGCTAATATCGAATTAGCAATGTATTTTACAGGAGAAATTGGTAATATATTATCACAGTCATCGACGACATCTTTGTCTCATAATTTGCTATTATAATCTGGATCCAGATCCCATGTCAATAATAGAGTGCTTGAAGCACATAGACTGGGTAAAAATTATATAAGCAATGGAGGTTGAACTTGACTTAAATTTGGTTTTATAATAACCAAATATTTATTTTGATCAATTATATTCTCCAATTACGAATAATATATGTTCCGCTACTTAATAACTCTGGCAGCATCTAATTATTTTTATGTGACATCGTGACAGTATATTTATAGGTCATTAGACGTGAATATTTCTATGAAAGTCTATTTTGAATTTTAGACATAATTTCGCAACATGCAAATTATTAAGTTGCAAAGGTCGTTGCATGAACTTTAACATTCACGATAAATGAAATTAATCAAATATATTCATATTGAAGATGGAATATGTCTGCATATATGTATAAGTGCTCATACATAATGATATGAGTTATGGTATTAAATCCCCTATTGTTAATTATGATGACAATTCGGATTGTGTTTCAAGTGTTGCACAAATAAATAGTGGGCAGCCCCTACATTCAAATTGAACTCTAAACAAGATATGACTTATAAAAAGTACGCTATAGTGACAGATTTGTTCACTAAGTTCATTCCAACATCTATGTTGCAAAAATATGTTTATCGTATTAGAATGCGTACATTTGAAAGAATGTAGTCAATGTAGCAGAATTTTCCATTTTTATTTCATTTCCTATCTAGTCAATGTAGCAGAATTTTAATAATATAATGATTTTGTCGGCTTAATTTGTTTTGGAGTTATTTATTTTCTCTTTTACTGCCGCACTATTATTATATGATTTTTTGTCACCACCATTCTTCTTGGTTTGTTTGAGAGACTTAGCACATATTTTATCGAGACATGGTTACGATCGCCCATTGAATTGTACGATGATCCAGTTCTTCCGTGGCTCCACCCTCAACGAAGCTAAGTTCCTTTTCGTTTTTCATTCTCATCTTACACACCGGGGACAATGTTTCGATTTAGTGGGCGTAAGTTACGTCACTTAGCTTTTTAACATTATATTCCAAAATTTTTAGATTATCTTGATTCTCTTTGACACACTGTTCACCACATAGAATTTGATTCGTGTCGACAGATTTTTGAAAACAATGACATCTTTGATCTTTTGGAGTTACTTAATTACATCTTTGTTTCGCGTTGCATGAATAAGAGTAATGCCCACTTCTGAAGTAGAGGCGTATTAAGAGCATATTCTGTTGTGAGCCACCATTTTAAGCACGTATAACTCACTTTCCCTGGTATGTAGTCAATAGAACATTACCTTGAATAGAGTTGACCCTGGCTTTATCCCGAATTATGATACACCAATGATTATAAAGGCAAAGGAATTTTGGATTCGGTAGTTTATCAAGAGTGAGACCGTGAGGATAGATAAATTTATGAGCATTTACCCACCAAGAAAGAGAAGTGCATTGAAATATATACATATATACTCATTTTGGAAAAAATTAGTCGATGGAGCGTAAGAAGCACGACCTTTGCATAGACCGATAAACGCGAGCCTGAGAGTAATACTCAGTTCACGATCCATCTTGCACAACTAATTTGATTAATAAAAAACATGTTCGAGACTGGTTAGTTCGACTACGGGTCGATGTAATGTGGGATTGTTTGCATCACTAAGCGGTTTGGAGTTACTGCACACATACATTGGCTCATGACATGAATACTATTTAATGCGTTACTGATGAATATTAGTGTCATGATCATGATCTTGACTTTGTGAGGCATAGCTGCTTTTAATTAACTTGTATATTGGTTATGATGTTGTTTTCTTTTTGCCATTTTGCTCGGGACGATCAAAAGCTAAGTAGAGGGTGGTTGATAACGCTCTAAATAGTACCATTAATTATACCTTTATACACCCCGAATTATGCTCAAAAGAGGATAGATAGGTTCATTATTATATGTAATATGTGTTAAATGTTATGTGTATGTTCCTAAGTTCGGAATTCTGCAACTGTGTTATTTTCCCAAAGGTTTGGTACCGTTTTGCCTTGTTTTATGTATTTTACAGATGTACTAAATTTGGAGCATTACAAGACGGATATGGATCAAGGAAAGAATGTTGGGCCAGGTAAATAAAGTCCAAGAACAGATCTGCCAGATAAAAAGAAGAATTGAAGGCATGGTTTATTGTAGGCTAGGCCCGATAAACCGAGGGTCTTGAGGAACAAGAAATCGATTCTGCCGTATTTACTAGGTTAGTTAGGGTTTCTGAGAGTCATAAGTCGGTCACTGTATCTATATAAGGCTGAATCAACTGAATATTACATAAGCTTTTTAAAATATTCTATCTTTTATTATATACAATATACAATTTGATGAAATAAAGTTGTTCAAAGCTTTTGAGGTATATTTTCTGGTTTCCTTCCCTTCCTCACCATCTCTAGCTTGAGTAGGTCAAGCTAGATCTATATTGTTGAAGGTATGAAGCTTTGAGCGTTCCTTTATGTCTTTAATATGGAGAGATCTATTTGTATTTACGTGTTTTAGTTAATTTGCATGTTTAACGACCTCATAATTTACTTAGATTAGTCAACATTGAGCAATGTAGATCCAGAATTAAGAAAAGCCAACCCCGGTAAACCGGCGGTCTATATCGTTTTACCGAGGCAAATTTTAGGAAACTTAATTTAAGAGCATCAGCTACGTTGATCGACAGAAGTTAATAAAATGAGTAATAGGTCTGGCCAATCTAGTATTCATAATTCGTAAATTAACATGAAGTATTGATAGTGAAGTGTTGATTAGGACATTGTCTTGATGGACCCTAAGAACGTGCTAATGAGTGTCGATAGCTGCCTAGGCAGGTTAGCGGTATGAGTTAGCGCTTAATACCGGCAATTTTAGTTCTTTATGCGTATGGGATATTACGGACCAATTAAGGAGTAGATTATCTACTACCATGTTCGGAGTAGATAGGGTTAGGGATTGTACCCTTAGGTTAAAATTGAGAGAAAAGCTCGCTCGATTAATTTAAGGAAATTTAGTGGGGAAGTAAACATAAGGATTAACTAATCCAAGTTAGTAGATCGGTGGGAAGAGGGGGAGGAATACCACGTTTCTTTTATGTTTATCGCTGGTCAACGACCATATATGTGTTTTCTTAATTAGATTAGAGTCGTTTATACTTGATTTGCATTGTTTCAATGGGATCGAACTTGATTCGCCCTTGATATACTATGACTGACCTAGTACTCTTGCTAGTAATATCGACGTTAGTGACTTACATGCGATCAATGGACCTGACAATAGGGACAAAAATATCAGTAACAGGATCACCTGGAGGCAGGTCTTGAGGAGTGGCTAAAGTTGCATCAGGGGATGGCTGTGTTGAAGAGGCACATGTCTGTCTTCAAGAAGGGCTGGCATAGGGCATGGAGCAGGGAAATCAGTAGAAGGAGAAGGTTTAGAAGAAGAAATGAAAGTAAATGAGTCTTCCACATACGTGACATCCCTGCATATGAAAATGGCATTGGTATGTAAATTTAGCAAA
Source organism: Gentiana dahurica var. dahurica (assembly GCA_024500145.1). Classification (NCBI taxonomy): domain Eukaryota; kingdom Viridiplantae; phylum Streptophyta; class Magnoliopsida; order Gentianales; family Gentianaceae; genus Gentiana; species Gentiana dahurica. Next base: position 46,412,221 of record CM044897.1, read on the forward strand.
ATGCTTCGTTTTATGGTGGTTGAATAACCTAAAAAATAGTAAGTTAGACCTATAAATTTGAATTTTGATTTTTTGGGGATCAATATTGGAGGCATATACTAAACAACCAAAAACTCTAAGATGATCTTATTTGGGGAGGGGCTATGAAACAATTTCTCATGAGGTGTGTAATTGTGAATGTGAGGTGTTTGAGAAATGTTAATCAAATAAACAGCACGAGAGACACAGAACCCCCAATAAGCAATATGAAGATGTGACTGAAACCTATGGCTGCGGGCTACAACAATTATATGCTGGTGTTTGCGTTCTATAACCCCATTTTGCTAGGTGTGTGAGTGCAAGATGTTTCATGAACTACCTCTCTAACATCATAGAATTCAGGCATGTTGCATTCTTGCCCGTTACCTGTTCTAAAAATTTTAATTTTTGTAATGAACTGGGTAACATACTCATAAAAATTCTAAAGAAGTTGTCAAACTTGATTTATTTTTCAATAAAAAAAATGCCAGCAATACCTATTGTAATCATCCACGTTAGTAAGGAAAAATCTCTCATTATCCAAGGTAGGGTGTCCATAGGGACCCATGATATCTAGATGAATGAGGTCAAAACAAGAACATATTGAAATAGTGTCCTAAACCCATTCATGTTGGACCGGATCCGACCGGGTTGGATCATTTCTACTATTTCATTATGTTTATACATATGATAAATGGCTATATGTTATTGTGTATTTGTTCGTTTAACGAACCAATTATGATATTGTATATATGACAACGTCCCTAGTGTCAAAACGAGAAAGAGAAATGATAATAGTGATTATGGTTGATGATATCACGACTTACTTTAAATGTTTGATACTTAAACGTCTCTAGTTGCATGTACTATTGAAAAGGACATTAATAGTATGATTTGACTAGCACGTATTGGATGTGTTCTATCTCTTTAAAGGTAGGGATGGATCTCACTGATTGAAGTGTAGAGACACTTGAACTATACATGGACGTGTATTAGAGAATGCGTGCGTTAGACTGGCCCACTTACTTTGTTAAGTGTCGCACTATGTGGTGGTTGTGTATTTATCCTAAGACCAGGGTCTTCATGGCATCACGGTGTGGATTGTAATACTTTGAAACTATTAAGGTTTCCCCTATCATGGGGCGATCATGCGGTAGTGATTGGGTGTCATACTGAAGCATGTATAGGATCCATGTTGCTCGTCCAGAAATCGTGTATCCTAATAGTAGGAGTAAATATACGAAAGGGCCTTCTTATAAAGAATGTATAGCTCTTGTGAATCTTTGCAAAGTGGGAGTAAATGAGTTACTTCGAGAGAGAATGATATCAAGATTATAAGATACGGTCGTTAATGTATTCACACTCGAGATACGACCGTATGGATATTGTAACAGCGATATGATTCTATTTACACAGTAACCGTTTCACATTAAAGGTTGTAGTCATAGAACTTGACTCTTTCTGATGATTGAGGGTCATGAACGTGTTGCTAGACGCCATTCATGATCGTTAGGTGTGAAGGGCATTTTAGTAAATGGACTTTATGCTTACGGCCAACATATTCGGAAACCTATCGGGTCACACGCATATGAATAACTAGCGAAATTAATTTCTGGTTATAGAGATAACCAGATAAGGATTTATTTTTTCCTACTATAAAGTGTTAAAGTGATAAATTAATATTGTGGTATTTATTTATTATGAATAAATATAATACAAGATGTTAATTATACTGATTAATTAAATATATTATATTATATATATGGGTCGAAATTTATTGTGTATAATGATACACATGGATTTTGCGAATTAATTAGTCGTAGCATTATATTATTATCGGATATTAATATACTAGTAGGAAACCCGTGCAATGCACGGGATATACAATTCCTTTTTTTTGGTGTCAATGTAAAATTCATGATCAATATTATATATTTCAATCATATGTAGCATACATGTTCTTGAACAGGCAGATTTGGAAAGGAGAAGAAAGAAAGTAAATTTTTTTTAGGGTGAAAGAAAGTATTCTTGGCCACTAAATTTAAGTCATTCTTACATTATTTATATGTCCTTTAATGTGAATCATTTTACAATACCAAGAGAATATTTACTAATTTATATCTCATCATAATCCTAATTTTTACACTAACTCAGACTTAAGAAGTTTATATACTAGTTGCTCAAGTGAGTACACCGGAATTAAGGTAAAGCAGTTACTCTAACAAACTCCGAAGTGCTATTATTGTATTACATCAAGGGTGTTCGAAATATATCTGTGAGTACCGAAAATTCTTGCCTTATGATGCTTATGTGAACTCCTTTCAGCTGCGTTAATTCTCCTTTGTCTATATTGAGCTTTTTTCTTTAAATCATTATGGATGCAGTACAGAGACAACAATGCATTATAATACATTAAAGTGTGACATAAAACATCAAGTGCACCAAAATCTTCAAAGATTTCTCTAACAATAAACATAGAATTTTAATTAGTCTTTCACCACTAAGAACAAACATCTGACTATCAGAGTATGGAACATTTTTCAGTCCTACGATTTCATTTTTTACAATAGCCTATGAACTGAGTATTCCGTTCCGGGCCACCACTACGCCAACCAATAATTACACATGTAAATTAGAAAGAAGAGAAAAAACATTAAAGTATACGTATTTGTGAAGGAGATGAGAAGACATAAGAGAAAGGAGAGAAGGAAAAACCTTAGAGAATGAAAAGAAGAAGAAGCGTACATGTTGACGACTATGGAGATGCTTCTATTGAAAACACGGAGGAGAAACTTGCACTTGAAGAAAGATAAAAAAGATGCAATCTATTAGTAAAGTAAGGCAGAAATTGATAAAACACAGAAACAAAGAGAACATGGTGATTTAACGTGGTATCCAGCGTTGTGCCGATAATCTACGGGTAGAAAATGAGATATTTTATTATGCACAAAAGTTACAAGAATTTTCACACTCTTGAAAAAACACACACAACATTGATTACAACAGATGGTATTTATACACACAAATCCCTAAACCTAGCCGCCATAGGATCTCTATCGGATTATCATAAATGCCCCACATGTGGTCCCGAGCTCCTTCCTGATTCCACCAGATGAAACTCAGTCTCAAAATGACTTTATCAAAATTGTAACAAACTCAAATGTACAACTCAGTTGTATTCAGCAACCTCAGTTCACAAAAAACTGAGAACTGACTTCAGAAGAAACTCAGCTCACATCACAGCTGACTTTCACAGAACTGAACACACTTGCTCAATTGACCATAATACTCAGTTGGCATCAAGATTAGTTCCACCAATTTATCAGTTTAGATATCAAGTCACCAAAACTGACAAATCTCCAACTTGACTTGAACTCTCATTACCTGTCAACCATATTGCATAATTAGGCATACTTGTACCAGATGCATTTGTCAATACCAGGATGTACTTATACCAAACTTCTCCTCAGAATCCACTCAAAAACTAACATGTCCTCAGCTAAGTTTCAAGAAAACTGATTATAAGCTTTGAATGTTAAGAAAGTCCAGACACAACTGAAACTTTCTTTGTTGAACTAGTTTAGTAAGCATATCTTCTTCACTACAACCCTTTTCTCATTTCTTAGAAAATGATATCTCACATCAATATGCTTGGTTCTCTCATGATGAACTTCATCCTTAGCAAGACAAATTGCACTTAAACTGTCACAATAAATCTCAACTTGATCCTGATGTAACCTCAAATCACCGACTAATCCCTTCAACCAGATACCCTCATTGGCTGCTTCAGTAACAGCCATATACTCAGCTTCAGTAGTTGATAAAGCCATTGTTGCGAGAAGAGTTTCTTTTCAGCTGACATCTGAATTCCCAAATGTGACAACATAACCAGTCATAGATTTTCTACCTCCATAAATGAGACGAACATCAGCTGTACCCGTAAGGTACCTGAACATTCTTTTCACAGCTTTCTAGTGTTCCTTTCAATTTTGAGCCAGAAACCTACTGACAACACTGACTGCCCGAGCCACTAGTGCACACCATTGGCATACATCGACTGCCAACTACACAAGCATATGGATCTTTTGACATATGTTCCTTCTCCTCAGCTGACTGTGAAGCAAAAACTGACAAATGAATATTTGATGCTAAAGGAGAATCTATAGCTTTGCAGCAGACATACGAAACTTGGCCAAAATCTGCTGTATATAAAGCCCTGCTGTGAGAAAAATAGTTTCTTCTGACTTCTTTCTCTCCAGATCTCCATCCCTAAGATTTTCTTGGATGCACCCAAATATTTCATTTCAAATTCAGCACTAAGAAGGTCTTTTAGATTCTGAATATCAGACTTCTTTCTTACAGTTATCAGCATATCATCCACATACAAAACAAGATAGATGTATGATCCATCTTTCAGCTGACTGTTGTAAACACAACAATCATAAGAACCTCTACTATAACCCTACTAGATCATTCAACTGTCAAATCTTTTATACCACTGTCTAGGAGCCTACTTCATCCATACAATGACTTCTTCAACTTACAAACAAGTGCATCTTTACCAGGAACTTGAAACCCCTCTAGCTGAGTCATGTATATCTCTTTATATACCTTACCATGTAGAAAAGCTATCTTCACATCAAACTGCTCATGTTCAAGGTCTTGATGTGCCACCATTGCTAGTAACACTCCGATTGAAGTATGTCTGGCTATTGGCGAGAATATCTTATCAAAGTCCACCCCTTCTTTCTGACTGAACCCTCTAGGAAATAAACGTGCATTATACTTGATTCTTTCTGCCCCAGTCTTTCCTTACTTTTTCTTGAAGATCCATTTGCATGTAACAACTCTTCTATTAGCTGCAAGCCATTGAGTTGACTCAGAACATTTCACTGCTTCCCTGTAAGTAGAAGGTTCAAAACCATCCACCTCTTCTGCAACTTGAAGTGCATATCCTGCTAAATCATCAAAACCATACCCTCTTAGAGGTTTCCCAACATTGGATCATCTAGCTCTACCGGTAGCTATACTTTGCGGACCAATATCAGTTTGACGCTTAGCTGATTATTGTTCAACTGACTGGTTTTGACCCAGTTCTGGTTCAGTAACCAGATCAGATGAAAATTGACTTTGATTAGTTCATTTTTGCATTTCCACAGACTCCACCTAAAGCTCCACCTTACTGTCAGTTTTCTCAGTTTTAGTACTTGTTTCAGTTTCAACAACCCTCCACACAGATGAGCTGATCATCGAATTCTCATCGAAAACAACATCTCTTCTAAGAATACCTCTGTTCTCTGTTGATGACCAGATTTTATAACCTTTCACCCTATAATCATATCCCACAAACACTCCTTTCTTGGTCCTTGGTTCCAGCTTCCCTTCACTGAAATGACAGTAAAATGTGCTTCAAAAAACCCCCAGAACTGAGTAGTAGCAGGCTTTCCTGACCACATTTCAACTGGTTTCTTGAAACTAATCCCTGTGTGAGGACTCCCATTGATTATGTAGCAAGATGTGCTTACAGCTTCTGCCTAAAATTTTCTTGATTTACTAGCATTAGAGAGCATACATTTTGCCCTCTCTTGAAGAGTTTGATTCATTCTCTCTGCTACACCATTTTTTCGAGGTGTATTCCTTACAGTGTGATGTCTGACAATACCCTCAGTTTTGCAAGATGTATCAAATTTAGTCTAGCGGAATTCCAGACAATTATCTATACGAAGCCTCTTGATCTTCTTTCACAATTGATTTTCTACTAGAGCTTTCACAGCTTGAGGTATTAAATGCATCACTCTTGTGTTTCATCATCACCACCCAAGTAATCCTTGAATATTCATCTATGAATGACACAATATAACTGTGACCACCCAATGACTCCACCTTTGAAGGCCCCAAACAATCAGAATGAATGTAATCAAGTGATGACTTTGTGTTGTGTATTTCTTTTGGAAACTTGCCGCTGTGAAGCTTTCCAAACTCACAATGCTAACGAAATTCCATATTCTTGACCTTACATCCTCCAAGAAGATTAGTCTGAAAATGAATATGCATCCCTTTTTCACCCATATGACCCAGTCTCATATGCCGCAGTTTTGTAAGCTGTGACTGATGAATTTTAGCATATGCTACAGAAGCAGATCCAGACACAACAGATCCTTGCAAAATATACAAGGTTCCCCTTTTGACTCCCTTATGAACTGAAACTGAGTTTTTGTAGACACTTAATTTTCCACCTTTACACTTAAAACTGAATCCCTTGTTGTCTAAAAGACTGAGAGATACCAAGTTCTTGGTCATATGTGGAACATGTCTAACTTCACTCAACATATATAATTTACCATCCTCTATCCCCAACTGAACTGAGCCAGTCTCAACTATCTTGCAGACCTGGTTGTTTGCTATATCTATATGACCAATATCTATCTATTGATAACTTGAGAACAACTCTTTATGTGGACAAATATGATAAGATGCTCTAGATTCAAGAATCCACACATCAGCATGATGTGCTGATTCTTCAGCTACTAGAACCATGTACTCCTAATAATCAAACTCAGCTGCAACAACAGCTGTTCCAGAACTGTTCTTTTACTGTTTCTTTTTCTTTAGACAGTTGGACATCCAATGTCCCTGCTCCTTACAGTAATTGCATATATTTGTGGATTTAAGACCTTTGGACCCTGTCATCTTGGATTTCTTCTTCCTAGACTATCCACGTTTTTTTCCACTACGACTGTTGGACTACTGTCTGCCCCAACTGCCTTATGTCTCAGCTCCCTGGCATGTAAAGCTGACCTTAAATCATCCAATGAAACTGCATCCTTCCAAACTATGAAGGATTGCACAAATTCTCATAAGAAGCTGATAGTGATACCAACAAAATCAGAGCTGCAGCTTCATCCTCAATCTTCACATCAATATTCCTGAGATCAAGTAATATTGTGTCAACTGATCAAGATGATCTCTCAGCATCCTTAGGCTAAACAACCTCTTATTTAGAAGCAACTTGTTGGCCAATGACTTAGTCATAAACAGTGTTACAAGCTTTGACCATAACTCAACAGCAGTGTTTTCCTCAGCAACTTCTGTGATAACATCTTCATATAAGCACAACATGACGGTAGAATGTGCTTTCTCCGCTAGATTGGCATAATCTGCTGCACTGGCATCCTCTTTAACGGATAAAGGAGTCCACAATCCTTGTTGTTTTAACAAGGCCCGTATCTTGATTTTCGCCACAAACTGAAATTGTTCCTCTCTGTAAATTTATCAATATTTACGTTAATTGTTGACATCTTTCTTGCTAAAGAACAGACCTTTGATCATAAAATCCCAGCACCGGTCACCGTACATGGTGAAGATAAACTCCGTTCAATCTGCAAATCTCACTGAATCTTGAACCTCTCTCTAATACCAGTTTGTTGAAAACACAGACGAGAAACTTGCACTTGAAGAAAGATAAAACAGATGCAATCTTACAGTAAAGTAAGGCGGAAATTGATAAAACACAGCAACAAAGAGAACACGGTGATTTAACATGATATCCGGCGTTGTGCCGACTAATCCATAGGCAGAAAAGGAGATATTTTATTAGGCATAAAAGTTACAAGAATTTTTACACTCTTGAAAAAAACACAACATTTATTACATTGATGATATTTATAGACACAAATACCTAAACCTTAGTCGCCATAGGATCTCTGTCGCATTGTCATAAATGCCCCACTTGTGGTTCCCAGCTCCAACTTGATTCCACCAGATGAAACTCAGTCTCAAACTGACTTTCTCAGACTTGTAACCAACTCATATGTAGAACTAAGTTGTATCCAGCAACCACAGTTCACAGAAAACTGAGAACTGACCACTTCACAGCTGACTTTTACAAAACTGAACACACTTGCTCAACTGATCATCATACTCACTTGGCATCCGGATTAGTTCCACCAATTTATCAGTTTGGAGATCAAGTCACCGAAATTGACAGCTTCAACAGCCATATAATCAAATCATCCACTTCTAAATGTAAAGTAGAAAGAAAAAAACATACTTTTGAAAAGGAATGTGATTAAGGCACCACCCCTAATCATCGAAAACATCCACAATTTTGACCAAAACAATTTTGAAAAAAATAGAAAAAGAAATAGAGAATTTTTGGCCCACACAAATCAGCTTTCGGGGGATGGGATGTACTCTTTCACGGTACCGTAATCTTTTTTGTTTCGAACATTATATAGGACAAAAAAGGGCATTACAAAAAAAAAAGAATGTGAATGTGAATTACGACATACCAAAACAAAAATTAGAGAATAGCCCGGAGAAAATCTTTTTGCATATATGTTGAGCTGAAACCACTTTGTTATATCTCCTTTTCAAAAGAAAAGCAAAAAAAATACAAAGAAAATAAAATTAAAAATAAATAACCAATATTCATTTATCCATTCGGGCAAACACGGTGAATTAGATATGATAAAGAAAAGTATGAGGAAAATCATTCACCCGGTAAAGGAACCCTATTCTAAATTCTGAAAAGAGAAGTCAATACCAAAAAAAAAGATTTTTTTGTGACAAATAGCAAAGTTGTCATAATATGTCAGGTTTTCGTTAGAAACTGTTGTGTTTGTCATGAATAGTTATGCCTAAATTACTGGAATTTTTTTTTAATAGACAAAAAAATAGGGGTTTGTCACGAAAGGTTTTTTATTCATGATAAAACAAATTGTCAAAAAATCATCTAAGTAGCAGATATATTCTATTCTTTTCTATATAAAAAAAAAAGGTATGTTCCTACTCCCACACCATTTCTCCGAAAAGTAGATCTATTGTAACGCCCCGTTCCCAGACACCGAGTCCTTATCCGGAAAGAGCGCTCGGCACAAATATTATCAAATAAATTCAATAATATATGTAAGTCTTACGTCACACATCAGAACTAAAACGACGCGGAATATAAAACGACTAGGGAAAAACAAAAGATCGAAGACACGGTTTTCAATGCTGTAAAACTAAATCCAATAAAGAGAACTAAAACATCCAACGTTAAATCCAAAAGAATGACAACAATGTTTGAACTTAAATCAACAACATTATTGAAAGAATCAAAACTAAAAGAACTGAGCCGTCAGGAGCTCTATCTCACATGTCTTCGTCAAAGAACTCATCGACATTACCAACTTGTTCATCTTCTTTGGGGAAAGAGAAAGACAAACACAAAGTAACGGGGTAATTACATATGTACTTAGTAACGCGTAGAAGATCGTATAACATCGGTCTCATAACGAAATAAAAGCAACGCCGTCTCTTATTAATTCATTCCATTATTAACCCTAGCTAACTATCATATTATGTTCATAGCACAACATGAGGTTCCAAAGGTATCTAGCTTAGCTCAAGTTTGTTACATCATGAATAAAAAGGGCACAACGCTTAGTAATAGGATGTACTAAGACAACTGGTGCAACCTACTTAGAGACACGCTTTAGTAACCCCAGGAATATCTGTGTCCCGATAGTGTGATGACCGGCAGAGTGTACCAGACGCTTTATCTAGTCAATCGATTGACCGGCGTGGGTACAGTCTACTTTGCCTGGTCAGAGAACACATCACGATATTGTACTATGCCTTACCAAGCATTGCATGATGTTTAAGATTATTAATCTAGCACGTACGTTTGATTAAATGTTTAACTAGCCACCTAAGTTGATTCACATAAAAGGCTCACCTATCAGTCTACACCTTCTTCTTAGGACCACTAGACTCTAACACAACCTAGCACATACACAGACATCGATAAACCTTAGCTTATCGAAGTACAAGGCAAATCCAAAGCTTTCGACGGTCCCACACTTCATCTTTTTAGGGATTTCATATGGTGCCGGAACTAAACGCATCAAAAGCTAATTCAAGGCTTGTCACATAACGTTGAGCAGTAAAAACATGATTATGAAGCCTGAAACCAAGCTGACACGAAAAACAGTGAAAAACAGAATAAACAGGTCAAACGCCCGTTTGCCTCCATGTAAACGCCCGTCTGCCTTGAACGAGCGTCCACAAACCCCCAAACGCCCGTCCGTGAAAATCAGCCACATCATGTATCTAAACTGAACCCTCAAACTCCCGTCCGCAATACCCAAACACTCGTTTGAGCTGCCGCTACCGCAAACGCCCGTTTTCCCTTGTGCAAACGCTCGTCTGCCTGGGACTTGCCCAGAAAATCTGCAACTGTCAAAACGCGATTTCCAACCCAAATCCAACCCAACCTCCAACCAAAACAGATTCAAAACCATGAAAATAAGCATACAAATTGCTCTATAACTTTATGACACCTTAATCATACGATAAGAACACCACGTTACCTTAAATTGCGTGGTACAACGATCCAAAGCTTCAACCCGTCAAAAGTTTAACCTTTAATTCCAAACCTATAAACGATCAATCCAAAGACGATCACTACGATGTTTAAACTCAGAAAAATGCAGCTTAACAACGATGATGAATAAACCCTAATACCAAGAACGATGAGGAAAAACTTACGTTAACGGATTTAGGGATTGTTGATATCAAAACGATCCTCGTCTCGTGGTGATCCTTTCTCTCTTTAGATGTCTACGTTTTTTATCAACGGATTAGCTTAGAGATTCGAAAGTCTCTCCTCTTCTTTCTTTCTCCAAACTTGTGCCTCTCCGTTTATTTTTTTATGCAAAACAACTAGGTTAATTTAGGATTAGTTTTCTTTTTATAATCCCAATTAAATCTAATTATTCATTATTAATTAAATCCAATTAATCCTTTTATTTTTCTTTAATTCCATTAATTAAATAACATAATATTCTGATTTTTGCTAAAAGACCGAATTGCCCTTTTTCCAAAAATCGGGATTTTACATTCCTCCCCCCTTAAGAGGAGTTTCGTCCTCGAAACTAGATCGTACCTGGTAGATGAGGGAACTCTGGGAACTCATTGAACATGTCCGCTACCACTTCCCAAGTGGCTTCAGCCTGTGCATGATTGCTCCATTGCACTAACACTAACGGGATCACTCGCCTTTTTATCATCCTTTCTTTTCTATCCAAAATCTTTATCGGTTTTTCCACGTACAAAAGATTATCTTGAAACACTTCCGGATCAATCTCGATTCCACGTCCACTTTAGATAGACACTTCCTAAGCATCGATACATGGAAAACATTATGGACCCTAGACATCGATTCCGGTAACCCAAGTCTATAAGCCAACTTCCCAACTCTTTCGATGACAACAAAAGGTCCTACATGCCTTGGACATAGCTTTCCTTTCTGTCCGAACCTCTTGACACCCTTCATTGGAGATGCTCGAAGGTAAACTCTATCCCCGACCTCAAACTCTAGCGGTCTTCTTCTAACATCGGCCCAACTCTTTTGACTATCTTGAGCGGCCTTCAGATTCTTCCTTATCAACTCGATCTTCTCCTTGGCTTGCTGAACCATCTCCGGTCCTGCGATATGTTTCTCTCCCACTTCATCCCAGTAAAGTGGAGTTCTACATTTTCTACCGTACAAGGCCTCAAAAGGTGGCATACCCAAACTAGCATGGTAACTATTGTTGTAAGCAAACTCATCCAAGTTGAGGTAATCTATCCATGATCCTCCGGCATCCAAAACACAAGCTCTAAGAATATCCTCGAGAGTCTGAATTGTTCTCTCTGACTGCCCATCCGTCTGTGGATGAAACGCTGTACACAAATCAGTCTTCGTCCCAAAAGCCTTCTGAAAACATTTCTAGAAGCGACTGATAAACCTGCTATCCATGTCGGATACAATAGATAAAGGCACACCATGAAGCTTCCCTATATTGTCGATATACAAAGTAGCGAACTTCCTTATAGGCATGTCCACTTTACATGGCAAGAAATGGGCTGATTTTGTAAGTCTATCCACAATCACCCAAATCATGTCATGACCGCCCCTAGTCTTAGGCAACCCGGTAATAATCTTAGGCAACCCGGTAATGAAATCCATCGTGATATTCTCATATTTCCATTCCGGTATCTCCAAGGGTTTCAATAAACCTCCTAGCCTTTTGTGTTCTGCTTTCACTCTCTGGCATGTATCATATCTTTCCACAAACTCTGCGATTCCTAGCTTCATACCAGGCCACCAATATCTTTCCTTGAGATCTCTATACATCTTAGTGTCTCCTGGATGTACTGCAAAAGCAATCTTATGAGCTTCATCCATAACTTTATCCCTTAGGCCGTCCACATCGGGCACACACAAACGGTCTCCGTACCAAAGATGACCACTCTTGTCCAACTAATAACCCACTGTAGGCTTCTCTCGAGCTACTCGCTTCAAATTAATCAACACAGGGTCTTTATCTTGCTTAGCCCGAATCTCATCTAGCAAATCTGACCTTACCATCAATGGCACCAAATTCTGCGCTTCACCTTTCCCTTCAATTACTTGAATCTGCATCCTATCCAACTGATCCACAACTTCTTGCAAGGTAGTGATAGCATTAACCGCTCTCCGGCTAAGTGCATCAGCTACAACATTCGCTTTACCTGGATGGTATTGAATGTCCAAGTCGTAATCTTTCATGAACTCCAACCATCTTCTTTGTCTCTTGTTCAAATTCCCCTGAGTAAAGAAGAACTTAAGACTCTTATGATCTGTGAAGATCCTTGCCTTGACACCATACAAATAGTGTCTCCAAAGCTTCAAAGCAAACACCACTGCTACCAACTCCAAGTCGTGTGTAGGGTAATTCTTCTCATGCACCTTTAACTGCCTAGATGCATAAGCAATTACCTTTCCTGACTGCATCAAAACACAACCCAAACCTTGACCCGATGCATCTGTATAAACATCATAGTTACCAAAAACTTCTGGTAATGCTAACACAGGTGCTGTGGTCAACTTTTCTTTCAAAGTATGGAAAGCTTCCTCACATTCATTGGTCCACTCGTACTTAACGTTCTTTTGAGTAAGCCTCATGAGAGGTGTAGTTATCTTAGAGAAATCCCTCACAAACTTCCGGTAGTACCCAGCTAAACCCAAGAAACTTCTTATCTCTGTTACTGATGTCGGTCTAGGCCACTTAGAAACGGCTTCTATCTTCGCTGGATCCACCTTAATACATCCTCCAGAAATTATATGCCCAAGAAAACTAACCAGGTCCAACCAAAACTCGCACTTAGAAAACTTGGCATACAATTTGTTCTCCTTTAAGGTCTGTAGAACCATCCTCAGGTGTTCTTCATCCTCCTTCTCATCCTTAGAGTATACCAAGATATCGTCTATGAAAACTATCACAAATTTATCGAGATAAGGCATGAAAACTCTTTGCATCAAGTCCATGAACTTTGATGGAGCATTAGTGAGTCCAAACGGCATGACCAAAAACTCATAATGTCCATATCTCGTACTGAATGCTGTCTTAGGTATATCTGACACCTTGATCTTCAACTGATGATAGCCGGACCTAAGATCAATCTTAGAGAACACCTTCTTACCTTGCAACTGACTGAACAGATAATCAATCCTTGGTAAAGGATACTTATTCTTGATTGTCAGTTTATTCAACTCTCTGTAGTCGATGCACAACCGCATTCTCCCATCTTTCTTCTTCACAAACAAGACCGGTGCTCCCTACGGTGATGTACTTTGCTGGATGATGTTTTTCTCTAGCATCTCCTTAAGCTGAGTTTTCAACTCTTTCAACTCCACTGGTGTCATCCTATAAGGTGCTTTAGCCACTGACGATGCTCCTGCAATCAGTTCGATCTCAAACTCTATGTCCAGGCAAATCTTCCGGGAAAACTTCGGGAAAGTCCTTAACTACACGAGTCTCTCCTAACTTGGGCCTATGCTTTTTCTTATCTAATGCATAAACAACGAAACCCTTGCAACTCTTCCTCAAAGCTCTTAGGGCTTTAACTGCTGAAATAATCGGATAACGACCCTTGCTAGGCTTGTATACGTTACCCTGAAACGTCTTAGCTGATTTTCCTGGGGCCTTAAAGATCACCCTCTTACCTCTACAATCCAAGTAGACATAATTCTTGGACAATCAGTCCATACCCAGGATAACATCGAAATCTGAGAAATCCAACACTGTCAAAGCATTCTGGCACTTGTAAGTCCCAACTCTAATATCAACTTGGGGTGTGACCTGGGCACATCTAGTAACTCTGCCCAAAGGTGTGGTTATACTCAAAGGCCTCTCCAATTCCTTAAGAGGTAGGTTTAACTTCTTAGCTATCTTAGAGGAAACAAAATTCCCTGAAGCTCCAGTGTCAAACAGAGCTGAAACTGATAGATTATCTATGATTATGGTACCTAACAAGTGAATCAATTTAAGTACAAATATATAATACCATATGCGCGCTATATCATATTAAATATCTATAATAAACACAAACACTGAAAAGTACCTGTCACCACAAGGGCATCTAACTCTTCCGGTTCTGCATCCGCTGCAAAGACACGAACTGGTCTGCTACCCATGGCAAGATTACCCTGCTGGTTACCTCGTCCTCCTGCCTGATTACCCTGAGAGAGCTTCTTAGGACACGCTCTTGAGTAATATCCCACTTCCCCACAGTGGAAGCAACTCAAGCTACCTGCCATGCACTCTCATGTATGTGTTTTGTTACACTTAGCACAAACCGATGGCATTCCACTCGCTGAACTCTTCGTGGCCGGAATCCCTGTCCTCTTAACACTCTGTTGCGGTGCTCCTTTATTGTTTCTTTGATAATTTGAGAAAGACCTCTTATCTCCAATTACAACCGTCGGTTTACTAGCAAATCTTTCCGCAATCAAAGCTCTATCCATGACGCTTGCCATGCTGGTAGGTCTATCTCCTAGCATGCCCTTTGCCACTTTATGTGACAATCCTTCCATAAACTTGTCAATCTTCTTCTCTTCGCTCCTCAAGATTTCAGGGTAGAATCTGCCCAACTCATGGAATTTCTGGGAGTACTGAGTCACTGTAGTGTGTCTTCCTTGTTTCAAACTCATAAATTCATTAGCCTTTGCATTCTGTGCTGTTCTTGGAAAGTATTCCTTGTAGAACAGATCCTTAAACACTACCCAATTCGTGATCCTCGGATTAACTTGCTCATAAGCTTCCATCCAACTTTCTGCATTTCTTGTCAACAAAGATATTGCTAACTGAGCCCATTCAGATTCTGGAGCTTTCTCATTTCTGCATGTCCTTTCAAACCCACGAATCCATAAATCTTCTGCTACTGGCTCAACATTGCCAAAGGATTCTGGCACCCTGTGCTTCTTCATCTTATCATACCAATCCACTTGCCTATCATAGCTCCCAAACTGATGATGCTGTACCGGCGGCTGAACTGGTGGAGCATTCTGAGCCATCGGACCCCCAGGATAACCCATAACTGGCTGCTGAACTTGTTGTTGGGGGTGAGTCTGCTGCGGATAGGTGTAGCCAGGTGCTACAAAAGTATCAGATCTAGGCGGTGGTGAGGTAGAACCGTTGGCTGAGGTGTAAAACTAAGTGGTGTGGGGGGAATCGCTGATGCCTGTGAACGACTGAAAAACTGACTAGCCGGTGGCACAGACGCTTGCTGAGGTTGCACAGAGACGGTTGGCAAAGTACTCACCGGTGGATGAAAAAGTCCTAATCCTGTCCAGCTCATGGTTATTGGTGGCACAGATACTCCTGATGTTACTCCTGCTGAAGTAGTGATAACCGGTATGCCCGGGTTAAACCGTGAAGGACCCTCTTGTTCCACTCTTCCCCTGATGACAATGCCTGGTCCTTGATTCACCCCGTGCATGATGTTGCTCATAGATGGAGTGTTCACTTGACAAACTGTAGGGCCCTGGGTAGCTGGTCCACTTCTTCTCATTCTCGGAATCACAACCTCGGTAAATCCTGCCTCAGTCTTACCCGTCTGGGTGTTAGTCGCCACGGTGTTATTTGTATTAGCTCCTCCTCTAGTAAGAACCATTCTGTAACCAAGAAAATAGAGGGGTTACTAAAGCTCTAACACTTATCTTAAAGAAGAAATCTAGTCCTACACAGCAAGGAAACCTTGCTCTGATACCAACTGTAACGCCCCGTTCCCGGACACCGAGTCCTTATCCGGAAAGAGCGCTCGGCACAAATATTATCAAATAAATTCAATAATATATGTAAGCCTTACGTCACACATCCGAACTAAAATGACACGGAAGATAAAACGACTCGGGAAAAACAAAAGATTGAACACACGGTTTTCAATGCTGTAAAACTAAATCCAATAAAGAGAACTAAAACATCCAACGTTAAATCCAAAAGAATGACAACATTGTTTGAACTTAAATCAACAACATTATTGAAAGAATCAAAACTAAAAGAACTGAGTCTTCAGGAGCTCCATCTCACATGTCTTCGTGAAAGAACTCATCGACATTACCAACCTGTTCATCTTCTTTGGGGAAAGAGAAAGACAAACACAAAGTAACGGGGTAAGTACATAAGTACTTAGTAACGCGTAGAAGATCGTATAACATCGGTCTCATAACAAAATAAAAGCAACGCCGTCTTTTATTAATTCATTCCGTTATTAACCCTAGCTAACTATCATATTATGTTCATAGCACAACATGATGTTCCAAAGGTATCTAGCTTAGCTCAAGTTTGTTACATCATGAATAACAAGGGCACTACGCTTAGTAATACGATGTACTAAGACAACTGGGTGCAACCTACTTAGAGACACGCTCTAGTAGCCCCGGGAATATCTGAGTCCCGATAATGTGAAGACCGGCAGAGTGTACCAGACACTTTATCTAGTCAATCAATTGACCAGCGTGGATACAGTCTACTTTGTATGGTCAGAGAACACATCGCAATATTGTACTATGCCTTACCAAGCATTGCATGATGTTTAAGATTATTAATCTAGCACGTACGTTTGATTAAATGTTTAACTAGCCACCTAAGTTGATTCACATAAAAGGCTCACCTATCAGTCTACACCCTCTTCTTAGGACCACTACACTCTAACAAAACCTAGCACATACACAGACATCGATAAACCCTAGCTTATCGAAGCACAAGTCAAATCCAAAGCTTTCGACGGTCCCACACTTCATCTTTTTAGGGATTTCATATGGTGCCGGAACTAAACGCATCAAAAGCCAATTCAAGGCTTTGTCACATAAGGTTAAGCAGTAAAAACATGATTATGAAGCCTGAAACCAAGCTGACATGAAAAACAGTGAAAACAGAATAAACAGGTCAAACGCCCATTTGCCTCCATGTAAACGCCCGTCTGCCTTGAACGAGCGTCCACAAACCATCAAACGCCCGTCCGCAATACCTAAACGCTCGTTTGAGCTGCCGCTACCGCAAACGCCCGTTTGCCCTTGTGCAAACGCTCGTCTGCCTGGGACTTGCCCAGAAAATCTGCAAATGTCAAAACCCGATTTCCAACCCAAATCCAACCCAACCTCCAACCAAAACAGATTCAAAACCATGAAAATAAGCATACAAATTGCTCTATAACTTTATGACACCTTAATCATACGATAAGAACACCACGTTACCTTAAATTGCGTGGTACAACAATCCAAAGCTTCAACCCGTCAAAAGTTTAACCTTTAATTCCAAACATATAAACGATCAATCCAAAGACGATCACTACGATGTTTAAACTCAGAAAAATGCAGCTTAACAACGATGATGAATAAACCCTAATACCAAAAACGATGAGGGAAAAACTTACGTTAACGGATTTAAGGATTGTTGATATCAAAACGATCCTCGTCTCGCGGTGATCCTTTCTCTCTTGAGATGTCTACGTTTTTTTATCAACAGATTAGCCTAGAGATTCGAAAGTCTCTCCTCTTCTTTCTTTCTCCAAACTTGCGCCTCTCTGTTTATTTTTTTACGCAAAACAACTAGGTTAATTTAGGATTAGTTTTCCTTTTATAATCCCAATTAAATCTAATTATTCCTTATTAATTAAATCCAATTAATCCTTTTCTTTTTCTTTAATTCCATTAATTATAATATTCTGATTTTTGCTAAAAGACCGAATTGCCATTTTTCCAAAAATCGGGATATTACAGATATACCTTCCCTGAAGAACCTCTTTCTCTCGGAAAACCTCTCTGTAAAAACCCGAGCCGCCATTGAAGGAATCGATTCGTCTCTTGCATTTCTCCTTCACCGTTTTGTTTACCTTTGTGTTCGAAGCTTTCATTCATTGTTCATATCCTTTGATACACTGTTTTTTCCCTTCGCAGTAGTAGACTTTCGAGATCTCCGCCGTTTTGGTTCTTTTGCCTTTTGGTCTTCTACTCTGATTAAATCAGTTCGAGGATGATGCTCCGATGACAGATCAACGGCAGGCATGGTCTATGCTCTTGATGGAAGAGGATTCAAAATTAGTTAATGCTCCATAGCTGGAATTCTCCGCCTTCATAAAAGAATTTGCTGTCATTTTCCTCAACTCAGGGTAAACAAGTTAGCCAAACCTTTTCGCCAATAAAAGTTGAAGGTTTGAGATTGCCTTACATTTCAACAATTTTGCTCTGTTGACCTCGATTTGAATAATTTTAGATAAATGCTAGGAGTTTTGTATTGTTGGTGATAGGCTTATGCCGGAGATTGAAGAAACTATTCATCACATTTAGTTTCCAAGAACTAGGTAATTACGGTAGAATTCTTAACCTAATGTTCATTATTTTCATTCTTATATAATTAAATACTCACTTTTTCTGCGGACTTTTGCTTCAGAAATGTTTGGAGGTGTGAAAAATACATGATAGTTTTTTAGAACTAAATAGTATCTAAATTATTTATTATTTAAATTCTTTTATTTAGTATACACATGACCATAAAATTTGTGCTGTTGGAATGAATAACTCTTTTTTTCATTTGTTTCGTATGAGCTTTGTGCCAAGTCGCATTACTGTGCCAACATAATGCAAAGTAGGTTTTGCATTTCTTGTAGAGGTTATAAGTATTGGTGGTCTGTTCAATGCTAGATGGTTAATGGGTGTAGTGAATCGTTTATTGTAGTGATTTTATTAACAAAGGATTTTATTAACTAGTGAATCCTTTTTTGTTTTGTTATTATAGGTTATAAATGTTAGAACATGTAAGGAACTAAGTAGTAAAAGATAGGAAATAACAGGGGGAATGATAGATAGAACAGAGAAGAATAGGAAAGAGGAAAATAGCAGTTTTATTAAGTAATCACTTGTATGAATGAATACAATTAGTTGTGTTTTCTTCCTTATATACATCAACTCACAGCTAGATATGCTAACAAACAGCTCACTAATGCTAACTGACAACTAAGTGACTTTCCCCCAACTAACTAACTAACGGAAAACCACCCAATTCCTGACATCACCTTTCCCTTAAGAGCTTCCTTGACCTCAAGGAAGTGGGGAAAACTTACTTATTGCTAGGCAAGGATAACCATCCAAGCAGACAGCTGAGAAGAGAAAAACATAAAACATAAATGTGAAATGGATGGTGCAATGAATGTCTTAGCCCCATGAATCTTCTCCATGAATCTTCATCTCACTCAGGTGTTTAGAAACTTTTCTGAAAGTCTGAAATTTATCATCTTCCATAACCTCTTGACATACCAACATATTAGCTTCCAATGCATACTATTCAGTTTATCACTCATTCAGGAACTACAGTGGCTGTTCTTTTCTGAACAGGAACTAGAATAAGTTTTCACCCTAGGGACTTCCCGGACGTCATCCTTCCAACATATTATCAATTTATCACTAATGTAGTATCCATGAGTACTATATCTTTTCCCACTCCCTCAAAAACATCCTTGTCCTCAAAGATGTATAAGAAAACCGCACATGGACCGGGATCCCAAATGAAAATTGCCAACTTAATAGGAGAGTGAACCATATTTGTATGGGTATATTCCAACCGTGAACTCTTAGCTTTTAGACCAAGGGATGGACCAAGCAGTCGCTTCGTGATACAATAATATGGCTCATTATAGTCCTCAACCCATCTACCAGTAAAGATGTTACATTCCCCCAAAATTATTGTAGACAATTCTACGAGTAATAGTTTTCCCCCATCTTTTTCCATTATGATGTCAACGGAAATAAGAGCAGCTTTAGACTGCATGATAAATTCTTGCATGCCATATTTC
Source organism: Gentiana dahurica var. dahurica (assembly GCA_024500145.1). Classification (NCBI taxonomy): domain Eukaryota; kingdom Viridiplantae; phylum Streptophyta; class Magnoliopsida; order Gentianales; family Gentianaceae; genus Gentiana; species Gentiana dahurica. The sequence continues at coordinate 46,432,378 of CM044897.1, forward strand.
TTATCAGAACACCCTAGGGGTACAGCTGGAAAGAGTCCTACTCCATAATACCTTTGTAAAGCATCATAAGATTAGAAAATTTGTGCAACATACACCACATATAAGGAGCACCATAAGGCTGTTCTGCAGTGGGCCGAATTGAGATTGGCAGTACATTCACAAATGCCAAAACCGACCAAGGCTTGATTGCAGAAAATTGGTCAGGATTTTGCCTACCATTAGGGAATTCGAATGCATCACAAGCATTATCGAACGCATCACAATCACAACCATTATGGAACCAAGAACTTCCACCCGGATCAAATACGACCATTAGCACTTCACCGCCCCATAATTCAACAATTGAATAGCCCGGCATTTTATCGAAATCATACTTCACACCACTTGAATCAATGAAGTCCAAATCGAAAATAATGCCATCGACATTTAAAAAGGAACTCCCAAGGTCAAAAATTTGCGGAACACAATCAAGTAAATCTGGTATATAATCTTTGTCAGCATACATTTCTTGGTTTGGCTCAATTATTAATAGATTGGGCATTTCATCAGATTCTTGGTAAACAACTTTCACAACTTCCATTCTTGATGGAAATAATTGCTCAACCTCATCCATCAACTGAATTCCAGCCTTGAGGGAAAGAACTTTAACCTCTTCTACCATAGGAAAAGAATAACTCTTCCCAGGAATTGAATTCGAATCTGTCAAAATTGGCCCAGTCAAGTCGAACATCTCGAATGCTTCATTTTCCATATCATCTTGGCCACTTACAACTTTCTTAGTCATCGTTTCTTCTTCAGAATCCAACATGTTGTTGACCTCGAACCCCTCAGCAACTGAGTTATATATTGATGTTGCTGATTCACAGTCTTCATCGAAATCATCATCACTTGACTGTGTAATACCCGATATCTCATCAACATTGTGGCTGAATAAGAACCCTCATTCCCTGAAGTTTTATGTTGCTCATATTGAGAAGAAATCGACTGAGAGCCTGTTGGAATTGGTTCGACCATTTCAATGAATACATCGTAGGCTTTATCATCAGGAACTCGGCTAGGCATTTTACCAAACAATATGTGTGCTTCGATATTCTGGACATACTCTTCAATAAGCATCTTCGATTCCTCAATTCTTGCATCATAGAAAGCATCAATCAATCTAATACTATTCGACCTGCCTTTAGATAACTTCAATCGAATGTCCAATCTCAAATTTTCAATACATCCATCGATATAATCCTTTTCATCAACTTGAAATGATGAACTGACCATTCCTTCTTTCCATGCACAAAACCGAGCGTAATAATCTTCAACTGTCATTCCAATCCTTTGGGTAGGTCTGAAGAGCCACCTCCGACGCCGTTGGTGTTCCCTTTCATCAAAATTGAGCACCATTCGAAATTTTATATTTTTTTTGTTTTCCGCACCTTTTTTTCATTATATATATTCAGTGAGCTATCGATCAAACCCAAGCAGTGTAACATCCCGACTTTTCAGAAAATGGCAAAAGAGTCTTTTAACAAAAATTCACATTTTTGCTTCATTTTAATTAAAAGATTTGAAGTATTTTATATATATATATATATATATATATATATATATATATATATATATATATATATATATATATATAAAAGGATTTAATTTTGTTGGGAATTTTATTTGGGGTTAATAAAGTTATTAGGAGTTAATGGGAGGTTTTATTTTTGGATTTAACTATCCCATTAACAAAGGGAGTTACCAAAACAGAAATCAGAATTTAGAACGTTTTCCTTCAACGTTGAAAGCAAAGGGTAAAGGGAGAAGAGACTTCTCCAAATTTCTTTCTCGATCCTTGACGGTTTTCAGAACGGAGGATGGATTCGGAATCAGTGGATGAAGGTGATCGTTTTGGTACAAGAAAGTTGAAGCTTTGGAAAGGTAATAGAAAAGCCCTAGTTTAGAATCTTTAGTTTCTGAACCTTTCTTGTCGTTTTAAGTTGTTCAATTCGTAGATTAGTTTGAGTAGAAACCTACGATCATAGTTAATTTAGAATTAATTGTTGATCGTCTAGGTTTTTGGTGGAAGTTTCAGAGTTGCTGCTATTTGCTTGCTTTTTGCTTGCTTTTGCTTTGGATTTAAGGTAAGATGCTCTTCCTATTGTTTAATTGAGATCTTATGTTGTTAAGGTTGTATTTTAGGTATAAATTGTGGTGTTTTGATGTTGAAATCATGTTTAAATGTGGTCATGCTTTTGCTTAATGAGATGTGATGTTAAAGTAGAGATTTTATGCTTTTATGATGCTGGGATTGATGTTAAACATGTTTGGTTTGGGTTAGAAATCGAAAAGGGGGAAGAAAAACGTGTTTAGAGAGTTTTGTGCGTTTAGTGTGCGCACATTGACTAGCTGTGTGCGCACATTTTTAAGGCTGAATGTGCAGTTTCTGGAGTGTGCGCACATTCCCCTGGAATGTGCACACACTGGCAGGGCTGAGTGTAAACTTTTGCCCAATGTGCACACATTCCCCTGGAATGTGCGCACATTACCCCTGTTTTTGATAAATAGGTTGTTTTAAGCTATGGTATGAGTCTTAAATGTTGTTGCATGATTTAATAACATTAATTAAACATGAACAAGTGTCGATTAAGCTTCTGGTGCGTTTAGTTCCGGCACCGAATGTACTCTTCAAGGGAGTTGAAGTTCGGGACCGTCGGAAGGGTTTGAATGGCTTGTGTTTTGATGAGTTAGTATTCATCAATGTTTGTGTATGTGCTAGGCCTTGTCCGTGTCTAGCGGTCTAGGAGAGAGTAATAGAGGTGAGGGAGATTAATTGAAAATACTTAGGTGCTAGTTAACAATTAATAATAAACGTACGTTTGTAGTTAAAAGACTAAACATCGTAACATTCTTGGTAAGGCACCTAGCTATATCGCGATGTGTGGGCGGTCGGATAAAGTGAATAACTCTGCTGGCCTATAAACGGCTAAATGGCAGGGGGACTTCGCCGAACGTGTACACTATCGGGTCTTAACCCGTGGCTATCGGTGTGATCCACTGATAGGTTGCAAACGATACCTCGTGGTGGGTAGCACCATGCGTTGTGCCCTTGAGTGCCGATGTGACAAAGATAAGTTAAGTTAGAAACGTTTAGTCACGACATATTGATTAGCATGAAGTGAACCCTAGAATTGAGTCGGTCTCATAAAGATAACTTAATAATAATTAATGAACCTTTCAATTCGTGGTAAGACTTAATTTTACATTAGCTTCTTCTTCATGCTAAGTACTTTGTACTTACCTCAATTGCATATGTTGTTTTGTGTGCTTTTGGTGTGAGAAGACGAACAGGTTGTCCTTGAGCTCGTTGAGGAGTTCGATGATGTTTTGATGACGTTGGTGCTGATGATGATTTCTTTTACTTTCTTTTAAAGGTTGTACTATAGTATGTTGTAGATTCTTAAATAGCATGTTGTACTTTTATTCCAAGTTTGTAAGACAAGGGTTGTATCTTTATTTTGTAACATCGTACGTTGTAAGCTTTATCTCGTAGTTGTAAGCTTTTCCTTTCTACCCCTAGTCGGTTTGTATTCTATTCTAGTAGCATTTATGATTTTACCCGAGCCTTTTGGGCTTCCGTTGCTTTAATTTTGATACGACGACGTAGAGGCTGGCGTATAATATTGGAGTTATTTAATGTTATACGCGCCGAGCGTTCTCTTCCGGATAAGGGCTCGGTATCCAGGAACGGGGCGTTACAGTTGGTATCAGAGAGAAGCGTTCCTTGCTTTTTTTAGGCTTCCCTTTCTTAAGATAAGACTTCTTTAGACCACTTAGAACCGTTCTGATCCTTCCATGATCTTTCCGAATGGCAGGAACCCATAGAAGTTTCTTTGCTAACCTAAACTTTTTGTTTTTAAGATAAGGTATCTTAGATCTTTTAGAACCTTTCTGATCTCTCTTGTTCTTTGTGGTAAATCCTCGTAAAATTAAGAACCTTTAGAGCTTGGTCAAGTTGCAATAGGACCAAGTGAAGAGTCTTCTTAGGCGAAGGTTAGGTTGAGTTCTAAGCTCACATCTTTTATGTGATGCCCTCAAGTTTGTTCTTTCTCGGATCCTTAATAGAATCCCTAGCTTCTTTTTGAGCTTTCAGACTTTTCTCTCATTACTCTTCTCTTGGAGGATTTAAAGTTTTCTTATTGCGACACTTTGATTTAATCATTTCTTTTATTTTGGTGTTATGCAAAACGAGTAAACGATTTTGTTATAAGTCTTGTAATATCCTTTTTGATGTTCCAAAAATTCTATAAATTTTAAGCCACTTAGAAAATTACCTTATCTACAATTTCTCTTTTGGCATCAACTTAGTTTTCATTATGGATTGTTCATAAAATTGCTTAACAAGGAGGAATACTCTGTTCAGAAAATTCTGCAGCGGTACTCTTACTTAGGAATCTGTTTTGAATAAGCTAAACACTCCCAAATGACTTGAATTTTTGGTATGTCGTAGGAAACTTTCTGCTCTGAAATTTTTGTTTTGGAGTCAAGTGCAAATTCGTTCGGGTTTGAGTACAATCTGCAACACAATGCAGATTATAATTTTTCTGAAATTTTTGACAGCTTGCAGCAGTCGATGAAAATAATTATTTTAACCAACCTATAATTTTCCAAAAATTTTGATTTTTGAGCAGCAAGTGTAAAACTTATATACCTGCAACTTCTCTCTTTGTATCATGTTCAAAATCAGTTTGGTTTGTTTTATGCAAGTCAATCATTTCATGGTTGATGTATGTACCTAAACTTTTTTAAACCATTTAAGTACTTGTTCATGAAAGGCTAGACAACATTCTTCCACCTTAGAAGTTTAGGTGTGGGGTTAGAGGTGTTGTGAAGGTTCTGTAGCATAAGACTTTTAACTTAGATGTTATTCAAAATAAGAAGTTGAGTAGGTAGGTATTAAGTGTTGTTGATTTAATACCCTTGTGACGAAAAACAATTACATGGTGACTTTCCAATCCCACGTTTTCTTTGACGTCTTGCTCTTATAAAATCTTTGGGTTTCATACTTGGTTACCCCTAATTTCAAATCTTTCCTCATTCATACTATTCGAAACCCATGTTCTAGCTAAATCATCCATTTGAATTCTTCTGGAAACTCAGTAAAAGTTCTCTCATTGTAAAGTTTTGTTTTCCAAGTGTATAAGTTCTCTGATGTGTCCTTTTTTTTATTTCTTTATGAAGATGTTTTTATCATGTCAAGGGCTTGATTGAAGGAAATAAGTTTCTCATCCTTCGATCTATTTGAACTGGCAACTGCATATCATTCCATGGCATCATGTTTAGCTAATTCGGGACAATACACTTTTGCATCCTAGTGATTACCTTCAATACATCCCCTACAAGAAGTTTTAATGCAAAAAAAAAAATAAAATTAAAAAAAAATAAAATAAAAAATTATTTAAAGACTCAACTCTTTCGTTAGGATTTTACACAATTTTGATAACCCGTTGAAAGATCAAACTTCTCAAAATACCCATTTTAATTACATATCTTTTTGTCTTCTAGTAATAATGTGTGAGCAACTATTTCTTACCCAAATATCATTTAATAGTTCCATACTATTTTTAGAAATATATATATATATATACATATGCTTAAAAATCCTGTCGATAAATACTTTCAAATTACTGCATTTTCGCTTCCTTACAAAGTTTGTTTCTAAAGCGAGTAATCAAACCTCTTTTATGTCTCATGCACACTTCTTAAAGTTATGTTTTGCTAAAGAATTTTAGCCTGAAACTTATTTGGTTGAGAGTATTCTTTGACCAATTTTTGCTACAAGTGTTAAACTGTTTCTCTTATTTTAAATCTTTCTTCTTCAAATTGGAAGAAATGACTTTCTGATTTTCTTTTTAAACAACAAAGGGTTATCTTCATCCCTTTGAACATTTTCACCCTCGGTGTAAATATTTTGATAATTTCACAATAGACCTTCTTGTGTTAGTCCTTGAACGACACGAAAACATGCATTATTTGAAACTCTTGTGTTTTCTTTACTCATTCGTCACTTATGATTTATTCACGAAGCACTTCTGTGATTTACCTTTATCATTGAAACTTTGGAGAATATGTTCCCCGTTTAAAAAAAAAAAAGAAGTTATTTTATGCATACATGTTTGAACAAGATTTGAAACTTATTCCCTTTCAGACCTTTTATGTTGAACTCTTTAATATCAAAGTAAGAAAATTTATTCTTTTGCATTCAACCATACCAATTACTTCAAGTGAAAGGAAAATGTTTTCAATCTGGGTGTTATGGCATGATCTTTTGGTTGCAACAAATGTCCCAGCCAGAGAACTTTTGTTTTATTGATTTTATCACAAGTAGCCTCATATTGGTAAATTTTACGTGTCAGCCATTTTGGCTAACTATAAAAATTTTGTACTATATGCATGATAACCAAATTCAAACTGTCTTTCATTTTTGTAAATATATCTCAAGATTTCCTAATGCTATCTTCCTTAGTAGTTTCAGTTCTCAAGAGATTTTTTTTCTTTCTATAACCATTCTTACCTTTCTTCTGAAATCAAGGAGTGGGTACGTTTAAACAATTGTTTCTTGAATATGTTTTGCTTAAATAAATTCTTTTACAACTCCAGTCTTCTTTTGGACTACAAAATTTTGGTTGTTGATAAACTCACTGTCAAGAGTTGTTTCTTGTCTATGGAAAAGCCTTATAAGTTTGGTAGAAGATGTTTATATGGTTTCCTTTTTGAAGACTAATAAAGATTGAAGTATGTCTATGGTTTGGGTGTGTTATGAATGGATTAGAGCTGGATTGATAACAAGACGGAGTTGAAGTTCCTCAAGTTAATAGCTAGTTTCTTGAAGGTAAGACGGATGTATATGTCAAGCAACCCTTGTATAAGTATGGAAACAACTGTAAGGGTGACAAAGTGGACGAAGAACCTAGAAGAATACTACTTTTTAATTAGCGGATTGACTTATGACTTTCGGGACTAAGTGTTATAGGAGGAGTTTAAGGAGTTAGGTTAGTAGAGTTGAGTATAAGGTAGATGAAAGGTGTGAATAAGCTAGTGTGGTACTTGGGTTTGAAGTACAATATCAGTTGCGCTGGACGTATTGAAGGCTTGATGTTGAAAATACTAAGGTCAAATCAATCGGAGATAACGTTTGTTTTTTTTGAAAGTGAGTTAGAAGTAGGCTAGCTGGTATTTAAGATGAAAGTGGAGTTGGTTCTGGTAAGTTTCGAGGGCGAAACTTCTTTAAGGGGGGAAGAATGTAACATCCCGACTTTTCAGAAAAGGGCAAAAGAGTCTTTTAACAAAAATTCATATTTTTGCTTTATTTTAATTAAAAGATTTGAAGTATTTTATATATATATATATATATATATATATATATAAGGGATTTAATTTTGTTGGGAATTTTATTTGGGGTTAATAAAGTTATTAAGAGTTAATGGGAGGTTTTATTTTTGGATTTAACTATCCCATTAACAAAGGGAGTTACCAAAACAGAAATCTGAATTTAGAACATTTTCCTTCAACGTTGAAAGCACAGGGTAAAGGGAGAAGAGACTTGATGTGATTCCCATCGAGAAGAAACTTGTCAAATTTATTTGGAGTCTTTTATTTATTTTTAGTTAACTTTTATTATCCCACATTGGTTAGATAGTATTTTATTTTTGTTATTGTTTTTATTTATAGTTATTTTGTCCCACATTGCTAAATTAGCAATTAGTCTTGGAGTCTGTAGCCTATATAAAGGCATTAAGAGTCATTGTAATCAACAGAAAAATTTTGATATATATTATATTTGAAGCTATAAGCTTTGGTGAGTTTTCCTCACGTTGGTGTTTGGTGGATTCCAACGCCGTTGTTTGGTTGATTCCAAACGGAACTTATCAAGGTTCTGAGCAGACCTTGTGGCGTTCGTATACCAAGGTTCTTAGATACGGGTTATCTAAGGGTTGAGGTCATACCAAGGTCCTTAGTTACGAGTTAGCTAGGGGTCGCGTTGCTCGTTTTATTGGTGCCTTCAGTCGGTCCTTCGGCAATTTCGGATCTGATTCGGTTCTCGGATCACATCAGTTGATATCGGAGCTAGTCACTGACGGTATCCAAATATCCCTTTTCTTTTATTTTTTTTTCCTTTCCTACTATGTTCCTGCGTTTTTCATTCTCAAGTGGAAAAAAAAATATATATACATATTTGATTCCAGCCTTCGTTTCTTGCATCTGTTAAAAAAAGAAAAAAAAATCCTGCGATTATTGATCCCTTTGCCGCCGACTTGGAGCACTTTTTTTCCCTAGCTATTTGATTCTTTTGTTGATTGGTCTAAAAAAAAAAAAACCCTTATGCAATTTGCAGCAGCCGCCTTTCTTGACCTACTTTTAATTAATTAATTTATTTTTATGTTAGTCGGCCATAGTTAAAAAAATATATATATATATCAGCCTACCTTTTGGACGAGACTTTCACATTTTAGATGTGATCTTTATCACACCCTTGATTCTCGTACGCCTCTCAAAAAGAAAATTCCAAAAAAAAAAAAAAATCTTACGAATAATTTTGATTGGACATTCTGGATACTTGTCACGTGCTACTTCTTGGTAAATTTCCATTGTGAAAATGTCAAAGGGGTGTCCTATTGATGCCTATTTTAGGAATTTGAATGATTTGATGAATCGGAATTTGGAAATTGAGCGATGTTTTGATGATATGATGGAGGATATGAAGGCTCAACTTCATAACATGTTAAAAGAAAGACGTAGTAGTCAAGGTAACAACTTATTTTACACATCACGTTTTATTGGAGATTATGAATATGAGCTGTGCATTGATCACGATGAAGAGGAAAATTTAATTAGTAAAGATGTGGTTAAGGATTTAAACTTGCGGACGGAAAGACTTTATCAGCCCTACTACATTGTTGTGGAAAACCATCGGGTTAAAGTTACACGGTATGCATGGGTTCCAGTGTCCATTGGAAGTTATAAAGCTGTTGTCTCATGTGATGTGGTGCCACTGAGTGATGTACATTTGATATTTGGGAGATCATGGCTGTCATTGCATAATGTACATCATAATGCGTCCCGGACTCGCTATTCTTTTTCTTTTGGTGGCAAGAAGCATGTATTGGAATCCTTACCCCCTATGAAACAATGTGATTATCAAATAGGGGATTCTAAGGCCATGGAAATAGATAGGGGTGCGATTCCTGATGTGAACTTGGTGGAAGCAGAAAATATTGAGCCCGAATTGAAAAACGGCGAGAGTGGAGGTGTGGTGGAGCTAGAGAATGAAATGGAGTGTGATGTTGTGACGCAGAACGAGGATATCACATTAGTGGTGGAGAAAATCGAGGCAGATGAGACAAATGGTCCTACTTCACCGACCACTTGTTCGAGTTCTATTTCGTCTTCGTTGCAGGTACATGAAGATCATCTGCATGAGGAGCCAACTGGGCCATCTGATATACCCAATCCAACCAATATATTGCCTATGGATGTTCTTGTCCCAATTGACGTTGATGGAAAACCGAAGCACACTTTCATTGATCCTTTTGTGGTGTATTGTGCTGTTATTCCGGCTTCTAATCCCTATGATTATGTTGCTGCTCCAGAGAAAATAATTTGCATTGAGCACTCACGACATTCCTATGAATTGGTTTCCTTGGTGAGGTATTCGTCATCAGCTCGAGGTTCTAGTTCTTTGAAGCCGTATTTACGCCTTGTATTTGATCCGGGCATATCATTGATATTCGTTGTTGGTTCGAACTGTTTTGTCCTTGATGGTGCATTTTACGACATCCTTTTGATTCGAGGACGAATCCTTTTGGAACCGGGAGGGAATGATGTGATTCCCATCGAGAAGAAACTTGTCAAATTTATTTGGAGTCTTTTATTTATTTTTAGTTAACTTTTATTATCCCACATTGGTTAGATAGTATTTTATTTTTGTTATTGTTTTTATTTATAGTTATTTTGTCCCACATTGCTAAATTAGCAATTAGTCTTGGAGTCTGTAGCCTATATAAAGGCATTAAGAGTCATTGTAATCAACAGACAAATTTTGATATGTATTATATTTGAAGCTATAAGCTTTGGTGAGTTTTCCTCACGTTGGTGTTTGGTGGATTCCAACGCCGTTGTTTGGTTGATTCCAAACGGAACTTATCAAGGTTCTGAGCAGACCTTGCGGCGTTCGTATACCAAGGTTCTTAGATACGGGTTATCTAAGGGTTGAGGTCATACCAAGGTCCTTAGTTACGAGTTAGCTAGGGGTCGCGGTGCTCGTTTTATTGGTGCCTTCAGTCGGTCCTTCGGCAATTTCGGATCTGATTCGGTTCTCGGATCACATCTTCTCCAAATTTCTTTCTCGATCCTTGACGGTTTTCAGAACGGAGGATGGATTCGGAATCAGTGGATGAAGGTGATCGTTTTGGCACAAGAAAGTTGAAGCTTTGGAAAGGTAATAGAAAAGCCCTAGTTTAGAATCTTTAGTTTCTGAACCTTTCTTGTCGTTTTAAGTTGTTCAATTCGTAGATTAGTTTGAGTAGAAACCTACGATCATAGTTAATTTAGAATTAATTGTTGATCGTCTAGGTTTTTGGTGGAAGTTTCAGAGTTGCTGCTGTTTGCTTGCTTTTTGCTTGATTTTGCTTTGGATTTAAGGTAAGAGGCTCTTCCTATTGTTTAATTGAGATCTTATGTTGTTAAGGTTGTGTTTTGGGTATAAATTGTTGTGTTTTGATGTTGAAATCATGTTTAAATGTGGTCATGCTTTTGCTTAATGAGATGTGATGTTAAAGTAGAGATTTTATGCTGTTATGATGTTGGGATTGATGTTAAACATGTTTGGTTTGGGTTAGAAATCGAAAAGGGGGAAGAAAAACGTGTTTAGAGAGTTTTGTGCGTTTAGTGTGCGCACATTGACTAGCTGTGTGCACACATTTTTAAGGCTGAATGTGCAGTTTCTGGAGTGTGCGCACATTCCCCTGGAATGTGCACACACTGGCAGGGCTGAATGTAAACTTTTGCCCAATGTTACACATTCCCCTGGAATGTGCGCACATTACCCCTGTTTTTGATAAATAGGTTGTTTTAAGCTATGGTATGAGGCTTAAATGTTTTTGCATGATTTAATAACATTAATTAAACATGAACAAACCTCGATTAAGCTTCTGATGCATTTAATTCCGGCACCGAATGTACTCTTGAAGGGAGTTGAAGTTCGGGACCATCGGAAGGGTTTGAATGGCTTGTGCTTTGATGAATTAGTATTCATCAATGTCTGTGTATGTGCTAGGCCTTGTCCGTGTCTAGCGGTCTAGAAGAGAGTAATAGAGGTGATGGAGATTAATTGAAAATACATATGTGCTAGTTAACAATTAATAATAAACGTACGTGAGTAGTTAAAAGACTAAACATCGTAACATTCTTGGTAAGGCACCTAGCTATATCGCGATGTGTGGGCGGTCAGATAAAGTGAATAACTCTGCTGGCCTATAAACGGCTGAATGGCAGGGGGACTTCACTGAACGTGTACACTATCGGGTCTTAACCCGTGGCTATCGGTGTTATCCACTGATAGGTTGCAAACGATACCTCGTGGTGGGTAGCACCATGCGTTGTGCCCTTGAGTGCCGATGTGACAAAGATAAGTTAAGTTAGAAACGTTTAGTCACGACATGTTGATGAGCATGAAGTGAACCCTAGAATTGAGTCGGCCTCATAAAAATAACTTAATAATAATTAATGAACCTTTCAATTCGTGGTAAGACTTAATTTTACATTAGCTTCTTCTTCTTGCTAAGTACTTTGTACTTACCTCAATTGCATATGTTGTTTTGTGTGCTTTTGGGGTGAGAAGACGAACAGGTTGTCCTTGAGCTCGTTGAGGAGTATGTTGATGTTTTGATGACGTTGGTGCTGATGATGATTTCTTTTACTTTCTTTTAAAGGTTGTACTATAGTATGTTGTAGATTCTTAAATAGCATGTTGTACTTTTATTCCAAGTTTGTAAGACAAGGGTTGTATCTTTATTTTGTAACATCGTACGTTGTAAGCTTTATCTCGTTGTTGTAAGCTTTTCCTTTCTACCCCTAGTCGGTTTGTATTCTATTCTGGTAGCATTTATGATTTTACCCGAGCCTTTTGGGCTTCCGTTGCTTTAATTTTGATACGACGACGTAGAGGCTGGCGTATAATATTGGAGTTATTTAATGTTATACGCGCCGAGCGTTCTCTTCAGGATAAGGGCTCGGTATCCGGGAGCGGGGCGTTACAGTTGGTATCAGAGAGAAGCGTTCCTTGATTTTTTAGGCTTCCCTTTCTTAAGATAAGACTTCTTTAGACCACTTAGAACCGTTCTGATCCTTCCTTGATCTTTCAGAATGGTAGGAACCCGTAGAAGTTTCTTTGCTAACCTAAATTTTTTTTTTTTTTTAAGATAAGGTATCTTAGATCTTTTAGAACCTTTCTGATCTCTCTTGTTCTTTTATCCTCGTAAAATTAAGAACCTTTAGAGCTTGGTCAAGTTGCAATAGGACCAAGTGAAGAGTCTTCTTAGGCGAAGGTTAGGTTGAGTTCTAAGCTCACATCTTTTATGTGATGCCCTCAAGTTTGTTCTTTCTCGGATCCTTAATAGAATCCCTAGCTTCTTTTTGAGCTTTCAGACTTTTCTCTCATTACTCTTCTCTTGGAGGATTTAAAGTTTTCTTATTGCGACACTTTGATTTAATCATTTCTTTTATTTTGGTGTTATGCAAAACGAGTAAACGATTTTGTTATAAGTCTTGTAATATCCTTTTTGATGTTCCAAAAATTCTATAAATTTTCAGCCACTTAGAAAATTACTTTATCTACAATTTCTCTTTTGGCATCAACTTAGTTTTCAATATGGATTGTTCATAAAATTGTTTAACAAGGAGGAATACTCTGTTCAGAAAATTCTGCAGCAGTACTCTTACTTAGGAATCTGTTTTGAATAAGCTAAACACTCCCAAATGACTTGAATTTTTGATATGTCGTAGGAAACTTTCTGCTCTGAAATTTTTGTTTTGGAGTCAAGTGCAAATTCGTTCGGGTTTGAGTACAATCTGCAACACAATGCAGATTATAATTCTTCTGAAATTTTTGACAGCTTGCAGCAGTCGATGAAAATAATTATTTTAACCAACCTATAATTTTCCAAAAATTTTGTTTTTTGAGCAGCAAGTGTAAAACTTATATACCTGCAACTTCTCTCTTTGTATCATGTTCAAAATCAATTTGGTTTGTTTTGTGCAAGTCAATCATTTCATGGTTGATGTATGTACTTAAATTTTTTAAACCATTTAAGTACTTGTTCATGAAAGGCTAGACAACATTCTTTCACCTTAGAAGTTTAGGTGTGGGGTTAGAGGTGTTGTGAAGGTTCAGTAGCATAAGACTTTTAACTTAGTTGTTATTCAAAATAAGAAGTTGAGTAGGTAGGTATTAAGTGTTGTTCATTTAATACCCTTCTGTGACGAAAAACAATTACATGGTGACTTTCCAATCCCACGTTTTCTTTGACGTCTTGCCCTTATAAAATCTTTTGGTTTCATACTTGGTTACCCCTAATTTCAAATCTTTCCTCATTCATACTATTCAAACCCATGTTCTAGCTAAATCATCCATTTGAATTCTTTCCGAAACTCAGGAAAAGTTCTCTCATTGTAAAGTTTTGTTTTCCAAGTGTATAAGTTCTTCGATGTGTCCTTTTTTTTTTTTAATTTCTTTATGAAGATGTTTTTATCATGTCAAGGGCTTGATTTAAGGAAATAAGTTTCTCATCCTTGATCTATTTGAACTGCAACCGCATATCATTCCATGGTATCATGTTTAGCTAATTCGGGACAATACACTTTTGCATCCTAGTGATTACCTTCAATACATCCCCTACAAGAAGTTTTAATGCAAAAAAAAAAAATATTAAAAATTAAATTAAATAATAAATTATTTAAAGACTCAACTCTTTCGTTAGGATTTTACACAACTTTGATAACCCGTTGAAAGATCAAACTTCTCAAAATACCCATTTTAATTACATATCTTTTTGTCTTTTAGTAATAATGTGTGAGCAACTATTTCTTACCCAAATGTCATTTAATAGTTCCATACTATTTTTAGAAATATATATATATATATATATATATATATATATATATATATATACATATGCTTAAAAGTCATGTCGATAAATACTTTGAAATTACTGCATTTTCGCTTCCTTACAAAGTTTGTTTCTAAAGCGAGTAATCAAACCTCTTTTATGTCTCATGCACACTTCTTAAAGTTATGTTTTGCTAAAGAATTTTAGCCTGAAACTTATTTGGTTGAGAGTATTCTTTGACCAATTTTTGCTACAAGTGTTAAACTGTTTGTCTTATTTTAAATCTTTCTTCTTCAAATTGGAAGAAATGACTTTCTGATTTTCTTTTTAGACAACAAAGGGTTATCTTCATCCCTTTGAACATTTTCACCCTCGGTGTAAATATTTTGATAATTTCACAATAGACCTTCTTGTGTTAGTCCTTGAACGACACGAAAACATGCATTATTTGAAACTCTTGTGTTTTCTTTACTCAGTCGTCACTTATGATTTATTCACGAAGCACTTCTATGATTTACCTTTATCATTGAAACTTTGGAGAAGATGTTCCCCGTTTTCAAAAAAAAAAAGAAGTTATTTTATGCATACATGTTTGAACATGATTTGAAACTTCTTCCCTTTTCAGACCTTTTATGTTGAACTCTTTAATAGCGAAGTAAGAAAATTTATTCTTTTGCATTCAACCATACCAATTACTTCAAGTGAAAGGAAAATGTTTTCAAACTAGGTGTTATGGCATGATCTTTTGGTTGCAACAAATGTCCCAGCCATAGAACTTTTGTTTTATTGATTTTATCACAAGTAGCCTCATATTGGTAAATTTTACGTGCCAGCCATTTGGGCTAACTATACAAATTTTGTACTATATGCATGAGAACCAATTTCAAACTGTCTTTCATTTTTGTGAATATGTCCCAAGATTTCCTAATGCTATCTTCCTTAGTAGTTTCAGTTCTCAAGAGATTTTTTTTCTTTCTATAACCATTCTTACCTTTCTTCTGAAATCAAGGAGAGGGTACGTTTAAACAATTGTTTCTTGAATATGTTTTGCTTAAATAAATTCTTTTACAACTCCAGTCTTCTTTTGGACTACAAAATTTTGGTTGTTGATAAACTCACTGTCAAGAGTTGTTTCTTGTCTATGGAAAAGCCTTATAAGTTTGATAGAAGATATTTATATGGTTTCCTTTTTGAAGACTAATAAAGATTGAAGTATGTCTATGGTTTGGGTGTGTTATAAATGGATTAGAGCTGGATTGATAACAAGACAGAGTTGAAGTTCCTCAAGTTAATAGCTAGTTTCTTGAAGGTAAGACGGATGTATAGGTGAAGCTACCCTTGTATAAGTATGGAAACAGTTGTAAGGGTGACAAAGTGGACGAAGAACCTAGAAGAATACTACTTGTTAATTAGCGGATTGATTTATGACATTCGGGACTAAGTGTTATTGGAGGAGTTTAAGGAGTTAGGTTAGTAGAGTTGAGTATAAGGTAGATGAAAGGTGTGAATAAGCTAGTGTGGTACTTGGGTTTGAAGTACAATATCAGTTGCGCTGGACGTATTGAAGGCTTGATGTTGAAAATACTAAGGTCAAATGAATCGGAGATAACGTTTGTTTTTTTTGAAAGTGAGTTAGAAGTAGGCTAGCTGGTATCTAAGATGAAAGTGGAGTTGGTTCTGGTAAGTTTCGAGGGTGAAACTTCTTTAAGGGGGGAAGAATGTAACATCCCGACTTTTCAGAAAAGGGCAAAAGAGTCTTTTAACAAAAATTCATATTTTCGCTTTATTTTAATTAAAAGATTTGAAGTATTTTATATATATATAAGGGATATAATTTTGTTGGGAATTTTATTTGGGGTTAATAAAGTTATTAGGAGTTAATGGGAGGTTTTATTTTTGGATTTAACTATCCTATTAACAAAGGGAGTTACCAAAACAGAAATCAGAATTTAGAACGTTTTCCTTCAACGTCGATGTTAAGGGTGAATTTATACGATTTATAACGCTATATTCTATGATATTTCCCCCCGTATTTGCACTAAATTGTATAAGAAACAAGTGGTTAATGGAAATATTGAGCAAATGAAATTTTGAATAAGTTAATCGCAAAATAGGTTAATTTATGTGTTTTAATTGTGATTTTATGTTTATTTGGATATTATTACACTTTGCAATGCTTTTACTATCTTGTAGATACACGAAATTGGTTCAAAAGAGGATTTAAAGATGTCAAGGATCGAATTTATATGGAGGAAAAGAGATAAAGATGAAGTTGATTGAAGATAGAGATGGGAAAATCGAATTTGAGTATATTCTGAACGTGCGTTTGAAGTTGCGTCCAGTGGACTGGCGTCCAGAGATGCGGACGGGCGTCCAAGAGGAGTTTTTTGATTCAGGATGTTCAGATTTTCAGCGGACGAGCGTCCAAGTTAGTGAAGGACGGGCGTCTGGTCCAGCTCGGCCCGACTCGAAGAAGTATTCATAAGCCGGACGGGCGTTCACCCTTTCTAGACGGGCGTCCAGCCGCCGACTTTGCTGAACCGACTTTAATATCTATAAATAGCAGCGGTTTTCTCCACATAGGATATACATATTCGAACCCTAAACCCTAGGGGCGGCTAAGCTGCGTTTTTCTTTAGTTTACAAACAGTTTTTCTTTAGATTCTTTTATGCACTTTTATTCTAAACAATTTGAGTTTCGAAGAGGATGCTAAGAGGCTAGACCTCCATTGAACAAGCGTTGTGAAGCCATCCATTCAACGATTCAGTTTTGTTCTTGGTAATCTTGTGAGTATTTTAATTCAAGTTGTTTCTTTATCATGTCTTTCATGTTGTTATGCAATTTATATCGAAAGATCTTTGCATGTTGATTGTTTATGTTGATGAAAATCATGTTAAACTTTAGATCACCGTGATAAAGAATAGATCTTAAACTAATCAATGAGAGTTATTAGGTTAGATTTCTAGGTTAGAAATTGAGAGATTTCACACCTTGATTTGAAAGCGTTTATCTTTAGATCGAAAGATAAAAGATTGATAGGAGAACTTGCCTAAGAAATTAGGAGTTCGTACCTTGGTTAGGTGAATCACAACTTGGTTAGAAATCACGAGATAATCTAGATCGAAATTGATAGTTGTAGGATAGGTGGATCAATTGCTTGTTCGTTCGTAACTTATTGATTTAAACCCCTTGAATTTGAATTGTTTAGCTTAATTAGTCTTTTATTGCATACTAGGTCTAGTTTAGTTTAATAGTTCGCAACCCGTACCTTTCCTGGCTTTAGATCTCGATCTTCTGTCCAGTTTACGTTCGTTATTTTCCTTGTGAATTATCAACTGTTTTCATATCTGTTAGTTTAGTAATCGTGACATAGGTTAGTTAGTTAAACAAAAACTAGGGTTAGCAATCGCCAGTTCCCCGTAAGATCGACCCGGCATTAACCACTATTACTACGATCCTTATACTTGAGGTTAACCAGATTATTACTTGTTTGTTTTGTTAGATAAAATCCGTGACAAGTTTTTGGCGCCGTTGCCGGGGAACCGGACGGTTGTCTAGTTTTTTGTTTTTCGTTTTCCGTTTTAATTCCTGTTTTAATTTCTGTTTTTACTTGGTAATCGCTTAGGTTATTAGGATATTAGGGTTTTTAGTTAGGGTTTAAGATCTTCTTTGTGATTAGATTTTTCTTCCTGCCGTTTATCCCTTCTATCTCTTCTCTCTGTATCTGTTTCTACTTTTTCGTTTCTGCTACTTTTCTGCAATTTTATTTCACCACTGAACCATTTTTACCTAGTCAGACGAGCGTCCATATAATTTGGACGCCCGTCCAGTTCTTCACTCCCTCAGACGAGCGTTTGGACCTCCAAACGCCCGTCCAGGCCAAATTTTCATCAGACGCCCGTCCAAAACTCTGGACGTCCGTCTGTACCCTTATCTTAACCTTTTTTTTAATTCTTTTTCTCTTCTTAGGCTTTAATTTTTAGTTAGGCTTTTAATTTCTTAGACTTTAGGTTGCTTTCACTTGTCTTTGGTCCGGTTTATGCAAACTCGGAGTCAAAAGGGACCATTACTATATACCCCTGACCCCGAGCGAACTGTAGTCCGGCCAAATAGGCGAATTCTCCATTCTGCGGTTCTGGAAGGAAGATCCGAGCAAGATCTTGAGGATCAGCTAGCCAAAGAAATCACTGATTTTGTGATAATGGCTGCTAATAATAGACGTACGTTGGCAGATTACGCCATGCCTGGCGCAGTCACAATCAACCCGGCTATTGTCATTCCAGCCATTACTGCACAGAACTTTGAGCTAAGGCCTGGCCTCATTCAAATGATGCAGCATGCATCTATTTTTCATGGTTATCAGTTAGAGAATCCACACACTCACTTGCATACATTCTTGGAGATATGCGGTACCACACGCATCCAAGGAGTAAGTGAGGATGCAATCAGACTGAAACTCTTTCCATTTTCTCTAAAGGGAGAAGCGAAGGAGTGGTATACTTCTCTTCCCTCTGAATCAATCACCACTTGGGCGGAACTCGAAAAGGAGTTCTTGAGTCAATACTTTCCACCTTCAAAAACAGCCCAGTGTTTGAATGAGATTTTCACTTTCTATCAGAAAGAGAATGAGTCCTTTTTCGATTGCTGGAAAAGATTCAAGTCTCTTCTGAGGAAGTGTCCCCACCACGGCTTGCCACTGCAAAGGCAAGTCAACACATTCTTTAGTGGATTGACCGAGCTTACAAAAGGCATGGTCAATAGTTCATCTGGTGGGGCGTTTCTGAAGAAAACACCTGAAGATGGATGGGCATTGTTCAAGGACATTGCTAAATATAACTATGCTCCATCCTATCAAGCTATTCAAGCACCTCCTCCTCCTAAGGTAGAGGAGGTAAACATGCAAAGTTTGATCGCCATGCTGCAGAAGCAGATGGCAGCATCTCAAATTTCAAATCCGATAAATCAAACTTCTTCTTTTCCACAGAACCCTCAGGTTCTGTACTGTGAAAACTGCTGTCAGACTGGCCATATGAATGACCAGTGTCAGTTTAATTCCCCTGCTCCTTATCAAGTGAATGCTGTTCATGATTATGGACAGTATAATCAAGTCACATGTCAAAACTGTGACGAGGTGGGACACACATCTAAATTCTGTCCTATGAACGGACAGAATGCTGAAGTGAATGCGTTCTATGGCCAGAACAACCAAAGGTCTAATCCAGTTTCTGGCCAGCAGAATTTTCAAAACCAAGGGTTTAATCAATCTTCGGGTTTCAATCCTAATTCGAATTTCAATTCGAATCAAAATTTCAATAGGAACCCTGGTTTTAGTCAGAACCAAAACGCAAATTTTTCCAATCCTACTCAAAGGTTCAATCAGAATTGGCCTTCTAGCTCCAATTCTAATTCTAATTTTCAGAATCGGCCCAGCCAGCAATACTCTCAAAATTTTCCAAACTCTCAAGGCCCTTCAAGCTCAGGAGACCTCAAGGCTGAATGGAACTCATTTAGAGAGGAACAAAACAAAAATATTCAGCTCCTTATGAGTACAAATAAGAACCTTGAGAGGCAAATAGGGCAGCTGGCTGAGCAGTTAGCTTCAAGACCCCTAGGGCATCTACCCAGTTTTACTTAAAAGAATCCAAAGGGCGGTCATGTTGTTCAGGCCGATTTGAACAAAGGTCCATGTACTGATCTTGTACCTTCAATTCCTTACGGTAGAGAGGAGGCCAGTACAATGAACTTAAGAAGTGGTACTCAAGTTAGTGGTCCTTCCCACCAGGGAAACCACTAGCCCCTCCTGCCATTGATAAGGCAGGAGGGGAAGCTGAGCACCTACACTCCCCTTTGCCAAAAGAGAATACTCAGGTGGCTGATCCCCTGAGAGGTGAAAATGTTGAAGATCCTCAAGTGGATGATCCCTTGAGGACTGAAAAAGCAAGTGAAAGTCAGGAGGTTGATCCCCTGACTACAAAAAAACCTAAAAAAGCCGTTAGGTGGAAGGATCTGGAAGACCAAGCTATCAATGCTTCTTCAAAGAAAGTCTTTTCTGAGAATGATCTGAAAAAGCTTCCATTTGCACCACGGAAGAGCAACATACCTTTGAGTGAAGATAAGAAGTATGAAAAGGTTCTTAACCTTCTGAAAAATACTCAGGTAAATCTTCCATTATCCGAGGTCTTGGTCGAGATGCCTAAGTATACAAAATTCATCAAGGATGTTGTGTCTTCGAAAAAGAAGTTAGCAGGCATGGAAAGGCAAATTGGTGAGGATTGCTCCATGATTAATTATGAAGACTTACCAATTAAAAGAGGTGACCCTGGCAAGTTTGTACTTACAGTGTTAATGGGAGGTCTAGTCTTCCCTAATTCTTTGTGTGATCTAGGTGCCTCTATAAGTCTTATGCCAATGTCTGTATGCAAACAGCTCAGTTTACAAAGCCTTCTAGAACCCACTACTATGAGTTTACAATTCGCTGATAGATCCTCTAAGAAAGTTTCAGGGATCCTGAAAGACGTTTTAGTTCAGATCGATAGATTTACCTTTCCAGTCGATTGGTATGTTTTAGATATGGAGAAAGATGAGAACGTCCCCCTGATTCTTGGAAGACCTTTCCTATCTACAGCTAGAGCCCTCATCGATTGTGATGGTGGGCAAGTGACTATCCGAGTTGGTGATCAAGAGGTGAGTTACAATGTCTTAAAGTCCATTCAAGTACCCTCTGGCCCTCCAACCGGCTTTTCCATTGATTATATGACATATGATTTCACCGATTATATGGATCAGCAAGTCATGGCTGTAGAAGCTGAATATGAGCGATTGGTTGATAATCTAAACACTCATGGTATGGTCAATCTAGATCAATTAGCAGCTGATTTTGAGGAAGAACTGTTGAGAGGAGAAGTTAAGGGGTGGGACCACTGAGTAAGCTCAGTGATGTTGAGTTGAAAGGTGGAGATCTTAAGTCAAGTTTGGAAGACCCCCCTGCTGATCTGGTTCTGAAGCCATTGCCCAAACATCTAAAGTATGTGTTTTTAAGAGAAGGCGACAAGCTTCCGTTAATCATATCCGCCAAGCTGTCTCGACTAGAAGAGATGAAATTGATCAACGTCTTGAAGAAAAATGAAAAGGCCTTTGGATGGCATGCAGGAGATATCAGAGGGATATCTCCGGACATCTGTATGCACAAGATTAAGACAAATGAGGGTGCGAAATGTGTTAGACAGCCCCAGAGGAGGCTCAACCTTCATATGCAAGAGGTGGTTAAGAAAGAAATCATTAAACTTCTGGACATGGGAATTATTTATGCCATCGCTGATAGTGAATGGGTTTCCCCAACGTAGGTAGTCCCCAAGAAAGGAGGAATTACGATTGAGAAGAACGAGAAGGGAGAGGAAATAGCATTGAGACTTGTCACTGGTTACAGAGTCTGCATCGATTATAGAAAGCTCAATGAGGTGACAATGAAAGATCATTTTCCCCTTCCATTCATTGACCAGATGCTTGAGCGTCTGGCGGGACACGCATTCTACTGCTTCCTAGATGGATATTCAGGGTATTTCCAGATACCCATTGATCCAGCTGACCAAGAGAAAACCATTTTCACATGCCCTTATGGTACATTCGCTTACAGGCGAATGCCATTTGGTCTCTGCAATGCCCAGCTACATTTCAGAGATGTATGCTGGCCATCTTTGACGGGCTCGTAGAGAAGTGTATGGAAATTTTCATGGATGACTTTTCGGTCTTTGGTCAATCCTTCGATGATTGCCTTGATAATCTTGATCAAGCATTATCCAGATGCGTGGAAAAGAACTTAGTGCTTAATTGGGAAAAATGCCAATTCATGGTAGATGAGGGCATACTTCTTAGCCACAAAATCTCAGCCAAGGGTATAGAAGTTGACAGGGCAAAAGTAGAAGCTATCGAGAAGATGAGCTATCCCAAAAATGTGCGTGAAGTGTGAGGTTTTCTTGGACATGTCGGTTTCTAGAGAAGATTCATTCAAGACTTCTCCAAGATAGCCAAGCCCCTGTCTACTTTACTTAAGGACGACGTTGAGTTCGATTTTGATGAAAACTGCAAGCAAGCGTTTGAGGAGCTAAAAAATCGTTTAATATCTGATCCAATTCTTATATCGCCTGACTGGAACTTACCTTTTGAGCTTATGTGCGACGCATCAAACTATGCTGTTGGTGTGGTCTTAGGACAAAGGCTTAACGGGAAATTCCAGCCAATCTATTACGCCAGTCACACACTGAATCCTTCTCAAGTTAACTATACTACCACTGAAAAGGAATTATTGGCCGTAGTCTTTGCTATGGACAAGTTTCGTAGTTACTTGTTAGGAGCTCAAGTAGTTGTGTGGACTGATCACGCTTCTTTGTGTTATCTGATGACTAAGAAAGAGGCCAAACCGCACTTACTCCGTTGGATACTGACCCTACAAGAGTTTGATGTTCAAATTAAAGACAAAAAGGGCAGTGAAAACGTAGTAGCTGATCATGTTTCTAGAATGCTAAATGAGGAAAAGGATGGTCCAGATGATATAGATCTTTACTTTCCTCTAGAGAACATTATGCTTATTGACGGCTGTCCTCCCGATGTTCCATGGTATTCTTCCATTGTCAATTACCTTCATGGCCGATATCTCGATCCGGAAATGTCTTATCAGGAGAAGAAAAAGTTCTTCTCTGATTTGAAATCTTTCGTTTGGGATGAACCTTATCTTTTTAAGATCTGTAAAGATGGTCTGCTTAGGAGATGTGTTCCAGAATCTGAGCAGCGCGATATTGTCGAGCAGTGCCACAGTGGACCCACTGGAGGCCACTTTGGTCCATGGAAAACCATTGCCAAGATCTTCCAATCCGGTTTCTATTGGCTTACGATCTTTAGGGACACAGAAGCTTTCTGTAAAGCCTGTGATAGATGCCAAAGAACCGGTACTCTGACGAGGCGTTTCGACATGCCTTTGAAACCCATCCTAGAATGCGAAGTCTTTGATGTATGGGGTATCGATTTTATGGGACCATTCCCATCATCCTGCGGTAACAAATACATCTTAGTCTGCGTGGATTACGTGTCAAAATGGGTGGAGGCTCAAGCCACTCCTCACAATGATCATAAGACGGTCATGAAATTTCTTAAGAAAAACATCTTCGTGAGGTTTGGATGTTCACGTGCCTTGATCAGTGATGAAGGGACGCACTTCTGCAACCGACCCCTAGAGAAAGTTCTTGAGAAGTATGGTGTTCGTCACAAAACCGGAACACCATATCATCCGATGATTAGTGGTCAGGTTGAAAGAAGCAACCAAAGTATCAAAAAGATCCTGGAAAAGACGGTTAACAGTCATCGGAAAGACTGGAGTTTGAAGTTGGATGATGTACTATGGGCATACAGAACCGCCTATAAGACTCCTATGGGTACATCTCCATATCAAATGGTTTATGGTAAGCCATGTCATCTGCCAGTCGAGTTAGAGCATAGAGCTTACTGGGCTACCAAGTTTCTGAACTTTGACTCCCAATCTTGTGGAAAACATCGACTGCAGCAGTTGCATGAGTTGGACGAATTCAGACTCCAGGCCTATGAAAGTGCCAGGATTAGTAAAGATAAGATGAAACTCCTCCACGATGCTAAGATTAAGAAAAGAGAATTCCAAGTCGGAGAACAAGTTCTTCTATACAATTCTAGGTTACATCTGTTCCCTGGAAAGTTAAGGACACGTTGGTCCGGTCCCTTTGAAATTCTCCAAGTCATTCCTGGAGGCGTTTTAGAACTCCACGGTTATGGTGACCAACCGTTTCGAGTGAATGGTCAAAGGTGCAAGCACTATATTGGTGAACCTAAAGAGAAACCTTTGATTGTCCGTTTCCTCGATATCCTCGGGTGTGGTGCTATGGAAGTCGAAGAATTCGACGAGTTTTCACCCGCCCTGTTTTCAGAGGATGGCGGTGCTGGTCAATCTGAAGAAGTTCTAGCTGGTAGTTGGGATATGGAAGAGTTTGAGAGGGAGCGTCAGTTGAAGCGTCATCAGAAGGCCCAGAGAATGAAGAAGTCAACCGTGGGGAAGTTTAAGCGTGTTTGGAAAGCTATTAAAGGTTTTACCGCATGTGTTAGGTGTTGTTTCTGCAGCCAAACTGCTAACCAAAGTCTAGACGAGGTAGTGGTTGGCAGAAAGGTCAAATGGCCTGATCCAGACTGAGCTTACACGGTGTCGAGCTAACGACATTAAATAAAAGCGCTACTAGGAGGCATCCTAGATATCGTTAGTTTTAGTCATTTTTGTTTTGCTTTTGTAGTTTAGAGTTTAAGTTTTAGTATTTAAGTTTAGCTTACTAAGTTGTTTTTGTTTATATCTGTCAGTTAGTTGTGCTTTCTAGATATGGATTTCGGAGTTCTACCAGAGGAGTTGCCTTTCCTTAGGAAGATCCCACTTATCACGGTAGATGTAGGACCGGGAGGGACGATAGTGTTGCACGTAGATTTTGATATTATTACCCGCGTCAAGACTGTCACCTATGTTCTTATTGTTCCCCGTTGTTCGGGAGGTGGAGACTTCACTACTGAGGAGTTGCAGGAGGCTCTTGGATGTCCATACACAATCCTCAATGATCCAATGCTGACAGATTTAGCGCTAGTGCTGCAAGCTGAACATTTTCGAGGTGTTGATGTAGCTGGTGAGGACTGGGGTTTACAAGATGAGTATGACTTCCCTCCGGCGATTGACATGCTCCGCCGTCTTATTTGAGTGATAGATTGGTCGGCCATTTACGATGACTAGCGTTCTTAAGTTTTTTCGTCGAGCAAACGACGTAAAACAAAAGCGCTTGGTGGGAGGCAACCCACTGTTTTCTATTTGTTTTTACTTGTTTTCTAGTGATTTTAGGTATTTCGTTGATTTTCATTTGTATTTGTGAAGTTTTATTTAAGTTTAATGAGAAAATGCAAGTTTGAATTTAAATTGTATGGAAATTTTATACTTTTTGCATTGGACGCCCGTCCGCCCTGCACAAATTGTGAACGAGCGTCCAAAATTCTTGGACGTTCGTCTGTTATACTCTCTTCAACGCTGTATGTGTTTTGGCCATCTGGACGAGCGTCTGTTTATATGGACGCCCATCCAGTTCATATGCTTTCCAGCTGAACGCCCGTCCATTCTCATGGACGCCCGTCCAGACCTGCGTCTATATATACCCCCTGCTTCCATTTTTTTATTCGAGTCGGAAAATTTAAATTGCAAACCCGACTTTTTGCCTCCCTTTGCTCGAAAATCATCATTTCTACACCAAATTGGGCGATTCAAGGCCCTGCAAACAGCTCTCAATCCCCTCTTTTTGGTTTTTCAAACGAAATCCACCAACATACAACCGTTGTTTCGAATCAGTAATCTAGAGTGTGCGGTTTTCTTTTGGAAAAATCCGACCTTTGGTCTCGTTTGTTCACATTTGGGACTTCTAATCAGCGTAATCATCATCCTTTCAACGTACTTGGTAAGATTTTATAAGCTTTTCGTGGATTATTTCACGTTTTTTTTCCCGAGTTCGATCTTCGAGTCAACTCTTTTGCGTACACTTGTCTTATTTGTTTTCTTCTCTGTGTTTTGTTTATTTTTCTTTCTTGGTTGATGATATGGGATGGTTATGGATGATTATGGATGGGTTGCATTGTGGTTTTGTTGTTGGTTTGGTATTGCTTTGTTTGGGGAAATCCCGTTTGGACGATAAACGGGTGGTTGTGTTCGGTTTTGGGTTTGGGATTGGTGTTTGTTTAGCCTGAGGTTACAATGGTGCGTTAAGCGGTAGCTAAGAGGCATGGTAAGGGGGTTGCTACTGAACCGGCTAAAAAGAAAAAGACTATAGACCCCACATTAGTTAATCCGAACCAAGGCACTCGTATAGGAGAACGTCAGAATCCTCCTAAGGGTCAATCTAGGGTTCCCTTGCGAGATGAGTCTGAGTCTGGGTCTGAGACCGATGATGAGCCGTTAGTGAGGATGCAGACTAGGGTACAAGAAGCTCGGGGTGAGCAGGTACACAATGAGCCTGAAGGAGATGAGCCGGCTAGACAGAGAGTGAGACCCGCTATCCCTATTCCCTTTGCTCGTAGATTCATCAACCCTACGGCGATGGAGGTCTATAATAAGCATTATCTCACGAGGACGATGTTGATCAAGCGAGCTATCATTGAGGCTCAAGTTGATCCTTTATTTGTGAAGTTATTGAGGGATAGGAAGTGGGGAGCTTTGATGGTCACCCCGAGGACCCCGGTTAATGCTACGGTAGTCCGTGAATTTTATGCCAATTGCTCAGAGACGGATTTGGTAGGCGGAGGTGTGACGGTTCGAGGAGTTAAGGTGCCATTTACACCGGCGTTTATCAATGGTAAGTACGGGTTAGCTCCTTTTGAGGCCTTGGACTATAAGGAGGCGATTAAAGCTATACAGGATGCCGGTGAGGATCCGTTGGAGGATTTACGGATGTTGGTATGTCCGGAGGTACCGTGGACACTTAGGCCGGGTGGAGATAGGAAGGAATTGATAACTACGAGTTGGACAGAGGATTGGAAGGTCCAGTGTCGGTTTATCCAGAACAGGTTGTTGCCTAAGAACAACCTGACTCACTTCCACATTGGTGACCTTGGGATGCTATATGCCTTGAACTTCAAGCTCAATGTTGATGTAGGGCAAGCGATTTTCGATGAGATTTCTATGAATCAGAAGGTATACACACGATGCTTGATATGTCCACATTTGATCCACGGTCTCTGTCAAGATGCCGGAGTTCCCGAGTACAAGACCGATCACAAACCGAAAAATCCTAGGTTCTTGCAGAGGGAGAAAGTGAAATCTTCGGGTCAGACTGAGGCTGAGATAGCACGTGAGCCTGGTACTTCTTCGGCACCGCCTCGACCATCCTCCCTTCCTACTTTGTCCCCTTCGGTCCAGATGAGGTTACGTATGGGCAACAGTGTAAGGAACTGGCTGGAGGACATAAGGACTTCTCAGAACAATATTTTAACTATTTTGAAGTGCATGAGTGAGGGCCGGCAGCCGCGAGACGCCAGAGTCTTTGATCCGAGCGTCATTGATTATCTTTATTCTGATGAGATCGAGCAGGCTATTGCGGATGTTTTGGAGGAATCTGAGTCTTCTTCGGATGAGGAGCAGCCCGATGCCCCTGTGGGTGATATGCCTCCGGCGGATGATTCTACGGCTCCGGGGCAGCCTTGATCATATTTCTTCCTTTTCGATTTTGATTTGCCCTAGATACTGTCATTGTATATTTTTGCTACTATTCCTTATATGATTCGTTGTAATTTTGATATTGCTACTATTACTTTTTCCGATGGATCATGTAAGCCATAAGGCATCAGTACTTTTATTTCATATTTTCTTTCGACTGGTGAATGTATTCAATGCTTTATCTTTTGGTATTCCTCGTTTTTGTTATCTCTTTTCTTCTGGAGTAATTCCCCATTTTCCCCAAGATGGTTCCGTGTTTGTCAAATCGTGCAGGTATATTTTTTTAGCGGTTTTATCGAGCTACATTGTATGGTTACGAGTTTCCAGTGTCACTAGATAGGCTCCGGCCTGACCGACGAGTCGTGTACCGGTTGAAATCAGCTAAGTCTTTTCCTTTTTCTTTCGTTCTGCACAACATGAGGACATGTTGATCTTTAAGTGTGGGGGAGGGGAATGATTCGTTATGTGTCTATACATTTGCTTAATTCGTAATGTTTCTATGCAAAATGGGCTAAAATGAGCTAGAATTTTCAAAAAAATTCGACACTTTTGTTTTTGTTTTGTCCCGAGTAGGCAATCCATTTCAATGTTCGTTATTTTTTTAGTCATTTAAGCTGTATATCATATGTTTGATAAGTTAGTTGTTTCACCTGAGATCTATTTTCATGAGCCATAGTAAATGATGAGCTAATTTATAAAGTTGTACCCCTTTTTGGACGAGTGATTTCTGATTTTCTTATAAGTCATGTACTTAGTGCTACGTATATATCCTGAGATTTATGATAGTTTGTATTTAGATCCGAAGTATTTTATACTGTGAATATCTAAGGTTTGAATGTGATAAGTAACACGCAACTTATTGTCAAATGAAAAGTTGAAAAATATGAAGAATTAATTGGGTGTGTCGAAAGCTAGTCGATGATTTGAGTGCGATAGGGTATACCACGTATGTCCTATACCACTATGATGACTAAAAGCTCACGACAGTCAGAAAAAGCTGCCTTATGATTGGAGTAAGGTAGGGTATATTTCGAATATCCTATTCTGCTATGACAGGGCAATAGCTCATTCTGATGTGTGTTTAAAGTGAAAGTGATTAAATCAACTGAAGAATTGATATGAAATGAATATAAGACTAAGTTATCGTCTATCTTGTCCCCAGTACAAACTGTTAGATATGCTGTAGGGATTATCCTCTGAGTATTTCAGAAAGGCCCTAGATATGTTCTATCATCTTTTTCGGGATATGTCACGTTTGTAGGGTACATCTTATGAGTATCATTTATCTCTAGTTTGAAGGGGGTATTAGCTAGTTTTGCTTTGAGTTCCTCAAGTTTGGATTTAGTGGAAGTTTGTTATGGCTTTGCGCACACATACTGGTGAACCTCTGATTTATTGATCTATGCTATATTGTCTTAGATGTCTGTTTTTGTCTCGAGCCTTAATTCTTGTTTTGTTTTGCTCGGGACGAGCAAAAGCTTAAGTGTGGGGGAGTTGTTAAGGGTGAATTTATACTATTTATAACGCTATATTCTATGATATTTTCCCCCGTATTTGCACTAAATTGCATAAGAAACAAGTGGTTAATGGAAATATTGAGCAAATGATATTTTGAATAAGTTAATCGCAAAATAGGTTAATTTATGTGTTTTAATTGTGATTTTATGTTTATTTGGATATTATTACACTTTGCAATGTTTTTACTATCTTGTAGATACACGAAATTGGTTCAAAAGAGGATTTAAAGATGTCAAGGATCGAATTTATATGGAGGAAAAGAGATAAAGATGAAGTTGATTGAAGATAGAGATGGGAAAATCGAATTTGAGTATATTCTGAACGTGCGTTTGAAGTTGCATCCAGTGGACTGGCGTCCAGAGATGCGGACGGGCGTCCAAGAGGAGTTTTTTGATTCAGGATGTTCAGATTTTCAGCGGACGAGCGTCCAAGTTAGTGAAGGACGGGCGTCTGGTCCAGCTCGGCCCGACTCGAAGAAGTATTCATAAGCCGGACGGGCGTTCACCCTTTCCAGACGGGCGTTCAGCCGCCGACTTTGCTGAACCGACTTTAATATCTATAAATAGCAGCGGTTTTCTCCACATAGGATATACATATTCGAACCCTAAACCCTAGGGGCGGCTAAGCTGTGTTTTTCTTTAGTTTACAAACAGTTTTACTTTAGATTCTTTTATGCACTTTTATTCTAAACAATTCGAGTTTCGAAGAGGATGCTAAGAGGCTAGACCTCCATTGAACAAGCGTTGTGAAGCCATCCATTCAACGATTCAGTTTTGTTCTTGGTTATCTTGTGAGTATTTTAATTCAAGTTGTTTCTTTATCATGTCTTTCATGTTGTTATGCAATTTATATCGAAAGATCTTTGCATGTTGATTGTTTATGTTGATGAAATCATGTTAAACTTTAGATCACCGTAATAAAGAATAGATCTTAAATCTAATCAAAGAGAGTTATTAGGTTAGATTTCTAGGTTCGAAATTGAGAGATTTCACACCTTGATTTGAAAGCGTTAATCTTTAGATCGAAAGATAAAAGATTGATAGGAGAACTTGCCTAAGAAATTAGGAGTTCGTACCTTGGTTAGGTGAATCACAACTTGGTTAGAAATCACGAGATAATCTAGATCGAAATTGATAGTTGTAGGATAGGTGGATCAATTGCTTGTTCGTTCGTAAATTATTGATTTAAACCCCTTGAATTTGAATTGTTTAGCTTAATTAGTCTTTTATTGCATACTAGGTATAGTTTAGTTTAATAGTTCGCAACCCGTACCTTTCCTGGCTTTAGATCTCGATCTTCTGTCCAGTTTACGTTCGTTATTTTCCTTGTGAATTATCTACTGTTTTCATATCTGTTAGTTTAGTAATCGTGACATAGGTTAGTTAGTTAAACAAAAACTAGGGTTAGCAATCGCCAGTTCCCCGTAAGATCGACCCGGCATTAACCACTATTACTACGATCCTTATACTTGAGGTTAACCGGATTATTACTTGTTTGTTTTGTTAGATAAAATCCGTGACAATCGAAAGCAAAGGGTAAAGGGAGAAGAGACTTCTCCAATTTTCTTTCTCGATCCTTGACGGTTTTCAGAACGGAGGATGGATTCGGAATCAGTGGATAAAGGTGATCGTTTTGGTACAAGAAAGTTGAAGCTTTGGAAAGGTAATAGAAAAAGCCCTAGTTTAGAATCTTTAGTTTCTGAACCTTTCTTGTCGTTTTAAGTTGTTCAATTCGTAGATTAGTTTGAGTAGAAACCTACGATCATAGTTAATTTAGAATTAATTGTTGATCGTCTAGGTTTTTGGTGGAAGTTTCAGAGTTACTGCTGTTTGCTTGCTTTTGCTTTGGATTTAAGGTAAGAGGCTCTTCCTATTGTTTAATTGAGATCTTATGTTGTTAAGGTTGTGTTTTGGGTATAAATTGTGGTGTTTTGATGTTGAAATCATGTTTAAATGTGGTCATGCTTTTGCTTAATGAGATGTGATGTTAAAGTAGATATTTTATGCTGTTATGATGCTGGGATTGATGTTAAACATGTTTGGTTTGGGTTAGAAATCGAAAAGGGGGAAGAAAAACGTGTTTAGAGAGTTTTGTGCGTTTAGTGTGGGCACATTGACTAGCTGTGTGCGCACATTTTTAAGGCTGAATGTGCAGTTTCTGGAGTGTGCGCACATTCCCCTGGAATGTGCACACACTGGCAGGGCTGAATGTAAACTTTTGCCCAATGTGCGCACATTACCCCTGTTTTTGATAAATAGGTTGTTTTAAGCTATGGTATGAGTCTTTAATGTTGTTGCATGATTTAATAACATTAATTAAACATGAACAAGCCTCGATTAAGCTTCTGATGCGTTTAGTTCCGGCACCGAATTGAGGTTGGTAGATTCAGATGCCTGAACTGTATGCTTTAACTAGGATCAGTATGTCTAGATGGGCTTGGCACATATCATAAGTACTTTTTAATTTTTTTAGTAATAGCTCAATGGATAGCATGAGTGTTATCACATTTGAGAAGTTCTGGTATATTATTTGTAATGGTAGCATTGGTATGAATATCTTAAACTACCTTATGTATTCCAAAGAGAATCACATGTGCTATGTTGTTTATTGGGTATTTTACTTTTGCGATAGCAGATTAAAGATGTATATGACCATAGTGGATCATAATATGTTGTTGTCCTGACTGAGTTTGGTATAAGTAAGATCTTTTGATGACGGTTACTTTTCTGAGATTTTAGTATTGAATAAACACTTATTGCTTTTAAATGCAGAGATAAAGACTGGTTTGAACTTTGGACTTGGTTTCCATAAGAAGCACTATGGTATGCATAATCACATTTGGGTAAATACCTGACTGTTTCAATACTTGGACTTTTACTTAAGTGATTTTAGATTACAGATGCTGACCCTAGCTGCCATTGAAGAAATTGTTCGTCTCTAGCGTTTCTCTTTCATGGTTTCATTTCCTTTTTGTCTTCGAAGCTTCCATTCATCGTAAGCATCCATAGATACACTATTTTTGCCCTTCACTGTTGTAGAATTGTACATGTGAGTTTTACTTTACCCTTTACGTACAAAAATCGTAATTCTACTAGTATAGTTTCAGAGTGTCTTTTATGGTTATGTTTCATGTGCAACTAGGATTACATGTTATTTCTCATGTTTTTATTATGACTGTGATTTTCTAAGTCTGGTTGCAACAACATCACATGTGATTGATGTAGATCATGTTCTAAAGGTGATTTTGAGTTTTAATGAGTTAAGTTTGGACCTGAATATATTTGTATATGATTCAAATTGAATTAGTTTCATTCACTTTCCTGTAAACATGAATATGTTTACTGTTTAGTTTTGAGTATTTAGCATGTAAACTCTTAGTCTGCCAATAGAAGCTCAAACAGTATACATATATATAGCAGCATATGAATATACTTTTAGTCTATGTACTTAATTATCCAAACCTGATTAACTGAACTTCTTGTTTGTACTTATTATCCAAACCTTATTTTTTGAATTTTTACTGATGCTTTTTGATGAGAGTGAACAAGTTAAGTGAAGACATATCCCTTATTTAGGATCCTGATCCCGCATGCTATCGCGCGGCGGAAACATGTTGATGTTGAAAACAGTTTATAGTCTTTATGCTTTCACTTTATTTAGTAGTCATCTGGTGAAATTTCGTCATTGTTTGAGTAGTGTTGTCTTTAATCTGCACAAATTGAAATTGCTCTTATTTTGTGGATTTGAATCTGTTTGTCTTAGAAGTTTCATCACATGTCAACAGTGACTATTGTGTGTTAATCATATATCAAGTCTGGTATCACACAACTATGCTTATGTTGTGTATCAACATGCTCAACTTTTAGCTTTATATATCATATTTCTTGAAAGTAATATACAAGCGCATTGTAGATAGAGGCAGGGGATGTGAAGAAACAATACATTTCCAGGGTGATTGGAGTATTTCCGAGGATGAGGTATATTATGCTACGATCCAAATCTGATTCTTTTGTCCATGTATTCTAGTTATATTTACTACTGGCTCCTTTCATCTTCATTTTTTTTATTTTCTCCCAGAAAATTGTAGATGCAAACGTGAATTATAATGCTCGAGAAGGGAAAAGTACATTGAAGGTATGTACATGCACTATTTTTTTTTTTTCTAAGCTAAATGTTAGGATTGTCAACCACACCCTTTAACTACCAGATTGGGTGTAAATCTTTATGGAAAATACAGATTGTGTTGAATAGGCAAATCCTAATTCTCTGTCGTTATGTTGATAGAGAATTTCCTTTGGATACTTTGTTGCTGCTCTATGCGAGATTTGGCTCCTAATGTGTAAATCTTTATTAATCTTTCCTTCTATTCAATCATTGGACATTCTTATTTGTTGTTAGATTTGAACTGTACATTGAAATCGATTCGACATTCGAAAGGTCGGATATGCACAATCAACATTTTTTAAGTGTATTATGCACAGTTGATTGTTTATAAATTGGTAGGAGGCCTTCTTGCATTAAGCCGCACACCCTTTAAAGTTAACCAATGCATGTGATTTTATGTCCGGCCTTGCTGACACTTGATACATAATAAATAGATTTTACTTGCACCAGGCCACTGACTATTGGTTCACCACACCTTCATCTATCTCCATTTTTCTGTAGGTTCAGTTTTTTAATATTGAATGGATATACCTTTAATGCATGGATTAGTACACATTCTAATTCAACTTGTTTTTTTGAATAATTTCTGTTTTGCATTAATGAATGCTGCGTCCCAAGCTGAGATGAGATGAAATGGGAAGAACGAAACTCGGGTATTTTTATACACAAACTAAAAGTTTAATACTGACATTTTTAAAGTCGCTCTGTTCTCATTTCTTTACTCAAACTTATTCTTATTTCTGAATATTTTCAAGTCTTTTTTGAAGTATCTGTTTGAATCATCAGTTGTGGATGATTAGATCCTGAATAATTCTGTTTTATGCCTTGGAACCTGGTTCATTTGACAGATCATTTTGTGTAGTCAGTTTGTCTTTGATCTGCCTAGCTAGCCTTGCTTTATTTTTTAGGAAGAGGTATGTATATCCAGTCCTTGCACCTGCTTGAATAGATTCATGAAGCTCAGCGTATTCTGTGTATATTATGCATATGGTCTGAATTTTACTGACCTGCTTGTCCATATGTAGTCTTGTTTTGGAGTTTAAGTTTCAGTCCAAGTTCATGAGCAAGCTGTTAGCTTAAGCGTTGTGTTAATGAGTCAGATCTTAGTTGAGCGTTAGTTTGCTATATGTGCTATGTTATGTCTGCTATTTAGTGAAATCCGGAAGATTGCTGGTCCTTGTTTCGCACCCACCTGAGGAAAAAGTTTCCACATGATGCATATACATGAATCTCTGTACAAGAGTTGTTAAGTATCACTATTTTTGAATCTCTGTACAAGATTTCTTTTGTCCCATTTTCTTTTATTATTTATTATTATTATTTTTTCTATTATTATATTTGAATATTTATTATTTATTATTGTTATTATTAATATTAATAGAATATGACTTCTAGTGACAAAGCGTTTGTCAATATTAACCATTAATGTAAAAATGTGTTTGTAGCCTTTGGTGACAACAACACTTAATTAGTGATAAAATGTTCATTACTTTGTGACAAAAATTTTGTTGCAGGAAAAACCATCAGGTGAGAAATTTAGCATTTTGTCATGAAAAGCTTTGGTGACGAAAGTAAGAGATTCTTCGCGACTGAATTTCTTTAGTGACTAATAATCTGATTGTCACAATAGGCACCTTTAGCGTCACTGTTTACACAACAAACGCCTCGACAAAAAAATTTTGTCACGAAAATCAGCACTTTTTGCAACGAATTTTTTTGTCATGAAAAGGTCTATTTTTTGTAGTGAGTTGTGGAACTCTGAGCACTTGGTAGACAGCTTGCGTCCAGAGATCGCCAAAGATTGAGAGAGCAACGCGGTTAACGGAAACAATTTACCCATCCTAACAGTAAAACAAAGCGAAAAGTGATGATTTATATTTTAACAACAAAATAAGATTATACTGGAATATTCAAATCCAACACAAATTATAAAGAAGCTTCAACCAAATTAAATGTTATCAAAACAGAGATATTACACACAACAAAACATACACCAATATTAAATCAATAGGAACAACAAAGAAAAATGATCAGCATAAGTATACCTCAATGTAACAAAAACCACACATTTTGCCTTGTTGTGTCAAGTTATGAACATGAACTGTGCCTATTATGTACTTCAATGGATAGTCTGCAAAGAAGGTATCAGATGAAAATTCAGAACATGTTATTAAATAGTTATTGAAATAAGTGTGAAAAGTCATAAAATCAACAAATGACCACTACAAGAAAAACATGGTATTGTGTCGGACTTTTTGCCACACACTACAAAGCTATTGCTGTAATATCCTTTTTTGTGGCACTTTAAGATTGTGCGCCACAAAAGCCAAAATTTTTTTTTTATCTGCCGTAGAAATTTTTCCGGTACAAAATTAGGGGTTGCATTTTGCGTCACGATTTACATAGACCGTGGCATAAAATACTTATTTTTTTCTCACTTAACTCAAATAAAGAATTATTATATTTATTTTTCTCACTTAACTCAAATAAATATAATAACATTTTTATTATTATATTTATTCTCATCAGGACCTTCCATAAATTTTTTTTTCGGCGATCAAAGGAAGAAAAGTTGAAGATTTGGGGCAACAGGGGTTCAAACGCACGTTTGAACCCCCCAAATGTGTGTTTCAGAAGTTATCAACTGATTCAGAGTTCAAACCCTCAAAACGCACGTTTGAAACTACCCTAAATGTGCGTTCCATGTTCTACAAACGCGCGTTTGAACCTTCTAAACGCGCGTTCCAGATGAAGATCAGTCAAGTCCCTGCCCAGAAATGAAGCGAAACGCACGTTTGCACTAAGCCAAACGTGCGTTTGAAGATGTTAAACGCCAGTCTCAACCCTTCAAACGTGCATTTGAAGCCGATTTCCTGCAGATTTTCCCTCACCTATAAATACCCCCCATAGACTATTTCTTGAATAATAACCATTCTCTTAGCAAAACCCTACTCATTTCTTAGCTCGAACTTTGTAATAGCTTAGAATACACTCTTGTAGCTTAAATCAACACTGTCTTAGCTTAATCTTTCCATTTCTTAGCTCAGATTTCTGCTTCAAACACTAAGAGACCAACTTTTAATTAGTTCTTTATTTTGTACTTTTGGATCTAAATTTCGAATTTCTGCAAATTAATGGTATATTCCTTCTTCCTTTCACTTGTTATGTCTTTAATTTACTGTTTCTTCTATGTTTTAACTAGTATAATGAGTAGCTAATCCATTTTCATAGTCGAATCATGTGAGATTTGGTGAAATCACCCCTTGGGTGATGAAATTGGTAGTGGGTAGTGCTTTTTATTGTTGTATATTGCTTGTTTCATGTCTTAGAACTTGTTATAACAGATTTGGGCTAGATTGATCACCTAGGTCAAAATCACACACATCAATCTAGAGAGTTGTTCAGATAGAGAGATGTGGGAAAAGGGGTTCTAAGATCACGGCGTAGACTCGGCTTAGTTGTTAAGCCCAAGCCCAAAGTGAGGTCACTCGTTTTTACGTTTAAGCGCCTCTAGTGCATAGCATTTTTTGTTAGTGAATCTTCTTTAGGGAAGGACAGTTAGCATGGCATAAGATGTTAGGAGATAGTTGTTCAGACCTTAGCACCGGGATTAGGAGTTTGCATCCGTGAAATTGAATGCGAGAGTTCGTTTGTTATAATGCACACTCCCGGTTTTGTCTATCCTTGGGGTTGAAACTAGCTATTTTGATCATGGTTCGGCTATGTTTTTTAATCTATCTTTAAAACCTAGTAGTTTAATCTTCTTTCTTTATTTTCTATCTTTAGACTCGTTAGCAAGAATCACTTTAGTGTCGTTGTAGTAAACAAGCACTTTAAAAAGATTGATCACCTAGACTAAGTAACACGTTCACTTTGGTACTCACAAACACTTTTCCCTTGGGTTCGACCTCGTACTCCTGTAGCTATGCTAGCAATCGACCCGGTACACTACCGGTTAGAGAGTTAGTTTACCCACGGTTTCGAGTCTTTATAAATTGTTTTTTGAGGGTGAATTTAAGCTCAATCAAAATGGCGCTATTGCCCGGGAATTGTGTGCTATTTGTGATATCGTGCAAGTGAACCGAAGGCTTGGGCCTAGGTTTTATTTTACTGTTTTCTTGTTGTTTGCTTTTTGTAGTGCATGACCCGGAGATCTCAAACACCACTCGAGCCATACATAGACGGGATGGAGGCTTACACAAGGCGTAGAAATAGTCAAAGAAGAAGAGGTTATCAAGTAGAGGAATCGATTCCGGTCTTTGAAGAAAGTAGTTTGGGTGAGTTGGAAGAAGGATCCGGTATGGCACAAAACGAGGCACAAGGCTTGGAAGGAAATTTGGGGGGCAACAATGGAGTCCCGAATCAAAACCCGCCTCTTGTCAATAACAATGCACAAGGGGGTGGGAATAACCAAGGAAACAACTATGTGAATGCGAATGAGCCAGTACCACAAAATGTTCAACATGAGGCCCATGGGAATCAAATAGATCCCCTTGTTATGCAACAGTTCAATGCATGGATGTTGAATCAATTTCAACAGAACCAGAATCAAGCTCACAATCAAGGTGCAAATGCAATGCCTAATTGGTTTAACGGTCAACAAGAGCAAAATCAAGGTGGTTTGACTTTTAGAGACTTTGTGATGGCTCCCACGGTAACCATAGGGCATAGTCCAATTCGAATGCCACCGGTGGCTACCAACAATTTGGAGTTGAATAGAAATATCATACATTTGTTGGGAGACAATGCTATATTTAAGGGAACCGCCATGGAAAACCCTCACTAGTTCATTGATCACTTTCTCCAAATAGTCAACTCAACGAAGATCAATGGAGTGAGTGAGGAAGCGCTTAAACTTATGCTTTTTCCGTTCGCCTTGAAAGAGCAAGCTAAGCGGTGGTATGATTTGTTGCCTAATGATTCTTTACACACATAGGAGGAGGTAATTAAAACCTTTCTACTCAAGTATTATCCCCCATCGAAGACCATGGACATGAAAGTGGTCATCATGCCTTTTAACGCTTACGAAGGAGAAGAACTACATGAGTCATGGGACCGATTTAAAGCTTTGTTGAGAGAGTGCCCAGGGCACGGGTTGAGATCTTATGAGGTAGTTCATGCTTTTTTCCGGGGTTTGGATCAAGTCCATCAAAGTACCTTGCATGCTTCGTGCAATGGTGATATTATGAGTATGGTGCCCGAAGTAGTAATGAACCAAATAGAGAAGATTTCTGAGACTTCGAGGCAATACATATCATCAAGTAGAAAGGGGACAAGGAGTAAGAAGCCCGGTTTGGTTGAAGTGAAGGAAATTGAGGCAAGTGATCAATATCATTCCCAAGTGCAAGCTATGGAACAAAAATTGGGTAAATTGCAAAAAGATAATGAGAGTGCTAGACTTTGCCAAATTTATAGTGGACCACTGTTTACGACTAATTTTACGGTTTTTATCGAGTTATTTCGTAACATTATCTTCCTTGTTTTAGTGATTCTTATAGAAAATTACTCGCCAAAAGGATAAACTGAGCAAATGAGTTTTAAAGATAATAAATTGCAAAAGTGGCTGATTTATGTGTTCTTATCGTTGGTTTTATGTTTATTTGGATGTTGTTACACTTTGCAATATTTTGTACGTCTTGTAGATGCATATATTCGGTCTAAAAGAGGTGTTTAGAGGGTTAGAAGAAGATGCCACAAGTTTACGAGTTCAACGGAGCAAATTTTCCTAAGTACTTAAATCGTTACATATTTTCGATGGAGATTTGACCCAGCTTAGAGGCATTTTCAGGGGAGGACTTCTTCATGAAAACTGTAGATCTTTGAAAGAGC
Organism: Gentiana dahurica var. dahurica; assembly: GCA_024500145.1. NCBI lineage: Eukaryota > Viridiplantae > Streptophyta > Magnoliopsida > Gentianales > Gentianaceae > Gentiana > Gentiana dahurica. The sequence goes on from CM044897.1 coordinate 46,471,280, forward strand.
TTTCCAACGCACTTTGAATTACGCCAATCGGACTTCTACAACTCAAATGGTGGTCAAGTGGGTAATCAATTTGGGTAAGTGGAAAATCCCGAAAACGACTCGTAATACGACGGGCTACTCAAAAAGGCGTTTCCTGAAGAAGAGTCCTTAATGAAAGTTGTAGAGTTTTCCGAGAGCTTTTTTATGACATTCGGATCATAATTTTTGGAGGTCTACAACTCAAGATATGAATTTTAGAAGTTTGAGTCCAGAGCTGAACTAGCGTTCACAGCAGCAATTTGATACAGAGAGTTCAGCTTGACCTCAAACGAACGTCCATGTAGCGTCCAGAAGCTCTTGGACGGGCGTCCATCATGGAAAACGCCCGTTCACCACCGACTTTGAGGGTAGCCGCCTTATTTCCTTATAAATACAGCGGCAATTGCAACCCTAATTCATTACCAATCCATACGCATAATTGCAGCAGTAGCCGCACATAAGGAAAAAAGCAGCAGCCGCAGCATTCAAAGAGGAGATTCAAAGATGAATCTCTCCATTCCAATGATCATGTTCATCAACATGATTGTTGGCTAAGCACATCGCGGCGGGACAACGGATGAAACCGATCAACATCAACACCAACTAGAGAGATTTTTAGCCGTACTTTTAGTGAGTAAAGTTATCGTTTTTCATCAATTAGAATTTGTTATTTATCGTTTACGTTTTATTTGAATCGAGAGATCGATGAAACCATCTTTTATGCTTTGAATTTATATGAAAATATTGTTCAAGTTGTGACCTTTTCAATTGATGCGATTGATTATGTTTCAAGAGATTGATCATAGTTAGTTGAGTAAGAGTATTAGAGATAATCTCGTGATCGTGTTTTGCATGTCGTTTTGTTTCACTTGAAAAAAGAAAACGAAACCTTAGAATTCGTTTAGAGAAATTTAATCGAATTCGTGATAGATCATTACTAAAAATTATATCTTTAACTTGACGTTTAGTTGGGGTTGGGTTGGTTGATCGGTGGATTCCCGTTGCCTTGCCGTTGTTTTAATTATTTGATAAACCAATTCGTTCGTCGTCAACTTTGTTTGTTGAGTTTAGTTATTTTAGGAACCCTAGTTGTTAATTGTTATTTTTCTGCAAATTTACTGTTCATCGTACTGTTCATCATCGTTTTTATTGTTCATTATTTCATAATTAGTATAAACCCTAGTTTAAATTAGTTTAAATCTAGTTTTAGTTAATGGTCGTGACATAATCGATTTAATTATTGCACTTTGATCCGATAAACATTCCACTCCCTTAGGACGATCCGTTAACATCCTATACTACGATCCTTATACTTGGGGTGTTTCGGTTATAAATTGTAAAACTCGTTTTTACCGAACAAGTTTTTGGCGCCGTTGCCGGGGAGTCGGTAACGGTTGTCGGATTCTTCTAGGTGCAATTTTTATTTTGATACTATTTTTTTTAGGTAATAATCTAATTGTTACGTTTTTTTTATTATTATTTTATTTCATTTTATCATAGTTTAGATTTTAGATTTTTCATAAGTTTTTCTGTCTTTTTATTTTATTTTTAATTTTTTTTCGTGTTTACCTGTTAATTCTAATTGTCATATTTTAGATTTACTTTAAATTTTAGATTTTAGATTTTATAAATTTGATTTTAATTATCATAGTTTATATTTATTTTATATGATTGTTCACGTTAAATTTTTATTATTTTAGCAACCTTATACGTAGCTTTAGATTTTTATTCTAGCCTTATATTTTTATTTTATTCTTTGTTGTTTAGATTTAGCGTAGATTACTAGATCCTTTAAAATTTTTCTTTCTTTCCTCCTACTATTCTTTTCTGTATCTGTTTCGTTTTTCAGTTTCAAACGGGCGTCCATCCTTTCAGACGCCCGTCCGTTCTAAAAATTTCTTATCTGCATCGTTTTAAGCTGATCAGACGAGCGTCTGGATTCCCAAACGCTCGTCCAGCCTCTAAACGCCCGTTTACCCCCAATCTGTCTTCTGAACGCCAGTTCAGTGATCTGAACGAGCGTCCACTTCCAGAATTTCCCCTGAACGAGCATTCACTCATACTGAACGCCAGTTCACTCTCTTCAATTGACACTTCTTTTCTCTTCTCTCTTTCTAAACCCTCTAATTTCCTCTACATTTCGTTCTCATCAACCCTAAGGTTGATTTCTTTCCATTTTGCTCTTCTGGTTTATGCAAACCAGGAGCAAGAAGGGACCTCTTATCTTTAATCCCGAGCCTGAGCGATCTATTATCAGGAGAAAGCTCTTTCCCAATCCAGACATCATGGCTAACGAAGTCCCGAATGCAGACTCTCAAGCCCAGATGAATCTGATCCTTCAACAGATGCAAGCAATACAGCAACAACAGAATCAACAAGCTAGCATAAATAATCAGTTTCAACAATTCCGTTAAAACCAGCTAAACCAGTTAAACCAAGACCCCTATGCTCCCTATCTTGACCAAGACTTCCTGGAAGGGCATAGACCCATTCGCCCTCCAGAAATGGGGCAAGTTAATTTCGATCTGAAAAATGGAGTGGTAGGACTGGTCCAGAATAGTTCCTTTCATGGCACTGCTGACGAAGATCCTCATGACTTCTTGTCCACTTTCATTCAAATCTACGAAGCAGAACACTATCCTGGTGTTGATTCTGAGATTGTCAAGTTAAAACTCTTCCCGTTTGCTCTCAAGGGTGAAGCGAACCGTTGGTTTAAATCTTTAGCCCATCATTCTCTCTGCTCCTGGAATGAAGTCAAAAGAGCCTTTGCTCTGAAGTTTGTCTCACCAGGGACAATCATGGACATGAAAAGGGAGATAGCCACATTTGAACAACTTGATGGTGAGAGTGTGGGGAAAGCATGGGAGAGATTAAATCTGTTGATGAGGAAGTGCCCCAACCATTGATACAGTAGACATGAGCTACTAGAATTATTCTATCAGGGTGTTACTCAACCCAATAGAGATTTCCTTGATTCAACTGCCCATGGATCCTTCCTAGGGGGAGGTGATGATGCTGCTTACAGGGTAGCTGAAACCATAGCCAAGAATAACATGTGGTCAACTCCAAGGAAGACCAATGTTAATAAGAAAGAATCTGCTGCAAGCAATTCTGAGACTAAGGTGTTAGTTGCTCAAATGGAAGCAATTAGCAAGCAGCTAGCCACTTTACAAATGCAGCAGCAACAAGGGCAGCCAGATGTGAACTACCTGGGAATGCAGGCGGGAGATGAAATTACTGAGGAAGTGAATTTCAACCAGACCTTCGGAAACTCCAATCAGAACCGGAATTATTCTGGATTTCAATGTCCCAAAGCACCACCTGGCCCATCCAATTCTAACCCTTCTTTCAACCCAGGTTATCAAAGACCACCTCCTGGGTGGTTAATCAATCTCATAATCCCGACTCCCAAAGACCTCAAGGTGGTTGGAATCAAAGCCAACATCAAAATCATACCACCTCATGTGTCCCTCAACATAAGTTTGATGAGCTAGTGGACATGGTGAAGACCCTGTCTACTAGTGTCAAGGCAATAGAGAGACAGGTTGGGCAGATGGCAGAACAGCAAGCAATCAGACCCCACGGTAAACTTCCAAGTTATACCGAGAGAAATCCAAAAGCAGATATCAACGTTTGCACTGCCATCACACCTCAATAGGAGTATGGAGACCAAGAGTTGAATGAAGTTACCTTGAGAAGTGGTAAGCAGGCGGGACCCGGAAAGGTGTCGGGAAACGAGCAGCCCCTCCTGACGCAATAAGTTCAGGAGGGGGCAATCAGAAATCTTATACTGAAGAAACCAACAGTGAGGAGGAGCTTAATGACGACGGTTCTTCGGGGGATGAGGATGATTCTGATTCGAGAAAAAGGCAGGTGGTTGTTCCCCTGACAAAGAGGAGAGATGAAAAGTTTGTGAGATGGAAGGATAAGGAAGACGAGGCCATAAAAAAGTCAGGTGGCTGTTCCCCTGACAATGATAAAGCCCTTCCTTATCCACCAAAGAGGAAAGAGAATACCCTCAGTCTTGACAGACAATATGACGGAGTGAGGAGGATGCTTAGAGACACCAAAGTGAGTATACCCCTAGCTGAGGTATTGACTGAAATGCCCAAGTGCTCTAAGTATCTTAAAGAAGTTTGTGGAAGCAAGAAGAAGCTTCAAGGGATGGCAGAAGAAGTTTTAAGAGAAGAATGTTCCATGGTCTCACAAAAAGTTGCTATTAAGCGAGGTGACCCCGGAAGACCTTCAATCTCCTGTGAGATTGAAGGCCACAAGTTCCAAAACGTCCTATGTGACTCAGGGGCCTCTATAAATGTGATGCCGTTGAACGTCTGCAAAAAGCTCGGTTTAGATAAAAGAATGCGGGAACGCCCTATTTCTTTGCAGATGGTAGACCGATCTAGCCATTCAGCAGCCGGTTGTGTTCCTAATGTTCTTCTCTATGTTGAACATTTGGTTTTCCCTACCGACTGGGTTATCTTAGACTACCCACCTGACAAAGAGATGCCTCTAATTCTAGGCCGGACCTTTTTAGACACCTCTGCCGCCCTCATTGATTTCTGTAAGGGTCAGATTACACTTAGAGTTGATGATACATCTGTCACCTTCACACGAGGGCAAAGTCCTGAGACACCATTGATTGAAGAAATCTCGTTCATTGAAGCAATTTATGAGGACGAAGAAGATGCCAAATCTGAGGAAGCTGAAGAGCTGACAGAGATAGGTGTTTTCGAAGTTATAAACATTGAAGATCAAGCTGACTGTGGACCATCTTATATTTCATTACAGGCCGTAGTCACTGACAAGTCATCTTCACAACTTGCTCAGCCTGTCAATGAACAAGAAACATGGAAATTCCCAGCAATGAACGATGATTTCAAAGAGCTGCATCAAGAAGACTTTAGCCCTGTAGAAGAGGAAGCCCTGATGGGTAGTTGGGACGAAGTGGATTTTTGGAGAGAGACTACTCATTGGGGAGTTGATGATTGGGAAAGTCTAGCAGAAGAGCTGAAAGAAGAAGAGTTGAGAAAGATGATTAAGCATAAGAAGGAGGAAGCAGGTACTGACAGAAGGATCCCTATGGATGATGTTATCCAGTACCTTTCTGGGGTTATGCCTCGTGAGGATGAGGTGTTCTACTGTCAACCACTTCAAGCCCAAAAGGAAAAAGGTGGCCCTTTAAAATCTAGTATTGAGCAACCACCTACTGACTTGGAGCTTAAACCGCTTCCTCAACACCTTAAGTACATTTTTCTGAAGGATGGTGATAAGTTGCCCTTAATCATCTCTTCAAAACTCGAGCCCGAGCAAGAAGCACTGCTTATAAAAGTGCTTGAAAAGAATATCCTCGCGTTCGGATGGTAAGTGGGTGATATCAGAGGAATCAGCCACGATGTGTGCATGCATAAAATCCGAACGGAGGAAGGAGCTAAGAAAGTAAGACAACCTCAGCGAAGGCTGAATCCGCATATGCAGGAGGTTGTCAAGAAGGAAGTTATAAAGTGGTTAGACATGGGAATCATCTATGCAATTGCCGATAGTGAGTGGGTTAGCCCCACCCAAGTTGTGCCAAAGAAGGGAGGTATCACCGTTGAAAAGAATGAAAAGAGGGAAGAGATAGCTTTACGCCTTGTGACTGGCTATAGAGTCTGCATTGACTATCGCAGATTGAATGAAGTCACCGCCAAAGACCATTTCCCCTTACCCTTCATTGACCAGCTTATTGAAAGACTGAGTGGTCACAAGTATTATTGATTCCTCGATGGATATTCTGGTTACTTCTAGATAGCCATCGACCCAAATGACCAGGAGAAGACTACGTTTACGTGTCCATCAGGCACTTTTGCTTTCCGCAGGATGCCTTTCGGCCTCTGCAATGCACCCGCGACTTTTCAACGGTGCATGTTGGCCATCTTCGATGGACTTGTGGAAAAATGTATGGAAGTCTTCATGGATGACTTGTCAGTCTATGGCGATAGCTTCGATGAGATCTTGGCGAATCTAGATATGGTACTTCAACGCTGTGTTGAAAAGAATTTAGTGCTTAACTGGGAGAAATGCCATTTTCTAGTTGATGAGGGGATCGTTCTAAGACACAAGGTGTCCGGCACTGGTATTCAAGTTCATAAGGCCAAAGTAGAAGCCATTGAGAAAATGTCGTACCCGAAAACTGTCAAAGAGGTACGCGGCTTTCTTGGTCATGTTGGCTTCTACAGACGATTTATTAAGGACTTTTCCACCATCGCCAAGCCCCTGTCCAACCTTCTGAAAGATGATGTTGCGTTCTTGTTTGATGAGAAATGCAAGAAAGCTTTCAATTGCTTGAAGGAAAAGCTCATAAGTGCCCCTATCTTAATCGCACCTGACTGGACTAAGCCTTTTGAATTATTATGCGATGCCTCTAACTACGCAGTAGGCGCAGTTTTAGGTCAAAGAATTGATAAAAAGTTCAGGCCCATTTACTATGCGAGCCGCACCTTGAACCCGGCTCAATGCAATTACACTACGACTGAGAAGGAATTCTTGGCCGTCGTTTTTGCTATTGACAAGTTTAGAAGTTACCTTCTAGGGTCTCAAGTTGTCGTTTGGACCGACCATGCAGCCCTACGCTACCTTATGGACAAAGCAGATGCAAAACCAAGGTTACTCAGATGGATTCTAATTTTGCAAGAGTTTGACCTTGAGATCAAAGATAAGAAGGGTAGTGATAATGTTGTGGCTGATCATCTTTCTCGTCTAGTAAATGAGGGTGGCGTAAATCACAAGGAAATAGGCATCGACTTCCCGACTGAGCAATTGATGAAGCTTGATACTGTTAGGCCATGGTACGCTGATTACGTCAACTATTTAGCAAGTGGACATTTAGAGGAAATGACGTATCAGGAGAGGAAGAAGTTCTTTTCTGACCTAAATATCTCGTGTGGGAGGATCCTTATTTGTTCAGGGTTTGTAAAGATTGGTTGCTTAGAAGGTGTGTTCCAGAACATGAGCAATGGGATATTCTGGAGCAATGTCATAGTGGTCCCACAGGAGGACACTACGGAGCACCCAAGACAGTTGCACAAATCCTCCAAGCCGGATTCTACTGGCCGACTCTTTTTAAGGACGCAGAAGCCTTTTGTAAAGGTTGCGATAGGTGCCAGAGAATCGGGAGGCAGAGTAATAGGATGGAAATGCCACTTCGACCCATTTTGGAATGCGAAGTCTTCGACGTGTGGGGAATTGATTTCATGGGACCCTTTCCAACGTCCTGTGGTAATAAGTACATTCTCGTCTATGTAGACTACGTTTCCAAGTGGGTGGAGGCAATAGCCACCCAAACTAATGATCACCAAGTTGTGAAGAAATTCTTGCAAAAGAATATCTTCACCAGATTTGGCTGTCCTAGAGCCCTCATTAGTGATGAAGGTACTCATTTTTGCAACGCGCCGCTTGATAAAGTTCTTGAAAAATATGGTGTGAGACATAAAATCGGTACACCGTATCATCCCCAAACAAGTGGCCAAGTCGAGATAAGCAACCATAGCCTTAAAAGGATTTTAGAAAAGACCGTGAACTCGAATAGATCCAACTGCAGTCTAAAGTTGGATGACGCGCTTTGGGCCTATCGCACCACGTTTAAGACCCCGATGGGCACGTCACCCTTCCAAATGGTCTATGGCAAAGCTTGCCATCTCCCAGTCGAGCTTGAGCACAGAGCTTACTGGGCTATTAAATTCTTGAATTTCGATAGCCAGCTCATATGAGAATGCGAAGATCAGTAAGGAAAGAACTAAGATACTCCACGACGCTAAGATCAAGGATCGAGAATTCAAAGTGGGTGATATGGCTTTACTTTATAATACCCGGCTCCATTTGTTTGCCGGTAAGCTCAAATCTAGATGGTCTGGCCCCTTTGAGATTCTCGATGTTCATCCAAGTGGAGCGATCACGTTAAACGGGTATGGTGATCAACCCTTTAAGGTCAATGGTCAAAGAGTCAAAAAGTATTTTGGGCAACCAAGAGAAAAGCCTGAGACCTTGTACTTTCAAAAGAGAGTTGAGGTGCCTGATATTCTGATTTGCGATGAGATCCCATCCAACTTCTTTAGTTCGGATGATGACATTTCTATATCTACCCGTGAGGACCTTCCTTCCGAGCCTTCTGAACATGTCGGTGTACCGAAGCTTACTCTGCGCAAGAACGAGAAGAAGAAAAGAGTCAGTGCTATCTGGAGAGTTAAGTTCAAACACTTAGTAGAGCACTTGACTTGCTGTTGTTGTGGTCACACCCCTATCCTTCATTGATTCCGATGAGGAAGTGGCCAGCAGTAAGCCAAAGTGGCCCGATCCGGGTTAACTTTGAAATCTGTGTCAAGCTAATGACATAAAAGAAGCGCTACTAGGAGGCAGCCTAGTCTCTTAAGTTAATTCCTTTTAGTTAAGTTTTTATTTTATTAGGAATAGAACCTTGGTGTTTGTGTGTTGGTTATCCTTGTCCTATTTGTGAATGCGTTATTTGCGTGCTTGTTTACTCATATACCCCGTGTACCCCGAGATTATGTGTTATGTCGAGTGTTGCAGATATTTTTGAGCAGGTTTGCAAGCTTCTACTTTCGGTATTGTCTGTCCCTGATACGAGTGCAGCGGTTTATTCATGCTACGGCCTGACCACTGCCAACCTACAGCCGACAACCACTTCATAACCAGCTAAGTATTCTTTTCTTTTATTTGCACATTCTGAGGACATAATGTGATTTAAGTGTGGGGGGGTGCAATTCATGCTTTATTTCGACAATATGAGTAGATATTTGTGATCCTTGGTAAATTTTAAAATTTAAAATTTTGGCACTTTGATAATTGTAAATCTTGAGCATGTAATTGGAACAAATGCTTGCTAGTTGTAGTTTCCTGACGATGATTTTATGTGACTTTGTGAGATAAGTATAGCATGTTTTTACTGATTTGAGATAGTATTCATTTTACACTCACGAAAGCCTTTGATATTGAAGCAAGAATTTTGAACTGTATCCTTTCACTATTTTAGTGATTTATCTTAGAGAGATTTGTTCTTAATAGTAATAGTGAAGTGATACCTAAGTTCGGAACGCGTACTGTGAATATCTGAAAGTTTGAATGTGATAAGTGAAACGTGATTAAGTCTTTGAAATAGTAATAAATTGTTTACTTGAGGTGTTATGCTCAGTGGTCTGTGTTTACTAGAAAAATAATTTTTACCACTGCCAGCCAGAAATCTCTAAGTAATCACATGATTAAATGGTATGTCGGAAGCTAGTCGATGATTGGAGTGAGGTAGGGTATTATCTCGAAATGTCCTATACCACCATGATGACCAAAAGCTCACGACAGTTAGAAGAAGCTACCTTATGATTTGAGTAAGGTAGGGTGTTATCACGAAACATCCTATTCTACTATGACGGGTACGAGCTCATTCTAATCTGCGTATAAAAATTAAATTAAAGACTTGGTTATCGTTAATCTTATACCTAGTATAAACTGAAAGATATGCTGTAGGGATTATCCTACTGAGTGTTCGGGAAGACTTTGTGTGGAGCAATTACTGTCTATACCTAGGATAGTCATTAAATTGTTTGAAAAGATATTTGTTTGAAAGGATTGTGGAGATTGAAAAGGGCTTGTTACACACACCGAATCTATCTCTATGTTGGTATTACTTGCTATAGTTGTTGTATATTTTGTTACGTGAGTTAGGTATCTATTTGGATTACATATAAAGTGAGCTAGTTTTGATTGTTTTGTTCGGGACGAACAAAAGTTTAAGTGTGGGGGAGTTGTTTACGACTAATTTTACGGTTTTTATCGAGTTATTTCGTAACATTATCTTCCATGTTTTAGTGATTCTTATAGAAAATTACTCGCCAAAAGGATAAACTGAGCAAATGAGTTTTAAAGATAATAAATTGCAAAAGTGGCTGATTTATGTGTTCTTATCGTTGGTTTTATGTTTATTTGGATGTTGTTACACTTTGCAATATTTTGGATGTCTTGTAGATGCATATCTTCGGTCTAAAAGAGGTGTTTAGAGGGTTAGAAGAAGATGCCACAAGTTCACGAGTTCAACGGAGCAAATTTTCCTAAGTACTTAAATCGTTACATATTTTCGACGGAGATTTGACCCAGCTTAGAGGCATTTTCAGGGGAGGACTTCTGCATGAAAACTGTAGATCTTTGAAAGAGCTTTCCAACGCACTTTGAATTACGTCAATCGGACTTCTACAACTCAAATGGTGGTCAAGTGGGTAATCAATTTGGGTAAGTGGAAAATCCCGAAAACGACTCGTAATACGACGGGCTACTCAAAAAGGCGTTTTCTGAAGAAGAGTCCTTAATGAAAGTTGTAGAGTTTTCCGAGAGCTTTTTTATGACATTCGGATCATAATTTTTGGAGGTCTACAACTCAAGATATGAATTTTAGAAGTTTGAGTCCAGAGCTGAACTAGCGTTCACAGCAGCAATTTGATACAGAGAGTTCAGCTTGACCTCAAACGAACGTCCATGTAGCGTCCAGAAGCTCCTGGACGGGCGTCCATCATGGAAAACGCCTGTTCACCACCGACTTTGAGGGTAGCCGCCTTATTTCCTTATAAATACAGCGGCAATTGCAACCCTAATTCATTACCAATCCATACGCATAATTGCAGCAGTAGCCGCACATAAGGAAAAAAGCAGCAGCCGCAGCATTCAAAGAGGAGATTCAAAGATGAATCTCTCCATTCCAATGATCATGTTCATCAACATGATTGTTGGCTAAGCACATCGCGGCGGGACAACGGATGAAACCGATCAACATCAACACCAACTAGAGAGATTTTTAGCCGTACTTTTAGTGAGTAAAGTTAAAGTTTTTCATCAATTAGAATTTGTTATTTATCGTTTACGTTTTATTTGAATCGAGAGATCGATGAAACCATCTTTTATGCTTTGAATTTATATGAAAATATTGTTCAAGTTGTGACCTTTTCAATTGATGCGATTGATTATGTTTCAAGAGATTGATCATAGTTAGTTGAGTAAGAGTATTAGAGATAATCTCGTGATCGTGTTTTGCATGTCGTTTTGTTTCACTTGAAAAAGAAAACGAAACCTTAGAATTCGTTTAGAGAAATTTAATCGAATTCGTGATAGATCATTACTAAAAATTATATCTTTAACTTGCCGTTTAGTTGGGGTTAGGTTGGTTGATCGGTGGTGTAATATCCCGAAATTTTGACTTCCTAATTAATTAGTATGAGATTAAATTATTTTGGAAATTATGTGATTTTTTTTAATTAAATGGAAGGATTAGTTAATAATTAAAAAGGATTTTAATTATTTTGTGCAATTAAAAGGGCAATTAAAAAGGGGTTTTCTTTTATTCTCCTTTTCCTTCCTTATTTCTCCAAAAAAAAAAAATGAAACCCTAAGACCCCCACCCCTTTGCCGCCGAGTTCTTGTGAGGGAGAGGGAGAGTAAAACTTCTTCTTGGTGTTGAAGAATTCGTCGTCGTCGTCGTCGTCGTGGTAAGCATCGTTAATTTTCTTCGTCCCTACAATTCGAGCACAACGATCGGCCGGCCAAAGGCCATGGCCGACCCATTGATGCGCATGGGGGAGGTGGTTTCGAACCTTGGGATCACCTTTGTGATTCGTTTGAATTGTGTAGTGATCATCGTTTCTTTTCCTTCTTTTATAGATTCAGGTTTCATAGAGGAACGATTCTAACTTGTTAGCAAAGGCTTTCAAGGAGTACAATATTACCGGTAAGAATATTTCTATGGATTGTGGTTACGTTTATTCGTCATGAGTTAGATAATATTTTGGGGCTGGAATTTAAACTTGGTATAGGGTTATGTTTGAAAGAGTGTTTTGGGATGCCAAACATCCATAGTAGTGTGTCTTGCTTTGGTTTAAAGTCCATGGATGTTATTGTACTCTTAGATGAAGAAATTCTGTGTTTTGCTGTGTTGTTTTGCTGGTTTTGGTTTGGAAACGTTTTGGAAATCGTGTTGAGGGTTTTAGGGTTTGATTGAAACCCAGGTCGGACGGGCGTCTGATTCGTGTGGACGGGCGTCCGCCTTGGTTTCAGTTCAGACGGGCGTCTGGGTTACCTGGACGGGCGTCTGAAGGGCTGCTTTGATACAGGATGTAAATTTACTTTAGTGGACGGGCGTCCAAGCATATAGGACGGGCGTCCAGGTGTAGAAACTGGATTCAGGATGTAACAGGTCAACTCGGACGCACGTCCGAGTTTTTGGACGAGCGTTCGGTTATCCAAACGGGCGTCCAACCCTTTTAAACGGGCGTCCAGCTTAAGTGTCCTTATTTCTGTGTTAGCTATTGTTAAATCTTATTAACATGCTTTGTGAGTTGGGTTTTGATGGTGTTATCATTGTGGAACCTGATTTTTGAGGCATTGAATGTTCGTAGACCCGTAGTGGTTGGGCCCGGATAGGGTAGCTACCGAAGCCGGGTATCCGGGAGTGGAATTGCCTTACGACTTTAATGACCTTCCGTATTTGGGGAGTTGCAGACAGATGTAATGTTGGGCCGGATAGGGTATCTCCGAATCCGATAACCCGGGAGAGGAAATCCTTGCACCCCAGTACGTGTGGACCATTTTAATAATGGTACCATTGGATGACCCTTAGGAATGTGCACATTCGGGACCTTTAGGTATAGATGGATGGTGGTGTTTCATATCTTCTATGGAACGGTCGTATCGATTATCGTTTGGTCGTATTTGTTATGTGATGGTTGATGCCTGTAGAGAAGTTTCCTTGAATTGCTGTTAACTTTCGTTCTACGTATATTAGATTTATTCTTACTCAACTTCATAGTTGACGGTTTTACTTTTGTTTAACCCTGCTATGATCCATTTATGGGGAGCAGATTCTTAGCGGGTATTTTCTTGGATGTTTGATGATTGCGGGGGCGTCGCGGGGTATCGAGAGCCACGTAGTCGCTGTCTTACTTTTCCACTTTACTGGATTTCCGGCACTTTAAGATTTTATTGACGTTTCCACATATTTTCGTTTTCTTTCAAGAAATTGTAATTACCTTGACCCTTTTTAATAATGAATGGTGGATGTTTATTTTTTCCTTCTGTTGTGGAATGTTGAGTACTACTGCTGCGACTGTGTGTCGTGAAGTGACGTTTCGGTGACCAATTCCGGCGGCCGACGGGATCGGAAACCGGGGTGTTACAAAGTGGTATCAGAGCCGTTCGACTCCAGGACCACCACCTAAAATGAACCTTAAGAATAAATTCACTAAAATGAGCACAGTGAGGATGCGTGGGGTAGGTATTGAGCTCCGTGTAGGGAAGGTACGGTGAATTCTGATGTATGTGGAAATGTGGCTGCATGTTGCAATTTATTTTGGACAGTAAGTGTTAGTATCGTGAAATATTCTGTGGCATGATATAGGCGATAACTGAATATATGATTGTTTACTTTTGTAGTTTTAGCTATGCCTCCTAGGAATGGAAACGAGAGAGATCAGGTGATTGATCGGTTGGTCAAGATGAATCAAGATCTGATTCAAGCGGTTAACAAGTTGACGGAAGACCGTTCTCGGGGGTCATCCACCGGCATGACCAGGGCTGTGAGCCAACAAAGGCCTAGTCAGTACGACGGTAAGGGAGACCCTAAGGGTCTTGAGCGGTGGATTAGAGAGTTCGAGAAGATCTTCGCCACTCTGGGTTGTCCCGAGGAACTGAAAGTCGACCAAGCCGCTTTCTACTTGGTTGACTGAGGTGATTTGTGGTGGGGTGCCAACAAGGATAGGTTGGCTCGGTGAAAATGAGCAAGGGGAGTCAGTGGTGGTACCACCGACCTGGACTGAGTTTAAACAAGAGTTACGGCGTGAATTCTTCCCTGAATCAAAAAGGAAAGAGTTGCGAGTGGAGTTCGACAATCTCCGACAGGGGGATATGACGGTCCAAGAATATTACGAAAAGTTTGTTGATTTGGCGGTCTATGCATCCGAGCTGGTGCCGACTGAAGAGGCTAAGATGGTGAAGTTCGAACAGTATTTAGATTTGGCGATCCGAGATCGTATGGGGGCAAGTAGGGGCTTCACGAGCTTAAAGGAGATGTGTGAGGTAGCATGCAATATTGAGAGGATTCGAAAGGAAGTTAAGGCAGCATATGCTACCAATAATAAGAGGAAGAGTGTCTCGAGGACAATCAGGGGCAGCAGAAGCGGAGTAATTTTGGAAATCACCCGGTCGACAATCTTTCTCGGGAAGTTCTCGGTTTAATAGGGGCAGTGGGGGTCAATCAACGAGGAGTAACTCTCAGGGGTCTAGTCGGCCACGAAGTTATCACTGCAAGAGGTGTCAGAGAAATCACCCAGGTACAGATTGTTCAGGTGCACAGGTCCAGTGTCACGGCTGCGGAAAGTTCGGACACAGACAGTTTGAGTGTTTTACGGCTCCCACACCTGCCAGGGCAGCATCGGATGCAGGGAGCAACATGGTCGGGACTCCAAGGGGTAACACAGGGAATGGTAATAGGAATAACCAGCAGCAGAGTGGTACTCCTGCTCAGAGCCGACAAGGGGGTACACCTACGACCACTGGTGGGGATAGAAACCGACCATCAGGGTCGGCCAGCACAGTTCAGGGAGTTGGAGAAACAGACCGGGAAACTATTTGCTGTGGGCAGAGATGAGGCTGAGCAGAGCAACCACGTAGTGACGGGTAATTTTCTAGTTAACTCACTTTTATCTTATGTGCTTTTCGATTCGGGTGCATCGTGTTCCTTCGTAGCAAGTTCGTATGTTTCGAAGTTGGGTCTAGCTAATTTTGAGGCGATTGACTGTGAATTCATGCAACCGTCAGGAGAGCTAGTACCGTGTTCTAAGTTACATAGAGATGTACCGTTAGTAATTATGGGAGTCAACTTGTCGGTTGACTTGATCGAGTTCCCTCTTGAGAATTTCGGCGTCATTTTGGGTATGGATTGGCTGAACCGACATAAAGCCAAAATTGATTGTGAGCAGAAGAAGGTGACTTTAAGAGGCCCTAAAGGGGTGCGAGTCTCCCACAAGGGATTTGTGGATAAACCCAGGGTGAAAATTATTTCGGTAGTGGCCTTGAAATCCTTCATAAAGAAAGGGTACCCGTTATTTATGTGTCATGTACATGATGTAAATATTGGGGATCCTAAACTAACGGACATTGATGTAGTTCGTGAGTTTGAGGGCGTATTTCGGATGAGATACCGAGTATGCCTCCCCAGAGAGAGGTAGAGTTTGCGATAGAGTTGGTGCCGGGACCGGACCAATATCGAAAGCACCCTACCGTATGGCGCCTAAGGAACTAGCAGAGTTGAAAATACAATTGGAAGAACTTCTTGGTAAGGGGTACATCCGACCGAGTGTGTCCCCGTGGGGAGCACCGGTACTATTTGTGAAGAAGAAGGATGGTAGTATGCGGCTGTGTATTGATTACCGGGAACTGAACAACGTCACGGTGAAGAACAAGTATCCATTACCGAGGATCGATGACTTGTTCGATCAACTACGGGGGGCAGGTATTTTCTCGAAGATTGATTTGCGATCGGGGTACCACCATCTCAGGGTAACAGATGCGGATATTCCAAAGACCGCATTTCGCACCATGTACGGACACTACGAATTTACGGTTATGCCTTTCGGATTGACCAACGCACCAGCAGTTTTCATGGATTTGATGAACCGGGTATTCAGGCCCTATTTGGACCAGTTTGTAGTAGTGTTTATTGACGACATCCTGGTCTACTCTAAGACTAAGGAAGAACATGCCGAACATCCGAGGCTCGTGTTGCAGATTCTACGAGAAAAACAATTGTACGCGAAACTATCCAAATGTGAATTCTGGTTGGAACGAGTGGCATTCTTGGGGCATGTTGTTTCGAAAGACGGTGTATCCGTTGACCCGAGCAAAATAGAGGCAGTGGCGAAATGGCCAACCCCTAAGAATGTTGCGGAAATTCGAAGCTTCTTGGGTTTGGCGGGATATTACCGAAGGTTTGTAAAAGACTTCTCCAAGATTGCTAGGCCGATGACCGCTTTGATGAAGAAAGAAAACCGGTTTAAGTGGGATGAAAAATGTGAGGAGGCGTTCCAACTGCTTAAGGTACGGTTGACTACAGCTCCTATCTTAGCATTACCCGAGGGTAATGAGGACATTGAGGTTTATACGGACGCGTCAAAGAATGGCATGGGGTGCGTCTTGATGCAACGGAGGCGAGTGATTGCGTATGCATCGAGACAACTCAAACCGTATGAGAGTAACTATCCAACTCATGACTTGGAGTTGGCAGCGGTGGTCTTCGCATTAAAGATTTGGCGGCACTATCTGTATGGGATAACCTTTAAGGTGTTTTCAGATCACAAGAGTCTGAAGTACATATTTACACAGAAGGAGCTCAATATGCGTCAGAGGCGTTGGTTGGAGTTGATTAAAGATTACGACATGGAAATTCAATACCACGAAGGGAAGGCCAATGTAGTGGCGGATGCCTTGAGTCGGAAGTCGATTCATTCCTTGTGTGAGAGAGTCGCGCAGATGAGGTTGCGAGAAGAGTTAGACCGTATGGATATATGTGTCATCCAGAAAGGTGGAGATAAGAGGGACTTCGTCTTGCAACCCGAATTGTATGATGAAATCCGGGTGAGACAAGCGGGTGATAAGGTAATCGAGGCAAAGAGGGCTAAGATTGGTACAGATGCAGCAGTTGATTTTACTTTATACAAGGATGGTGGCGTTCGGTTCAAGGGTCGGTGGTGTGTACCAGCCGACGAGGAACTCAAGAGGCGGATTTTGAGTGAAGCTCATAGTACGCCTTATTCTGTTCATCCGGGAGGAGACAAACTGTATAAAGATCTCAAGAAAACCTTTTGGTGGCCCAATATGAAACGCGAAGTAGCAGAGTTTGTGTCGAAGTGCTTGACTTGTCAGAAGGTAAAGATCGAACATCGACGGCCGCAGGGTATGCTTCAGCCGTTGGAAGTGCCGGTTTGGAAGTGGGATTCCATCTCCATGGATTTTGTATGCGGATTACCGAGGAGCCCAAAAGGGAATAATATGATTTGGGTCGTTGTGGATAGACTGACTAAAGCGGCGCACTTCATTCCGATGAAAGACACTTGGAGTAAGACGGAGTTGGCTATGGCATACCGGAGAAATATTGTGAGACTACATGGTATACCCAACAGCATTGTGTCACATAGAGATGCGAGATTTATATCTCGGTTTTGGCAAGAACTACAGGCAGCCTTGGGGACGGAACTGCGAATGAGTACAGCTTTTCACCCTGCTACCGATGGTCAGACGGAGAGGACCATACAAACGTTGGAAGACATGCTGAGGGCATGTGTATTAGAATTCCAAGGCTCTTGGGAGGAAAAGCTCGATCTAATCGAATTTTCATACAACAACAGCTACCATGCCAGCATTAAGATGGCACCTTTTGAGGCACTTTATGGTAGGAAGTGCAAGAGTCCGGTTTGTTGGGACGATTCGTCCGAGGCGATGATTTTGGGACCACAGATGATCGAAGATACGGTCAAGCAGGTACAGACAATCCGAGAAAAGATGAGGGCTGCCCAAGATAGACAGAAGAGTTATGCAGACTTACGCCGCCGGGATATTGAGTTCGCCGTGGGCGATAAGGTACTACTACGAGTATCACCAACCAAAGGAGTAATGCGTTTTGGCAAGAAAGGGAAGTTGAGTCCCAAGTACGTGGGGCCTTATGAGATCTTGGACCGCGTAGGTGAAGTAGCATATCGACTAGCCTTGCCACCGGCGTTGGATAAGGTGCATAACGTGTTCCATGTATCTCAACTGCGCAAGTACGTGAGTGATCCTTCTCACGTGATTGAACCGGAGGTAGTTGAGCTAGATCAATCCTTGACTTACGAGGAGGTACCGGTGCAGATATTAGATACTAAGGTACGGAAAACAAGGGGACGTGAGGTTAGCATCGTCAAGGTCTTATGGTCTAACCATGCCACCGAGGAGGCGACATGGGAGGCTGAGGGTGCTATGCGACAGAAGTACCCGCATTTGTTCTCTTAAGGTAAGTCAATTTTCAATCCTTGTACGTAGAATCCTTTTCTTACCTTCGGGGACGAAGGCTGTTTTTTTTTTAGGGGGGTGGAACAACGTCCGGTACGAACCCGAACTTCGAGGACGAAGTTTTGTCTTAAGGGGGGGAGGATGTAATATCCCGAAATTTTGACTTCCTAATTAATTAGTATGAGATTAAATTATTTTGGAAATTATGTGATTTTTTTTAATTAAATGGAAGGATTAGTTAATAATTAAAAAGGATTTTAATTATTTTGTGCAATTAAAAGGGCAATTAAAAAGGGGTTTTCTTTTATTCTTCTTTTCCTTCCTTATTTCTCCAAAAAAAAAAAAAAAATGAAACCCTAAGACCCCCACCCCTTTGCCGCCGAGTTCTTGTGAGGGAGAGGGAGAGTAAAACTTCTTCTTGGTGTTGAAGAATTCGTCGTCGTCGTCGTCGTCGTGGTAAGCATCGTTAATTTTCTTCGTCCCTACAATTCGAGCACAACGATCGGCCGGCCAAAGGCCATGGCCGACCCATTGATGCGCATGGGGGAGGTGGTTTCGAACCTTGGGATCACCTTTGTGATTCGTTTGAATTGTGTAGTGATCATCGTTTCTTTTCCTTCTTTTATAGATTCAGGTTTCATAGAGGAACGATTCTAACTTGTTAGCAAAGGCTTTCAAGGAGTACAATATTACCGGTAAGAATATTTCTATGGATTGTGGTTACGTTTATTCGTCATGAGTTAGATAATATTTTGGGGCTGGAATTTAAACTTGGTATAGGGTTATGTTTGAAAGAGTGTTTTGGGATGCCAAACATCCATAGTAGTGTGTCTTGCTTTGGTTTAAAGTCCATGGATGTTATTGTACTCTTAGATGAAGAAATTCTGTGTTTTGCTGTGTTGTTTTGCTGGTTTTGGTTTGGAAACGTTTTGGAAATCGTGTTGAGGGTTTTAGGGTTTGATTGAAACCCAGGTCGGACGGGCGTCGATTCGTGTGGACGGGCGTCCGCCTTGGTTTCAGTTCAGACGGGCGTCTGGGTTACCTGGAAGGGCGTCTGAAGGGCTGCTTTTGATACAGGATGTAAATTTACTTTAGTGGACGGGCGTCCAAGCATATAGGACGGGCGTCCAGGTGTAGAAACTGGATTCAGGATGTAACAAGTCAACTCGGACGCACGTCCGAGTTTTTGGACGAGCGTTCGGTTATCCAAACGGGCGTCCAACCCTTTTAAACGGGCGTCCAGCTTAAGTGTCCTTATTCTGTGTTAGCTATTGTTAAATCTTATTAACATGCTTTGTGAGTTGGGTTTTGATGGTGTTATCATTGTGGAACCTGATTTTGAGGCATTGAATGTTCGTAGACCCGTAGTGGTTGGGCCCGGATAGGGTAGCTACCGAAGCCGGGTATCCGGGAGTGGAATTGCCTTACGACTTTAATGACCTTCCGTATTTGGGGAGTTGCAGACAGATGTAATGTTGGGCGGATAGGGTATCTCCGAATCCGATAACCCGGGAGAGGAAATCCTTGCACCCCAGTACGTGTGGACCATTTTAATAATGGTACCATTGGATGACCCTTAGGAATGTGCATATTCGGGACCTTTAGGTATAGATGGATGGTGGTGTTTCATATCTTCTATGGAACGGTCGTATCGATTATCGTTTGGTCGTATTTGTTATGTGATGGTTGATGCCTGTAGAGAAGTTTCCTTGAATTGCTGTTAACTTTCGTTCTACGTATATTAGATTTATTCTTACTCAACTTCATAGTTGACGGTTTTACTTTTGTTTAACCTGCTATGATCCATTTATGGGGAGTAGATTCTTAGCAGGTATTTTTCTTGGATGTTTGATGATTGCGGGGGCGTCGCGGGGTATCGAGAGCCACGTAGTCGCTGTCTTACTTTTCCACTTTACTGGATTTCCGGCACTTTAAGATTTTATTGACGTTTCCACATATTTTCGTTTTCTTTCAAGAAATTGTAATTACCTTGACCCTTTTTAATAATGAATGGTGGATGTTTATTTTTTCCTTCTGTTGTGGAATGTTGAGTACTACTGCTGCGACTGTGTGTCGTGAAGTGACGTTTCGGTGACCAATTCCGGCGGCCGACGGGATCGGAAACCGGGGTGTTACAGGTGGATTCCCGTTGCCTTGCCGTTGTTTTAATTATTTGATAAACCAATTCGTTCGTCGTCAACTTTGTTTGTTGAGTTTAGTTATTTTAGGAACCCTAGTTGTTAATTGTTATTTTTCTGCAAATTTACTGTTCATCGTACTGTTCATCATCGTTTTTACTGTTCATTATTTCATAATTAGTATAAACCCTAGTTTAAATTAGTTTAAATCTAGTTTTAGTTAATGGTCGTGACATAATCGATTTAATTATTGCACTTTGATCCGATAAACATTCCACTCCCTTAGGACGATCCGTTAACATCCTATACTACGATCCTTATACTTGGGGTGTTTCGGTTATAAATTGTAAAACTCGTTTTTACCGAACAACCACAGTCGGTAAAGGATTGTAGGATGACGACCAAGGCTCAAAATATGGCTTATCCACAATCCTCAAATCATGGACAACCTAGCACTCTATCTCAAGACAACATGAATGAGTTGGAAAAGCGGATGATGAGTATTTGTTCGATGGAGCAATGGAATGCGGGGCCCCAATATCAAAATCAATTGTGAAGCACCTATCAAGGCCAATACATGGGAGATCAACAAAGTGGGCAACCGTATGAAGAATCTCAAGATGTAAACTTTGTGGGACAAGGTCAATGAGGAAATTATGGAAATCAAGGTGATGGCTCTTGGAGAAATAACAACAATCAAGGTTGGAACCGAAATCAAAACCAAAGCCAAAACCAAGGTTATAGACAAGGCCAAAACCAAGGCCAATCTTCTCAAGGGCAATTCTATCAACCTCCACAACAAAGGCAACAACAAGGAGGGTACAATCAACAAGGGTCTAACACTTATCAAAATCCTCCTCCTTTGGCTCATCTACCTCAAAAGAGTGCAACCGATGTCATATTGGAGCAAATGAATGAAAAATTTGCGGAGAAAGAAGGACATGGTTGAGATGAACTACAAACATGGGTCCGCCATCAAAAATCTTGAGACATAATTTGGTCAAGTGGTGGAACATGTACAGTTGAAATGCGGCTTACCGAGTAACACCGAGAAGAATCCAAGAAATGTAAGCGCCATCTTAACTTGAAGTGGTAAAGTGTTGAGGACAAGTGGTGAGAAGAAAGTCCTATAGGAAGACAAAGCTCGAAAAGCACCTATTGAGACCGAAGCGGGAGACATGGATGGCGATATTGATGGGATTGAAGATGATGAAGATCATAGAGAATATGTCAAGAAAAAGGAAGTTGAGAGGAAAGAAGCGCAAGCTAGGGGAGACTATATGGTTATCGATGTGAAAGAGGAGGAACCAGCAAGAAGAGAAGGGAAAGAGCCAATGAAAGAGCCGTCTTCCCCACGCACCAAAGGTAAGAAAGGTATGATCCCTCCTCCTTCTAAAGATTTTGATTTGAGCACTCTCCCTTTTCCTCCTAAGAATCATAATCAAAGTTTCCTGAATAAAGCACAAACCCAATTTATTGAGATCTTGCAGAAAATTGACTTGAACATTCCTTTTCTTGAAGCACTTGCAAACATACCATCTTATTGTAAATTCTTAAAAGGATTGCTAACTAACAAGAGTAAAATGCAAGAGGTTGTTTGTTTGAATGAAGAGTGTTCCGCTATTTTTGATGCTAAGTCTAGAATTCCCCCGAAGGTTAGAGACAAGGGTAGTTTTACTATTCCGGTTACTATTGGTACGACTCATTTTCCTAGTGTTTTATGTGATTTAGGAGCTAGAGTGAGCTTAATTCCCCGTGCTATATATGAAAGCCTTGACCTAGGAGAGTTGGAGCCAATGGGGATGACCCTTCATATGGTGGATAGGTCTATTAGGGAGCCTACGAGAGTGATAGAGGATGTCATTGTTCAAGTGGACAAGTTTGCCTTCCCGGTAGATTTCGTGGTTTTAGATATGGAGATGGACTCCAAAACACGTTTGTTGTTAGGACGTCCCTTTTTAAACACCGGAAGGACCTTGATAGATGTTGCGAGCGGAGAGATTATCTTGCGAGTTGGAGAGGAAAAATTCGCGGTAAATGTTTATAAGGCCATGAAACATCCTAAGGAAAGTGCCGAGGACTGTTTTTCTGTTGATGCTATATATTCTTGCGTTTGAACATGTTGACATGCAGGACTATAAAGATAAGCCCGATGAATGCACGGAAAGAGTGAGCACGGAGCTTGATGAAGAGGAAGAGTTGGAAAGTGAAGCATTGGAGCTAGAAGAGACGGCTTTTGTGGGTGACAAATGGACCGAGAAGATTGATCTTGGTCTTGAAGGAGAACTAGAGAAGCCATCAATTGAAGACCCACCGAAAGATTTGAAAATGAAGCCGCTTCCACCTCATTTGAAGTATGTTTTTCTTAAAAATGATGATTTACATCCTTTGATTATTTCTGCTACACTAACGGCTTTCCAGGAAGAGGAATTGGTGAAAATGCTTAAGAAGCACAAGCGTGCTTTTGGATGGAAGATGATGTGTTATCTCAAGGGCATAAGCCGGTGAGGCAACCTCAAAGAAGGCTCAATCCACACCTCCAAGAGGTTGTGAGGAAGGACGTGGTCACAATGTTAAAGCTTGGGATCATTTATGCCATTTCGGATAGCAAGTGGGTGAGCCCCACTCAAGTGGTACCAAAGAAGGGAGGCATGACCGTTGAAATCAACGACAAAGGTGAGGCGGTGCCTATGCATTTGGTAAGTGGTCATAGAATTTGTATTGATTATCGTAAATTGAATGACCAAACCCGTAAAGATCATTTCCCCCTCCCTTTTATTGATCAAATGTTGGAAATATTGAGTGGTCAGGCTTATTATTGTTTTCTTGATGGGTTTAGTGGGTATTACCAAATACATGTGGCTTTAGAGGACCAAGAAAAGACTACCTACACTTGTCCCTATGGTACCTTTGCCTTCCGTAGAATGCCTTTCGGGTTGTGTAATGCACCCGTGACATTCCAACGGTGCATGGTTGCCATTTTTGTGGATATGATTGAAAGATTCTTAGAAGTCTTTATGGATGATTTTAGCGTATTTGGTGATTCCTTTGAGGGGTGTCTAGACAATCTAGAAAAGGTGTTGAGTAGATGTGAGAAGACGAACTTAGTGCTAAATTGGGAGAAGTGTCACTTGATGGTCACTGAAGGGATAGTTTTAGGGCATAAAAATATCTAGTAAGGGTATAGAAGTAGACAAGGCTAAGGTTGATGCGATAGCTAAGCATCCTATGCCCACCAACCTAAAGACTCTTAGGGGTTTTCTAGGCCATGTGGGGTTCTATCGTAGGTTCATCAAGGATTTCTCGAAAATAGCCCGTCCTCTTACCCTTCTTCTTGGAAAAGATGTCCCGTTTAATTTTGACCAAGCTTGCATTGAGGCATTTATGTTGCTCAAGCAATTGCTTGTATCCGCTCCTATCTTAGTTGCTCCGAAGTGGGATCAAGAGTTTGAGTTAATGTGTGATGCGAGTGACACCGCGGTTGGTGCGGTCCTCGATTCAAAAGATTGATAAAATCTTCAAGCCTATTGCCTATGCTAGTCACACTTTGAATCCTGCCCAACAAAACTACACCACCACTGAAAAAGAGCTTTTAGCGGTCGTCTTTGCATTTGATAAGTTTCGGTCTCATCTTGTGGGCTCTCGGGTAGTTGTGCACACGGATCACGCTGCTTTGCGTTACCTCTTTGCCAAGCAAGATGCCAATCCCCGCCTCTTGAGATGGATCTTTCTCTTGCAAGAGTTTGATCTGGAGATCCGTGATAGGAAAGGTTGTGAGAATGTTGTAGCAGACCATTTGAGTCGCATGGAGCTTAGTGAGGAATTGATTAGAGCACAAAGGGAGATAAATGATTCTTTCCCACATGAGCAACTCTTTGCTATAGACACCCTCCTCCCGGTTAAGAAAGGTAACTTTCTAAAAATTGGTAAAGAAGGTGGCCCATGGTTCGCTCCTTTTGTCAACTACCATGAGTGCGGTTTTATAGATCCCGACTATGACTCGAATCAAAGGCGTAAATTCCTTAGTGAGGTTGGTAAGTATGTGTGGGAGGATCCGTGTTTATATAGGTTGTGTTCGGATGGCATCTTGAGGAGATGCATCCCAGAAAGTGATATTTTAAGTGCGCTGTCGTTTTGCCACGATAAAGAGGCAGGGGGGCACTTTTCGGGAGTAAGGACCGCTTTGAAAGTGTTACAAAGTGGGCTGTATTGGCCCACCCTATTCCGAGACGCACATGCTTATGTGAAATCTTGTGACGCTTGTCAAAGGTCCGGGCGTATTTTTAGAAGGAATGAAATGCCTCAAAAGCCGATCATTGTTTGTGAAGTTTTTGATGTTTGGGGCATTGATTTCATGGGCCCCTACCCTTCCTCATGCGGTAACAAGTATATCCTAGTCGCATGTGACTATGTGTCAAAATAGGTTGAGGCCTTAGCATCACCCACCAATGATAGGAATGTTGTTATCCGTTTTCTTAAAAGAAACATCTTTAGTCGGTTTGGGGTACCTCGTGCTATAATCAGTGATAATGGAAGCCACTTTGCCAATAAACCGTTTGAAAGACTCTTAGAGAAGTATGGGGTGAAACACAAGTTAGGTACCACTTATCATCCCCAAACGAGTGGTCAAGTTGAGGTTACGAATAGTGGTATTAAGCGTATCTTGGAGAGGACAGTAGACATGAATGTCAAGAGTTGGTCTTTAAAATTAGATGATGCTCTATGGGCCCATAGGACCGCCTTTAAGACACCCCTAGGCATGTCACCTTACATGATAGTCTATGGTAAATCTTGTCATCTTCCCGTGGAAATCGAACACAATACTCATTGGGTTGTCAAAATGCTAAACCTCGATGACACCTTAGTTGGTGAAAAGCGTATGGCCCAATTGAATGAATTAGATGAGTTCCACCTTTGTGCTTACGATCTTTCGACAAAGTATAAAGAGAAGACTAAGTTGCTTCATGATAAGTTGATCAAACCTCATGTTTTCAATGAGGGTGATGAAGTCTTATTCTACAATACTCGTCTTCATTTTTTTCAAGGGAAGTTGAAGTCTAGGTGGTCCGGACCTTATGTGGTGTCAAAAGTCTATCCGTCCGGTGCTACTGAAATAACCCATCCTAAATTTGGCACATTCACCACCAATGGCTTACGGTTGAAAAGGTATGAGAGGTTGCATTACGATGAAGCACTATAAATAGTGAGCCTTGAAGACCCCGTACCGTGCAATGAATCTTGTAAGTCTTGTCATGGACTATAAATCTTGACCCGTTTAAGTTTCAATCCATCTTTTCATCTCTCTTTACCCTTTCTCGCCTCGTGCCAATGGTATAACTTGAAAAAGTTTGCACAGTATAATCCATCATATCGAGCCAACGATGTAAAACAAAGCCGCTTGGGGGAGGCAACCCGCCATTTCGTAGGTTTTGTTGATGAGTTTGGTGTTTCTAGTGGTCTCGGGGCGGTTAGAATCAAGTGTGGGGTAGAAATCTTGAGTTAGCCTTGTTTCTGGTCCAAACGCACGTTTAGAACCATTCTAAACGTGCGTTTAAGCTCTCACCTTCCAAACGCACGTTTGGACCCATCCCAAACGTGCGTTTAAGACCCCAACTCTCTGTTCTTAATTTCCCGTTCCAAACGCACGTTCCAGAATTCAAACGCACGTTTGAACATGCGAAACGCACATTTCACATTTCCAAACGTGCGTTTGGGGCCGTCTCCTTCATATAACCCCTGTTTTTCTAAACGCGCGTTTCAGTTTTTATCCTAAACCCTACGACGAACGGCGGCTCTTCACCCCTCTTTTCACTCGAAATCACTCAATATTACTCCGTTTTAAGTGATTCAAAAGCCAAAAAACACCTCTCAACCCCCTCTCTTGATTCTACTAATCCATCCCAACAACCAATCACCCGTTTTCTCGATTCGATCGGCACTTTTGGCAACTTTTTGCCTAGGTCGAATTTGACCTCCATTGACGTTTCGGGACTCGTTATTCACTCCAAATCATTCATCTCATCTCGTTTAAGCTTAATACAGGTACATTTTAGTTTTACGTCTAATTTTCGGTTAGGGTTAGTTTTTTAGCCTTTTTGGTTTAAACGCCCTTTCCCGTTTATCGACTATTATTGATTTTGTATCCTGTTTTTGTTTCTGTTTTGATTGTCTTATGGTTGATGATGAATGGTGTGGCTCTCGTGGGGTGATTCGTAGATTGGTTTTGTTTGTTTTGAAATCCCGGTTGGACGATAACCGGGTTGGTTTAGATTGTTTGATTTGGTTGATTGGTGGTGTTTTGGTGAGTGTAGAAATAATGAGAGAAACCAAGAGGAAAGAAACTGAGGGTAAGGGCAAGGGAAAACAACCGGTGACAAAGCACATGCCCAAGAAACAGAAAACCCTAGTTTATCCCCGGATTCCTAAGGGTGGTATCCGGATTAGTGATACGGGCCGTGCCGAGAGTAGGAATCTGAGAGCCCTTAAGCCTTTTGGACAGTTGAGGGATGAGACCTCTGAAGAGGACTTTGAGCCGGACAGCGAGGGGAGGAATTTGAGTAGTAACAGTGATAGTGATGAGGAACAGAGTACGATAGTGAAACTGTGCCTTTGGCACGGATGCAAACCAAACCCTCACAAACTCCTGTTTCACTTCCTCCACATAGTACCCCCGAGCAAGATCCTCCACAAGACCTTCCTCCTAATGACCCTCTACCTTTCGAGCAGTGTTTTAACTCACCAGTGGCCATACTACAATGAGTATATAGCCACAAAGAACATGTGTTTCGTGAGGGGGTTAGATCTTAAGGTTGTTCCTAAACCCTTCATCGACAACTTGAGAAAGAGAGGATGGAACAACTTGATTTATGAGCCGGAAGGGAACCTCAACCTCACACTAGTTCGGGAATGGTATGCGAACTTTAGTGTCGCCAATCTGGAGTCTGGCTTCATAAAGGTACGAGGGGTCAATGTCCCGTGGTCCGTCAAGGCAATTAATGACTACTACCGGATACCGGATTTTGAGGGCCCGGATTATGTCAGTTGGCTTGCGGAGAGACAGCATTGGGGGAATGCTGAGTCTGAGGATCCATTAGAAAAGATGAGGAAAGATATCAACCCGGCTTTACAGTGGATATCTAAGGGAAGTAGTGCACAGAATCAGTTAGTAACGATAACTTGGCCTGATGAGTTGAAAGTTAAAGCTAAGTTCTCCCAGAATCGCCTGCTACCGAAGGACAACATTACGCATTTCCACATCAAGGACTTGCAATTGTTGTATGCCTTACATTATGATCTCAAGGTAGATGTCGGGAAGACTATTTTCGAGGAGTTTAGAGAAAATTAGAAGGTCAAGTGTCGTATGCTCATGTGCCCTTACCTCATTCATGGCTTATGCAAGGGAGCACCGGTTGAGAAATATCCCGACAATCAGATCTTGAGGAAGAAGAACCAGCCCGTGGCTCCTAGGCCGTTCCATACCCGCACCGCTCCAAGGCCCCCTAGACTCGCCTCACGACTTATTCACACCGTCCTCCGCCCCACCACCTCCACTACAACCACTACACTACCTATACCTCCACCTATCATCTCCTCCACCACCACCACAATACCTCCACCTCCTCCATTCACTACTGGACCTTCCACCACACCTACACCTCCACCTTCGACACCTACAGCCGGGGGGCCGTGGCTTGGTGAGCGGTAGGGGCTTCTTATTGCACATAAACAGCGGGACTGGATGGATAGTTTGCGGATGACTCTGAACGAAATCGTAGAGAATCAGAGGGTATTCGCTCGGGCCAGACAGATAGATCTTCCTCAATTGGACTTAGATGAGTCACCATTCTAGTATACCCCAAAGATTGAGGCGGACTTGCAGAGGGTTTCAGAGGAGTTGATAGTTGATGAGCCAGAGGAGGGGTTTGATGACATCGCTTTGGATGACCTGATTGGCACTGATGGGGTTGAGACAGAGGCAGAGAGGACAGGTGCTGCAGGTTCTACACAGACTGAGAGTGCAGCTGTTGTGGTTGCACCATCATCGGGCACACCTGACTCCACAACTGATGTACAGGGACATGGGGCAGACTAGCATGTTTACATGCATTTTTATACTCTTATCTCCTTTTGCTAGTCTGTTTCTTAAATACTATGGTGCTTCAGCTACTTTTGATACTTTTTCTATTATTCTGTTGATACTTCACTTTGCATACACGCACACTTATTTTTGAGTCCCTGAGGCCTGCTTGACCGTGTATGTTTCCTTTGCTTTGATTGTTACTTTGGGAAAGGAGATTTTATTATTATTGGTTTATATCTGATGAATGGATGTTCTGTTTTCATTGTCTTTCTTGTATCCTTCCATTGCATATCCCGTATCCCCTCTCGTTATGCTTTGATCTTCTTTGATCTCATTGCTATGGCATGGACTCGTTATTTTACGCACCCGCTAACCCTATTGCTTGCTTTATAGCACGTGGATTCAATCCCGTGCATGCGCTTTCTTTGTTTCTGTTGATCTCGCTTTAGGATTCAGGATGGATTTATATGAGGGTGTCACGAGTTTCGAGTCATGATTGTGCCTTTCTGCCGGGTTTTGGTCAAACAGCTAAGTCTTTTACTCTTTTTTATCTCTCACACACTGAGGACAATGTTTCGTTAAGTGTGGGGTGGGAGACTTTGCCATTTTTCTGTTTTTGTTGATTACATGTGCTTAATATGTGGCATGCTTAGCCTATGACCGGGCTCGAGTCCATTTTTGGGTAATTTTTAAAAATTTTCAAGGGTTTTCAACACCGTGTTGTTGGTGTTATTTTCACATTCGAGTGGTAATCACCTTAGTAGGACCCCGAACGTGTACACTGTGGTTTGATATTTTCTTGACTATGGAGTTTATTATTTTCATGCAAGCTACACTTTGTGCACAATTTGATTACTACCACTTCTTATACCACTAGCCTCGAGACAAAATAGAAAGGTTGCCTAAGTAGGATACGGGATGACGGTCCTGGCGTCTCTTTGACCAACCATAGCCAAATAAGCCTTATCCCGAAACATTTGACCTTCGTAGCCCCTCTCGGCCTTGTCAGAATGGTCTGACCACCATTCGTCTTATTGCCGTTTTTGTTACTTAGCCAGAAACCTACCCTTAAGCCTTAATTGTGGTCACGTTTCCTTCATTTATACCCTACGAGTGGACTTAGTCTTTTGTTAGGCCACACTTGCTAAGGCAAGTGTGGGGTGGGGGAAAATGATGTGTTGATGGGTTGGTGTTTTCTCGGTTTTGGGCTGTAAGGAGAAGGGGAGCTCATTTTGGGCCTAGTGTTTGGGTTTGGTCCAAGAAGAAAAGAAAATCTATAGTCCTTTCTTCCAAAAAAAAACCCAAAAAAATAAAAAATAAAAAAACAAAGTTCAAAATAAATTAGAAAGTTCTCAATGAATAAAAGTTTGGAGTTTATAGAAATAAAAGGTTGAAATCAAAGTAATGAGCTCAAAAGTTATACTTATGATGTTGGAGTTGGGATAGTGAGATAGGTGCTAATGTATTCGACCTCGCCTTATGAAACTTGAAACATAGTTGAATTAGGCAATGAGTTTGGGTATGTTAGCATTCTATGGTTCCCAAAGTGTTAAAAATAATCAAAAAGGAGTTTGAGTGGTTTGTTTGGTAGAGATAAGGTGGTACACTTGTTGATTAGGTTCACTCGTACTTTTTTTCTCCAGTTCCCAAAATATCCTTTTCGATTAACCGTAATTACCCGAGCCTAACATTATAACCTATCAAGTCCTACCCGAACGTGTCCAAACTTAGCAACCTTGATTAGTGGAGAGACCAGTGAGTATGAAACAGTTGGTAGACTTTTGGTCGGGATTCATGCCCCGATAATCATTTTGCGCACTTGGATTTAGCTTAGCACCACACACACTCCATTTTCTTGATAATGTTATAACCGGTGTGTATATTTTCGTGGCTCTTACTTGGTGGTTACCTCGAGAGTGTGGATAATAGCACCTACGTCACAACGTTGAATCCCTTGGTTTGTTTTAAAATGCCTAGTTTACTCGAGGGCGAGCAAAGGCTAAGTGTGGGGTGGTTGATGGGAGTCAACTTTACGTGACTCCGATGCATTGTTTATCCCCGTTTACCACACTTTCAGTACATTTTTGGGCGAATTAGACCGTTTTCGGGGTATTATCGTGAGCTTATGGCACGGGGAGTGAATCCGTTACTTTGACGGATAACTACCCCTTTTTGTTGATATTAACCCCATTCCCGACCACTTTTACCCTCCGGAATTGTTTGGATGTTGTTGGTCATTTATGATGTTATAGGGTATCAGTGTCTCGAGGACATAGAAGGCGAGGATTTATGGTAAAAAGCATAACCGAGGCAAGAGAAGAGATCAAAGGAAGAAAAGTTGAAGATTTGGGGCAACAGGGGTTCAAATGCACGTTTGAACCCCCCAAACGTGCGATTCAGAAGTTATCATCTGATTCAGAGTTCAAGGCCTCAAAACGCACGTTTGAAACTACCTTAAACGTGCGTTCTAAGTTCTACAAACACGCGTTTGAACCTTCTAAACGCGCGTTCCAGATGAAGATCAGTCAAGTCCCTGCCCAGAAATGAAGCGAAACGCACGTTTGCACTAAGCCAAACGTACGTTTGAAGATGTTAAATGCCAGTCTCAGCCCTTCAAACGTGCGTTTGAAGCCGATTTCCTGCAGATTTTCCCTCACCTATAAATACCCCCTTTAGAGTATTTCTTGAATAATAACCATTCTCTTAGCAAAAACCTACACATTTCTTAGCTCGAACTTTGTAATAGCTTAGAATACACTCTTGTAGCTTAAATCAACACTGTCTTAGCTTAATCTTTCCATTTTTTAGCTCAGATTTCTGCTTCAAACACTAAGAGACTAACTTTTAATTAGTTCATTATTTTGTACTTTTGGATCTAAATTTCAAATTTCTGCAAATTAATGGTATATTCCTTCTTCCTTTCACTTGTTATGTCTTTAATTTACTGTTTCTTCTATGTTTTAACTAGTATAATGAGTAGCTAATCCCATTTCATAGTCGAATCATGTGAAATTTGGTGAAATCACCCCTTGGGTGATGAAATTGGGAGTGGGTAGTGCTTTTTATTGTTGTATCTTGCATGTTTCACGTCTTAGAACTTGTTATAACAGATTTTGGCTAGACTGATCACCTAGGTCAAAATCGTACACATCAATCTAGAGAGTTCTTCAGACAGAGAGATGTGGGAAAAGGGGTTCTAAGATCACGGCGTAGACCCGGCTTAGTTGTTAAGCCCGAGCCCAAAGTGAGGTCACTCATTTTTACGTTTAAGCGGCTCTAGTGCATATCATGTTTTGTTAGTGAATCTTTTTTAGGGAAGGGCAGTTAGCATGGCATAAGGTGTTAGGAGAGAGTTGTTCAGACCTTAGCACCTGGATTAGGAGTTTGCACCCGTGAAATTGAATGCGAGAGTTCGTTTGTTATAATGCACACTCCCGGTTTTGTCTATCCTTGGGGTTGAAACTAGCTATTTTGATCATGGTTCGGCTATGTTTCTTAATCTATATTTAAAACCTAGTAGTTTAATCTTCTTTCTTTCTTTTCTATCTTTAGACTCGTTAGCAAGAATCACTTTAGTGTCGTTGTAGTAAACAAGCACTTTAAAAAGATTGATCACCTAGACTAAGTAACACGTTCACTTTGGTACTCACAAACACTTTTCCCTTGGGTTCGACCTCGTACTCCTGTAGCTATGCTAGCAATCGACCCGGTACACTGCCGGTTAGAGAGTTAGTTTGCTCACGGTTTCGAGTCTTTATAAATTGTTTTTGGAGGGTGAATTTAAGCTCAATCATTCTTCTGCTGGGAAATGAATATTCCTATTTTGAGTACATAACTTCAATCCCTAGGAAATATTTCAATTTCCCTAGTTACTTGATATCAAATTCATTGCTCAAAAACGTTTTTAGTTGAACATGTCCTACTGTATCATCCCCTGTGATGATTATATCATCAACATATACCAAGAGAATAGATCTCCTTCCTTGTAAACTGAGTTTCACGAATAAGGTATGCTCTCATTGGATTTGTGTAGAGATTCATGCCTTTTTTTTAAATTTTTTTTTGGTTGAATGTAAATATATTAAACCAAGGTATGCAAACTACAAGAGCTACATCCTAAACAAAGATGCTAAGCTAGTATCTACAAAATTTTGAGAAGAGGTTAGATTTGTTGATTTCAGGCAGCATAAGACCCCTAAGGTTATATGCTACAAGAAACAACAGCCACTAAACCCTATCAACACTCAAAAACTGCAAAAACAGGGGTCATATGAGAGCATAACTCACAGAGCCTATCCCTTGGGGTGTAGAGAAAAAAATAATCTCAAACAACCACCAACAAATACCAAAAGACAACACAAAAGATGTACAAAACCCTAACATCATGGGGTAAAAGTGTACAAAGGAAAAGTAGCCTGCATTATATAGTAGATGTGAGTCTTAATACAATGCAAAATATCAGGTATGTTCATTAAAATGCCTTCAAATCTCCCCTTATTCCTCATATGCCAAAGCCAATACACCACAACAGAGAGAGAAGCAGATCTGGCCACATTCCCAAAAGAAGTACCCTTACACTTTCTGCCAATCCATCTAACAGAACTAACCACAATCTCTAATCTCCTACTGATGCCAAGCCACAAACTGATTTTTCCCCAAACCAAACAAGAAGTAGGACACTGGAAAAACAAATGGGAGCCAGATTCATTCACCAATCCACAGAGTGAGCAGGTCTTGTCATCAAAAACCAACCTATCAGTAGTGAGTAAGCAATTCTTCAAAGCCATCCACAGCATGAAACAGTGCTTTGGAGTAGCCCTAGGGTTCCAGACAGTCCTGCACCACAAAAATTTAGGACCTTTCCCCCTGAAGAAATCATAAGCAAACCTGGGACATAACTTAGAGCCACAAGTCCAAGATTGCAACAAGGCCATAGCAGCATCAGAGGAGCCAGCAGCATCCAGTATCCTGTCCCTGATTCTAAACAGAGCCTTGATCAAGGCAGAATCCCCATGCTTGCACTGATAACCCCAGATATCCAAATTCTTCAAGTACTCCTCACTGATCCATTTGACCCACAGACAGTCCTTCTTGCATTGGAAATTCCACAGGATTCTACAAAGGAGGGCCAAATTCCAAGCATCCAACTGAAAGATCCCACGTCCACCCTCATTTTTAGGTAAACAAACAGCTTCCCAACTAACCAATGACTTTCTGAAGGAGTCACAAGAACCTCCCCACAAGAACCTCCTACACAGCTGGTCCAATTTCAACCTGACACTACCAATAATAGGGAAAATTCATAACCAGAAACAGTGAACCCCTTGAATTACAGAAAGGATAAGCTGTAACCTGCCTGCATAAGATAGGGTTGAACCTTTCTAGCTACTGAAATAACTCCTCAAAGATGTGAACAGTGGATCATAATGTCCAACATTCAGTCTAACAGCACACAAAGGAATTCCCAGGTATCTAATGGATAACACCCCTTCCTTTAAACCAGTGATGTCAAGCAGGTCCACCTTGGCATCATCACTTAAACTAGCACAGAACATCTCTAATTTCAACAGGTTAGCAGACAAACCAGAGCATTCAGGAAAAGAAGTTAAACAACTCATCAATAAGGTAACAGAAATAGGATCTCCTCTAGCAAACAGCATCAGGTCATCAGCAAAGGCAAGATGGTTTATCTTGAGATTCTGGCAAACAGCATGATAATTAAACTCAGAATCCTCACCCAGTATTCTTAGCATCCTGGAGAAGTACTCCATACAAATAACAAACAGAAAGGGAGAAAGAGGGTCACCTTGTCTCAAACCTCTTTTTCCAGGGAAGAACCCCTTCAATTCCCTATTAATAGAGAGTGAATAAGAAGTAGAAGTAACACAAAGCATTATCCACTCTACAAACCTGTCTGGAAAGCCAAAAACCCTCAAAACAGCCTCCAAGAAAGACCAATGAACAGAATCAAAGGCCTTTTTGATATCCACCTTAATCAGACACCTTGGGGGCCTCTTTTCACTCCATAATGCCTGATCAACTCCTGGTAAAGGAAAATGTTGTCTGGCATAGCTCTACCATCAACAAACCCAGCATGTGCCTCATCTATAAGATCAGGAAGGCAAGTAGAAAGTCTGGAAGCCAAAATTTTAGAGATCACATTATAAGTAACATTGCAGCAGGAGATAGGCCTGTAGTCACCCACTGAAACAGATGACTAGATTTAGGAATCAAGGCAATAACAGCATGGTTAATCTGTTTGAGAAGAGCATCATTTTCAAAGAACTCCAACACAGCCTTAGTGAAATCTTCACCCACAATATCCCAAGACTTTTTGAAAAAACCAGCAGAGAATCCATCTGGTCCAGGGGCTTATTCATCAGAAAAGGAAAACAGAGTTTCTTTAATTTCAACTGCATAAACATTCCTCAATAAATGATCAGCAGCAGCAGCAGAAACCCTAGGACCAGCATTTACCACATCAACATCAACAGGAACAGCAGTAGACTGTGTCCCCAAAAGTTCAGTATAGAAATCCACAAAAGCATCACCAACCTGATCATAAGAAGTGGTAAAAGAGCCATCTGCAAGTTTAATACAAGTAATGTGCCTCCTAGCAATATTCCTTTTAACAATGGAGTGGAAAAATTTAGACCCCCTGTCACTGAGCTTCATATAGACACCTTTAGCTTTCTGAGACAGAAAAGAAGCCTCAGCAGCCTCCAATCCAATGCAGATCCTCTTCTGATCCAGAATCTGGGAAGCCAACAAATCTGTAGGCCTCAAATTATACTGGGACTGAAGATTACCAAGCAGATTCTGAGCACTTCCAGACCTAAATGAAATATGAGCAAAATGTTTCTTGTTCAGCAACCTCAGAGGTTCTTTTAGTCTTTTTAGTCTCTTACACAGTTGATACATTGCAGTGCCTTCAATATCAAGACCCCAGCTCTGAGTCAAAATGTCAGTATAACTGGCATGCTGCAACCACATATTAAAGAACTTGAAAGGCTTCTTCTTGGTGAGAGAATCAGTAGACATGGTGATTCTACAAGGTGAGTGGTCAGAATGATGGCCAGCAGGCTCAAAAAAAGCCATAGCATCCAAATTCCAGTCAAACCAAGCAGCTTTAACAAAAACTCTATCTATCCTTGTGAAAACACCAGCAGCATTCCAAGTAAAGAACTCACCAGAGGAGTTCAAGTCAGTAAGGTTTGCATCCAAACAACAGTCAACACCATCTTGCAAATCATATTCAGTTGGAACAGTCCCATTCAATTTATCATCAACAGATAGAACATCATTAAAATCCCCCAGCACCATCCATGGCAAACTGGAACAGACACTGAGTTCCCTAATTCTGTCCCACATAGGTCTTCTATCTCCAGTAGTGTGCAAACCATAAACAAAGGTGATCAGAAAGCACTCACCAGAGACTAGAATCTTCACCTTGCAATGAATCCACTGAGCCTCCACCTCCAAGACCTCTACCTCAACAAAAGCAGGATACCAAATCACTAAAATCCTCTTTCTACTATGTACAGCAAAATTATCCACAAACTTCCAAGAAGGAACTTTCTTACACAAAAAAATTATCAAAACTGTTTTGAGACAGCTTTGTCTCAAGGATTCCAAATAAGGTAATCTGATGCTGCCTAAGAAAATTAACAACAACAGATTGTTTAACAGCCTTATTGAACCCTCTAACATTCCAGAATCCTATCATTTTTGTCTACCTAGAGGTGATCTACCTCTAGAGACACTATCATTTCTGTTTTTGTCATATCCAGAAACACCAGAGGTGTAATGCCTATTGTTTTTCTTTTTCTTCTTTGATTTCTTAGAACTAGAAGCAGCAGTTCCATCTTTATGTGCCAAATCATCATCCTCTACCTCATCTGCCCAAACCTTAGTCTTGCCAGGAGAAAGGATATCAAAAGCATTAGCAACAAGAGTTGCAGGTTTATCAACATCATTCCCTTTCTTACTAGTATCCACAACTTTGCCTTTATCAAGATTTGAAGATACAGGACAAGAAGCCACATCAACATCATGACCCTTAATGACCACAGGAACCTCATCTATCTTACCATCAGCTTCAAGAACAACCACTTTCTTCTTCTTTTGAGGATTAGGTTTAGAAACACCAGGTTTTTTAGACCTTGCCACATACAAAGCAGGAACTTCAGTTTTAGTATCATCATGTCCTTCAGCATTATGCCCTAATTTATTACACTTGGTACAGTACTTGGGCCTTTCCTCATACAAAACAGGCTGTTTTAGGACCTTTCCATCATGCATTGTAATAGGTATGACAGAAGGCAACTCCATCTTTAAATCTATCTCCACCAGACACCTTGCAAAACTCAGAACTTTTCTAGAAATAGAGACTTTGTCAGTATACTGAGGACTCCCCAAGAAAGAACAGATCTTGCTCAATGCCCTATCCTTCCAAAGTCTAAGTGGAAGATTAGGCAACTGAATCCAAACTGGAACCACAGTGCAAGCATATTTACTGAAGTTAAACAAAACATGCATCTTTCTTAACAGCAGAGGCTTTCCAAAAGCATAGAAGGGACCAGCCTGCAATACCTCATTGAGATCATTTTCTTGTTCAAACATGAATACTATCCACCCAGAATTGTGGTAGTGATATTTGCACTTTCTAGGCCAAGCATTCACAATCTTTTGGACAGCATCTCTACCAGGAAATTTAGAAGGAAAGATCCCA
Source organism: Gentiana dahurica var. dahurica (assembly GCA_024500145.1). Classification (NCBI taxonomy): domain Eukaryota; kingdom Viridiplantae; phylum Streptophyta; class Magnoliopsida; order Gentianales; family Gentianaceae; genus Gentiana; species Gentiana dahurica. The sequence goes on from CM044897.1 coordinate 46,508,313, forward strand.
ATCAAACACAGTTTCTCCATAGAGTCATCATTTGTATCCTCTTCCTCCAGAAACACAGTGTCTTGATTGACACAATCAACATGATCTGTTAATAGCACAACTTCATCTGAAGGTTCCCTGTTCTTTTTGACCATTTGAACCCAGGAGGCAAACTCTTCCACAGCTTTAGTAGCATTAGGCCCTATATAATCACCAGAGGGTTTTTCAGTGAAACCAGCAACAGGGGCAACATTATCCTTACTTGCAATAGAACCAGGATCAACCTCTAACTGAGTTACTGTTCTATCACACCACCAGGTCCTAAAGTGCTAGAAACACCATCAGAAGCAAGTTGTACAACTGAAGAACCAGGTTCTATCACTCCAACATCAGAAACTGGCTCTACTGATGTAGAAACCTGCCCAACAGGAGCACTAACACTCTCAAGTGTCCTTTCAGACACACCACCAGTCTTTAAATTGTCAATAACACCTTGTTCAGCTTGTTTTTCAACTTCTAAAAGCTCTGAAAGAGAAGAAATACCTGCCAAATCACCTTCGGCCAAGACAGACTTCTTTTTAAAAATGGTAGCAGCAGGAGTAACTAGCCTTCCAGATTTTAGTCTCATTGTCTCATAAACTCTAGGATTACAACACATAGAAGCAGGTTCTTTCATCTCCACCAAGGAAGAAGCAACAACAACATCATCCACTCCAGGTGCAAGTTCGACCTCAGCAAGCTGATGATGAACAGTGTCATTCTTTAAAGGAAGCTCTTGCATATCAGTCTGAGCTTCAATAGGAGTTACAGGGAGAGCAACACTGGCTATAGAAGCTGCTGCAACCTGTGTATCACCAGAAACTTCAGCTTCATCAGAGTCAGGAACAGTGCCATCTCCAATGGTTTTCTTATTCTTTCGAGCCATGGCTCAAAACAGGAGTAGAAAAAACAGAAAAGAGAAAGAAAGGTAACAAGGAAGCTGATCGAGCAAAGTACAAGAGCTAAAACACAACATAGGTTAGGATTTGGCAAGCAAAATCAGGAAGATGAAGATGCCGGCTGAGAGAAAACATCTCTCTAAAATCCCTACTGAGAACTCTTCGAAATTGTAATAATAAGGATAAAAATGTCATCCCCTATTATTTAAATTACCTAGGGTGTGAGTGGCGGCTGCTCTAAGAATTTGATTGTAGTAGAAGTCTATTTATAGAAGGTTGTATTTATAGGAAGTTAAAATAGGGAGGAGTCCTCCTTCCCTTAGTATAAATAAAGGAGTCTGTAACCTATATCAATCAATCAATAATAAAATATTTTCTTCTTGATTTCCATATTTCATTTCTCCACATGGTATCAGAGAGGGTCTTATGATCAGCGCATATCCATGTATCTACACGCAGCCATGACTGGAAGCACAACATCGACTGCATCATCCAATACTACTGGATCATCCATACCAAGAGATGATCAATCCACTGGACATGACTCCAGCAATTCATCTTCCTCCATTCTGCTAACAACACAGAGGCTCAATGGAAAAAATTACCTAGAATGGTCACAAACCATGACATTGGCCACTGATGATAGAGGAAAATTAGGATACTTGACTGGAGAATGCGTCAAACCGGCTGCAGGAGATCCCAAATCTGCAACATGGAGATCTGAGGACTCAATGGTGAGAGCATGGTTAATCAACTCCATGGAGAAATTTGTAGCAAAGCCTCACATGTTCCTGCCAACAGCCCAAGACATATGGAAGATGGTCAAAGATATGCATTCTGGTCTAGAGAATACATCCCAAATCTATGAACTTAAGCCTAAAATCTGGGCTTGTAAGCAAGACAACAGAGAAGTCACTCTCTATTACACTGAATTGCAGGGATTATGGCAGGAATCGGATCTGTCCTATGACAATTCCTAGGAATGTACTGGAGATGGAGTAAAGGCACAAAAAAGGGAAGAGAATGAGAGGGTTTATACCTTCTTGACAGGTCTAGATCTAGATCTGGATGAGGTTAGGGGAAGGATACTAGAAAAATCTTCCCTACCTTCACTAAGTGAGGTTTTTGCTGAGGTTATGACGGAAGAATCCATAAGAAGAGTGATGCACAGGGGGCCTTCATCTGGAAATTCAGTTGGGACAGAAAGTTCTGCATTGGTGGTTAATAGGAATGATCAGAAAGGAAGGGAACCAAAGACATGGTGTGACCATTGCAAGAAATCAGGTCACACCAAGGATAATTGCTGGGTGATACACGGTAAACCTGCAAACTGGAAGCCTAGGGTGGAGGACCAGGAAGCTCAGAGGCAAGGCAGGCTGATCAGGTATCATCTGATCAAGGTACTGGTTCTAATACACAATAGCTATTCTCTCAAGAACAACTGGACCAGCTGACCAAACTGATTCAAGCCCAAACCATTCAAAACAAAGGTGACTCTTCATGTTCCTTAGTAGAAAAGGGTACTTGTTCTTCCTTATCATTTCTTGGTGTCAACCAGTCCTCTTTTTGGGTCATTGACTCAGGAGCAACAGACCATCTGACAAGCTATTCACATCATTTCTCAACTTATAAATATTGTGCTGGAAATCAGAAAGTTAAGATAGCAGATGGATCTTTGTTTGCCATAGCAGGAAAAGGATCCATCACTATCTCCCCTACATTAACTCTCTAGAATGTCCTACATGTACCATCCCTGTCATGTGATCTTATGTCTGTCAGTAAACTCACTTCAGATGCTAACTATAATGTTGTGTTTTCTGACAATGGGTGTAAAATCCAGGATACTCACAAGGGGATGGATATTGGCAGTGCTGGGATGATGGGAGGCCTATATCTCTTTGAGAAAGAAGAATCTTGGAATAAGAATAATTCTAAAAATGTTTGCCTTCAGTCTACTTTTATTGATATGAATAGTATTATGTTGTGGCATTATAGACTTGGCCACCCTAGTTTTTTCTATTTAAGGAAACTGTTTCCAGATTTTTTTATCAATAAAGATCCATCCTTGTTTAAATGTGAAATATATGAATTATCTAAACACACAAGATCATCTTTCCCACCTCAACCTTACAAGCCAACAAAGCCATTCACTATAATTCATAGTAACATTTGGGGGCCTGTAAGGAAGAGTACACCACAAGGGAAAAGATGGTTCATTACTTTCATTGATGACCACACTAGGATCTATTGGGTTTATCTATTAAAACACAAGTCTGAAGCTAAACAAGTTTTCATTGAATTTTACAAAATGATTTTGGCACAGTTTCACTCTAAAATAGAGGTCTTCCGAAGTGACAATGGCACATAATATTTCAATTCTATCCTTGGACCCTTCTCCCTCAAAAATGGCATTGTCCACCAAAGCTCATGTCCTGACACACCCCAACAAAATGGGGTGGTAGAAAGGAAAAACAGACATATTCTAGAAATTGTTAGGGCTCTTATGATAACCTCTAACAACCTTAAATATCTATGGGGGGAGGCAGTTCTAACTGCCATATATTTGATCAACAGGATCCCTTCAAGGATTTTGAAGTACCAAACCCCTGTCAGCCACTTAAAAGTGTTTTACACCAACACTAGAATAATTCAAGACCTGTCCCTCAAAGTTTTTGGATGCACTGCCTTCACATATATTCATCACCAAGGTAAATTGGATCCTAGAGCTAGAAAATGTGTGTTTGTAGGGTATTCCCCAACTCAAAAAGGATATAAATGTTTTGATCCACAAACACATAAAGTATATGTCAGCAGTGATGTGTCCTTTTTTGAAGGTCAAATGTTTTTCAAAAACACATGTTCAGGGGGAGAATTTTAAGGAACATGATTTTTCACAACAAGATTTTTCATAGTTTTTTATTAATGAACCTGACAACACCTCTCCACATCATGATGATTACTATCAAGATAGGGAATTAAGGTATCAGACTACTGATAATCCTATTGAGGTGTATACATCTGATCAGGGGAATAAATCAGCTAGTCCGAGTCCCAAGACTAGAATACAAAAATTTCTAGGAAGGACTTATTCTAGGAAAGGTTTACTGCTCAAAGAGAAAGCTCCTCATCCAAGCACTGAGCAACCTCCATCCTTAAGTGCAACTCCTGAACAGAGCCCAGAGACAGGTAATGCTCCAAACTCTTTATCATCTGAGTCTGAATCTGACAGGCATATTCACTCAGAATCACCATCTCAGGGTTTGTCTGAACCACCTAATCACTCAAACTAGTCTGATCCCCCAATTGCCCTGAGAAAACCAACAAGAGAATGTACCAAACACCCCCTCTATCCTCTGAGTAGGTATGTCACCTATAACAAACTCTCCCCACAGTATCAAGCCTTTAATACTAGCCTATCCAATATCCAAATCCCTAAAACCATCCATGAAGCCTTGTCCCTTCCAGAATGGAAGGCTGCTGTGTATGAAGAAATTAGTGCTCTTGAAAAGAATGGCACCTGGGAAGTTGCTAGCCTACCTGCTGGGAAGACCACAGTGGGGTGTAGATGGATTTTCACTATAAAATACAATTCAGATGGGTCCATACAGAGATATAAATCAAGGTTGGTAGCCAAAGGGTACACTCAAACTTATGGGATAGATTATTCAGAAACTTTCTCACCAATAGCTAAGCTTAATACTGTGAGGATAATTTTGTCTATAGCTGTGAACTTGGATTGGCCCTTGGAAAAGATGGATGTAAAAAATGCTTTCCTACATGGAAATCTAAAGGAAGAAGTTTACATTGATATGCCTCCTGGGTTTTCTGGCAAAGACAATGGTAAAGTATGCAAGCTGAAAAAGGCTCTATATGGGTTGAAACAAAGTCCAAGAGCATGGTTTGAGAGATTTATGAAGTTTCTGAAGAAAGTAGGATTCTAGCAGGGTCAATCAGATCATACCCTATTCACCAAAAGATCAGAAAGTGGCAAGATGACAGTGCTAGTAGTCTATGTAGATGACATCATCCTCACTGGGGATGAAATGACTGGGATCAATCTAACTAAGAAGAGCCTAGCCAGGGAGTTTGAGATAAAAGAACTAAGAAGTTTAAGATACTTCCTAGGAATAGAGGTTGCCAGATCAGACAAAGGATTGGTTGTATGTCAGAGAAAATACATACTAGACCTTCTTGAAGAAATAGGGATGAGTGATTGCAAACCAGCCAGCACTCCTATGGAAGCCAACATCAAACTCTGGGAAAAGAAAGATCAAGTCCCTGTAGACAAGGGAAAATATCAGAGACTTGTAGGGAGACTGATATACTTGGCCCATACAAGACCTGACATATCTTATGCAGTAGGTGTTGTAAGCCAGTTCATGCATGCTCCTTGTGATCCACATATGGAAGTTGTGTTCAGAATACTGAGGTACTTAAAAGGAACAGTTGGTGAAGGTCTATGGTTCAGAAAAGACACTAGCAGGAGCATTGAAGTATACACAGATGCTGATTGGGCAGGATCTGCTGAAAGAATATCCATAACTGGGTATTGTAGCTTTGTCTGGGGTATTCTAGTAACTTGGAGAAGCCAAAAACAAGGGGTGGTGTCTAGGAGTACTGCTGAATCCAAATTCAGGGCCATGGCACTTGGAGTATGTGAAGAAATATGGATTAGAAGAGTTTTAGAGGACTTATCGATGCCTGTAAAACTACCTATGAAGCTTTACTGTGACAATAAAGCTGCCATTGATATTGCTAATGACCCTGTACAGCATGACAGGACCAAGCATATAGAAATTGACAGGCACTTTATTAGAGAAAAATTGGATGATGGAGTTATCTGCATGCCATTCTTGCCCTCAGCACAGCATGTTGCAGATGGGTTGACCAAAGCTTTGTTAAAGCCTGGATTTGATGGGTTTATAAGCAAGTAAAACATGTTGAATCTCCATGCTTAACTTGAGCGGGAGTGCAGAGATTCATGCCTTTTATTCTATATTTATGTGTTAGTATATTATTGAAATAATAAGGGTAAAAATCTCATTCCCTGTTATTTAAATTACCTAGGGTGTGAGTGGCGGCTGCTCTAAGAATTTGATTGTAGTAGAAGTCTATTTATAGAAGGTAGTATTTACAGGAAGTTAAAATATGGAGGAGTCCTCCTTCCCTTAGTATAAATAAAGGAGTCTGTAACCTCTATCAATCAATAATAAATATTTTCTTCTTGATTTCCATATTTCATTTCTCCACACTTTGTTTATAGTCAATGCTTATCATAGCTTTGGTGAATCTCCCAAACCAGGCCCTAGGGGACTGTTTAAGACCATAAAGAGCCTTCTTTAATCTGCATATTTTTCCTTTTTCCACTTGGAAACCAGGAGGTATATCCATAAAGATGGTTTCCTCAAGATCCCGATGTAAGAAAGAATTCTTTACATCATATTGATGTAACTTCCAGTCAAGGTTAGCAGCCAAGGATAGAAGTATTTTGACAGTGTTCATCTTTGCCACAGGGGCAAAGGTGTCAAAGTAGTCTATTCCATGGGTTTGGGTATACCCCTTGGCAACTAATAATGCCTTATATCTTTCAGTGGTGCCATCAGACTTGTACTTGATGGTAAAGATCAATTTACAACCAACAGTTTTAGCCCCTTGGGGAAGCTCAGCAAGCTCCTAAGTTTTGTTCTTTTCAAGAGCATGCATTTCTTCTTTCATGGCTTTCACCCAATGTTAATCCCCTAAAGCATCTGAGAACCTTTTAGGCACAGAGCTGTTTAGAAGATTTTTCATAAACCTCTTTTTTATTAGAGATCTTGTCATAAGATAGGAAATTTTTCATAGGATGCAGGGTACAAGCCCTTGTAGGCTTTCTTAAAGCAATAGGCAGATCAACTGGAGAAGGGCAACTACTTTTTCCTTGTTCATGTATAGGAAAAGTAGTGTCATTCTCATCAGAAGCTTGAGAATCCTCAGAGCCATCAGAGATTGATTTCTTATTGATGCTAGAGGATTCATGCTTACTTATGTCAGCAGTGTTTTCCTTAATTGGAACCACATCTTGTACTCTAGTCCAGTTATTTCTGGTATAGATTATAGGAGTTCTTTCTATGTCCTTATTCACAATGGGAGCATCAGATTGTTGCTCAGGAGGAGGAACATCAAGCTCCTGTTCAATGAAAGGTTCCTCATTATTCTTATCAACAATAGGGATTTGTTCTTTCTCATCAACTTTTGATGAGTCATAACCAATGTCAAGGAGGAGCATTTCTCTTTCAGAATCATAATTAAAGTTCTCCCCTGAATTAGAGCTTTCTGTTGGTCCCTTGGAAAGGCTAACACAAGTTTAGAGGGGGGGAGGTGAATAAACATGTCACTAAAAAGTTTCCCTAAGCTAGATTTTAATCAAATTTTGGTTCAGTTAAAACTTGTGTGGAGTTAAGCTGACTGAGCTGAGTTTAAGTCAAACTGACTTAACCAAAACTGAGTCAACCGGCAGCGGATATAATTCTAGCCTTTTTCTTGATCTTGTTATTCTTTTTATGAAAACTGAGTGTGGTAAACTGAATTCTGATGAATGTCAGTTTGTGGACTGTGAAATGTATAACAATCAATTATCAAAATATTGTAAGTAAATGCTGAGTAAATAAATGCGTAAGTAAATAAGGCAAATATTATAGAGGTTCCAGGTGGTGTAATCCTGTACGTCCTATCTTCCCCTGTGGTGTGGAGGAAAATTCCACTAGAACTTCTTGAGGTGAACTGTTACAAAAATTCCTAAACAATAGTCATTGGCTAATCCCTAGCTTCACTATCTAAACAGTTGTAGAATATGTAGAATTTCTGTTCGTCAATTGCTTGAACACTGGTCCTTAGAGGGTTTAATTGCCTCTTCACCAGCTACCACCACAAACACAGTCTGCCCGACTGCCTATAACAACTGTCCTTGACAAAACCTTCCTGGTTTTCTTCACAGTCTAACCCTTTGATATAGAATCATGGTTGAATTGAGAATCAATGAATTGATTCTTGTTTGTGGTTCTTCAAAGTCTCTGATTCTTGATAAATTCTTGGTAGCTTGAACACTTGAAGAAATTCTTGATATGATCTTGTTATAGCGTAGAGATGATAGCAATTCGAATGAATAATGCACACGTTAATTCTTATTAAATCTATATGTGTATAATCCTTGGTGCAAAGTCCTCTATTTATAGTGTGAGGTCCAATGTTCATTTGGCTTGAATTCGAATTGTATCAACGTCTATTTTGTAACGGATATATTTTCTGACCGTTATGTTGTGTCAGTATTTCATCCAATAAAATTGCTTCCTTTATAAGTTCGACTGTACTATCAGCTTGTTGGATGACTGACATATAATACTGAGTTTCCTTATCAGTTTTATACTGAGATTATCACTTGTCCGTTTCTTGACTGACTTGGAGCATTAACTGAGATTTTAAATATCAGTACTCCAGTTTTTTTCATCTGATTATAATTGACTTAATTAGAGTACACCACGGCTCATTATCTTCTAAGAATTCATTGTCCTTATGATTCTTAGGTCTTCATACAAGATCCATAAAGTCAGTTCAGGTCACCACAATCTTGCCTGAAGTCTAACTTTACCGTCTTGACGTAGTCTTCATAACTAAGTTTGAACTCTCAGTTCTTCAATCTTCTGTAACTGAGTCTGTGACCCTCAGTTCTTCGATCTTCTAGATAAGCTAAATGAGTCTGTGTCCCTCAGTGAACTTATCTTCTTCAGTTTCATATAGGTGTAGTCTGAGTCAGTTTGTTTATCTTGATGATTTCCAGTTTTCTGTTTTACGACACACTAACTATTACAGTGCTTGTTTGATGTAACTTATACAAATATCAGACTCTAGTAAAGCCTAAACATTCAGTTCTAGACATCTTTTAGTTTTTCACTATAACAACTAGCTTCAGCACTTCATCAATGAGGTTAAGGTAGTACTTAGAATAATTATGATGAATTATCATCAAAACTTAAATTTTATTTCCAACAATTTCACCCTTTTTGATGATGCCAAAACTCTCCTTAAAAGAAAATCTTAAAGATCAAAACAATGTAAAACAATGTAAAACTGGAAAATTGGATTTCATTAGAGTGAGCAACTGCTGGAATAGTTACATTTGTTCCAAACAACTGTAATTAAAGACTAAGCTTTTTCTTAACTGAAATCAACATCTTCTCCTTGTCAAACAGACGATATTCATTTTCTAGCTTTGTGTCTTCCATTGTAAATGTCTTGTTGTAGTCAACTTGACTTCATTCTTTCCATCTTCTCCATAGAAGTAGCTTTGGTAAGTCTGATTCTTTCAAGTAGTATTTTTCAAATTCGACTACATCAGCTTTCATTTGTTCAGACTTGTCTTTGATCTTCAGTTTGTCATCAATCCTCTGATTTTTCTTATATTGTGCCATTTTCTGCTTTGAGAGTATATCAGATAAAAAGTAGTTTAAGGATTCCTCAATCGTCTTATCCTTGTACTTGGCTTTGATAGGATTGTGATCTTTGACAAACTGCATCCACAGATCTTTTGAAAGAGTAGATCTCCGTTCTCCTGGTTGACTGTATTTCACAATGAGCTGCTCATCAGTTAGTTCTTTCCTTAAGGACTTAGGATCTGATTTGTATCTTTGCAATTCTTCTTCAAGTCGCTTCATCTCTTTAAGTAACATAAGCTTTTCTTCTTCAGCTTCCCCCTTTTTGGCATCATATAACTGATCTACCAAAGCATGGGTTGCCTGTTGGTCGGCTGATATATGTTGCTGAGAAGTAATTACTTTCTTAAGCTGAGTTTCTAACCCGTAGATATGCTGATTCATGTGTCAATAGGCCGGAGCATGAGATTCTCGATCTACCGCGGTTGAGTCTTCTAATTTCTGTTTTAGTAATAGAATTTCTGAAGCAGAACTTGAACTGGATTTGTGGATCATCTCTAGTCTTGCTTGAACTGAGATATCTGTTCTAGTTCTATAATCGAGATATCCAGAAATATTTGATAGAAGGCCATTTTGTGCATCCTTGTGACTGAGCACAATCTTTAAGTTTTCATGAACTTTGGCCAACTCATCCTTTGTTAGGATGTCAGAAGGATCATAGGTCATTTTAGGTTGATCCTTGGGCAGAGTGATGTCTTCAATAATCATCAATTGTCGATTATCAGTTCCATGAGTTGCCTGTTGAGTTTGAATTTCTAAATGCAAAACTGTGGCTACATCAGCTTCTTTTCTCGTATGACCATCTTCATCATCATCCTTTTTCTTTGAACTTTCTTTGGGAGCAGATGATGTGGCTGATTCTCTCCTTTGAGCTAGTTCATTAAACCTCTTGAAACAGTTTTCAAGAAACTCTGATATAGGAAATAGAGAATATAAATCTCCGATTTCCAATTTTTCCAAGAGTAACTTTTCTTCAGTCTGTAGACTAGCATCACAATAATCTTCTGGTTTGAGCTTCATCTACATTAGTCTGACAATTGTATCAGCATAAAAAACTGAGGCTGAGTGTTGAACTGATTGATGTTGTAAATGAGAGGTATTATCAGCAAGAGTGTTTTTCCTTGTATCTTCAGTTGTCAGTTGTTGTTGTTGTTCCCCCTTAGTTGGTGCTGACATACTTGAGGTTGCTGGGTATAAACATCTTACAACTGATCTTTCTTGCGCTGAGTCTGCCTTTTGCTTGATTCCTCTGTGTTCAGCTTCATGCTGAGACACAGTCTTCTAACCGGCTTCCGGTTGGGAAGTTGTTCCTGTTTTTGCTACGATTTCCTTTGTAGTTTCAGCTTGCCTTGCTTGCTTCCCTTCCTTGAGTCTTTATAGGTAGAATTGGATGATTCCACTGATTGTTTTCTTAAGTCGGAATCTACCAACAGTTGCCTAACCTTCAGCTTGAGCTTTCTGTACACTGTCTAATTCGGCTAAATGCTGCTTCTTTATCTGATTGACTAGATAACCTGCCCAATTGAATTCTATTTCATCCCAAATTATGTTCATTAGATAAATGTTCTCTTCAGATAGTGTACTGACTCCTTTGGATTTTCCAATGACATGTTTGCTGAGCCATCTGCTGAGGTGCGCAAATTCTGGCTTGATATTGTCAACATGACTATCAATTTTGACTGGTTCCTTAGAGAAGGTAAGTTGCTTCATAAAAGATTATTTTTGCAAAGGTAGAGTAGCCAAATCTAATGATGTCACAGATGAATCCTTGAAACCGAATAATGTCTTCATAACTCTTTCATTGATAGCAATACGATCACTATGGACTGTAGTGATCAGAGAATTTCTTACCAATCGCATAGTCTCCCAAAATTGTAGAATACCTTCCACATCACGTGGTTCGTTGAATTTAACTTCTAGAAGATTCCTTAGACCTGGTTGTTTCTGGATTTTATCACAAATCCAACTTGCTAACAGAGTATTGTTGCACATTGCTTCATAGATATTGAATGAAAATTCATCTAACTATGTGACCAATCTTTCTTGTTTTGATTTGTCTGAAGTGGTCATATTTGGTGTGAATGCCAAAATAAATTGATTTTGGAGAGTCTGATTCTATTTTCAAGAGAGAGATGAAGAGTAAAAAAATAGTGTGAACGAGGGTTGAATAAATAGGTAGGATATATTGGCGGTTGAGTAGTACAACTTTTCAAATTCCATGATGGTTTGGGTAACCAATGTATGCACTGTTCTGACAGTCGTGGGGTGTACATGCAATATTCTGAAAAAAGGAACTGCCGTAATTAAATGCGATATTAGCGCTGTCGCTTTTATCTTATCAACCTTTGACTTAAGTTGACTGGGATAGAAACTGAGACTAAAGTTTCAGTTTTAGTTGATTAGTTTGAAATTGTTGATGTCAATGACTAATCTGTTAAGTGAGCGCACCCATCATAACAAAGATTAATCCTCTTGATGAATTTCTAGCTTAACTGATTTCAACTGACCTTGATTATCCCTAATTCAGTTCTTAGTTTGGCAAATCTATCTTTGTCCAATGGCTTTGTAAAGATATCTGCCAACTGATCTTCAGTAGGTCCATAAAGAACTGTAATATCCTTTTCTCTGCATGATCTCTTATGAAGTGGTGACGCACATCAATGTGCTTTGTCTTTGAGTGTAAAACTGGATTATTAGTGATTGCAATTGAACTTGTGTTATCACACATTATGGGAATCATTCCTTCTTCTATCCCATAATCTCTTAATTGTTGTCTAATCCATAAAACTTGAGCACAACAACTTCCAGCTGCTATATATTCAGCTTCAGCTGTAGAAGTTGAGATTGAGTTTTGCTTTTTGCTAAACCATGACACAAGTCTATTTCTTAGTAACTGACATGTGCCTGATGTGCTTTTTCTGTCCACTTTGCAACCAGCATAATCTGAGTCTGAATAAGATATTAGCTTGAACTCTCATTCTTTTGAGTACCAAATTCCAACTCCATCTGTGTCTTTCAGATATTTCAATGTTCTTTTCACAACTGTGAGATGACTTTCCTTTGGTTTTGAGTGAAATCTTCCACATACACCAACAGTAAATGATATATCTGTCCAACTTGCTGTAAGATAAAGTAAGCTTCCAATCATCCTTCTGTAAAGTGTTTGATCAACATCTTTGCCTTCTTTGTCTTCATCTAATCTGATGTTGGTCCCCATTGGTGTAGAAATTCCAGTTGATTTTTTCATACCAAACTTTTTGATAAGTTCTCTTGTATACTTGGTTTGGTGAATGAAAATTCCATCATCTAATTGTTTAACTTGTAATCCAAGGAAGTAATTCAATTCTCCCATCATACTCATTTGGAATTAGCTTTTCATCAAACTTGCAAATTTCTCACATAATTGTTCATCTTCCGATCCAAAAATAATGTCAACAACATAAATTTGAACAAGTAGAGTATTTTCACCATTTTTCATTCTGAACAAAGTTTTGTCTATAGTCCCTTTGATAAATCCATTATCTACTAGAAACTGAGACAACGTTTCATACCAAGCTCTTGGTGCTTGTTTTAGTCCATAAAGAGCTTTCTTTAGTTTGAAAACTTTATCAGCTTGATCTTTGATTTCAAATCCAGGTGGTTGTTGAACATATACTTCTTCTTCAAGAATTCCATTTTAAAATGCACTTTTAACATCCATCTGGTAAACTTTGAATTTCTTATGAGCTGCAAAGGCAAGAAATAATCTGATTGTGCAACTGGTGCTTAGGTTTCATCAAAGTCTATGCCTTCTGCTTGAGAATATCCTTTAGCTACAAGTCTAGCTTTGTTTCTGATGATATTCCCATCTTCATGAAGTTTGTTTCTGAAAACCCATTTGGTTCCTATGATATTGACATGAGCTGGTCTTTCTACCAATTCTCATACTTGATTTCTTTCGAACTCATTCAGTTCTTCTTGCATAGCTAATATCCAATCTGGGTCTTTCAAAGCTTCTTATATTTCCTTGGGTTCAGATTGTGATAGGAAACATGCGATCATTGCATCTAGTTGATGTCTTGTTCGAACGCCAGTTTGAGTATCACCAATTACTTGTTCTTCAAGGTGATCTCTCATCCATTGATAAGTGGGTGTCTACATCAAAGGGTCTATATCTTGTTCAACTAGTTCTTCAAGAGCTGGTTCTTGAATTTCTTCAGTTGGATTAGGAACATATAGTTAAGGTGTGGTTTGTTGAGTAGTTGGAAACTGAGACTGATCTGGATCTGAACATTATGAAATTTGTAGTCTCCCAATGTCAACAAAAAGTAGTTCTGGCAAGACTGGTAACTGAGACTGAGAAACTGGTTCTGGTCTGTCTTCAGTTGTTTCACCAGGGAAGTTTGGTTCATCAAATACCACGTGAATTGATTCTTCATGCTTGAGTGTCCTTTTGTTTAATATTCTTAAAGCTTTGCTGACACTTGAGTAACCCAGAAAAATTCCTTCATCAGCTTTAGGCTGAAAAACATGAAGTTGATCTTTCCCATTGTTGTGTATGAAACATTTGCTTCCAAAAGCATGAAAGTAGGAAACATTTGGTTTTCTTCCATTCCAAATTTCATAAGGGGTCTTCTCATGTATTTTGTTCATGAGAGCTCTGTTCTGTGTATAACAAGCTGTGTTAACTGCTTCTGCCCAATATCTTTTAGGTAGTTTAGCTTCACAGATCATTGTCCTCCCTGCTTCTTTGAGTGTTCTATTTCTTCTTTCAGCTACACCATTCTGTTGAGGTGTTCCTGTGGCAGTAAGTTGGTGTAAAACACCATTCTCTTCACAATATTCAATAATCACGTTGTTGAGGAATTCAGTTCCATTATCTGATCTTATTTTCACAACTGATACTCCTTTCTGATTTTGAAGTCTCTTGAGTAGTTCTGTAAGTCTTTTCTTGGTTTCACTTTTCTTGGTTAAGAAAATTACCCAAGTGTACCTTGAAAAATCATCTACTACTACCAATGTATACTTCTTTCCACTGATACTAATTGGTGTAATAGGTCCAAATAAATCCATGTGCAATAACTCCAGATGTCTGGTTGTTGAATGCTGAGACTTGGTCTTGAAACTTGCTTTTGTTTGCTTTCCTTGTTGACAAGCATCATATAAGATGTCTTTCTTATATGATATTTCTGGTAGTCCAATGACTAATTGTTTCTTAACAAGTGTGTTGATGTCATTGAAGTTGAGATGACTCAGTTTCTTGTGCCATAGCCAACTGATTTCTGATTTGGTGTACACAAACAAACAAGTTTCAGCTACGGCTGTTGTCCAGTCTACTACATACATATTTTCTTTTCTTCTTCCGGCTAAAACAACTTGATAAGCTGATTCGCTGACGACAACGCAGAATTCTTTGTCAAAAGTAACTTTGTATCCCATATCACAATATTGACTGGTGCTGAGTAGATTGTAGTGTATCCTTCTACATAAGATACATTCTTGATTGTAAGTCCATTCCTGATTAAGGTACCATATCCTTTGGTGTATCCAGGTTTGTCTTTACTTCCAAAATTAACCTTTGGTCCATCTTTTGCAATAAAATTACTGAGACAGTCTTTGCTCTTTGTCATATGCCTAGAGCAACCACTGTCAAAGTACCATATATCCTGCAATAAAAATTAAATAATTTTAGGTACCCAACTCAGTTTGGGTCCATGGGGTCAGTTGTCAGTACAACTCTGGGGATATATCCTTTAGATATTCTTCGGATATTGTTGCACTTGTTTTCATATATATAAGCCACACTCCCATAGTGTCTATGTTTGGATTGTGTCTTACTTATATGATCTCTTAGATATTTTGACTAAAATTTATTTCCATCATGCTTTCTATTAAAACTTGAATAATAACCATCAATCCTTTTGTACTGCGGTCTGGATTGATCTTGGTACTGGGGCTTTTGCTGAGAACTGAGATTAGCTCTCTGCTGATTTTTGGACTAAGACTTGTGATAAGTTCTCTGTCTGGAATGATTGTTATTGTTAGTTTTATTAGTAGGTGCAGTAAAATTCCAATCATCATCAGTGGGATATAATCTTCCTTTCCTCCTAAATGTCTGAATCTTTGAATGATTGACATTCTTGGATTTACTTTGATTGTAATTTTTTTGGTTCTTGACTTGATTGGTTTCTGTGGACCTGGTAGTTGATTTCCCAGTTTAGTTTTCTTGAGATACAGCTGATTTACCATTTGGTTTACCCTTGTTGGTAAATCCAGTTGTTTTCTTAGAAAACTGATTTATCTTATGTGATACTGGTTTTACTGGTTCAACAATTTTCTTAGTTTGAGGAATTTGTTCAGCTACAAACTTAATACCATTTTTGGTACTAGGTTTGGCAGCTTTGCTGGTTCTATTCTTAGAAGATTGCTGTGTATCAAATCCTAAACCCGTCTTGTCTCCATACGGTTTTCCTGATTAGAATCCAGTAACTGAACTTGATTGAGCAAATGATTCAGTTGCTGCTGCTGTTACAGTAGGCTGATGTTGAATCTTTTCTTTATCAGTTTTAGTCAGTTTCAACATTTTTAGTTCAGACTTCAATCTTTCAACTTCAAGAATTAGATTCTCTTTCTCAGCTTTAATTGATTCATAACCAGCTTGAATAGTTACTAGCTGATTCATCAATTCGTCAAGAGTTTCCTCTAATTCTAGATTTTTGGGATTGGAGTCAGCAGTCAAAGAACATGCATTTTTCATGGAAATTTGAGCTGAGGAATATTTAGAATTGGATTCACATACCTCATTTGGATCCTCTATGTGTGCCATTAAAGCTGTGCCATTTGATAGTCTTTCAGTACCAGCTTCATAATCTGACTCATCTCCAGCAAGGAGTGCTCTTCTACCAACTCTTCTTGGTGGAGTCTTCTTGGTCAGTTCTGGACATTCAGCTTTATAATATCCAGGTTTCTTGCAGTTGAAACAGAGATATTCATCATCTTTTCTTTTCTCAGGAGTTCTCTTAATGAACTTCTGAGTGACTGGGTTTCCACTCTTCATTCTTCAAATTCTGTTCATCATTAGAGCCATCTGTTCTTCCATCTCATCAAATTCATGAAGATTGCTTGATGAGTTTTCTTGAATGTCAGTTGATGCTGCTGCAAGTGCTGTGGTCTTTGGTTCCTCCAGAGCTTTGATTATTGCAGCTGTACATGTAAAATCATCACTAAATTTATAAGCTTTCAAGTCTGAGAAGATTTTGAATGAATCCTCTATGTCAAGTCTTCTAGATTCTTCCATAGCAGTGACTTTCATTTTCCAGCACATTGGTAATGCCTTCAAGATTCTTGTGTTGATAACTTTCTTTGAGTACTCAATATTGAGTAGATCTAGTTCATCCATGATAGCACTAAATCTTGTTTCCATTTGGTCAATGGTTTCTTCAGATTTCATCTTGAAATTCTCAAACTTTTGTTTTGCAACATAAATTTTATTTTCCTTGATTGAATCTGTTCCTTCACAAACAAGTTGTAGTTTGTCCTACATTTTCTTGGCAGTTGTGCATTCTTTCACCTTTAACTACATGTTGTTGTCAAGAGTTCTGAGGATAAAATCCATAGCAACATTGTTGAGATTGTTTCTCTTGCGATCATCACTAGTCCATTCGGATTTGGGCTTTGCAACTCGAACTTGCTGTCCATCAACAGTTTGCATGTGAGTGATCTGAATTGGTCTATTAGTGAGTACATCCATCATCTCATCATGAGTAGCTGCTAGAAAAGCCTGCATACGACGTTTATATTCATCAAATCTGTCCATGTTGCACATAAGCATCTGTCTCGCATATTGATTGTTATCCATTGTGAGTGAGTGAAGATTGATAGTAAATTAACTGGAACTGAATTTTCAAATGAGAACAACTAGAGGAGATATAGAGAAAATGATATCTTGTCAAAGAAACACTGCTCCGATACCAATTGTTGGTCCCTTGGAAAGGCTAACACTAGTTTAGAGGGGGGTGAATAAACTTGTCACTAAAAATTTTCCCTAAGCTGGATTTTAATCAAATTATGGTTCAGTTAAAACTTGTGTGGAGTTAAGCTCACTGAGCTGAGTTTAAGTCAAACTGACTTAACCAAAACTGAGTCAACCGGCAGTGGATATAATTCTAGCCTTTTTCTTGATCTTGTTATTCTTTTATGAAAACTGAGTGTGGTAAACTGAATTCTGATGAATGTCAGTTTGTGAACTGTGAAATGTATAACAATCAATTATCAAAATATTATAAGTAAATGCTGAGTAAATAAATGCGTAAAGTAAATAAGGCAAATATTATAGAGGTTCCAGGTGGTGTAATCATGTACGTCCTATCTTCCCCTGTGGTGCGCAGGAAAATTCCATTAGAACTTCTTGAGGTGAAGTATTACAAAAAGTCCTAAACAATAGTCCTTGGATAATCCCTAGCTTCACTATATAAATAGTTGTAGAACAGGTAGAATTGCTGTTCTTCATTTGCTTGAACACTGGTCCTCAGAGGGTTGAATTGCCTCTTCACAAGCTACCACCACAAACATAGTCAGCCCGACTGCCTGTAACAACTGTCCTTCACAAAACCTTCCTGGGTTGCTTCACAGTCTAAACCTTTGATATAGAATCAAGGTTGGATTGAGAATCAATGAATTGATTCTTGTTTGTGGTTCTTCAAAGTGTCTGATTCTTGATAAATTCTTGGTATCTTGAACACTTGAAGAAATTCTTGATATATCCTGTTATAGCGCAGAGATGATAGCAATTAAATGAATAATGCACACGTTAATTCTTATTAAATCTCTCTGTGTATAATCCTTGGTGCGAAGTCCTCTATTTATAGTGTGAGGTCCAATGTTCATTTGGCTTGAATTCGAATTGTATCAACGTCTATTTTGTAACGGATATATTTTCTGACCGTTCTGTTGTGTCAGTATTTCATCCAATAAAATTGCTTCCTTTATAACGTTCGACTTTACTATCAACTTGTTGGATGACTGACATATAAAACTGAATTTCCTTATCAGTTTTATACTGATATTATCACTTGTCAGTTTCTTGACTGACTTGGAGCATTAACTGAGATTTTAAATATGAGTACTCCAGTTTTTTTCATCTTATTATAATTGACTTAATCAGAGTACACCATGGCTCATTATCTTCTAAGAATTCATTGTCCTTATGATTCTTAGGTCTTCATACAAGATCTATAAAGTCAGTTCAGGTCACCACAATCTTGCCTGAAGTCTAACTTTACAGTCTTGACGTAGTCTTCATAACTGAGTTAGAACCCTCAGTTCCTCAATCTTCTATAACTGAGTCTGTGACCCTCAGTTCTTCGATCATCTAGATAAGCCAACTGAGTCTGTGTCCCTCGGCGAACTTATCTTCTTCAGTTTCATATAGGTGTAGTCTGAGTCAGTTTGTTTATCTTGATGATTTCCAGTTTTCTAAATGACTTCCAGTTTTTAGTTTTACGACACACTAACTATTACAATTCTTGTCTGATGTAACTTATACAAATATCAGACTCTAGTAAAGCCTAAACATTCAGTTCTAGACATCTTTTAGCTTTTCACTATAACAGCTAGCTTCAGCACTTCATCAATGAGGTTAAGGTAGTACTTAGAATAATTATGATGAATTATCATCAAAACATAAATTTTATTTCCAACACTTTCCTTGTAATGTAAGGGTGCAGCTCATAAAAGGTAACATCCTTGGAGACAAAAGTCCTCTTTGTAGGAGGATGGTAACATTTATACCCTTTTCTGTGTATTGGAGTATCCAATGAATACACACCTAACAGATCTGGGATCTAGCTTTTCCCTGTTAGGTTGGTTTATGTGAACAAAGGCCTCACATCCAAATACTTTAGGATTGACTCCCTCAGATTTAATAAAATATGGAAAGTGCATATTAAGAACATCAACGGGGCTCTTTTTCCAAGGACAACTGTTAGCATTCTGTTTATAAGATGGGCACCAGTTAGGACAGCTTCTCCCCAATAATGTTTTGGCACATTCATTTGGAAGAGAAGAGCCCGAGCTGTCTCCATAAGGTGCCTACTTTTCCTTTCAGCCACCCCATTTTGTTGGGGGGTATAAACACAAGAGGATTCATGTATAATCCCTTTTTCTTCCAAGAAGGGATTTAAGAATCTGTTCAAGTAGGCCGTGGCATTTTCAGTTCTGATTTTCTTGATTTTGACATCAAACTGAGTCATAATCATATTGTAGAACACCGGGAAGATCTGAGCAAGATCAGATTTTTGTTTCATAAGGTATAGCCAAGTAGTTCTGGTACAGTCATCAATGAAGGTGACAAACCAGTGAGCACCATTGATGTTAGGGTTAGTAGAAGGACCCTAAATATCAGTATGTATAAGATTAAAAGGATTAGCAGACAGATTTGATGAAATAGGAAAAGACACCCTTTTATGTTTAGCAAATTCACATTCATTACATTTGAAACCTTCAGAATTCAATCCTTTACATAAAGTAGGAAACAATTGCAACATAATCTGAAAAGAGGGGTGACCTAGTCTCCTATGATACAACATAATCTTAACATAACTAGTCATAGACAGAAAAGAAGAATCCTGACAACTAAGCTTGTCATTTTCTTCAGACTTCAAAACATAAAGACCTTCTTTAGCCCTAGCAAGTCCAATCTTCTTCATTGTTTCTAGACCATGTATCACACAGAAGTTAGTAGAGAAAAGAGCATAGCATTTAGAGTCTCTAGTTTACTTTCTGATAGATAGAAGACTAGCAGATAGGTTAGGAACATGCAAGACATCATTCAAGGTTAGGTCATTATTTATGGTTACATTCCCAATGCCTGCCACACTTATTGAGGAACCATTACCAACTGTAATGTTCCTCTCAGTTGTATAGGGCAAGTAGTCTGAGAAACAAGGTCAGGGGTCATATTGTCAGTTGCCCCAGAATCAACAACCCTATCCCTGGTAACAGTCTGATTTAAAAGATTCAAGGAAGCCATACCTGAAAAAACAATTGAAGATGATGGATTTTCCAAGGTATCTAAGAACTTCCTCAATTTCTCTATTTCAGCTTGACCAAGAGTAGGATTCTGATTCATAGAGGCATGATCCATCCCTTGTCCAATGCTTTCAGACTTGCAAGAATTTGCTGTGCAAGCTGTTAAGGGTGTTTTTACACGTTTTATATTGATATATTTTACGATTATTTTCCCCTTATTTGTATAATTTGCATAAGAAATGAGCGCTATATATTGAAATATTGAGCAAGTGTGGTTTTTAACGGTGTATTCGCGATATCGGTTAGTTTATGTGATTTTATGATGAATTTATGTCTATTTGGAGATAACTACATTTTACGATGTTTTTGGTGCGTTGTAGATACATATTTTCGACTTGAAAGATGATTAGAAGAAGCTCAAGTTTAGATTTTATGAAGAGATGAAAGGAAGAAAGGTAGATTGAAGCTTGAAGTTTGCATGGAAGTCGATCAAACGAGCGTTTGCCATGCATCAGCCTTGAACCAGCGTTCAGAACAGTAAACCAGCGTTCCATACAAGAATTTTAGTACTGAGAGTTCTGACGCTAGGTGAACTGGCGTCCACCCTCCGTCCAGACAGCATGGACGGGCGTCCAGCATTGAGGACGGGCGTCCACGGCCGACCTTCAGCAAACCGACTTTAAAAACTATAAATATGCGTGTTATTTTCAACCCTAAGGACAACGACATTACCCTAGGCGGCCACAGGCCCCTTGGGGCGACTTTTGCTGCGATTTTCAGACCAAGAATCACTTTAATTTCTTTTAGTTTATTTGTTCGATTTCTACAATGATTAGAGGCTAAGGCTTCCTTGAACAAGCATGTGAAGCCAATCTCAACAGCAACTTGATTTCAATCTTTGGATGTTTGTGAGTTTTTAATTTAAAGTTGTTTATTTTCGATGTTTATTTGTTATGTTGCAATTGAAATCGAGAGATATACTGCATGTTGATGTTTACTATATGATGAAAATCGATGTAAACCTAGATCACCATAGGAAAGATTAGACTTTTAACCTATAAGTAACGAGAGTTGATTAGGGTAGAAATCTAGGTTTCTAGATCGAATAAATCTTACACCTTTGAATTGAAAGCGCTAATCTTTAAGATCGAGAGATAAAAGATTGCAAAACGAATTATCTACGAGAGTAGGAATTCATGCCTTAGTTAGGTGAACCACATCTTTAGTTAAAATCATCACTAAACAACCTAGAGAGGGAATTGGGGGTTGTGAGATAGGTGGATCATTGCTTGTTCTTCGTTAGATAGATTTATCGGTTTTTCTTAGTTATAGTTTTCTTTATTTTGTTCGCAACGATATTTTCCTGGCTTTGGACTGACAATCCTCTGTCCAGTTTATTTTCCGTTTTAGTTTAGGTTTAGTAATAAATAGTAGTGACAATTTTTGAAGAATTAATTGAACTAGATTAAACAACCTCGATTCCCTGAGATCGACTCCGGTATTAATCGCTATACTACGATCCCTGCACTTGGGGAATACCGGATTTATAAATTATTATTACTTGTTGTTTTGCATAGATAAAATCCGTGACAAGTTTTTGGCGCCGTTGCCGGGGAATCGGTACGGTTGTCTAGTTTTATTAGTTTTTCTAAGTTGTCCCGTTTTTCTTGTTTTAATTTCTTTATATTTTTTTTGTTTTTAGGTAGACTTTAGTTAGGTTATTAGGGTTTTTAATCGTTCAGGTTTTGTAGTATTCTATTAGGTTTCTCCTACTTTATCTTGTTTTTATTTTCCTATCTGTTTCTGTTTTTCTGTCCTTTCTGTCCCCCGTTTTCCTGCTGTTTTTCTGTCTCTGTTTCTGTTTTTTTTTCTGTCCCAGACGGGCGTCTGAACAATCAAACGCCCGTCCGTTTTAAAATTCTCAACTCTGTATCGTTTTTACCAAGTCAGACGAACGTCCATCAAATTTGGACGCCCGTCCTGTTCTTCAGCCTTCCGGACGAGCGTTCGGATTTCCAAACGCCCGTCTGTCCTCCTGTTTAAGTGTCTTTTCGTAGGTAGGGTTTTTGTTTCTATCTTTTCTAGTTTCCACATTAATTCGGGGACATCTGAGGTTGAATTATCTGACCCCACATTTTTAACGATCAAATTTTTGGATAAAAGGGATCGTTTTAGGACTCTTTAGTATTTTGGCCATAACTTTCGGCTCGAGTGTCGGATTGGCGCGCAGGACCCCAATTCGGAAAGCTCGTTCCGACGCCGACGACGTGGCAGACCGCCGGAGGCCGTCCGACACCATTTTAGAGGTCAAAATCCACTGTTTTCCCTTCCTTTTTGGGCTCAGAAGATTTCAACATGTTTTTAGTGTTTCCTGTTTTTCTGTTTTAAATTTTTCGTAGTTTAGGTTTCTGTTTTTGTTAATACAATCTTCCATCTAGGATTGAGGACATGGATGAGCAAAGTAAGATCGCCATGCTGAAACAGCAGATGGCATCTCTTCAAATGTCGCTTAATCCTATGAATCCGACCCCGTCTTTTCCACAGAACTCTCCTGTTCTGTTCTGTGGAAGATGTTGTCGACCTGGCCATGCTATTGGCCAGTGTCAGTCTCTTCCCCCTACTGGATATCAAGTCAATTCTTTCCATAATCAGGGAAATTTCAGCCCAGTCACATGTCAGAATTGTGACAACATGGGACATACTGCTCGTTTCTGTCCTAACAGTGGACAGCACGCTTTCATTGGCCAGAACAATCAGACATTTGATAATCAGTTCTCTGGCCATAGCAAATTTCAAAATCAGGGTTTCAATCCAAATCAGAATTTTTATCAAAACCCGAACTTCAGTCAGGATCAAGATATCACTTTTTCCGATCAAAATCAAAGTTGGTCTTACCAATCTTTTCCACAACACTTTCAGAACTATCCAGGCCCCTCTCAATCGGACGATCTTGAAGCTAAATTGGAGGAGCAAAGCAGGACACTCAAGAATCTTGAGAGACGGCTCAGGCAAATGGCTCAAGACCAAGGCATTGACCTAACTCCCACACTCCCTTATGGTGGAGAAGATGCTTACAACAATGATGGTGCAAGTCATGAGAATCAATTCCAATATGACCACAACTATGCACCAGCATACAATGGTGGGAGTAGTAACTATCCTTGTTCTCCGTTGGGTCAAGATCGAAGCCATTGGCAACATGGGACGATTGATGAGCTAGAACCTGATGTGGATCGGCTTAAGTTACAAAGGTTAGAGACTTCCTTCCCTCCTGCAGGGTGTGATGATAAAGACGGTTGTCCTAGGAAAGAGCCGACATTAGAGATGGTTGAAGATGTTAACCACCCGGTGTTGGAGGATATAAAGGACACTGTGCCTGAATTAGAGATAAATCACCCGGAGGAAGTCACATTAGAGGAGCCGTTGAAGCCGCAGAGTGTTGAGGTGATTGTGGATAAGAGAATGAAGGATGAAGAAGAGGAAGAACCTGAAGATTTAGACCTTTCCTCTCCTCTCCAGAATGTTATGCATCTAGAACAGTGCACTCTTAAAAATCCTTGGTATGCTTCTATCATCAACTTCTTACATTCCCAGTATCTAGATCAAGAATTGTCTTATCAGGAGAAGAAGAAATTCTTCTCGGATATGAAAACATTCGTTTGGGATGAACCTTACCTCTTCAAGATTGGTAAAGATGGTTTGCTGAGAAGATGTGTTCCAGAATCTGAGCAACGTGATATTATTGAGCAATGCCACAGTGGACCCACTGGGGGTCACTTTGGTCCGTGGAAAACCGTTGCAAAGATCTTTCAATCCGGCTTCTATTGGCCTACGATCTTTAAAGATACGGAAGCTTTCTGTAAAGCTTGCGATAGGTGCCAAAGAACCGGTACTCTAACAAGGCGATTCGACATGCCACTGAAACCCATTCTTGAATGTGAAGTCTTTGATGTATGGGGCATCGATTTTATGGGACCATTCACATCATCTTGTGGCAACAAATACATCTTAGTCTGCGTTGACTATGTTTCGAAATGGGTGGAGGCAATTGCCACTCCTGACAATGATCATAAAACGGTCATGAATTTTCTAAAGAAGAATATCTTTGTGAGGTTTGGATGTCCACGTGCCTTGATTAGTGATGAAGGGACGCATTTCTGCAACCGACCCCTAGAGAAAGTTCTTGAAAAGTATGGTGTTCGTCACAAAACTGGCACACCATACCATCCTATGACTAGTGGTCAGGTTGAAAGAAGCAACCAGAGCTTGAAGAAGATCCTGGAGAAGACAGTTAACAGTCATAGAAAGGACTGGAGTCTAAAGTTGGATGATGTGCTATGGGCATACAGAACTGCCTATAAGACCCCCATGGGTACATCACCCTATCAGATGGTTTATGGAAAATCATGCCACTTGCCAATCGAATTAGAGCATAGAGCGTATTGGGCCATTAAATTCTTGAACTTCGATACCCAATCTTGTGGAAAACATCGATTGCAAAAGTTGCATGAGTTAGATGAGTTTAGACTCCAAGCCTACGAGAGTGCCAGGATCAGTAAGGACAGGATGAAACTCCTTCATGATGAAAAGATCAAGCAGCGAGAATTTCAAGTCGGGGAGCAAGTTTTACTGTATAATTCCAGGTTGCATCTGTTCCTTGGAAAGTTAAGGACACGTTGGTCCGGCCCCTTTGAGATTCTACAAATTATTCCTGGAGGCGTTTTAGAGTTAAGAGGTCATGGTGACCAGCCGTTCAGAGTGAATGGTCAAAGGTGCAAGCATTATATTGGTCAACCCAAAGAGAAACCTTTGATTGTTCATTTCCTCGACATCCTCGGGTGTGGTACCCCTGAAGTCAACCAGTTTGACGAGTTTTCGCCCGATTTGTTTTCTGAGGGTGATGGCAGTGGTCTAGTAGAGGAAGGTGGTCTAGTAGAGGAAGTTCTGGCTGGGAGTTGGGATATGGAAGAGCTTAAAAGAGAGGCACGGTTAAAGAGAAGACTGAAGAAGAAGAAGAGGTCTGCAATGGGAAAAATTAAGAATGCTTGGAAAGCGGTAAAGAACCTGACCCCATGTGTTAAGTGCTGTTTCTGCAGCCCCACTACGGACCGGAGCTTAAACGAGGTAGTGGCTGGTAGAAAAGTCAAATGGCCTGATCCAGGCTGAGCTTTAATGGTGTCGAGCTAACGACATAAACCAAAAGCGCTACTAGGGGGCACCCTAGATATCTGTTTTTATTTTGTTTATTTTCTTATGTTCTTCTTTTGTGTGTCTTAGTTTAGTTTTGGTCTAGTTAGGGTATTGCGTGAATCTGCTCCGTATTTGTGGTTGACGGTTGGATGCTCTGCACTTTTCCTTGGACGGTGATTTTTCCATCTAAACGATTATCTCTTGTGTTTCATATGATATAATTCCCCCTGTCCCCGAGATACTTTTCGTGTTTGTCAAGTGTGCAGGATAGTCTTGATAGCGTTTGTGAGTTTCAGACGGTGTCAGTTTTCCGGTGGATGGTCCACAATCTATTGATTTCTTCGAGCATTTCTGGATTGGACGTACGCCACTTCCAGCATTGCCCCATTCGAACTTCAATCAGCTAAGTTTCTCTTATTCTGCAGAACATGAGGACATGTTGTTATTTAAGTGTGGGGGAGGGGAATGATCGCTATGTATCTACCATTTGCTTAATATATGATGTTTCTGTGCAAAATGGGGAAATGGGGGTTTAATTTTTCAAAATTTTTCGACACTTTTGTTTTTGTTTTGTCCTGAGTGAGCAATGCATGTTTTTGTTCGGTTTGTTATATTCATTGATGCTGTATGTCGTATGTTCCGTAAGTTAGTTGTTTCACCCGACACTCTTTTTCACATGCCATAGTAAATGATGAGCTATATTATAAAGTTATACCGCTTTTGATTAGTGATGTTTGATTCCTTATAAGTCATGTGCTTAGTGCTAATGTTCATATCGTGAGACTTATGATAGTTTGTATTTAGTTCCAAGTACGATGTACTGTGAATATCTAGAAGTTTGAATGTGATAAGTAACACGTAACTAATGTCAAATGAGAAGTTGAAAAATTTAAATGAATCTATGTGTGTGTCGAAAGCTAGTCGATGATTTGAGTGAGGTAGGGTGTACCACGTATGTCCTATACCACTATGATGACTAAGAGCTCACGACAGTTAGAAAAAGCTGCCTTATGATTGGAGTAAGGTAGGGGATTATCTCGAAATGTCCTATTCTGCTATGAGGGCAATAGCTTCTTCTAATGTGTGTTTAAAGTGAATAAGTCGAATCAACTTGAGATATGTTATGAAATGAATAAGGCTTAGTTTTCGTTAGTCTTATCCCTAGTATAAACTGATAGATATGCTGTAGGGATTGTCCTCTGAGTATTTCAGAAAGGCCCTAGATTCATTCGATCATATTTTTCGGGATATGTCACGTTTGTAGGGTACATCTTATGAGTGTCATTTATTGCTAGTCTACGAGGGGGTATTAACTAGTTTTGCTTGATAACTTTTCAAGTTTGGATTTAGTGGAAGTTCATTATGGCTATGCACACACTCACGTGGGTGAACATCTAATTTATTTGAATCTGTGGTATATGTGTTGAGATGTCTATATTCTTTCCGAGCCTTTATCTTGTTTTGTTTTGCTCGGGACGAGCAAGGTTTAAGTGTGGGGGAGTTGTTAAGGGTGTTTTTACACGTTTTATATTGATATATTTTACGATTATTTTCCCCTTATTTGTATAATTTGCATAAGAAATGAGCGCTATATATTGAAATATTGAGCAAGTGTGGTTTTTAACGGTGTATTCGCGATATCGGTTAGTTTATGTGATTTTATGATGAATTTATGTCTATTTGGAGATAACTACATTTTACGATGTTTTTGGTGCGTTGTAGATACATATTTTCGACTTGAAAGATGATTAGAAGAAGCTCAAGTTTAGATTTTATGAAGAGATGAAAGGAAGAAAGGTAGATTGAAGCTTGAAGTTTGCATGGAAGTCGATCAAACGAGCGTTTGCCATGCATCAGCCTTGAACCAGCGTTCAGAACAGTAAACCAGCGTTCCATGCAAGAATTTTAGTACTGAGAGTTCAGACGCTAGGTGAACTGGCGTCCACCCTCCGTCCAGACAGCATGGACGGGCGTCCAGCATTGAGGACGGGCGTCCACGGCCGACCTTCAGCAAACCGACTTTAAAAACTATAAATATGCGTGTTATTTTCAACCCTAAGGACAACGACATTACCCTAGGCGGCCACAGGCCCCTGGGGGCGACTTTTGCTGCGATTTTCAGACCAAGAATCACTTTAATTTCTTTTAGTTTATTTGTTCGATTTCTACAATGATTAGAGGCTAAGGCTTCCTTGAACAAGCATGTGAAGCCAATCTCAACAGCAACTTGATTTCAATCTTTGGATGTTTGTGAGTTTTTAATTTAAAGTTGTTTATTTTCGATGTTTATTTGTTATGTTGCAATTGAAATCGAGAGATATATTGCATGTTGATGTTTACTATATGATGAAAATCGATGTAAACCTAGATCACCATAGGAAAGATTAGACTTTTAACCTATAAGTAACGAGAGTTGATTAGGGTAGAAATCTAGGTTTCTAGATCGAATAAATCTTACACCTTTGAATTGAAAGCGCTAATCTTTAAGATCGAGAGATAAAAGATTGCAAAACGAATTATCTACGAGAGTAGGAATTCATGCCTTAGTTAGGTGAACCACATCTTTAGTTAAAATCATCACTAAACAACCTAGAGAGGGAATTGAGGGTTGTGAGATAGGTGGATCATTGCTTGTTCTTCGTTAGATAGATTTATCGGTTTTTCTTAGTTATAGTTTTCTTTATTTTGTTCGCAACGATATTTTCCTGGCTTTGGACTGACAATCCTCTGTCCAGTTTATTTTCCGTTTTAGTTTAGGTTTAGTAATAAATAGTAGTGACAATTTTAGAAGAATTAATCGAACTTGATTAAACAACCTCGATTCCCTGAGATCGAGTTCGGTATTAATCGCTATACTACGATCCCTGCACTTGGGGAATACCGGATTTATAAATTATTATTACTTGTTGTTTTGCATAGATAAAATCCGTGACACAAGCAAAGGATTCTTTGTTTTTCCCTGGTCTCCCATGCAATTTCCAACAAAAATCCTTGGTATGCCTGGATTTTTTGCAATGAGTATAGTACAGATTATCCTTGTCAGATTTCACAATTTCCTTTTGAGAAGGAAATTTCTTTTCTGGGTACCCTTTTGACTCATTAGTCTTGGGATATCCTTGATTTTGTTCCCTAGCTATTAAATCAGAGCCATCAATAGGAGCAGTGTCAATCATGACACTTCTCCTGCCTTCCTATGCTCTAACAGTAGATATGGTTTCATTTAGGGTAGGTAGATCACCCTTTCCAAGAACTTGGACTCTGACAGGATCGAAATCCTAGTTTAAACAAGTAAGAAAGGCAAAAATCCTCTTTTTTTCCATCATTCTCCTCAGAATGGCAACATCATCACTATCTTTCATTTTGATGCATTGATAGTGATCAAGCTCTTGCCACAAGCTTTGGAGAAGCCCATAATATTTAGTGATGCATTTGTTACCTTGTTTTGTGTTTTGAATCCTTGCCCTTATCTCATAGATTTGAGCAGCATCATTCACCTTAGAGTGAGTTTCCCTGACATGGTCCCAAATTTCCTTTGCAGATTCCAGAAACATACAGGTATCACTAATCTCTGGAATCATATAGCTCTAAAGCCAGGACATCACCATATAGTCCTTCTCATCCCAGTTAGAGTACTTAGGTTCGGATGAAGAAGGCCCAGATCCTAGGAGATGACTAAGTTTGCCTCTTCCTTTTAAGTATGTTCTAACAAATTAGGACCATTTGAGGTAGTTCTTCTCATTGAGCTTATAGGCTGCTTGAATATTCTGTAACTCCCCAGAATTAAAGGGAGTTTTAGAACTATTCACATCAGCAGAGCTAGTGGTAGTAGATTCAGCCATAGAAAAGAAAGGTAGTTTGATTTTTTTCCAGAAAAACAGCATGAAAAGAGAACCTAACGCTCCGATACCATGTGAGAGGAGAAAGAATAAGGAAAGTATTCTTATTATTTAGAATAGAAAGCTCATTACAAATAGGGGATCATCACACTTCTGTTTATAGAGAGAAGGTCCAACGGCTAGAAAAGGAAATGCATGAAACACTGTTCCAACAGCTAGTTGGACAGTGTTCCTGTCCTAAAAACAGCAGAAAAAAAATAGGAAAAAAGGGCCACTAATCTAAAAAGATATTAGAGCTAATTTAAGCTAAATAAAGATTTAATAAAACTATAATAAAAGACTAAATATGAGACACACTAAGAAACTTGTATTCAACAATTTCTCATTGGTTGGTGGATATTTTTGAATCGCCTTTTAATTTATAACGTAAGGCCAATCGCTTCAAGAGCTACACCTCAAGGACTTCCGGTTAGGAGCAATTTCCCCATGGTCGATGGAGTGATTCTCGAGATGCATCTTATGGGACCTTTTTTTATAATGTAAGTGTAACTCTTCCGTTTTGAGAATTTGTGAGTCTTTGAATAGGTTCAGGTTTTGCATTTGCATATGCCCTGTCCTGTCATGTTTTTTGTGATGTCTGGTGTCTGGATAGTCTGTCTGTGTCCTTGGACTTGTCCAGGACATTTCCAGACCTTGCCCAGATGAGTCATCTCCCTTGAATTGGTCTTATATCATGTTATCATCGTATACAAAGTTGATTTAGCCTTGCCATAATCCTTTTTGCAATCTGCTATATGTTCTGTTAAAAGTGTTTTGTTTCTGTTCACATGTAAGTATGCATGATAGTTGTTATTTTAGGCCTTTGCATCAGTCCTTAATTTGTCGTGGTTGTCCAGTCATTGTGACTGGTCTGTTTTGGTCTTGTCTTGACATGAATATTTGAGTATAATCTGTTTCATATGCTTGTCTGATCATAATATGAAAGTCTGGTTTTGGAATCTTGATATGTGCTCAGTCTGTTTTGTTGGTTGTTTCTAACTAGAACTTATGTTATTGGACTTTCTTGCTTTGCAATACTTTTTGGTCTTAAGCTTTCAAAGTCCTAATTCCATGTGTATGCAAGGTCTAAAGACTCTAAACTTGTTATGCATCTGTCGTATATTTCTGTATCTGTTGTTTGTTCAAGTCTGTCTGCTATGATTGCGTAGAAGTCTTGGTTTTCTTTGTGTGTTCTGTCAAGTCGGTTTTGGATCTACTTGCATATATGTTTTGTACATTGGACCCAATGTATCTTTGAATTTCCTTTACATGTTACCTATTTGATCTCGGAACTAACTATATATTCAAGATTTACCCAAGGACTCCGAACACTGCACCGTGATTCATTCAGAGATACAAAGGTCGATCGGAAAGTTATGGTTATGATGGAAGCATAATTGTGGATACTCTTCAATATTGTAAGCTAATTTCTAATAATCTGCTTGTTGCTATTGATTCGCTAATGACCAGATATCTATTCGTTAAGCTTCAGTTAATGATGATGTATACTTGGGATACAGTGACGCTTCTTCAATGATTCGGTGGTTTTGGGAGGTCGTTCAAGGATGTGGTGTGGGTGGCGAGTGGGGTGGGGGTGGGGTGGGGGTTGTTTGGGTGGATAGTGTGGGGGTGGGGTAAGTGGGTGTGGGTCCAGGTGGGTTGGGCTGGGTCGTTCAAATTTTTATTTCTTTTATAATTATTTGCTTTTGCCGCGGTGTGACATTGTGGCAATAGAGTTTAACTTTTTGCCACGGTGTGGCACCGTGGAAATAGACTTTACCTTTTTGCCGTGGTGTGGTAACGTGCAATGGACTTTAACTATTTTCCGTGGTGTGGTGAAAGGCGTGGCAAGAACTTTTTGCCACATAGTTGCTTGTCACGGGTGTCGCAATAACAATAAGCGTCACAATAGGTCTAATGTGTCAATTTTTTAGGTTTTTGTGGCACTTTGCATCCACGGCAAAAGCTAGAACTTTTAGTAGTGACGTTTTAACATATGAAAAGAAATAAATAACCTAGCAACTTGGTCGAATCTTTTTTTTTAAAAATAATTCCAAGTTGCAACTATTTACAAAAAATAAAAAAAACACCGAATCAACAGTTATTTCAACAATTAGGGAATTAGGGGTTATGCAATAGATACCTTGCCATGCAGCTGCCGTAGGGAGGATCGACCAACGGCTGGAAGGAAAGGAACTAGGAAAAATAGGACTCGACAACCGCCAATTCTTCAGCATCAATAAGGCAATCTATAAGAGCTCTTCAACGTGATTATAAGGGACGTTTATCAGCTGCATTTTGATCCAGTCGATAAATTAAAGCGGCGGACTGAAACAAAGATATATTTTTTTAGGCGGTGATTGGTTCTGTCTACCGTATTGGGTCTAGTTTGAGTATAAGAGAAGTTAAAAGGCGGAAGAAACAGAAGAGGGATGTGAGGATGATGCTGCTTCGATCGTGGGAGGAATTTGAAGGCCGAAATCGAGGAACGGAGGTTTGCTGGGAGGAGTTTTTACAGATAGAAATTCATGGAGGAGGTTTTTTTTTTTTGAACGGAAGATCGTGGGGTTGGGTAAATGGTGAAGAGGGGCAGTTGTAATAATTTTTTTTAGTTTAGTAAATTACTTAATTATTTACAGCGGGCCAAATGCGGGTTAATTGACAGTTTTTTTTTCTCTTAAATATTAATATACTAGCCTAATACCCGTGCATAATGGACGAGGACATTAGTAAATTGAAGGTGTATGTGCCGTGCAATATACGGAAAATTTAAAAGTTAAATTTTTAAATGATAACATTGTCTATACTTTACCGACACACAACATTCTCCCTTAATCGCCGTCATAACTTTGATAACAATAGTACTCGAAACTAATGATAGTAGTGGTTGATATGATTGAGCTTCTTCCCTTCCTAATTCAACTTCGCATCTTACACCAATTTCAATTCTTTAAATGATTGGTCTTTGCCCAACAATTAAATGAGCTTCATCATTTTTCTGATGTCGTGACAATTTTTTTTCTATTTAAAAAGAAATCTTGCAACTTAACCAAAAAGCTAGGCTACCAAAGTCCTTGTGCCATCCATTTAACCTCTTCAACATGTTCAACAAAAAAACATGATGCCCCTTAGCAAATGCAAAACCAGGAACAACAAAAATGTCAAGCAATCCAGCAAAAATGCAACACTGATGTCGTGACCATATATTATTGTTTTATGGATCAACAATAGCATATCAGTTGCACTTCTGAATCATCTTAGGAAGAGGTTTTCAATACAAAAATGATTATTCGAATAGTAAATAGAATAAATCACAATTAGCGTCTTCGATTGCATTGTACTATTGAGTCAAAGAAAATGTTTACTTTTCAAAAGGAAACAGTAGCTTGTCTCCTCCTCTGCCTCTTTTTAACCAGGCTTTGATGATCATACCATGCTCTGCTTCCTATTTTTTTTATTTATTATTATTATTATTATTTTATTATTTATTTTTTGACAAAAGTAAACATATTTTCGGACAAAAAAATTATAGTATAGCACATGAAAAAATTGCCGCTCTATTGTAGTATGGTCACATGGAAAATGATCACATGCTCAAAAAGAAATAGCCTTCTTATGGTCCCCCTCATACCAATAGGTGACCCTACCCTATGATTTTGCTTCATCATCATTTATCATAATTTTTGGAACATCTATTCGATCTTTGCAACTGAATATAACTACCTTTGAGATGAATGTATGAGAGCAAAAGCAAAAACACATTTCAAATCAAAGATGAAAAATACAGGAAAAAAAACTTAAGGCAGGATGTCAACACCGGTATCACAAACTAGACACAAATGATCATAACATTCTTCTTTTTCATTATCAGTCCTGTCTCCTGCATCAATAAAACCAAAAAAATACTTCCAATCCGCAGGAAGAAAATGGGAGAAACAAAAAAAAAAAATACATCGTTAACTCAAAATTTATATATTGAATTCTCAAAAGTCATTTCTCTTTTGACTCATCTCTCTCTTTCTCTCTTAAAAGAAGTAAATGAAGGAATATTCATAAATCATAATGGAAGGGAACATAATCTCATCAAACAATTTCTGTGCATTATCCTTTACTAATATATAAAAAAAAAAAACAAAACCCAGAGATTATGCTAGTACTCCATAAAGACTAAATATTTATAAAATGTAATGAGACATTTATGCACCATGTAAATACATTCTTTATCTATGTAATAATACCCACAGGCTGTGAGGTTATAGTGATTCTCTTCGCCATCTTTGAGGTTATATGAAATATCATGACAAATCTACATATAAATACACTCAAATGGAAAACACAAAGATAGTTTTAGCAAAGGAATCCCATGACTGACTATCCATTCACGTAGGCTTCTCATGCGGCTTAATGTTACTGCAAGGAAAAAAAAACAGAATGATAGTGTCACAATCAAATTGACACAACGGGTGACAAAACATAATCTTTCACCCTTGATTTTGATGAGTCTCAAGTGGTTGTGATGTAGACTCATCAAAATCAAGGTTGAGAGATTATGTTGTGTCACCGGTTGTCTCAATTTAGTTGTGACACTATCGTTAGGGGCGGCTGAAGGGTCAGTAGTATTAGATAGACAAAACAGTGGGTCAACCGTTGAAAATAAGAGGGTCAATTGGGCTATGTCCTCCTGTTTATCTACAGAAATATACATAGCAATTTTTTTTAGTAAGAGCAACTCCAACAACTACCGGCAAATTTTGCACCAAATCATCAATTTGGGGTAACTTTTACACCAAATTTTATCCGTCAACTCCAATGGTTCTACACCAAAAAAGAATATTCTTGGAATATTCCATCTTAAAATTCAATTATATATTAAAAATAAATGTATTATTATGTAGTTGTACATTTTAAAAATTATTATTGTGTATATATACATACTTGAATATTATAACAGCTTTAATGATACAATTAACCTATAAAAATTATTTCAATATTGTGTATAGATAGATACATGAATTACAATTAATTCATGTTTAGAAGGGAATACAACTTTAAATTTTTTTTGAAGGGAATTACAATTTAATTAAGAAAAGAAAAATAAAAAGAAATTGTATTCTTCTTCACTAAAAAGGAAAAAAAAAAAAAAAAAGTGAACTTTAGTTGTCGTATCCATTTCCTCCGGCATATTCGGTGGTGAATTTCATCCTCCCACCAATTTGATGGCAGAAAAACATATCCATTGGAGTCACATTCTCTATCAAATTGCAGTTTTGCCAATAAAATAGAGTTCCCTTGGAGTTGCTCTATGGGGGTCAAGTGCACCACAACCATTACATGTAAAGCCGACCCTGACTATCGTTACTCAAAAAAAAATTACTCAGTTTTTTTAAAGCAACCTGATACTGGTATTGATCAAAAGATTCCATCTCCAAGTTAAATGAATTTTGTCACAAAAAATAGACATCGATCTGGAAGATGACGATTAACACAAAGCAACCATAATGTAGAAAACTTCTAAATAGAGAAGATTTCAGGCTGTTGCTGAGTACATTAATGCAAAAAACATTGTTGTGCAAAGGTAAGGTGACTTGATGCGCCAGATGAATATCAACTTCACCAACAACCTACTAGGTCTTAAACAACATGTCTCTCAAGAAAATGAGGCAATGGCAATGGCTTTTGGCGCCAGATTTGGCAGTGTGACAAAGAAGTTATCCAATCATGACAAAAGATTCACATCTATTGAATCTAAATTAAACACTCTGATTGGCACAGATAAAGCTACAAATTTGGCACCAGATTTGGCAGTGTGACAAAGAATTTTTCCGATCATTACAAAAGATTCACATCTATTGAATCTAAATTAAACACTCTGATTGGCACAGCTAAATCTACAAATAGCATTCTATTGCAACATAGGGATGATGCTGCCAAAAAGGGGGCAAAAGATGATAAGCATGAAGGATCAACAGTTGGACCCCCATATTTTACTGAAGAACAGCTAAGAGCAAGAGACACAAAAATGAAAATCAGAGCTGAAGCTGAAGAACAACAAAGAAAAGCTCGGGAGGAAAGGGAAAGAAGAAAAAATGAGCCTTGTATTGGATTCCCTCATCCTATCAAAAAAAGAGATGATGACAGAGATAGATAAAAAAGGCAGCAAAATCCTGGATCTAGTCAGCAAAGAGGCTCTACAAGTCAATTTCGATCCAGCACAAGAAGATGCAGTATCAGTAGACAAAGACAATCAACTATAAGCTTTATGGTCAGAAAAGGACCTTCACTACCTACAGAAACAAGGAAGAGAAGAAAGCAGCAGTGTTGGATTATGTGAAGGAATTCCATAAAACCCAAGACAGTCTGTATCCAAATCAGTCAAAAGATGAAGCTTGGGCAAATTGTCTTAGTTATCAAGATAAAGAGATAAGAGTAGATATAGCAAAGATCTACAATAATGTAATGAGAGAATATGCCTCTCTCATGAAAGGATCAAAAGAATGAGCATCTGGCTCAACTAACAGATCTAATCCGGCGATATCTCATAATGCAAAAGGACCAGAGGGCTTACCTAGTGAGAAGCAGGAAGAATTCAATGACATGGTGAAATTATTTAGTCCAATGAGCAGACTGAACCCTTCACAACAGTGGATGATGTATAAGAATTTGAAGTTTGTAGATCCCCACGTTGCTGAAGCTAAGGATAGACTTGAAAAATACTTTGGGGAGACATAGGCAAATGAGACTATGCCTGACTTCCATACACTCATCAACAAAAGAGTATTCTTTGGCATCAACGAACACACTGCTATGGCATACTGGAAATGGAAGTTTCCAGTAGTTGACTGGAAAGACATGGAATGGATTCAGACTACAAAATTCAAGAGGTACAAAGAGAACCTAAGCAAAATGTAGTTGTAGCATTCTGATTCTACTTGAACTTATCTTAATTGCCTTTGATGGATGAATAAAATTTCTGAGTTTTATTCTGTTATTATTATACAAAATTTGCATACTTATGTTCAGGCTTTTGAGGGTTTTGGCATCATCAAAAAGGGGAAAATTGTTAGGAACATTTTATTATGTTTTGTTGATGGCCATACTAACTGTTATAGCAAGCCTGAAATAAGTTAGAAATATCTGTATGAGTCTTTACTTAAAGACTGACATGTTGTATAAGTTGAGTCCGACAAGTATTGTAATAGTTGGTAGGATGGATAAGTAAAACATAAATCCGGTAGAGTAAAAGCAGCCAAGTACCAGCAGAGAAGCATGAAGACATATGGATTGACTTATAACCAAAGAAGTCTGTGATAACCTTGGATAAGTTTGAGTTATACTACAAGTGATGAAACTCATTGTTAAATGTGGTGTACACTGATCTCACACAAATCAAGATCAGTGAAGTACAAGAAATGCCTGAAAGATCATAGAAATCAAGAAAGTAGTGAACCGGCAAAGTAAACTGTCTATCGGCTGAGTAAGAAAAATGAGTGAAGGAAGAGCAAATTAGCTAAGTCAGCTAGAACACTCAACCGGTCAAGTAACAGACAAGTGAAGGAACAACTAAGAAATTCAAGCTTATTCAGAACGTGAAAAATAAGGAAGATTCAGAGGATCAAGCATTAAATGCTTAATCAATCAAGAATCAATCAAGGACGGATTTTAAGATGAACGTTTAAAGAAAATCCGGATCATTGAAATCAAGGAGAATACAAATAAGGGGGAATCAAGAATTAAATCAAGGATTACTCTCTACATTAAATAGCCAACGGACAGAAATTCAAATAAAAGATAGAAGGCATTGACAGAAAGGAAGAAAAAAACAATTGCAACATTGAAAAACGAGCAAAAACTCTGTCAATTTGAAAAGCCTTCTCTTCGAACTTAAAGATCAACTTAGCAATCAGAGCTCCAATTCCACATCAATACTAAGATTTGTCAACCACTATGTGAATCAAATTCACACCCCAGTCAAGCAACTGAATCAGACCCATCTAAGAAGGAGTTGTGTTTGTGATAGCTGTTGAAAAATTTATTCTTAAGGAGCAGTGTTGAAGACTGAGTCACTGAAGCTTTTGATGTCAGGGAGTGAAAGTCTTGTAGATTGTGAAGCTTGTGTAGCCAAGGACAATCTTACTATTGTATTGGTGAAAGACAATAATGAATTCCACCAATCATCACAGGAGAATAGTGGATTAAGGGATTACACCACCCTGAACCACTATACACCTTTGTGTCTATTTTCTTTCAGCATTTTACTTTACAGCACTTTACTTTATTTCATTCAATATCTGTGATTGCATAACCTACTTTGAAACAGTATTAAAAGAAGGGACTTATCCGCTGCCCAAAAGCTTTTAATTATAAGAAATTTTTTTGAAACTCCAGTATAGTCATTCACTTCCCCCCTGACTATACTGTTACCCTTCTCTGGGACCAACAAACTTCAATATTTTGTACCTTTATTTCTCCTACGAGGTCAAGCCCGGCGATTACAGCCTAATATTCGGCTTGATTGTTCGTAGCCCGGAATTCGAACCTAAGAGCTTTTTCTATTTCCTCGGTTGTCATGGCTCAGATAAGATATTTCCGGCCCTACACCCACTTTGATTGGAAGCCTCGCCCACATATAGCTGCCAACAGTTATAGGGCCTTTGCGGGACTTGCACGGGCTCCCTCTGTATAGGTGGTGTTGGTTGTTCCGAGGTGAAACTCGTCTCAACAATAAAATCTGCTAGGGCTTGAGCCTTGATCGCCTTCCTTGGTTGATATTGAATGTCAAATTGTATGATTTTAATAGCCCATCGAAACAAAAGACTTGAAATGTAGGGTTTGTACAATATTTGATGCATGGGACTATTAGTTAAGACGATTACTGTGTGCGAGGTAAAGTAGCCCCTGAGTTTGCGGGCAGCGATAACAAGTGAGTAGGCTAACTTTTCCACGTTAAAATTATGACTCTCCACCGGACTGAGAGCCTTGCTTACATATATAGTACACTGGATTTTGGAGGGGTCCGGTTTCCTTTACAAGCACAGTGGCTACAGCCCGATCCGAGGCCGCCAGATATAAAAATAAAACATCCCTCTCTGTGGGGCTGGCTAGAATGGGTGGCTTCCCTAGATACTACTTGAGGTCCTGGAAGGCCTTAGAGCACTCCTCATCCCAAGTAAATGTCTTGTTGACTTAGAGGATTTTGAAGAAAGGCAATCATTTCTTAGTTGATTTGGATATGAACCCACGTAGAGCTATGATTCAGCCATTAAGCCTCTAAACCTCTTTGATTGTGGTCGGTTTCCGCATGTTGAGTAGTGCTTGAATTTTCTCGGGATTAGCCTCTATCCCGTGATGACTTACCATAAACCCTAATAATTTTCCCGTACTGACACCAAACGTGCATTTGGCCGGGTTGAGCTTCATCGGGTGTCTTTGAACGTTCTCGAAGGTTTCCATGAGATCATCGGTGTCCGTTTGGGGACCTCACGACCATGTCGTCTATATATGCCTCCATATTCTTCCCGATCTGTGAGCTAAAGACCTTATTCACCATCCTCTGGTAAGTTGAGCCCGAGTTTTGCAACCCGAAGGGCATCATCTCATAATAATACAGACCCTCAGCATCTCTGAAGGCCATTTTCTCCTTATCAAATTCAGCCATTTTAACTTGATGATACCCTGAGTCCTTTTCTAAAAAGCTGAGTGTGTCAAAACCAGAAATGGAGTCGACTAGCCGATCGATCCTAGGAAGTTGATAAGGATCTTTCGGGCAAGCCTTGTTGATGTTAGTGAAGTCGACACACATTCTCCACTTCCCATTGTGTTTCTTTACCATCATTACATTTGCCAGCCAGGTGGGATGAGCTAACCCCATGATTATTCTGGCTTGGAGAAGCTTCTTAACCTCCACCTTTATTGCTTTCTCTTTTTCTAGGGTAAATTGTCGTGCCCTCTATTGTATGGGCTTGAAGGTGGGGTCAACTTTAAATTGATGCAATGCGACTTTAGGCTCGACACCCCTCATATTTGTCAGTACCCTTGCGAAGGCATCCATGTTCGCCTTCAGCTGGGCGATTAAAGCCTCATTCTCAACCGTAGGTAGGTGAGCCCCGATTTTGACTTTTCGTTCAGGGTAGGCATCGTTGATGACTACCACAACCAGCTCTCCATCAGCGGTGAAGTCTGGCTCGTCTCTGACCTGTAAGGTCTCACATTCACCTCTGGGAGGGATCAGTTCTTTTACCATGTTTAGTAGACTCGTGCCCGCTACTGTATCTGGCTGCTTAATGCGGGCCTATTTACTTTCTGCTCTCAAATTATGGATGAAAATGAGGACCGCTGTGAGCTCACTCACTGACCGATATCCCAATCTTGTCCTCTGCATAGAACTTTGCCCACTGGTGCGGGATAGACACAACCATTTGAAATTGTCTCAGCGCTGGTGCTCCCAAAATCATATTATAATTCGATTGGAGATCTACCATCAAAAAATTCACATTTTCAATCCGGAAAGGTGCATAGTCTCCCATCTGTATGTCCAGATAAATGGCCCCTTTAACCTGAATTCTGTGGTTCGTAAATCCTTCAAGGGTGCCATTATGCAACCTCAGACTGGAGTACCCGAATCCTAGTTCCTTAAAGCAACTGTAGTACAGAAAATCACAGCATGCTTCGGTGTCGATCACCACTCTGTTAACGCAGAATCGGTTTGTTACCACTGAAATTCTTACGCATGAGTCCTCCATATTCATCACAGTCATGAGCTCGCTGTGAGTAAAAGAGAGTGGTTGTTCGTTTCCATGCAGGACACTGGTTTCTCAACATGCTTGTTGATGGAACCAATTTTATGCTTAATTTGATTGTTGTTGGGGAGTCCCTCTGTGATCATTCGGATCTCTTTGTCATATTGGCGTGCATGTTGAATATTTCGATTCGCTGCCCCACCATCTCTTCTGTAATGGTTATGACGGCCCCGAGCTAACAACATCTTGAACTCTCTTTTCAACTGAATGGAGTCCTCCTGTCATGGCCCCTGTCCTCATGGAAAGCACAATATTTGGACTGATCCCGATGTCTATCTGGTTTTATGAGGGGAGGGTCAGACAACTTGTCCCTTACCTCATGCATCGTCTATGTGTGTGAGACTTTGATGGGAATCCATTTCTCATCTTTGAACTTCTCGGGCATCCTGATATCCCAATCCTTGCTTCTACACGTCTCCTTAGGCGGGCTCCGCTCAGCCCTCTTTTTGCCCTTATGCGACGACGAGGATCCCTCATTTCCTGCCATTGTAATGTATTTCCTTGCTGAGCTCAGCATTTCTTGGAGGTTTGGTGGCGGGATAAGAGCGAAATAGGATTTGAGATAACCTAGACTTAACCCCGTTTCAAAGCTGTTAATCAATACGTTGTACACCAAACGCCTTGTTAGCTCCACCTTATAAAACCGCTCGTAATAACTACGGGTAGATTGTTTTCACCCTGTTGGACCTCGTGAAGGTCAATATAGGTCTTTTTAGGTCCACCCACTGACTTAAATTCCACTGTGAATTTATTCACAAGACCATCACAAGATAAGATCGAGGTTGGGGCTAGGCTGCGGATCCATGAGGCCGCTCAATCTTGCATGGCCACTTAGAAAGAGATGCACCATGCCTTCTCACTTGGCATACATAGACTTATTCTTCTTTGAATAGCTGATAGCCAATGTAGGGGTTCTATGCTACTGTGATAATTGGTGAAGTTTGGGAAGTTTGTACCTCCACTGGGAGCTGTTGTAAGGAAGTTCAGATGTATGACGCTAGTGCCCCAGGTGGTCTTAGATTCCTTAGCAGTCCTACTCCTTTGTAGCTCCTCAATTTGTTTTTTCATCATTCCCAACTCATCTGCGACTTCCGATGCCATGGGGAGCTGGGCGATACTTCGCTCTTGTTGTGATTCTCGCTGCCCCTCTCTCCGAGTTTGGACCTGTTTGGCTCAATCTACATTTCCCTGCTCTAGGGTGATACCACGGACATTATCCGTGGGCCCTAGCTGAGCTAAAGCCCATTTCCTGCCCTTACTTGGTTGAAAAGTTGCATGGCTGCTTTCCTCCTGCTCTTCGCGATGTGACCCTGTAATCCTTGGCGGATTCATAGTTGGTTTTACCTCTGTTCGAGCTGGTATTGGTGAGACAAATTTACGAACTGGTAAGGGAGGAAATCACTCAGCTATGAGTTGCAAGTTATGTTGTTTCATGTCCTCCAAGTATTCCATGTGAGCTCTCAGTGCGCGTGAGCATTTGGGTTTGCGCTCGGCTCTAAATCTAGGTTTGTCCGCTGCTCATATCGGGGTCGAGGGATGGTTCGCCATTACCTCCGGCGTAACACGTTTCCCGGCTGTGTCCATATTGATGTGATATTGATGTGCCACTTGGGGGTTGTTGCCATGTGTTGTATCCTGATTGCCCTCTCTGACTGGTGTTGCAGGTGTTAGGTGTAGTGCCCGAAAGACAATTATGTAATTGTTTTAGGATAGAATTAATAATTCATCTTATTATATGAATGTCTGCTTATAATTAAGACACTACAGAAAACCCTAAGTACCTCGTTTATGTAATCACATAACTCAGTGTATTGCTATACACAAGAGGATTGAATTAGTGAGATGTACATAAAATTAACTTAGTCCGTAACGTTGATTAATCTGAGTACGGGTCTCATGATTAATATGCTAATAATGCGCCCAGAAAACTTTACGGTGTGACAGTCTTATCCGGACTGTCGGTAATAGGGTACCTAGTGTGGCATTTATATATGATGATAATCATATAGGGCTGGACCAATTTGATTTGAGTTCTCGATATAATTCCGTAATCGAGAAGTCTTATCGAATCACAAGATGATCATATATGGATTAATCTCAATCCTGAGGTGATCACAGACGACTGCTTAGACTAGGGTAGAGTTTGATGTGTTAGTAAGGATCACTTCGAAGTATGTGGTCCAACACTTCTCGTTGGCTCTATTCTGGGATGACTGAGTTGTCTGTGCTATCGCAGATATCGAATTCATTCCTTCCCTCGGGAAGTAGAGAGACAGTTCCCTTATTTGTTAGCCCTAAAAAAATGATCGA
Source organism: Gentiana dahurica var. dahurica (assembly GCA_024500145.1). Lineage (NCBI taxonomy): Eukaryota > Viridiplantae > Streptophyta > Magnoliopsida > Gentianales > Gentianaceae > Gentiana > Gentiana dahurica. The sequence goes on from CM044897.1 coordinate 46,550,873, forward strand.
TCGACCGAGTTCATATTTAGACTAATTAGCTACTAGTCAGATGTGTGAACTAATCGATCACTGGGGGGTTAATGGTAAATAATGATAAGATATTCTGAGTCGGGTTCACGGAGACTTCCCACTCAGAATGGACAGTCTATGGAGGATTTATCCATATGTAATGATTATATCAGTGGACGCTTTCGACTCATAAATTGAGTGTAAGTTATCTATATTCGATAGAGTTAAGTTTCGAGTTTATGGTGGTGTAATCCCGGAATTAATAGGTTGGATATAGTTATTCTGTCTGACGAATAATTTTATCTAATTTATTGTAGCTACTGAATATGGGTCCATGGTCCCCGATGTGGCTCCCAAAATAGCATAATTAGTTTTCTTGTCCTTTCACCTCAATTATAATTAAATAGTTGGATTGGACTGTTTAATTTGATATGTGGATTAATTGTTTAGTTGGACTAGATAATTAAATACATGAAAAAGATATTTTTCGTAAACTCGGCCCAATGTGTGTCAAAATGCGTGTGGACCTATTTTAAATAGGGTGGGGCGCATTTTTAATCATTATTTAATTACAGAGAAATTAGTTTTCTTGGATAATTATTAAATGAGTGATTTATCTTTTATTTGTTAATTGATAATTCATGGAATATTAGATAATAATCTGATTTATCCTTTTTTTTTGGGATAATCACTTTATTTATCTTTTATTTGGAATAAAGGATTAATCTAATAATTATCTCTTAATTATTTAATCCTTGGGGCTTAAGTTTTACTCTCCTATATAAAGAGAGTTCTCCCAAGCCTTTTGAGACATGCAAAACACGCCCTTATTTATAAGAAAGTAGCTTAGAATTTTCGGCTATCTTTCTTCGGGTTTCGGGTTGGAATAATCTTCGGGATTATTCCGGTAGCATATCAAGGAGGTCCGGCGGCGGGAAACACCATCCATCTGGTGTTGCTGGGAGACACACGTTGGAAGGCTGTGGCTTCTCAACTTGCGTGGATACTACTTTTGTTCATGGAGTTAAGCACCATAAAAAGGTAAAAATCCAAACTTCCTTGTAGTTTGATCTTTAATTTATGTTCTTTGTATCGTTTAGATCTAGATCCGATACTTCCGCTGCGTAATCGGGTCAATCTATGATTGATCCGACGATATTACTTCTAACAGCAGGCACCACTGATTTTCCTCTAGTCATGATTTCATAGAAACTTGTTGAAATGGAAAGCTTTAGGCGGTGCCGGTCAGAGTTATTTTAAAGCCCAGAATCCGGGAAAGACTCAGGTGGCACAATACTCAAACAAACCCAACAGCTCAATGTCTTAAATTTGTATAAATTGAGCTTACGAGAAACTCTATCAAACCTGAAAATGCTAATATCTCCGGTACAAGCCTTGAAGATAACGGTGGAGATGTTCTTCCTTGTCGTAGTGGCTTTGGCAACACTAATGCAAAGATTCGACGGAATCGATATCCTGTTATCAAATTTTCTACAAGAATGTTGAAAACGTTGATTCCCAGGCCATACAACCTAAAAATAAAAGCTTTTCCTGAATTTGGGGCATGAAGACAGGCAACGGGCGTATCAGAGACGCCGTAGAATGAGATTTTACGGCGGTGTAAGTGTTAAGGCCATATTTATATGATTATTAAAGGTTTATTTCATTATTATTTTCCCCACATTTGCGTAATTTATATAAGAATTAAGGGTTTAAGTGTAATTATTTAATAAAGATGATTTTAAGAGGGTTGTATGCAAAATTGATGATTTTAAGTGTTTAATTTAATGGAATTATTATTATTTGGATTTTATTACATTTTTGCGTTGTTTATTTATCATGTAGGAGTTAATTTTCGTGCATATAATGAGGATAAATGAAGCTCAAGTCGAATTATAAGAGATAGAGTTGGAATTGGCTTGAAGAAATTGGATAAAGATGAAGAGATCCGATCCTCAGCAGTTCAAACGGGCGTCTACTGATCTTGAACGAGCGTCGAAGTGAACTGGCGTCCATGCAGCGTCCAGAATCGTATTTTACATTCAGAGAGTTCAGACGGAGGATGAACGAGCGTTTACTCAGCGTCCAGGCATTCTGGACGGGCGTCCGGATATTCAGACGAGCGTTCGCAGCCGACCTGTTCACAGCCGACTTAAAACTCTATAAATACAGCAGCCCTTAAACCCTAAAGAGGGGACACGATTTACACATCATTGAGATCGCACTTTCACACCAAAAAGCTGCGGCCAGAACCCTAATTCCATAGAGATGCAAATCTCCAATCCAACAATCATATTCAACATGATTGTTGGCTAAAAACCTTGCAGTGAGTCGACAGAGGAAGGCCATTATCAACACAACCAACTAGAGGAGTTCGATGCTTGATGTTTAGTGAGTTTAATTCATAGTTTTTCATTACTTTGGATCTGTTTTGTATTGTTTAAGTTTTATTGAATTAAGATTTGATGAAACGATCTAGGTTTATTTTATGCTTGAATGATTATATGAAAGTATATTATTTGAGTTCTATTTTGTTCAAAGTAATGCAATTATTCATGTTATAAGAGATTAGGCATGTTTAGTTGAGTAAAAAGTTTGGAAACAATCTTGTGATTGAGTTTTGATTGCATGTTTAGTTTGTTTGAAAAGATGAACGAAACCCTAGAATTTGGTTGTAGAAATTCAATTGAATTCGTGACTAAATCACTACTAAAAACTATGTCTTTTCAATCACCATCTAGTTGGGATTGTTGGTTGATGGGTGGAATCTAGTCGCCTTGCTGTGTTTTCCTCTATTGTCTGAATCAAATCGCTAAGGTTAAGTTTAGCTTAAGTTTTAGTTTTATAAACCCTAGTTTCCTGCTGTTTTCCTGCACTTTTCCTTTCAGTTCGTAGTTAGACGCTCGTCCGCAATAGCAGACGCTCGTCCATTAGATTTAATTTCCAGACGCTCGTTCACTTTAGCGAACGCTCGTCCGTCTTTCTGTTTTCTTATTTTCTGCTTGTTTTTATTCCTGTTTTAGTTTCAATTCTTAGGTTTAGGTTTTAGTTAGTTTCAACCTTAGTTTAGTTAATAATTGTGACATAATCGATATAGGTCTATACTTGAATTCGATAAACATTCCACTCCCTTAGGACGATCCGTTAACATCCTATACTACGATCCTTATACTTGGGGTGTTTCGGTTATAAATTATAAAACTAGTTTTTACCGAACAAGTTTTTGGCGCCGTTGCCGGGGAGTCGGTAACGGTTGTCGGATTCTATTTAGGACAATTTTCTGAGTCAAAAGGGGTCGCTAGGGCACGCGGTAGTATTTTGACCATAACTTTCGGCTCGAGTGTCCGTTTGGAACGCTGGACCCCAATTCGGAAAGCTCGTTCCGACGCCGAAGACATGGTGAACCGCCGTAGGCCGTTCAGTGCGTTTTCGAGGTCAAAATCCACTATTTTCCCCTCCATTTTGGCCCTAGAAGGTTTCAACACGTTTTTTTTACCGTCTTAGTGTTTTTCTTGTTTTTAAACTTTTCGTAGGTAGGTTTCTTTTCCAGTTTCGGTTTCTATATATTTTCTAAAATAAAAAAAATTAAAAAAATACTAAAAGCCTTCTGAACGAGCGTTCACCCACACTGAACGCCCGTCTGCCCCCATCTGTCTCCTGAACGCCAGTTCAGTGTTCTGAACGAGCGTTCACTTCTAAATCCTCCAATCTTCTCTAAACTCGTTCTCATCAACCCTAAGGTTGATTTCTTCCTGTTCTGCTTCTCTGGTTTATGCAAACGAGAAGTAAGAAGGGACCTCTAATCTTCGATCCCGAGCTTGAACGATCTAATTTTAGAAGGAGGCTTTTCCCTGATTTGGACATAATGGCAGATCAAGATCCACCAATTCCAAATCCTGATCCCCAAGCTCAGTTAAATTTACTCCTTCAGCAGATGCAAGCTCTTCAGCAACAACAGAATCAACAAGCTGGCATAAATCAACAACTTCAACAATTTTGCCAGAACCAGCTTAATCAATTGATCCAGGACCCCTACACCCCATATCTAAATCAAGATTTTCTCGAGGGGCATAGACCTATTCGTCCTCCTGACATGGGAGGAGTGAACTTTGTTCTAAAGAACGGAGTAGTTGCTCTAGTTCAGAATAGCTCTTTCCATGGTACTGCTCAAGAAGATCCACACGACTTCTTGTCCACATTCGTACAAATCTGTGAAGCAGGCCATTATCCTGGTGTTGATTCTGAGATAGTCAAGTTAAAGCTATTTCCTTTTGCTTTGAAAGGTGAAGCAAGTCGGTGGTTTAAATCGTTGGCACATCATTCTCTCCATACATGGAATGATGTCAAAAGAGCCTTCGCTCTCAAGTGGGTTTCACCAGGCAAGATTATGGAGATGAAACGGGAAATAGCTACATTTGAGCAGTTGGAGGATGAGACTGTTGGCAAGGCTTGGGAGAGATTGAATCTTTTGATGAGGAAATGCCCCAATCACGGATATGACAGACATGAGTTGCTGGAACTGTTTTATAGAGGTGTCTCTCAACCTAATAGAGACTATCTTGACTCCACAGCTCATGGATCCTTCTTAGGGGGAGGTGATGAGACTGCCTACAGAGTGGCCGAGACCATCGCCAAGAACAATATGTGGTCGACTCCCAAGAAGACCAATGTTGTTAAGAAAGAAGGTACTGCCAGCAGTCCTGATACAAAGCTGTTGGTTGCTCAGATGGAATTGATAAGCAAGCAGCTGGCCAATCTTCAAACGCAGCCTTCTGATCTGGGAATGCAGGTAGGAACGGAGATGACGGAAGAAGTAAATTTAATGGATAATCAAAACCAACCCTTCCGAAACTTCAATCAAAGCCAGAACTACTCAGGATTTCAACGACAAAACTTCAATCAAGCCAAGTTACCACCTGGCCCTTCAAATTCGAATTCTTTCAACTCAAACTATCAAAGGACAGCTCCTAACTCCCAAAGGCCTCAAGGAGGATGGAACCAAACTCAAAATCATACCACCTCATATGTCCCTCAACACAAATTTGATGAGCTGGTAGACATGGTGAAGACTCTGTCTACTAGCGTTAAAGCTATTGAGAGACAAGTTGGTCAGATGGCAGACCAGCAAGCAAGCAGACCTCACGGTAAACTCCCGAGTTATACCGAGAGAAACCCAAAAGCTGATGTGAATGTTTGCACTGCCATTACACCACAATGGGAGTATGGACAAGAAGAGGAGTTGAATGAAGTAACGTTGAGAAGTGGTAAACAGGCTGGACCCGGCAAGATGTCGGGAAACGAGTAGCCCCTCCTGACGCCATGAGTTCAGGAGGGGGAAATCAGAAACCACATGCCGAAGAAAGCAACGATGAGGAGCTTAGTGACAATTCTTCGGAGGACGAAAATAAATCTGATGATGAGGAAAGGAAGGAAAGTCAGAAAGATGTATCCCTGGCTAAGAAAAAGGAAGAAAAGTTCGTACGATGGAAGGATAAGGAGGATGAGGCGATCAAGAATCAAGCTACTGGGAATGCTAAAGCCCTTCCTTATCCACCAAAAAGGAAGGAGAAAGTCCTCATTAATGACAAGCAGTATGCTGGAGTGAGGAGGATGCTTAGAGACACTCAAGTTAGTATGCCCTTAGCCGAGGTATTAACTGAAATGCCTAAATGCTCTAAGTATCTTAAAGAATTTTGTGGGAGTAAGAGAAAGCTTCAGGGGATGGCTGAAGAAGTGCTACGCGAAGATTGCACGATGGTTTCACAGAAAGTCGCTGTTAAGCGAGGTGACCCTGGCAGAACTTCAATCTCCTGTGAGATCGAAGGCCATTTGTTCGAAAATGTATTATGCGACTCAGGGGCCTCTATTAATGTGATGCCATTAAACGTATGCAAAAAGCTCGGGTTAGATAAAAGGATGCGGGAACGCCCGATTTCTCTTCAGATGGTAGATAGATCTAGCCGGACTGCAGCCGGTTGTGTAGCTAATGTGCTCCTTCAAGTTGAACATTTAGTCTTCCCTACCGACTGGGTTATTCTAGACTATCCACCTGATAAGGAGATGCCTCTAATTCTAGGCCGAACCTTTTTAGACACTTCTAACGCTCTCATCGACTTCTGCAAAGGACAGATTACTCTTAGAGTCGGTGACACATCTGTCACCTTCACATGAAGGACACATCCTGAAAGAGCCGTAATTGATGAAATATCGTTTGTCGAAGCTATCTATGAGGACGAAAAAGATGCCTACTTTGAAGAAGCAGAGGAGTTGACAGAGATAGGTGTTTTTGAAGTCATGGACATTGAGGATCCGGCTGACTGCGGACCACCGTCTAATTCATTTCAAGCCGTAGGCATTGACGAGTCATCTTCACTCGCTCACACTGGGCCTGTTATTGAGTTAGAAGCATGGAGATGCCCAGCAACAAACGATCATTTCAAAGAACTGAGTCAGGAAGACTTCATCCCTGGTGAAGAAGAAGCTCTGATGGGTAGTTGGGACGAGGTAGAATTTTGGAGAGAAGCTACTCATTGGGAAGTAGATGATTGGGAAGAGCTGGCAGAAGAGCTTAAAGATGAAGAGTTAAGAAAAATGATCGATCACAAGAAAAAGGAAGCAAGTGTTGATCGGAGGATTCCGATGGACGATTTGAACCAATACCTTTCTGGGGTTGAGCCTCGGGAAGATGAGTTATTCTTTAGTCAACCACTCCAAGCTCATAAAGAGAAAGGTGGCCCGTTAAAGTCTAGTATTGAGCAACCACCTACTGATTTAGAGCTCAAACCGCTTCCAAAACACCTTAAGTATATCTTTCTTAAGGATGGAGATAAATTGCCTTTGATCATTTCTTCGAAACTCGACCAAGAGCAAGAAGCACAGGTGATAGAAGTGCTTAAGAAAAACATCCTCGCGTTCGGTTGGCAAGTGGGTGATATCCGAGGGATCAGCCCAGACATATGCATGCATAAAATCCGAACGGAGGAAGGAGCTAAAAAGGTAAGACAACCTCAGCGAAGGCTGAATCCGCATATGCAAGAGGTTGTCAAGAAGGAGGTTATAAAGTGGCTCAACATGGGAATCATCTACGCAATCGCCGATAGCGAGTGGGTCAGCCCTACTCAAGTGGTGCCAAAGAAGGGCGGTATTACGGTTGAAAAGAATGAAAAAGGGGAGGAAGTTGCCCTACGTCTCGTGACTGGCTACAGAGTCCGTATCGACTATCGTAGACTGAATGAAGTCACTGCAAAAGATCACTTCCCCTTACCCTTCATTGACCAACTAATTGAAAGACTGAGTGGTCACAAGTATTATTGTTTTCTCGATGGATACTCTGGTTACTTCCAGATAGCCATCGACCCCAATGACCAAGAGAAGACCACGTTTACGTGTCCATCTGGTACTTTTGCTTTTCGTAGAATGCCATTCGGTCTATGCAATGCACCCGCGACTTTTCAACGGTGTATGTTGGCCATTTTTGATGGACTTGTGGAGCAATGCATGGAGGTCTTCATGGATGACTTCTCAGTCTACGGCGATAGCTTTGATGAAATCTTAAGGAATCTAGATATGGTACTCCAACGTTGCGTTGAGAAGAATCTGGTGCTTAACTGGCAAAAATGCCATTTTCTAGTTGATGAAGGAATAGTTTTGGGACACAAAGTGTCCAATGCTGGCATTCAAGTTGATAAGGCTAAGGTTGAAGCCATTGAAAAGATGACGTACCCAAAAACAGTGAAAGAGGTACGAGGTTTTCTAGGACATGTTGGCTTCTACCGGCGTTTCATTAGAGACTTTTCTACGATTGCCAAGCCTTTATCAAATCTCTTGAAAGAAGATGTCGATTTCTTATTCGATGCGAAGTGCAAGGAAGCTTTCAATTGTTTGAAAGATAAGCTTATCAGTGCCCCTATTTTAGTTGCACCTGACTGGACCAAGCCTTTCGAGTTGATGTGCGATGCCTCTAATTACGCCGTAAGCGCAGTTTTAGGTCAAAGAGTTGATAAAAGGTTCAGGCCCATTTATTATGCGAGCCGCACCTTGAACCCGGCTCAATGCAATTATACCACAACTGAGAAGGAATTCTTAGCTGTTGTTTTTGCCATTGACAAGTTTAGAAGTTATCTTCTAGGGTCTCAAGTGATTGTATGGACAGATCATGCAGCTTTACGCTACCTTATGGATAAAGCGGATGCCAAACCAAGGTTACTTAGATGGATTTTAATTCTACAAGAGTTTGACCTTGTGATTAAAGATAAGAAAGGTAGTGAGAATATTGTGGTGATCATTTATCTCGCTTAGTAAATGAGGGTGCAGAAAATCACAATGATATAGGCATTGATTTTCCGACTGAGCAATTGATGAAGCTTGAAACGGTTAGGCCGTGGTATGCTGACTACGTCAACTATTTAGCGAGTGGTCATTTAGAGGATATGACGTATCAGGAGAAGAAAAAGTTCTTTTCTGATCTTAAATATCTCGTATGGGAAGATCCTTATTTGTTCAGAGTCTGTAAAGACGGGTTGCTTCGACGGTGTGTTCCTGAGCATGATCAGTGGGATATCCTAGAACAATGCCACAGCGGTCCTACAGGAGGTCACTATGGAACACCGAAGACGGTTGCAAAGAGTCTTCAAGCTGGATTCTACTGGCCGACTCTGTTTAAAGACGCAGAAGCCTTTTGTAAAGGTTGTGATAGGTGCCAGAGAACAGGAAGGCAGAGTAGTCGGATGGAAATGCCACTTAAGCCCATTCTTGAATGCGAAGTTTTCGATGTATGGGGCATAGATTTTATGGGACCCTTTCCATCCTCATGTGGTAATAAGTATATCCTCGTCTGTGTGGATTATGTTTCAAAGTGGGTCGAGGCCATAGCTACTCAAACTAATGATCACAAGGTTGTAAAGAAATTCTTGCAAAAGAATATCTTTACTAGATTCGGTTGTCCGAGAGCACTCATTAGTGATGAAGGTACTCACTTTTGCAATGTGCCGCTTGACAAGATCCTTGAGAAGTATGGTGTCAAACATTAGATTGGTACACCATATCATCCTCAAACTAGTGGCCAAGTCGAGGTAAGCAACCAGAGCTTGAAAAGAATTTTAGAGAAGACCGTGAACAATAACCGATCTAATTGGAGTCTTAAGTTGGATGACGCATTGTGGGCCTATCGTACTGCATTCAAAACCCCGATGGGCACGTCACCCTTCCAAATGGTCTATGGCAAAGCATGTCATTTACCTGTCGAACTTGAACACAGAGCTTTCTGGGCAATTAAATTCTTAAATTTTGATAGCCAACTCTGTGGGGAGAAAAGGTTGTTACAGTTGAACGAGCTCGACGAATTCAGACTCAGAGCATACGAGAATGCTAAACTCAGCAAGGATAGAACTAAGATACTCCATGACGCTAAGATCAAAGACCGAGAATTCAAAGTTGGTGAAATGGCTTTACTCTATAATACTAGACTTCACCTGTTTCCGGGTAAACTCAAGTCTAGATGGTCTGGTCCCTTTGAGATTCTCGAGGTTAATCCGAGTGGAGTAATTACTTTGAACGGGTATGGTAATCTAGCTTTCAAAGTGAATGGTCATAGACTTAAGAAATATTTTGGGCAACCGAAGGAAAAGCCTGAGCTTCTTTATTTCCAAAGAAGAGATGAGAATACAGATGTCATGATTTGTGAAGAGGTTCCATCTTATTTCTTTGAGTCAGATGATGATGACATCCTATATCCACCCGTGAGGTATCTTCTGCTGAAACTTCTGATCATACCACTATGTCTATGCCTGTCATGCGCAAGAACAAGAAGAAGAGAGTCAGTGTAGTTTGGAGAGAACAGTTTAATGATCTTATTGCACACTTGACTTGTTGTTGTGGTGAAAATCATTTCCGCCCCAATACTTCTGATTCTGATACTGAGGTGGCGGCTGTTAAACAAAAGTGGCCCGATCCGGGTTGATCTTGAACTTTGTGTCAAGCTATTGACATTAAAAGAGCGCTCCTAGGAGGCAACCTAGTTTTTCGTGTCTTGTTTTCTTTTCCTTTTAGGTTGATTACTTTTCTTAGGTTATTTGCTTTTTAGTTTTAGGAGTAATGCCCTGGTTACGTGTTGATGGTTATTCCTCCTACATTCATTATAAGTGTTTTGTGTTATGTGTTGCTCATATACCCCGTGTACCCCGAGATTATATGGTATGTCGAGTGTGGCAGATACTTTTGAGCAGGTTCACAAGCTTTTATGTCCAGTGTTGTCTATTCGAGTTGTCGCGGTACGTTCATGCTCCGGCCTGACCTCTGCCAACTTTCATCCGACAACCACCGTTGAAACCAGCTAAGTTTTCTTTTCTTTTATATTTGCACATTCTGAGGACATAATGTGATTTAAGTGTGGGGGGGTGTTTGGGTATGTTTTTATGCTATATCTTTGAAATATGAGTGAATGTTAAATTTCTGCGAAATTTAAAATTTGTTGTGAGTCTCGAGCATATAATTGAAACTTTAATGCTTGCTAGTTGTAGTTTTCTAACGATGATAGTATGTGACTTAGTGAGATAATTATAGCATGTCTTTACTTTCATGGAGCTAGTATTCATTTTTCACGTTCACGAGAGCCTTTGATTTTGAAGCAAGATTTTTGAATTGTATCCTTTCATTATTTTTAGTGATCTATTCATAGTAAGATCAGTATAGTTACACCTAAGTTAGACCGTGTACTGTGAATATCATAAAGTTTGAATGTGATAAGTGAGATGTAACTTATGACTTGGAATAGTGAATGAATAAAGTGAGTAAGTAATTGTTAATAAATACGTTTGTCGGAAGCTGGTTTATGATTTGAGTGCGGTAGGGTATACCTCGTATGTCCTATTCCACTATGATGACCAATAGCTCACGATAGTCAGTTAGAAGAAGCTACCTTATGATTTGAGTAGGTAGGGGATTATCTTGAAATGTCCTATTCTGCTATGATGGGTAAGAGCTTATTCTGATATGCGTTACAATTGAAAATTTTGAAGAAATTGAAAATAAAAGTTAAGTCTTTGTTATCGTTAATCTTATCCCCAGTATAAACTGAAGGATATGCTGTAGGGATTATCCTACTGAGTGCGTGGGAAGGCTTGAGTGGAGCTATTACTGTCTGTACCTAGGATAGTCATTGGATTTTTGAAAGGATATTTCTTTGAAAGGCTTGTTAAGATTGAGAACGGCTTGTCACACTTACACCGAATCTATCTCTGTGATGGTATCATTTGCTATAGTTGTTGTATCTTTTATTACGTGAGTTAGAGATCTATGTGGATTGCATGAAAGTTGAGCTATAGTTTTGATTGTTTTGCCCGAGGACGTACAAAAAGTTAAGTGTGGGGGAATTGTTAAGGCCATATTTATATGATTATTAAAGGTTTATTTCATTATTATTTTCCCCACATTTGCGTAATTTATATAAGAATTAAGGGTTTAAGTGTAATTATTTAATAAAGATGATTTTAAGAGGGTTGTATGCAAAATTGATGATTTTAAGTGTTTAATTTAATGGAATTATTATTATTTGGATTTTATTACATTTTTGCGTTGTTTATTTATCATGTAGGAGTTAATTTTCGTGCATATAATGAGGACAAATGAAGCTCAAGTCGAATTATAAGAGATAGAGTTGGAATTGGCTTGAAGAAATTGGATAAAGATGAAGAGATCCGATCCTCGGCCAGTTCAAACGAGCGTCCAGCGTCGAAGTGAACTGGCGTCCATGCAGCGTCCAGAATCGTATTTTACATTCAGAGAGTTCAGACGGAGGATGAACGAGCGTTTACTCAGCGTCCAGGCATTCTGGACGGGCGTCCAGATATTCAGACGAGCGTTCGCAGCCGACCTGTTCACAGCCGACTTAAAACTCTAAAAATACAGCAGCCCTTAAACCCTAAAGAGGGGACACAATTTACACATCATTGAGATCGCACTTTCACACCAAAAAGCTGCGGCCAGAACCCTAATTCCATAGAGATGCAAATCTTCAATCCAACAATCATATTCAACATGATTGTTGGCTAAAAACCTTGCAGTGAGTCGACGGAGGAAGCCCATTATCAACACAACCAACTAGAGGAGTTCGATGTTTGATGTTTAGTGAGTTTAATTCATAGTTTTTCATTACTTTGGATCTGTTTTGTATTGTTTAAGTTTTATTGAATTAAGATTTGATGAAACGATCTAGGTTTATTTTATGCTTGAATGATTATATGAAATTATATTATTTGAGTTCTATTTTGTTCAAAGTAATGCAATTATTCATGTTATAAGAGATTAGGCATGTTTAGTTGAGTAAAAAGTTTGGAAACAATCTTGTGATTGAGTTTTGATTGCATGTTTAGTTTGTTTGGAAAGATGAACGAAACCCTAGAATTTGGTTGTAGAAATTCAATTGAATTCGTGACTAAATCACTACTAAAAACTATGTCTTTTCAATCACCATCTAGTTGGGATTGTTGGTTGATGGGTGGAATCTAGTCGCCTTGCTGTGTTTTCCTCTATTGTCTGAATCAAATCGCTTAGGTTAAGTTTAGCTTAAGTTTTAGTTTTATAAACCCTAGTTTCCTGCTGTTTTCCTGCACTTTTCCTTTCAGTTCGTAGTTAGACGCTCGTCCGCAATAGCAGACGCTCGTCCATTAGATTTAATTTCCAGTCGCTCGTTCACTTTAGTGAACGCTCGTCCGTCTTTCTGTTTTCTTATTTTCTGCTTGTTTTTATTCCTGTTTTAGTTTCAATTCTTAGGTTTAGGTTTTAGTTAGTTTCAACCTTAGTTTAGTTAATAATTGTGACATAATCGATATAGGTCTATACTTGAATTCGATAAACATTCCACTCCCTTAGGACGATCCGTTAACATCCTATACTACGATCCTTATACTTGGGGTGTTTCGGTTATAAATTATAAAACTAGTTTTTACCGAACAGTAAGCTACTGCAAAAGGCTGATTCTTGATGATTTTCCCGGTAATGGAGCCAACTGATATCGTCGGAAATATCATAGTGGCGGTAATGGTGGATGTATGTGGATATTTGGCTATTTGTGTATGATTTCTCCCGTGAGAGTGGTGGTGCTTATGAAAAATATGAAGACTCCGGAGATGGGTTCACGCTGATATGAATGCGGTTACAAAGTCGACAAATTGGCAGAGCTTGGTCTGCTTATATTAATATCCGTTTGTCTTATGATTTACACGTAGCCCCTATTTATTGATAACGGACTAATCACGATTAAGCTTATTTCAATAAGACGTAATTAAGTACAATCAAGCATAATAAACATGATCTCGGCTCCAGCTGTGAGAATTAACTCTGAAGCCGGCTATGCTTGAAGCGGGTCCACGAATGGCCATAGATCGTTAATCGAGCTGACTCCTAACCATGCATGGATGGAGTCCAAATTATCTTGATATGTAAGGAGGCTTGCATAGAAAGGCCTCGGGCCGTCAAGATGTGGAATTGATCCTAGCCCATAGTCCACTTGTGGGTGTAGATAAGTAGTGCATCTGGTAGCTTATTATCAGCGTGGCAGCAGGTGGATTGATGATGTAGCCGTTCGGCTATTGTGACGTGACCTCTACTCGGGGTGGATTCTGGGTCCGTAAGACTGCTTGCAGGTTCGGTATATCATCTTGCTAAATCATGGAACATGACTGATGTTAAACGGGTCCTAGTTTCTCCATCATATTATATCAAAATACACTCCAAAAAATACAATAAGATGCACCGGGAAATAAGAAAATTAAGTGGCGGTAATTGTGCACACACGATGAATGCGCAAAAACAGTTTAAGCCTCTTTATTCTTTATTGACCGTTGCAAGACACGAAAACTTTTATGAGGGTATCACATGAGAATCGTGAAGGAAAAAACCACATATATATCTAGTCGAAGGACCAAAGATATATGTGATGCCTTGCGATTGTCATACTACTTTATTGACTCAAACAAACTTAAATAAACAAAAGCAATAAATAAGGGTTTAGAAATAGTTCTGAATTTATAGTCGCCAGCTCGACTGAACTAATAGGGCTCCTTTCACTCGTATTGCAGGTCGTCCAACATAAAGACATCCAACTCAGCGTCGTAATTGTGCTCTAGGTAATGTTTCATCCTGTGACCATTCACTGTGTAACTCCTCCTAGAGTGTTCTTCCTTAACTTCACATGCTCCTGAATTGAATACTTTTGTGACGACATATGGTCCAAACCATCTCAATTTTAACTTCCTAGGAAATAGATGAAGACGCGTGTTATATACTAGCACCTTGTCTCCAACACTGAAGGTGTCGTTCATAATTCTTTTGTCGTGTTGGGGCTTCATTCTTTCCTAATAAATCTTGCCATTCTCATACGCCCTCAATCTAAACTCTTCAAGTTTATTCAACTCTAATAATCTCTTTTCTTTGGCTAAGCCTTCCTCCATGTTTAAGAACCGAGCAGCCCATAGGGCACGATGCTCTAGCTCAACCAGAAAATGGCAGGACTTTCCAAAAACTATCATATATGGTCAAATCCCAATTATGGTCCTATAAGTAGTTCTCTATACCCATAAAGCGTCGTCTAATTTCAAAGACCAATCTTTCCTCATGGGATTCACAGTTTTCTCTAAAATTATCTTTACCGTTTGTAGGTGGCCACGGCCTCCACCCATTTCGAAACATCGTCGACTTATACCAGGATGTAACGATTCGATTTCAACGATGTAAAATGCCCAACAAAATCAATTCCCCAAACATCGAATATCTCTACCTCAAGGATACTATGCAATGGCATCTCATTCCTCTTAGAATTGTACCATTCATTTGATAGGAATGATAGGTTCTAGTAAACTCGTAAGCGGATTTAAATATTGTCGGCCAATAAAACCCACACTGCGGTACCTTGGTTGCTGTCTTGTCTGGCCCATAATTACGTCCAACATCTCTTGACTGGCATTGGTTCAAAATACTTGGAATTTCATCATCATGGACGCATCTCCTAAGAATGTTAAGGGCACATCTTAAACAAGTAGGGATCATCCCAGTAATAATGCTTTTAGTCCGTAAAGAACTTTTTCTTATTCATACTCGTGAATTCTGGTGGTAGGTATCTTTCAGCATGATATTTCACAATGTTTGCAAACCATGGGTATACCTTTCCAACACTTGATGTATTTTGTCTAGGCTGAGATTCAACTAGTGCTACTACTGAGACGGCAAAAATTGGTTCATCTAGAAAATACTCCTTGATCGCAGTGACCTTCTCCTCTTCTATCACTGTTAGCCTCGATCGGTGGTCAGCCACCTGATTCTCAGACCATTTCTTATCCTTAATCTCTACATCAAACTTCAGTAGCAGTAGAATCCATCTTAATATTCTCGTCTTGGAGTCTTTCTTGGTTAGAAGATACTTCAAGGCTGTATGGTCGGTGAAAACTATGACTTTAGGTCCTATCAGGTAAGATCTGAATTTGTCAAATGAAAAGATAACGGCCAATAGTTCCTTCTATATGTTTTCATAATTACTCTGGGCAGTATTGAGGGTACGACTGGCGTAGTAGATTGGTTTTAAGATTCTGTCCTCTCTCTGGCCCAATGCTACTCCAACCTCTGTGTCGCTAGCATCACACATTAGCTCGAAAGGTTTATTCCAATCTGGTGCTACTAGAATCGGGGCAGTTATTAACATTTGCTTTAATGTGTTGAATCCCTCATTGCATTCTTAGCATTTGCTTCATGAACCTCCTATGTAATCCTGTGTGGCCAAGAAAGGCTCGTAGTGTCTGTGAGATTGTTGGAGTTGGTAACTTGTCTATCACTTCAATCTTGGCTTTGTCCACTTCAATTCCTATCATTAAAATCCTATGACCTAACACAATTCCTTCAGTGACCATAAAATGGCACTTCTCCCAATTAAGCACTAGGTTTGTCTCTTCACATCTTCTCAGCACTTTACTCAAGTTATCCAAGAATCCATCATAGTTATCTCCAAAGTCAAAGTCCTCCATATATATTTCTAGAAAATCCTCCACCATGTCTGCAAATAAAGACATCTTGCACCTCTGGAATGTAGCTGGCGCATTACATAGTCCGAAGGGCATGCGGTTACAAGAACATGTGTGAAAGTTATTTTCTCTAGGTCCTCAGGGGTAATATGGCTCTGGTAGTAACAGAATATCCATCTAAAAAACAATAAAAATCATGACCTCTTAATCTCTCTAGCATTTGGTCGATAAATCATAGGGAAAAATGATCTTTTCGAGTTGTGTCGTTCAGTTTCCTGAAGTCAATACTGACTCGATGTCCAGTGATTAGACTTACAGGGATCAACTCATCAAACTCATTATGTTGAACAGTGAATCCTCCTTTATTGGCACCACAAGAATTGGGCTTACCCACTCACTCTCAGCAATTCGGAATATAATTCTCATTTCCAACATTTTTATGATATCTTCCTTAACAACATCTTTCAACTGCGGTGTCAACCTTCTCTGAGTTTGAGCCACTGCTTTCTTCTAAGGATCCACAGAGATCTTATACATTCACACCGAGGGGCTTATTCCTCGAATGTCTGCAATAGTTCACCTAAATGCTCCTTTATGCTCCCTCGGCACTCTTAAAAGCTTCTCTTTCTCTAACAGTGATAAGGTTGATGAAATAATCCGGGGTAGAGTATCATCTTGTAAGTACACGTAATTTAGATGAGAGGGCAAAGGTTTAAGCGTTAGATTTCTTGGTGACTCTTCCAACGATGATTTTAGTATTTTACCAGTCAACTATAAATTGAAGAATTTGTGCCATGAAGGTCTATGAATGGGTACTCCTGTGTCCACTAATGATACGGGTTCTATCTCTTGCACATGACCTTCGCTGCATCTAGGCCAAAACTTTTTCCTCCTCTTCTTCTTCCTCCTTGAATAGCAAGTTTCTGCTAATTCAGGGTCGATAGCTAATTGCTGTTGTAATTTCAAAATGAGCGCCTCAATGTCATCCAGCATATAGCATGCTTCTCCTTCATCTCGCGTATAACCTATCATCTTCATCACATTGAAGACCACACTGTCCTCGTTCACTCTTAATATGAGCTCTCTTTTATGAACATATATTAAAGTCTTACTAGTTGCTAGGAAAGGACTTCCTAGGATTAGTGGAACATCGCTAATTACTTCCATGTCTAGCACCACAAAATCCACTGGGAACACAAACTTATCAAATTTTACCAGAACATCCTCAACAACACTACATGGTTATTTCATCGACCTATCTACCAATTGAAGGGTTATGGAAGTCTCATTTGATTCCTTCATGCCTAACTTATGAGAGCGGCATCAAGTTGATGCTTGCCCCTTGATCACACAATGCCTTGTTTAGGCATACTCCTCCAATTGTAAATGGTATGAGGAAACTCCTAGGATCTTTACACTTAGAAGGCAGTTTGCGTTGTAAGACTTCAGAGCATTCCTCATTCAATCAAATAATGTCAAGGTCTAACAATTTTCTTTTAGTAGAGACTGCTTCCTTAATAAACTTAGCATACTCTGGCATTCCTGCCACAGCCTCTACCAAGGTAATATTAACTTTCAACTTTTTAAACATTTCGATAAACTTTTTATATCTAGCATAATCATGATTTGGCTTTGATTTCATAGGGGTATAGGGTAGAGTATCAGGATTAATAGTCACAGTTCATTTAGACTTACATGTTGTCTGCTGTTGTGCTCCCTGCTCGTCTGCTGTTTCTACAGATTGCCGCGGCTGTGGACTGACGTCACGCTAGCTCGGCATCCCCAATGCTTCTGATCCTGCTGCTTGCTGCTCGTCACTGCTCATTGGTTCCTCTCTGCTGACTGGTCTAGGTAATTCATTTTCACTTCTTGTCATAATAGCGTTCACATCCTTCGGGTTCTTTTCAGTGTTGCTTGGCAAACCTCTTGGAGGATGAGCTGACTGTTGGTCCCAGAGAAGGGTAAAACTATAGTCAGAGGGGGGATGAATGACTATAGTGGAGTTTCAAAAACTTTTCTTATGTTTAAAAGCTTTTGGGAAGCGGATAAGTCCCTACTTACTACGTTGTTTCAAAGTAGTTTAGTCAATCACAGATATAAGATATAATGTAGGCAATTAAATGAGTGCGGTAAAGTAAATTGCATAAAGTAAACTGACACAAGGCTTATAGTGGTTCAGGGTGGTGTAATCCCTTCTCCTGTGATGATTGGAGGAAATCACTATTGTTTTCACGGATACAATAGTATGATTGTCCTTGACTTCCCAAGCTTCACAATCTACAAGACTATCACTCCTTGACTGCAACAGCTTCAGTGATTCAGTCTCTATCACTGCTCCTTGAGATCAAATCCTTCATTAGCTGTCACAAACACAACTCCTTCTCAGATGGATTCTGATTCAGTTGCTTCAGTTTGATGTGAATGAGATTCACAACCTTTCTTGATCAATCTCAGTGTTGAATGCAAAAGTGTAGTTCTGATGCCTGAGTTGATCTCTAAATAAATCCTTGTAAGTTCAGAGATAAGGCTTTTCAAATTGACAGAGTTCTGCTCAATTTCCTTTTCAAATCATTAATTTTATCTGTCTGTCAATGCCTTTTATTTATAGCCTTGAATATCCTTGATTTGAATTTTCGTCCGTTGGCTATATTAATGAGCGAATTAATCTTTGATTTTATTCTTGATTCCCCCTTAATTATATTCTCCTTGATTTCAGTGATCGGATTGTTCTTCAAACATTTGGCAGAAAATCCGTCCTTGATTGATCCTCTATTGATTGTGTATTTAATGTATGATCCTCTGAATGTTTATCATATTTTAAATCTGGTTTGGTAAGGTTTACTTCGCCGTTCCCTGAACGGTTGAGTGATCCATCTGACTTTTCCGTTTAGATCTTCCTTCACTGTTTTGTCTTCACTCAGCCGAAAGTCAGTTTACTCTGCCGATTCACTGTTTCCTTCATCACTTCCTTAAGGAGAATCTTTGTACTTCACTGATCCTTGATTGGGGTGAGATCAGTGTACACCATATTTAAACATTAAGTTCCATTACTTGAAACATATCTTAGACTTATCCAAGGTCATCACAGGCTTCCTTGGTTATAAGTCAGACCATTAAGTCTTCATTGCTTCTCTGCTGGTGCTTGGCTGACTTCACTCTGCCGAATGACTATTTTAATTTGCCGTCCTACAGACTAGTACAATACTTGTCTGACTTTAACTTATACAACATGTCAGACTCTAAGTAAAGACTTATACAGAGAATTCTAACTTATTTCAGGCTTGCTATAACAGCTAGTATGGCTATCATCAAAACATAATATAATGTTCCTAACAATTTCCCCCTTTTTGATGATGCCAAAACCCTCATAAGCCTGACCATAAGTAATACAAATTTTTTCATAACAATTAACAGAATAAATTTCAACAGTTTTATTCGTCCATTTAAGGGCAATAAGATATTGCATCTTGTTATTCAAAGGCAAATAGAAATAATTCAGAAATAATTCAATTCATGTTAAGCATAAGGTCTACTTCTTCATTTCTTCAAACCTGATGCTTTTGCCTTTGATGCCCTTGCCCTTTTCTATTGGGCTTGCCTCCTTTCCAATGGAGCTTTCATTCCTTCATCAAAGAAAGAAGCATAAGGTCTACTTCTTCATTTCTTCAAACCTGATGCCTTTGCCTTTGATGCCCTTGCCCTTTTCTGTTGGGCTTGCCTCCTTTCCAATGGAGCTTTCAGGCTTTGAGCATCCATCCCCCTTTTTGGCAGCACTAAAACGTGCTTCAAGATTTACAGTTGCTACTGCAGACTCAGGAAAAGGACCATACCTTTTCTCCAGTATCTTGTTGTTTGCCTCAACAATGTTGATAAGGGTGTTAAGTTGTTGCCCAGAGTGCTCCATGATCTTATCCAGATGCTGAATTTGATGAGTGTGAGCATTTAGAGTGTCCACCAAAGGTTTGAGATTATTGTCAATCGTCTCAGCATGAAACTCAAGGTTGGTTTGAACATGGTAGGGATTAAGATGCTGTAAATTGCAAAGCAAGTTTCCCTGTTTTTCCATCACCTCATCTTGTATCTTGATGTGACTGATGAGGGCTTCAATCTTATGGTTTAAGGAGGTTGTGTCACTCCTTAAAGCAGCTTTCAGATTTTGCCTGCTGTGATACTGCTTCTCCATGTCAACAATCAAGGGTTGAATGTCCAGATTGAAGACTCTTTCTAGGTCAATTTCCTCTGGTGCCACATTAACATCCTCTTCATCTCCATCTTCCTCTTTCTCGTTTTCCACCTCAACTTCTTCCTCTTCTCTTCATCCTTTTCACCTTCTGCCTCTGCACCTCTTTCTTCCACTCTTTCTTGTTCTTCCTCATTAGACTCAGGGTCATTAAGAGGTTGTTATGGAGTGTTGGCTTCTTCACCTATTGCTGTTTCCCCTTGTGCAATAATGGGGAAGTTGACAGGTTCAGCGGAGTGAATTTGATCAGCTGACTCACTTGGCTGTTTGTCAACTTTGCTGAGACTCTTGAGAAGTGCCTCTTGAATAGTCATATCATCATCAGATATATCTTGATTGGCTTCAAGATGGCCACCTTCTGAGTGTTCATTTCTGACTCAGCTTCTTCCTCATCCATCTCCTCTTCTTCAGATGAAGTGAGTTTATATCCTTCCTCACCTTCTTCCAGGTAGGTGATTTCATCTTGTTGTTTTTCTTCTTCTGTTGCTGTATCATCACTGATTGTCACGGGTTCATTCAAGTTGCTGGTACCAGTCACAGAGATGTTTTCTTGTGCCTTCTAGGATCTGGTTCTTCGTCCCACTCCTGATCTGCTACTCTCTCGTTGTTTCCTTTTTCTTCCTACAGGTGGTTTGGGTTTCATGGATGCCTTGATGTAGGTAAACATTACCTTAGACCTGTGTGGAGCCTGCTGATTTGTGGGTTTCACTTTCAATGTGTCAAACAGTTGTTGAAGAGGGAACCCATATGATTTCCTCTCCCAAAAATCACCCTTCTTCTGCAAACACTTGCCTGGTGCTGTAATGGACAGATCAATCTCCTTTCGAATCTGGTCTTTCATCCTATTGAATACAAATGTTGCCCAGTTAAATTTAGTACCTTCGTAGATGATTTCCATTAGCTTGATCCTTAACTCGGTTAAGCTTTCCATCGACCATTTTCTTCCTTCGATGTTTTTGGTTATGACCGGTGCAAACTCAGCAAACGGAAGTTTTAGTGCTGATCTAGGGAGATTGTATGTTTTGCTGTTTTTCTTGGGATTCTTGGCTATCTCAACCCATATTTTCTTGATGTCAATCTTCACGAGCTTTACATCAGCCGGGCCTATCATGGGTATGTGTAGGAATCTGTTGAGAATACCAGATGTAATGACTACTTCTCCCCCAAAGATTGAGCTTTTTATGCAGTCGGTATCAGTCTTCTTTGTGCTGGGCACTAACTTTGCATTTTTCCAGAATGCAATCAAATTTTCATAAAAAATTCCGGTTATTA
The DNA here is from genome assembly GCA_024500145.1 of Gentiana dahurica var. dahurica. Classification (NCBI taxonomy): domain Eukaryota; kingdom Viridiplantae; phylum Streptophyta; class Magnoliopsida; order Gentianales; family Gentianaceae; genus Gentiana; species Gentiana dahurica. The sequence goes on from CM044897.1 coordinate 46,572,392, forward strand.
GGGGGTTTAGAAAATTCATTAACCCCAGGTTTGTACAGCAATCAACCAAGTGTTGAGCTTATGCATCGTTATCACAAAAGGAGAGATAATGTTCAGGCCTAAAGAATGATCCAGTGATGATAGATTTTTCAAAGAATCGCTCTGTGGGGGATAATGAGAATGATGAAGCCATTGATATGTGATTGATGTTTGAAAAAGGAACGCTTCGAGTTTTTAGAGAGAATCAAAAGTAGGGTTTGGAATTTTGCAAAAGAGTGTAAAGATTTCTGAAAATCTTTAAGTATCGTTTATATAGGATGATTTGGGTAGTATGAACGTGGTTTGAATATGGAAGGATTTTATGACATAATGGCGTGATTTTGTGTATGTAAATCGCGATATTCGAGTGAAGTGGGGGAGTGGATTGAGGTAAGTAATGATAGAGCCCGGGAATCGAGGCGTTTGTAATTCGAAAAATAATATGGTTACCTCCATGATCATAAGTTGATCTCCACGTGTGTAATCATCCACAGAATAATCTTCCATAACTCCCTTATTCTCCACATGTATAAAAAATTTATTTTGTTCATACTATAATTTGCCCACGATTTTAATCTTTATTTCGCGATTTTCTTGGCTGGTCACTTAGCCGGTGTAGTGACTCTTTCACTGAGCTGCTTTATTTGACTGTTCCTAACAATCAGTTAAGTGAACTTCGCTGGATACCAGTGCCTTACCTGCTACATCTCCTGTGACGGCAAAGGTTTAAGCAGCTGATGAAGTCACTTAGGCGATTACTCCAGTTAGCCGCTCTTTGGTACTTAGTGGATTTCAATCATTCCTAACTTAGTTCTCAACATGCTAAATCTTTCATAACTGAGTGGTTTAGTGAAGATGTCAGCTAATTGATCTTCAGTGGGTATGTATTTTAGGATAACATCTCCTTTTTCAACATGATCTCTGATAAAATGATGTCTCACATCAATGTGCTTTGTTCTTGAATGCAACACTGGATTTTCAGTAATAGATATTGCACTTGTGTTGTCACACGTGATTGGGATAGTCTTTTCCTCCACTCCATAATCCCTTAGCTGTTGTCTAATCCAAAGTACTTGTGCACAACAATTGCCTGCTGCTATATATTCTGCTTCAGCTGTTGATGTAGATATGGTGTTTTGCTTTTTACTGAACCAAGAGACTAGCCTGGTGCCCAGCATCTGGCATGTTCCAGAGGTGCTTTTTCTTTCTATATTGCATCCAGCATAGTCAGAATCTGAATATGATATCAACTTGAATCCTCCATCTTTTGGATACCAAATTCCAACATTAATAGTGTTTTTCAGGTATTTGATTATTCTTTTGGTTGCTAGAAGATGTGATTCTTTTGGTTGAGCTTGAAATCTTGCACATACCCCTACTGCAAATGCTATATCAGGTCTGCTTGCAGTTAAATATAGTAGGGATCTAATGATTCCTCTATACATTTTCTGATCAACATCCTTTCCAGTTTCATCTTTTCCAAGAATGACTCTTGCACACATTGGTGTATATGTTGTGCCACTTGTGTCCATACCATACTTATGTATTAAGTCTTTTGTATATTTGGCTTGGTTAATGAAAATACCATCCTTCAATTACTTTACTTGAAGACCAAGAAAATAATTTAATTCTCCCATCATGCTCATCTGAAATTTGCTCTTCATCAGATTTGAAAATTTCTCACACAGCTTTTCATCCTCTGAACCAAAGATGATGTCATCAACATAGATTTGTACTAGTAATGTGCTTGTTCCTTCCTCTAATTTGAATAGAGTCTTATCTATAGTTCCCTTGTTGAATCCATTCTTGATCAAAAATTGTGATAATGTTTCATACCAAGCTCTGGGTGCCTGTTTGAGTCCATAAAGAGCCTTCTTGAGTTTGTATACTTTGTCTTCTTTTCCTTTGAGTTGGAAACCAGGAGGTTGTTCTACATATACTTCTTCTTCTAAAAGTCCATTCAGAAATGCACATTTGACATCCATTTGATATACTTTGAAGTCATTATGTGCAGCAAAGGCTAGAAAGAGTCTGATTGCCTCCAATCTTGCTACTGGTGCAAATGTTTCATCATAGTCAATTCCTTCTGCTTGAGAATAGCCTTTTGTAACTAGCCTTGCTTTGTTTCTGACAACTGTTCCTTGCTCATCCATCTTGTTTCTGAATACCCATTTTGTTTCAATGATGTTGGCTGTGTCTGGTCTATCAACAAGTTCCCAGACTTCATTTATTTCAAATTCATTTAGTTCATCTTGGATGGCTGTGATCCAGTCTGCATCTTGAATTGCATCATCTATTGTCTTAGGTTCCACTTGTGATAGAAAGCAAGTCAACATGTGTTCCAGTTGTCTTATGGTTCTAACTCCTGTGTGAATGTCTCCAATAACTTGTTCTTCAAGATGATCTCTTAGCCAATTTAGGTCTGGTTGAAGTTGTTCTTCACTTGGTGCTTCTGCAACTTCAGGTTCTGCATGAGCTTCAAGTTCGTGCTTCTTCTGTTGTAATGACTTGTGGTTCATCTTGATTTCCAAAGTTGTGATTGAGAATAGTGGTTGGTACTGTTGTATTCATATACACTTGCCTTTGTCCTCCTTCTTCTTCTTGTTCTTGAAGACTTTTAACATTTGTATTTGGTTCATCAAAGACTACATGTATTGATTCTTCAATCACTAATGTTCGTTTGTTGAGTACTCTAAATTCTTTCTTTGGTGTCTGAGTATCCCATAAAGATTGCTTCAACTGCATTTTCATCAAAGGTGTGCACTGATTCTGTTCAAAACAAAACATTTTGATCCAAGCATATGCAAATATGAGATATTAGGTTTTCTACCATTCCATATTTCATATGGAGTCTTTCCATGGTGTTTGTTTTTGATTGATCTGTTTTGTGTATGGCATGTTGTATTTGCTTCTTCATTAAAATCTCTTTGGTAGGCATGCTTCGCAATCATTGTTCTGACTGCTTCTTTAAGAGTTCTGTTTCTTCTTTCTGCTACACCATTTTGTTGTGGGGTTCTGCTGCAGATAATTGATGTAGTACTCCATTTTCTTCACAATAGGTTCTGATAATTTCATTAAGAAATTCAGTGCCTCTATCTGATTTGATCTTGATAATCTTCAGTTCTTTCTCATTTTGGAGTCTTCTTAACAAATCTGGCAGCTTTTTGAGTGTCTCTTTCTTCTTGTTCATGAAGATGGTCCAGGTGTATTTTGAGTAGTCATCCACCACTACTAGGGTGTATTTCTTACCACTTACACTTACTGGTGTGACTGGTCCAAACAGGTCCATATGCAACAGATGTAGAATTCTTGTTGTTGATTGATAGGGCTTTGACTTGAAGGAACTTTTGATTTGTTTCCCTTTCTGACATGCATCACATAGACTTTCTTTCTTGAATGTGATCTCTGGCAGGCCTTCAACTAACTTGTTCTTTGATAATTTGTTGATGGTCTTGAAATTTAGGTGATTTAGTCTTCTATGCCAGATCCAGCTAGTTGATTGTTTGTTTTTGACAAACAAACATGTTTCTGCTTTGGCTGTTTTCCAATCCACCATATACATGTTGTCTTCTCTTCTACCTACAAGAACCACAGTTGAAGTTTGGCTGTGAATAACTTTGCATCCTTCCTTGTTGAAGTGTACATTGTAGCCTTTGTCACAAAATTGGTGATGCTTATCAGATTGAAATTAAGTCCCTTGACATATGCCACATTTTGAATTTTTAGATTGTTCTTGAGCATTGTGCCTTCCCCCTTAATCTTGCCAGGGTTTTCTTTGCCTCCAAATGTGACTTTGGGTCCATCAAAAGCTTTAAAGTCAGTGAGCCATCTCTTGTTTCCTGTCATGTGTCTGGAACATCCACTGTCTATGTACCAGACATCCTACAAAACAAATTAATTAAGTTTAGGTACCCAACACTGTTTGGGTCCATACCTGTTAGCAGTCATGCCTCCTACTCCAAGTGTATATCCAAATGATCTTCTTTTTGGATAGTTAAAGTCATCAACTTCATATATATAAGGCATGGCAGAATAGCTTCTAGTATTTCTACTGAAGATATTCTGATACTTTTCTCTACTTTTTGGTGCATTTTCATCCTTCTTCACTTTCCAATATGCAGTGGGAAACCTATGTTTCTTCATGTGTCTAGGAACATACTTAGATTGATTTTTCTTAAACACATTATGCATGGCATGAAGTGGTATCTTCTTGTATTTTGGAGGTGCAACATTCCAATCATCCTCTGAAGGATAAAGTCTTCCTTTACCTTTCATAAAGTCTTTGCTTTTGGTTGATTGGATTGATGGTTTAGGCTGCTGTTTTCCTGCCTGGGTTTTGAGTTCACCGGTACATGATGAGTCATTGAAACTATGGTCCGTCCTTTTACGAACTTTGGTCCATTCGTTGGTTCTAGATTCAGAATTGTGTTTTCCATTGTTTCTAATCTCATCCTGACTGTTGTAGCTAAGACCAGATCTGGATCCAAACCTCTTTGAGGGTTTGTAAGCTGGTTCATTTGTGATCTTAACTGATAGGGGGATTTTCTCAACTGATCTGTCAACAACAGATGTATGAACATCTGTTGTTTGTTGATCATTTGAGTAGATCTCCTTACTAGTTAGTTCACTTTTTCTTTATCCAGTTCTTTCGTCAATCTTTTATTTTCCTTTCTTAGATCCTTACATTCCTGTTCCAGAATTTCATGATTCATTTCAATTTCATCAAATTTAGTCATGAGATTTTGGACTAGGTCTGCTGGATCTAATGGGAGAATAGAAGATTGTGCAGTGTTAGATGTGGATGCATTTGATGAAGAGTAAGAGCTAGATGTTACCTCAGTTTCATCAGATTCTTTGGTCATTAGACATAGGCTTGTTTTCTCAATGTCTGAGCTATCACCTTCATCTTCATCTAATTCTTTGGTCATGAGGCATAGACATGCTTTTTCATTGTCTGAGCTGTCTTCTTCATCACTATTATCTGAGTTATTATCAGATGATTCTTCATTCTTTTCACTGCTAGATTCAGCCTTGAGTGCTTTCTTGCCTTTTCTCTTTTCAGATGCTTTGTATTTCTTCTTTTCATCATCTTTATCATTTTCTTCAGGACAATCAGCCTTGAAGTGACCTTTCTTGTTGCAGTTGAAGCATCTGTATTCATCATCTTTCTTCTTCATGTCTTTGTTTGAGCTTGATTTCTTGTTTGATGATGAGTTTCCTTTGAATGACTTCTTTTTGCTATATCTGTCAAAATGTTTAACTAATAAAGCTACATGTTCTTTGAGTTCTTGTGTCTCTTTGTTGATGCAACCGGCAAAGTTACTTTGTTGTGGTGCTATCGAGTGCAGTGGTTCTTTGTGTCTCTTCCGAGCACCATCTTCCCGTTCAGTTCAAATTCATGAGCCTTTAGTTGGGACATCGGTGTTAGGGTGTCAGTGTTTGGAAGATTTGTTGTTCCTCTGATTACTGATGTTATGATCTTCCATCTTTCGGTAGGCTTCTCAAGATCTTTAAGCATACTTCTTTCTGTGGATATGTGTGTCCAAGCTGTTGCAGTTCACTGATGATGCTTGAGAATCATTGATCAATTGATTCATTAGCCTTCATTTTGAAATTTTCGAATATCTATTTTGCAACAGACAATTTGTTTTCTTTAACTGCTTCAGATCCTTCATTTATCTGCCTAGACTTGTCCCACATCTCCTGTGCTATCTTGCGGTCTTTGATTCTCATGAACATGTTGCTATCCAGAGTCTTCAAGATCATATCTTTTGCAACAAAGTCAAGATTTGCTCTTCTTCTGTCATCCTTGGTCCAATCTTTTTGGGTTTGTCCACTTCTTTTCCTTGATCTGCTTCTGTGGTTACCACAGTCATGATCATGATTGGGCCGTCATTTATTACATCCAGCATCTCCTCATGAGTTGCTGCAATATGAGATAACATTCTTATTTTATATTCATCAAAATTATTAACATTGAAAACAGGTACTTTTGACATAAAGTTTGAGGAATCCATAAGTACAAATAAGATATATATAATGAATAAAAAACTTCAGATTTAAAAACTACTTTGAAAATATGTGATCTCCTTGTTACCAGAAATTAGATCTGAATAGGTTCTGATACTAGGAACACTGCTCTGCTACCAATTGTTGGTCCCAGAGAAGGGTAAAACTATAGTCAGAGGGGGGGTGAATGACTATAGTGGAGTTTCAAAAACTTTTCTTATGTTTAAAAGCTTTTGGGCAGTGGATAAGTCCCATCTTACTACGTTGTTTCAAAGTAGTTTAGTCAATCACAGATATAAGATATAATGTAGGCAATTAAATGAGTGCGGTAAAGTAAATTGCATAAAGTAAATTGACACAAGGCTTATAGTGGTTCATGGTGGTGTAATCCCTTAATCCACTCTTCTCATGTGATGATTGGAGGAATTCATTATTGTTTTCACAATTACAATAGTATGATTGTCCTTGACTTCCCAAGCTTCACATTCTACAAGACAATCACTCATTGACTGCAACAGCTTCAGTGATTCAGTCTCTTTCACTGCTCCTTGAGATCAAATCCTTCCGCAACTATCACAAACACAACTTCTTCTTAGATGGATTCTGATTCAGTTGCTTCAGTTTGATGTGAATGAGATTCACAACCTTGCTTGATCAATCTCAGTGTTGAATGTAATCGTAGTTCTGATTTCTGAGTTGATCTCTAGATAAATCCTTGTAAGTTCAGAGAGAAGGCTTTTCAAATTGTCAGAGTTCTGCTTAATTTCATTTTCAAATCATTAATTTTATCTGTATGTCAATGCCTTCTATTTATAGCCTTGAATATCCTTGATTTGAATTTTCGTCCGTTGGCTATATTAATGAGGGAATTAATCTTTGATTTTATTCTTGATTCCCCCTTAATTATATTCTCCTTGATCTCAGTGATCGGATTGTTCTTCAAACATTTGGCAGAAAATCCATCCTTGATTGATCCTCTATTGATTATGCATTTAATGTATGATCCTCTGAATCTTTATCATATTTTAAATCTGATTTGGTAAGGTTTACTTCGCCGTTCCCTGAACGGTTGAGTGATCCATCTGACTTTTCCGTTTAGATCTTCCTTCACTGTTTTGTCTTCACTCAGCCGAATGTCAGTTTACTCTGCCGATTCACTGTTTCCTTCATCACTTCCTTAAGGAGAATCTTTGTACTTCACTGATCCTTGATTGGGGTGAGATCAGTGTACACCATATTTAAACATTAAGTTCCATTACTTGAAACATAACTTAGACTTATACAAGGTCATCACAGGCTTCCTTGGTTATAAGTCAGACCATTAAGTGTTCATTGCTTCTCTGCTGGTTCTTGGCTGGCTTCACTCTGCTGAATGTCTGTTTTAATTTGCCGTCCTACCAACTAGTACAATACTTGTTTGACTTTAACTTATACAACATGTCAGACTCTAAGTAAAGACCTATACTGAGAATTCTAACTTATTTCAGACTTGCTATAACAGCAAGTATGGCTATCATCAAAACATAATAAAATGTTCCTAACACTGACCCTTGTTCGGCAATCTGCCCCACTTGGTGTGAACGATTTTGCACTAAGGCTTCTTGATTGGCCAATCTTCTGTCGTTCTTTTGTCAATAAGATGTGAAACTCGCATTGAGCCGCTTATTGACTTTGTCAATTGATTGACGGCTTCGGTCACATTTGAGCTCATTTTGTCCATGACTGCTTCCCATCAACCGGTTTTTTTATTGAGGCAGGAAACCTCCGTTTTGCTTCGGTCTCTCCCCAACATCAAAATTGCTTTACCTGAAACCAGGGTGGTGATGAGAACCTGGGAAATATCCGCCCCTATATGGGTTTCCTTGCCTTCCTAAACAATTCACATCCTCGGTGTTGGATATTTCAATTCCTTGGACCTTCTCTACTTTGGCAATGCGATCTTGCATGCCATCAATTTTCTCATTCATCACCATTAGCTGGTATAAGATCTTTTGAGAAGTGTCTTCTCCAAATACGTCTTCATCTACTTTCACACTCTCTGTCTGGTGTGTTCCCCATTGGCTAGTAAGTGCAAATTGTTCAAGTTTCTCTTCAGCTTCTTCTAGTGATAACAGTGCGAAACATATCCATAAACTCTCATTTGTTCTCTTGGCCTAGTCCATGAAAGAAACTATGGATACGTTTAGGTAGAGTAATATCATAGTAGGGGCATTTCCGTTGCACCTCCTTAAATCATTACAAAGCTTCTTCAAATATTCCGGCCGGTATCTTCTTGAAATTCATAATGTCTTGTCTCATTTGCAAGGACTTCCCAGGTGGGCAATACTTATTCATAAACTTCTACAGTAAATCAGTCCAAGATTTTGCAGATCCTGCTGCTAGAGACAACAACCATATCTTCGCCTTATCATTCAGCGTGAATGGAAACAATTTAAGCTTGATGTTATCTTTGGGCATGCTTGATGGTTTGATTGTGCTGAAAATTTCCAAGAAGTTGGTGACCTGTACACTTGGGTCTTCGTTTGGTACTCCATGGAATGTAGTGTAATTTGTTACCATTTGTATGACATCAGGCTTCAGGTGAAAAACTTCAGCCGTATTCTCCGGTTGAACAATTTCAAGCACAAACTGCTCAATCGTTGGCATCGCATAACTCTGTAGAGTCCTCGTATCTGCTTGTATAACGTCCTGTCCATTAACACCCTGCTCCATTCCTTCCTCCATTGAGATTGTCCTATCCGTTAACTCTGTTTTGTGCCATCGTCTCTTATGTATCTTCAAAAGGCGGGATCTCCTCTTATCTATCTTTATCACTTCCTTCGTGCAATCTCACCTCGTCATCCAGCCTCTTTCTTTCTCAAGCTTCTTTTTGTTTCTTCTTTGCAAATTTTTCGATTTCAGAAATAAACTTGAGCCTGGCTACGTAACTTCGTGTACCGTACTACAAGACACAAAAAGACAAGAAAGGTTGCTTGCCCTGGTGGCTGTTACACTCACCCTGGTAGGCTCAAAAACAATAATACAGACTCTGACAGAACAAAAACGGCTCCTACAAAACAAAATGATTTCTATTAATTTCCAGTCGGCGCGTCTGTGGGACTAAATCTCGGGGCTTCCTGACCGAAAATTCCCAGAACCGATCTGAACAAACACTATACGACTCAATTAATCATAGACTCTAAAACTGACTCAATTTATCATGAAAACAAAATATATACAGATTTTCAATGTAAATTAACAAGTATTTTTGACACGAGTCCCCGTGTTGGGTATACAACACTATGCCCGCCTGTGTGCGTTCGACCCATGGCGCTGTGAAAGTGTGGTATAAGGAAATAAAGTAGCACCTTTACTAACACCAATTGGTTTTAGTACAATGGTAAGTGCTTGATCCTAAAAACTGGTAGCAGAGCAGGTCATGGGTTCGAATCCCGGCAACAGCATTCTGTGGTAAACCACGGTTGAGTGGGTAGCAGGTGCTGGGGGGAAGATTGTTGGCGGAAAAGGTGGTAAACCTCTAACACTTTGGCTTGAGTGTCTTCTAGTCCTCACACCTTGCTGTACATTGCCAATAACTTGTTCAGCAGGGTGATTCCTTAACCATTGTGGATTTTGGTTATTTTGATTAACAGGAACCTCATCTTCATCTAATTCTTCTCTTACAAATGGCGGAAAAGGTTGATGTCCAAATTGAATCAAGCCAAAGTGTTAGAGGTTTTGTTGAAGATGCAAACAGAACTGAACTAGCCATTAACATTGGTCGAAGAATAAGGAGGTATGCCGGTCTGGAGAATGTGTTGAATATAAGACTGGAATCAATTTCTTATACAAATGTTGTCAGTTTCTGGAGAAACATTCAAATACAGGAAGGAACTGAAGCATTTAAAACTGCTGTAAATGGGCAAGAAATAGAAGTTTCCCCAGTCTACTGAGGGAAGTTTTTGGATTTGATGAAGTAGTGGATGGCTCAGTCAATCCTGAAGAAATGGGATTGGACAAGATGGCGTTTGTTGATCAGATCAAAACAAATGCAGCCACCAAATCCGTTCCAGGGATCAACTGCAGACATATTGGAAGTGAATATAGTCTGCTGAGCAAACTCATTGCCAAGAACATACTTGGGTTGATTGGAAGTATGGATACTCTATCAGGACCCAAGATAGAGTTGATGATTATCATCTGCAGGAGCATGAAGTTTGATTGGGCTAGATACTTCATCCATTATATGAAGAAGGTCTTCAAGGAAGACAAAGAGGGAAAGAGGAAGTCCAAGGCCCTGCCCTTAGGATTGATGGTTCAGACCCTGTTGAATCATCTGGAAATCCCTGATGTAGCATCTGAAAAGATCAATCAGTCTAGATACAAGAAGGAAATTGATTATACTATTCCTGGTCTAGATGATGATGAAGAGGTTGCTGGAGAGGCTGCTGGTGATGATAATGATGGAGATGATGGTGATGCTGGAGGTGAGCAGGTCAAGCAATCTAAAAAGATATCTATTAAACCTGCTGCACCCAAGAAAGCTGCTGAGAAAAGAAAGGGTGGAGCTACAAAGAAAATAACTGAGGTATTAAAGCCTTTAAAGAAAACAAGGCAACAAACAGCACAGACTGCTGAGTCTGCTGAGGGTCCAGTGGAGGTTACTGACCCTGCTGTTGCTGCAAGAAAAACTGTTGTTGACATATTGAGGGAACAACAGAAAGAAGATAGTAGAAAGAGGAAGTCTACTGTGACTGAAAAGGTTGATGAACCCATTTCCAAGAGGAGAAAAGAGATTGTTCATAAACAAAAACATGGAAAAGGGAAAGAACTGAAAAACATGGAAGCACAAAGAATCCAAGAGGAAGTATCAGTAGAAGAAGAAGAAGAGGCTGTTGAGGCTCAGCCCTTGACTATAATCAGGCCTGTGGAGATTACTGACTCCTCACCTGAAGAGGTTGTCAAGTCTACTGATGGTGGACAGGTTGTTGTTGAGCAATCTGTTGAAGATATACAGCAGTCTACTGACCCTGAGCCTGCTGTAGTATCTACTGAAGAACCACAGCAAACCACTGAACTTGAACCTACTGTGGTAGTTGAAGAGGTAATTGAAGACTTGGTTGAAGACCCTGCAAGTGTGGCAAGAACTCAGGGGGAAGAGCAGTCTGCTGCTAACCCTGTTGATGAGCATGTAAGTCAGGGGGAACCATGTGTGGTACAGATGGATGTAGTAGGCACCAATATACAATCTCAGCAACCTACTGATTTTCAAACATCTGTTGAACAAACCATGAACCTACTTGTTGGAACCTTTGGAGGTCAACAAGGTACTGGAGTTGCTCCCAGGAGATCTTTCATGCCATTTGAAAGGCATGTGAAAGAAAAAAAGAAAACTGAAGAGTATGTAGATCCCAAACTTCAGCAAATTGCTGACTATTTTCAGTGGAAGTTTGGTTTCTACAAGAGACAAAAGCCAGCTGCTGAACCTATGACAGATCTTGAAGAATGGGCTTTTGAAAAGCTGGGAGTGGAGAACTTGCTGGATCTAATTGATACAAGCTTGCTGCAATCAAGACTGATGGATCTGTTTGATGAGCAACAGAAGGAGGAAGGTATCAAGTTTAGGGATCCAAGAGATGAAGATGATGATTCTTCCTCATCATCAGATTCTAGAGGAGATTTCCACTCTGGACCAGGAGGAACCAGTGGGACTGCAATAATCATAGAACAACCTGCACAACAGTCCACTGATACTGGTAAGTCTGCTGAGGGCCAGCAGACTGGAGAGATGGATGAGGATCTACAGGATCTCACCATGGATGATCTGGAGGCATTGATCAATGTAGGAATTAATCTTAGTGCTAGTAGGCTGGCTGATGAACCAAGTACATTCCATGTTGTAGAGCCTACTGCACAAATTGAAGCTGAACAGAGTGAGGATTTTGATGGAAAAAAGGTTACTGATTTCAATGAACCTAGTGCCAGCTCAGAAGAGTCCATTGAATATCAAGATGGATTTGACTTTGAGGGCATTCTTACTAAAACTGCCATCATCCTGCACAAGATTGGTCATGCAGAAGGATTCCAAGTGGATAATGACACTATATTCAATCCACAGAGAGTTGAAGAGGAGGTACAGGTTGCTGGGGTACAAACAGCACCTGGACAAAGGTTGGAACCTGATTTGGGTTTGGAGGAAACCCCTGTTGTTGATGAGGCTGCTGTAGTGGAGCCTACTGGAGGCAAGACCACTGAAGGGAATGATGGTCAGTAGACTGCTGTTGATGAGGATGAGCAGCTGCTGGACTATGACTTTAGTGATGAGGAGTTTCAGATGCCTGAAGAAGAAAATCTTGATGTTGATCCCCCTCAGGCATTTGTACCTATTTTTGAGGAACCTGCCATTGATCCTATCCTGGAGGAATATGAAGGACCTAACCCTGCTAGACTGGATAGGAGTTGGGCATTGGTAATAAGCAATCAGAGGCCACAGTACAATGTGGAGGAGCCTGCTGATGAAGCTACTGGTGGAAGGATGACCAGTAAAGTGCCAGTTGAAGTGTTAAATGAGTTGAGGACTGTAAGGCATGATATGCAACAGTTAAGGACACAACAGGACAGACAGGAAGAGAGATTTGAAGAACTGATGAAGATGGTAAATGAAAACAGGCAATCAACTGCCACAGTTGCTTCAAACTTCACATCTACTCAAAATGCTGTGAATGATCTGATACTAGATGTGAGGGGAATCAAGGTTGGAAACACTGCCAAAGACCAGTTTCTGAAAGAACAATTCATTTCTATCCATCAGAAACTTGACAACCTTGCTGCAACACCTGAACCTACTAAGCCTGCTGCTGTACAACAACCTGCTATGCCTGATCCCAAACTTACTGAAAGGATCAACCGACTGGAGGAGACCTTGCAATCAAGGATTACTTCAATTGATACAAGAACTGGAACTATAGAAAATCAATTGCATAGAGTAGTAATCTCACAGGAGGGTATTCATGGCCTCATATCCCGTTTTGTTGATGATGTCACTAAGGGGGAAGAGGGCCAATCAGCTGCAGCAAAGGAGGCTGCAAGATTTTTTGCACAGAAGAGATGGCAAGATGATACTAATGCTTTTAGGCAACCTGCACCTGGCAGAGTTCAACTTACTGATGATCTTCTTAGACAATACAAGAAAGAGTATTACAACAGGAGGAAACCTTATCAAGACAAAGGGTTTCATGAAGGTCTAGACTCTTTCTTGGGATTAAAATTTTGGGAAGCAAGAGTCAGAGCCTTAAGGGCAAACAACAGAGGTGGAAGAAGTGGAAGAAGTGGCAGAGGTGATAGGAACTTGCCTATCACAAAAGCAAAGGATTCACTTGATGCGTTTAAGGAACTATACATGAAGTTTGGATTTAGGGTGAATCAGATTAATCTTATCCTGCCTGAAGCATGGAACTGGTGAAAACAAGTCAATCCCTACATTGATTTTACACTGATTGAAAATGAGTGGATGAGGGATATGATAGAACAGATCAGAGCCTATCAAGAGCAAGCTGAGAAGGCTAGACAAGAAAGAGAAAAGAGACAATAGATCAGCATACTCACATTACTTTATCTTTGCTGTATCTAGTTTGTAATAGCTTTGAACAAATGATTTTAATGAAAGATGAATACTTGTTCTGTTTTTGTCTTAATCTTTTTGCTTTGCTGATTAGGCGAGGGTAATGGCATCGTCACCAAAAAGGGGGAAATTGTTGGACTTATTTCTATGTTTTGATGATGAGTGCCATACTAGCTGTTATAGTGCAAAGGCAAAAAGATGTCTAGATCAAATGTATAGGTTTATTAGAGTTTGATTCATAAATAGGTTTGATCAAACAAGCACTGTAATGGTCAGCTGACTTGTGTCAGCAGACTGGTCTTGGTCAGTAGGGTAGATAGGTCAGTAGACTAGTCTTGAACCTGCTGAAGACTGAAGGCTGAGGGTTCAAACTCAGTAAATGAAGGCTAAGGGATCAAACTTAGTATTTAAATTCAAGGATATGGAATCAGAATTTAGGCAAGTCTGTGATGACCTAAACTTATTACATATACCTAGTGTAGAAGGTCTAAGTTCCATAAGTTGGATGATGTTTGGAACTTAGTTATAATTAAAAGGATGTAATCTAACTTCACAAATAAAAGTTAGATAAAAGAAATCAGCTGCATTATATTTTATACACAGAAACATGATGATCAGCAGACTGATTGGTACTTCAGCAGACTGATGAACCTGCTGATATATACCTTGATTAATTCAAGATTATTTTGGAAGATTACTTGGATAAGGACAGCCAACTACTTCTGATTTGATCAAACAAATCAGTGGTTAGGATTAAAAGAACGTTGAGATGATTCAGGACTTTTGATGACAGTTAAAATATACCCATTTATGTCATCAATTATAACCTTAAATCGGAGTTAAATATATATATTTCATATTTAATCACGTGTTATATTTATTATTTAATGATAAGTGATTATTAATATGATAATTGGTATTTAGCTATTTTTTATTATAAAAGAGCAATTAATTGTGTGATAAATGCTGATTTTGCAGATCATGATAAATAGGGAAGATAATTATCATACAATCGGGAGATCTCAAGATAAAAGAGAAGAAAATCGGAGCATTAAAGAAAAGATAAATCAGATCAGTTCAAAAGCATGGAGTGGGGAACAAGTCAGACGAACCAAGTGTGAAAACGCGTAAAGAGGAGGCTCGGTCGACCGAGCCATGCCATTCGGTCGACCGAGCGTGTAGGTTCGGTCACCCCGAGCCTAATGTGATAAATGCATGTCAATCTTCTGGATTCTCCCTATGTCGGCTACAACTCCTATATAAACAGCAGCCACGATGTTGAGAACACACACCACTACAACACAAAACAATTCATACAATTTTAGTTTTTAAGTTTTATTTTCTTTATGTTCGTTCATTATGGATTCGTCGGATTCTCCGATTAGGGAGCGCATTAAAGAGTGGGAGTCACTCTCGTCTTGAGGGTATGACTATTCAATTATGCAATCTTTATTCGTAGATCTGTTGTATATTATTATGGAGTAGTTTTATTTGTATTGATTGCGTGATGTAGATCTATTTACGAACCCATGTGTTTAGGTTAGAAACGTTAAGAAGTAGTCATGATTTGTTCCGACACAGAACTGTGTTCGGTCGACCTAGACGTGTCGCTCGGTCGCCTGAGTGCTGTCGTTCGGTCGACCGAGCCTGGCAATATGTAGGGCAATATCATGATCGACTTCGACTACGTCAGATTCTCTGAATTGGAATTAAAACGAGTAATTAAACCTGATCAACTTAGTTATTCGTCATCATAATTTAACATGAAACCTAAAAAGTGATTGTTACTTAGGATATAGATTGAATCGGCATCTAAGAAGTACGCCTTACCCTAGGAATGTTGCTTAGATGAGGTTACGGTTTATACCGGCATCCCTAGTCTCGTAATTGTGTCAGAAGTTATATGAGATGGAGGCATTAAAAAGCGAAGTCACGTAATGGAGGCACGATGATTTAGAGGGCCTAATTGGAACTAAATCTACCTTAGGGGATGACTCCCATAGTCATAATAATTAATCTTTAACGTTTGTTTTGTCTCGTTATCATCCTAATTCACATGGGGGAGTTAAAATCTACTAGCGTAATCAATACTATTTGTCTAGATAATATCAATCGTATTATCCGTGTTTTAGTTGTCTTTAGTTTGTCTTTGTGGTCTTTTGTGTCTTGTGGTTGTCACTATTTTATTTTCTGCATTTAGTTGGTCGTAGACCGCCCTTTCAATTTAGTTCTAATAGGATAAAGTTGTGTTTTATTTGTGCCGAGTCTCTGTGGGATCGACCTCGACTCTATCTGGTTGTACTACAATTGAACCTAGTTCTCTTGCTAGTGTGTTAGTAGGCATCGAGTTATTAATTTAACTTGACCACGTCATCAAGTTTTTGGCGCCGTTGCCGGGGACTCGAGTCATTAAATTAAGATATAGCTTATTTTGTTAGAACTGGATTCGTAAATATTCTGTGAATAAGAGTCTGTATATTAAACAGTGTCATAAATAAAAATAAAAAAAAAAATAAAAAAAAAAAAAAACGTTCAGTCGACCGAACCACAGATCTCGGTCGACCGAGAATTTGTTCTCTTTTCTGTTTCTATTCTGTGTCAGTTTTATAATATTCTGCTTCTGTTTACTTTTTCTTTTCTCCAACTTATTTCGAGTCTGTTTTATTTAGTTAGTTAAAGGCCTAGCCTTTACTAGTGATTAATTGTTTTATTGTTGTTTATTATTTTATAGTACGCTACTCGGAAATCGAAGGAACCGCTTGAACCTTATAATCCTGAGATAGAAAAATTTGCGAGAAGGAATAGGAAGTTGGCTAGGGAACTGGCTAAGCAAGGAGAAGAGGACCCGAATCTTGAGGAAAGCGAGCAAGGAGTGGAAGAAGGACATACAACCTATCATTCTGAGCATTCCGAATCTGAAACGGAAATGGAAGGCATTCAGAACAATCCAAACCAGGTACCTAATTCTGTTATTAATCATGTTATCAATAATGCCAATAATGTGAATGCAAATGCTAATAATGAGAACCAAGCCCTAGTTCAAGGAGCGAGGCGCACTTTGCAAAGTTATGCAACGCCTACTATTGAACAATTCATTCCCGCTATCGTAGCACCGCATGATGCTGCGGAAGTCTATCACCCTAGGCCTAATGTAATTCAAATGGTGACCAATTATTCTACTTTTCATGGAGTCCAAAACGAGGATCCTGGTGTTCACGTGACGAATTTCTTGGAAATCGTTAGCACTGTGAAACCAGAATTAATCCCGGAGGGTAACATTCGCCTTAAGCTTTTCCCTTTCACTTTGAAAGATAAAGCTAAGCAATGGCTTCTCTCTTTAGAGGCTGGATCTATTACTACTTGGGAACAATTGTTGCAAAAATTCATGAATAAGTATTTTCCCTTAGGAAAAACTTTTAAGTTACGCCAAGACATCCTAGGATTTAAGCAACAACATGGGGAGAGTTTTGATCAAGCTTGGGAGCGTTTCAAGGAAGCTATGAGGAAGTGTCCTCATCATGACATATCTCTCTGGCTTTTAATGCAAACTTTTTACCATGGGTTGAGAGAGACTGAGAAAATTAGAGTAGACGCCTCCAGCAATGGAGCGTTTGTTCTTCTATCTCCTGAGGAGGCACAAGGGAAGATGGAGCAAATAGCAATGAATAGCCAATGGGGAGGCAATGACATAGCTACTGTTAAGATGGCCGCTGATATATTCGATGATAGTGCATCTACCAAAATTTTAGAACAACTTTCTATTATCAACGATAAGGTAGATGGGATGCAAGAGAGGATGACAAAAGTAGAGAAAGGGGTTGGAATCGAGGTAGCACCTCAAGGTGAGAATGCTGGTACTGAAGAAGCCAATTATGTCGGAGGAGGATACAGACCTAATCATAACCATCCTGGATTCCGATATAGTGACATAAATGCAGGAGAAAGGCCTAAACCACCTACCCCTTATGTACCACAGCAGACTAAAACTTTTGGTTGGGAAGCTGCGATAGAAAAATCGAGTAATGTCGTCACTGATAATATGGGACAACTTTCAAAATCTATGGTGAGTTAGCCACTAACTTTAGCCAATATTGTCAAAAGACAGATGCCAAAGTAACCAATCAAGAAGCTCTAGTCCAAAATCTCACGCACCAGGTAGGACAACTAGCTGAGCAAGTCTCAACTAGACCTCCTGGAGGGTTGCCAAGCAACACTGACAAGAACCCTAAGGATTTGAATGCGATCATGACAAGAAGTGGAAAAGAAGTAACTCCACCATCCCTGCAAGAAAAAGTCACAAAGAATAAGGATGGTGAGCCAAACAATGAGACTAATACTTCCGAGACTTTGCCTGAGCAAAGAACGTATAAAGAACCTGCTGGCCCTAGAGTTGAACTTTACGATAACAAATATCCAATCTTCACTGATGTCGACCCTTCAACTCTACCTTATCCTCCACCAAAGCCGAAGCCTAAGTTTGATAATAAGAGGTATAAGAAGTTCGTGGATATGTTTAGTAAGTTACAAATCAATATACCCCTAGTTGAAGCACTAGCTGAAATGCCTGAGTACACCAAGTTTTTAAAAGACGCCGTCTCCACTAAAAGGAAACTTCTAGATTTAGAGACCATATGCCTTAATGAGGAGTGCTCAGCCATTCTTCAACATAAGTTACCCCCAAAATTCAAAGATCCGGGAAGTTTTCTCATTCCCTGCACCATAGGTAACGTATGTCTGAACAAAGCTTTGTGTGATCTAGGAGCAAGTGTGAACCTGATGCCACTATCTATTTTTCGGAAGCTAGGCATGAAAGATCTTAAGAAGACCTCAATCACACTGCAGTTAGCTGACCGTTCTGTCAAGGAACCGTGTGGGGTGGTTGAGGATGTGCTAGTTAGGGTTGAAAAGTTTGTATTCCCTGTCGACTTTGTGGTATTAGATATGGAAGCTAACTACGAAGTGCCATTGATATTAGGGAGACCTTTCATGGCCACTAGTAGAACGCTAATTGATGTTTACAAAGGCGAGTTGGTGTTAAGAGTGAACGAAGAGAGAGTTGCATTCAATGTCTTCGACACTATGAAGCAACCTGATGATGGAGAGGATGCATGTTTCATGTTGGATTCCATTGATAGGATCGTTCAAGAATTTCAACAACATGAAAGTATCAAGGATTTTTTGGATGCTGTCTTAGAAGAAGAAGATGAAGTCAAGTTCGTGAGTAGTGAGGAGAAGAAGATGATATGGCCAGGATTTAGTAGAGGGACCCCAAGACCTGTAGAGGAAGTAAGTGCTGCGGAGATTGAAAGATTCTATCATAGACCAACGTGGCATAAGTACTTTGAACTTAAACTCACTGGTCAGAAGTTGAAGACCTCTTTGGAAGAACCTCCCACAAATTTGACTTTAAAACCTCTTCCTGCAAATTTGAAGTACGTATTTCTTCAAGATGAGACCTTGCCACTGATCATATCTTCTTCCTTGACGGACTTACAAGAAGAGAAACTTATGAGAGTTTTGAGAGAGTACCACGGAGCATTTGGATGGACCATAGCTGACGTTAAGGGCATTAGCCCTAGCGTATGTATGCACAAGATCTCCGTGGACCCTGAAAAGAAAGCGGTTGCACAACCTCAGAGGCGTTTAACCCCACAATTAAAGGAAGTGGTTAGGGATGAGGTTATAAAAATGCTAGAAATGGGAATTATATTTCCAATTGCTGATAGCGAATGGGTAAGCCCTATCCACGTAGTTCCCAAGAAGGGAGGATTGACGGTGCAAGCCAATGAGTTGAATGAGTTAATTCCTGTGAGGCTAATCACCGGTCATGGAGTATGCATAGACTTTAGGAAACTAAACGATGCCACTCGTAAGGACCATTTTCCTCTTCCCTTCATCGATCAAATGCTCGAGAGACTGAGCGGGCATGCTTTCTATTGTTTTCTTGACGGGTATTCGGGATACTATCAAATCCATATCTCGCCCGAAGATCGTGAGAAAACAACGTTTACCTGCCCATATGGGACATTTGCTTATAATCGAATGCCATTTGGATTATGCAATGCCCCCGCAACATTTCAACGGTGTATGATGTCATTGTTTGCGGACATGGTGGAAGATTTCTTGGAAATCTTTATGGATGATTTCTCCGTATTTGGAGACGATTTCGATTCATGTCTCACACATCTAGCACGAGTATTGAAGAGATGTGAAGAGACTAATCTTGTGCTTAACTGGGAGAAATGTCATTTGATGGTTACGGAAGGTATAGTACTAGGCCACCGCATATCAAAGAACGGTATAGAGGTGGATAGAGCCAAAGTCGAGGTGATCGAGAAATTACCTCCACCTACTAATCTTAAAACTTTGCGAGGTTTTTTAGGCCACGCCGGATTTTATCGTAGGTTTATCAAGGATTTTTCCTTGGTCTCTAGACCTCTTACCGAATTATTTGCCAAGGATGTGCCATTCGTGTTTTCAAATGAGTGCATAAAAGCCTTCAACGAAATAAAAAGTAGACTGATCACTGCACCCGTTATGGTCGCACCGGATTGGGATCTTCCGTTTGAACTGATGTGTGATGCAAGTGACACTGCTGTTGGCGCCGCTTTGGGTCAAAGAAAAGATAAGATTTTTAGGCCCATTTATTATGCAAGCCGGACTTTGAATGCTGCCCAAAGAAATTACGCCACAACGGAGAAGGAACTTCTGGCCGTTATCTTTGCCTTTGACAAGTTTAGATCCTACTTAGTGGGATCTAAAGTCACTGCGTGGACTGACCATGCGGCTCTTAAGTATCTCCTAGCAAAGCAAGATTCAAAGCCGAGACTGTTGAGATGGATTCTACTGCTGCAAGAATTTGACGTAGAAATCCGAGATAAGAAAGGAAGTGAGAACGTGGTGGCCGATCATCTATCGCGCTTACAATTAGAGGATGGTGAGGAATTGCCTGAAATAGGAGAATCTTTTCCTGATGAACAACTTTTCTCCATCACCACCATCAGGGGACATAATGATTGTGCTGCAGTTTCTTCGCGAATAGAGGTTGTGAAGGAGAAGAAGCAACCATGGTTTAGTTTGTTTGTCAATTATCTATCCGCAAAGTACCTACCACCGAATATCACTGTCCAAGAAAGGAAAAAATTCTTTAAAGATCTTAGACACTACTATTGGGATGAACCGTACTTGTTTAAGCTAGGATCTGATAATATTTTTCGAAGGTGTGTGCCCGAAGAAGAGTATAATGATATCCTGAAGCATTGTCATTCCTATGAAGTTGGAGGACACTACGGGGGAGAAAAAACCGCGGCTAAGGTCCTCCAATGCGGTTTTTATTGGCCGACATTGTTTAAAGATGCACACCAATATGCAAAGGCATGTCATGCTTGTCAAATGACAGGTAATATTTCAAGGAGGAATGAGATGCCACTCAAGAGCATCTTAGAAGTGGAGCTTTTTGACGTTTGGGGAATAGATTTTGTTGGACCCTTCACTTCATCATTATCTAACCGATATATCTTAGTTGTTGTAGATTATGTATCCAAATGGGTTGAGGCCATTGCTTCCCCTACTAACGATGCTAGGGTTGTGGTTAGATTCTTGAAGAAGAACATTTTTACAAGGTTTGGGACGCCGAGGGCGATTATAAGCGACAATGGTAGTCATTTTTGTAATAAACCTTTTGAAAGGTTGATGATTAAATATGGGGTTCGACATAAGCTAGCATCAGCATATCACCCCCAGACTAGTGGACAGGTAGAAGTCACCAATCGAGAGATAAAGCGTATCCTGGAGAAAACTGTTAATACGACTAGGAAGGATTGGTCGTTACGTTTAGACGACGCTTTATGGGCTTATAGGACTGCATATAAAACCTCGATTGGAATGTCACCATATAGGATTGTTTTTGGAAAAGCATGTCATCTGCCTGTGGAACTGGAGCACCGGGCCATGTGGGCAACAAGGATGCTAAACTTTGATGAGACCTTGGCCGGTGAGAAAAGGATGTTAGAATTAACTCGCCTGGAGGAGTTTCGTTTAGAGGCATACGAGAATGCCAAGATTTTCAAGGAGCACACGAAGAAGTTCCATGACAAAAAGATTCTGGATAGGACCTTTCAAGAGGGTGATCTAGTTCTCTTATACAACTCGCGCTTAAGGCTCTTCCCGGGTAAGTTGAAATCAAGATGGTGTGGCCCATTTCAAGTACAACGAGTCTTTCCTTCTGGAGCGGTAGAGCTATTCAACTTCAAAGACGAGTCCAGATTTGTGGTCAATGGACATCGTATTAAGCATTATCACGGGCTTCCGCCTGCGGCTGAAGAGGAAGTTTTGTACCTCGATGACCCTGTCTATGAATAAACCATCTTGAGCTGAGTCGAGCTAGCGACTATAAACTTAGAACTACTACCTATAACTATCCTTTTTCGTTTTTCTTTTTAATAAAGCAGCATGCGCCTATCACGGTTTTTTTCATCTCGCCATGTTCCGAGTCTAAGTTCGGAATAAACGAGGTTTTTTCCTTGATAGCCGTCATGTGCGTTTTTATCTAGGTTTAAATCCCTTTTGGTCTTGTCCATGGCAGTATAAAATAAAGTGGCTTAAACTGTTTTTAGATATCTATATCTAATTACTGCCACATTATTTTATAACTTCCATAGACATGGTATTTGACGATTTCGTGGAGCTTGTCTGTTTATACAGGATGTGTCTGTCTCTCCACGCTGTGCCGATGATTACTCCGATATTGTTCCTTTCCTTGGGAGCCGTTTCCAAAGCTAAGTCTTTCGTCTTGAACTCTCATCTATTTTTGTCATTGAGGACAATGCCATGTTTAAGTGGGGGGCAGGGGACTTAGCTATATATTGTGCTATATGTTGAAAAAGTCAAGGGGAACGGAATACTGAGACAATATTGAGCCAAATTTTAAATTTTTTTTATGGATAAATGCCAAATGTTTAACTCGTACCCTTAAACTTGTGAAGTTCTTATACTTAGAATTAATAGGAAACGAACCAAGTCGCGTGAGTACGTGGTCATACTTTTGCGATAAATTGTAAGTAAACTTAAGGATATTCATGCCAACAATTGCAAGTAGTTAGGTATTGTTCAATTACTCAACATGTGAATCGTTTGGTAACACATGAATTATAATAATTGAAAGAAGTATGTGTACATTGCGTAGATAATTGGTTATGAGGACCTAGTGTCGACATTTGTCGACTGATGTATTCTGATCTTCCAGCCAACAAAAGCGGAGTAATAAGCTTGGGACGTACCTGTGTTTTGACAATGTATTAAAACACTGGGCTTGTAGTAAGTTACCAAAGTAGCCTCGCGCTTGTGGTAATATTCGATGCTAATATTTGATCTAAGATAGAGGGATGCCCTAAAAAGTTTTCCTTCTTGAGATTGATAGTATCTGAAAAATATGAAGTTATGAAAAGAATATTCAACTCTTTAAGAGGCTTTGAGTAGTACTCGGTCTCCAAGTCCAAAAACCCTATAGATACGCTCTTGCTTATTGTTCTAGTGCTTTAACCATTGCGAGGCATAAGAAGTATGGATGCTGATGTTGGTGAATTTAGATATGAAGTCTGCATAAACTCTAATCTTGCTACATTTATATAAAACCAATGCACATGCACACGATCACATCGATTCATAGCGAGTAGTGAATAATGCATATCTTATGAGCATGACTGGTATGAGTTGACTCGGGTTTCTTGTGTAAGTATGAGTTGACCACAGAAAATGTTGTCTTGGGGAATAACTTGTTAATGCTTTGTTCGGGACGAAGCAAAGTTTAAGTGGGGGCATTTTGATGACAGTTAAAATATACCCATTTATGTCATCAATTATAACCTTAAATCGGAGTTAATTATATATATTTCATATTTAATCACGTGTTTATATTTATTATTTAATGATAAGTGATTATTAATATGATAATTGGTATTTAGCTATTTTTTATTATAAAAGAGCAATTAATTGTGTGATAAATGCTGATTTTGCAGATCATGATAAATAGGGAAGATAATTATCATACAATCGGGAGATCTCAAGATAAAAGAGAAGAAAATCGGAGCATTAAAGAGAAGATAAATCAGATCTGTTCAAAAGCATGGAGTGGGGAACAAGTCAGACGAACCAAGTGTGAAAACGCGTAAAGAGGGAGGCTCGGTCGACCGAGCCATGCCATTCGGTCGACCGAGCGTGTAGGTTCGGTCACCCCGAGCCTAATGTGATAAATGCATGTCAATCTTCTGGATTCTCCCTATGTCGGCTACAACTCCTATATAAACAGCAGCCACGATGTTGAGAACACACACCACTACAACACAAAACAATTCATACAATTTTAGTTTTTAAGTTTTATTTTCTTTATGTTCGTTCATTGTGGATTCGTCGGATTCTCCGATTAGGGAGCGCATTAAAGAGTGGGAGTCACTCTCGTCTTCGAGGGTATGACTATTCAATTATGCAATCTTTATTCGTAGATCTGTTGTATTTTATTATGGAGTAGTTTTTATTTGTATTGATTGCGTGATGTAGATCTATTTACGAACCCATGTGTTTAGGTTAGAAACGTTAAGAAGTAGTCATGATTTGTTCCGACACAGAACTGTGTTCGGTCGACCTAGACGTGTCGCTCGGTCGCCCGAGTGCTGTCGTTCGGTCGACCGAGCCTGGCAATATGTAGGGCAATATCATGATCGACTTCGACTACGTCAGATTCTCTGAATTGGAATTAAAACGAGTAATTAAACCTGATCAACTTAGTTATTCGTCATCATAATTTAACATGAAACCTAAAAAGTGATTGTTACTTAGGATATAGATTGAATCGGCATCTAAGAAGTACGCCTTACCCTAGGAATGTTGCTTAGATGAGGTTACGGTTTATACCGGCATCCCTAGTCTCGTAATTGTGTCAGAAGTTATATGAGATGGAGGCATTAAAAAGCGAAGTCACGTAATGGAGGCACGATGATTTAGAGGGCCTAATTGGAACTAAATCTACCTTAGGGGATGACTCCCGTAGTCATAATAATTAATCTTTAGCGTTTGTTTTGTCTCGTTATCATCCTAATTCACATGGGGGAGTTAAAATCTACTAGCGTAATCAATACTATTTGTCTAGATAATATCAACCGTATTATCCGTGTTTTAGTAGTCTTTAGTTTGTCTTTGTGGTCTTTTGTGTCTTGTGGTTGTCACTATTTTATTTTCTGCATTTAGTTGGTCGTAGACCGCCCTTTCAATTTAGTTCTAATAGGATAAAGTTGTGTTTAATTTGTGCCGAGTCTCTGTGGGATCGACCTCGACTCTATCTGGCTGTACTACAATTGAACCTAGTTCTCTTGCTAGTGTGTTAGTAGGCATCGAGTTATTAATTTAACTTGACGACGTCATCAACTTTATCCAATAGACACAAGTCAAAGGGTGGACAGACTGCACTGTCAAAAAGGAATTCTGACAGTGTCAGTCCTATGAATAGTGACAGAATGCAAATCAGATGGGACAAAAACAAGGAACGGTTACATTTGAATTTCAAATACAAATCACATGCATTCCTACCTATAAATAGAAGACTTTCAACTCAGAAACAAGAGGATGAAATTTGGGATAAACTTTAAGTGATAACACTGAGCTGAAAAACACCCTGCTGAACTTGCTGAGCATAAAGCTGCTGATCTAGTGAATTTCTTCAAGTGCATTCTGTATTCAAGCTACATCAAGATTAAACACTAGAAGACTGCAAGCTGCTGATTACATCATCCTAATCAAGCTACTACATCTGAATCATTTACTTGATTCAATCTTTATTTTATAAAGAACCTGCTGAAGACAGTGAAGCATCTGTTGGGTGTGAAAGACTGTTGTTTGTGGTGGAGCTGGTGAAGAGGCAATCCTACCCTTCAAGGACCAGTGGAAGACTAAGGAGCAGCAATCCTACCTGTTCCCAGTTTTCAGTTTGTGAAGCCATAGTTATTGGTGAAGGACAAACAACTTAGGAATCTTTGTAACAACTACATCAAAGATCTCTAGTGAATTTCCTCCAACATCACAGGAGAAGAGTGGACGTACAGGATTACATCACCTGGAACCACTATAAAAATCTGCCTACTTACTTTCAGCATTTACTTTCTGCACTTAGTTTATTTCATTCATCAACCTACTGAATCTAGCAACTGAAATCACACACTTGCACTACTGAGTATCTAATACTTAGTATCATTTTTAACAACAAGTTCTAAGGCTTAATTTTGATATTATTCCGCTGTACAAATTCAGCAAACTGAACTGTCAGTAGACTACTGTTTATCAGCAGGCTACTGAGGTCTCAGCAGACTACTGAAGTATCAGCAGGCTGCTGAAGTTGCAGAATTTGTTAACTCCAAAGTTTTAAGTGTTAAGTTTATTCACCCCCCCTAAACTTAACCAAAGCCTTTTCAAGGGACCAACACCCCGGAAACGGTGCCAAAAATCTTGATGTCAGCCAAACGGACTATTACTAGCAATAGGACTAGGTCTATCGTAGCAGAGTACTGGCGAGTCAAGTTCGAATCCCACAGAGATTCGTAAAAACACAAGTTAACCTTGATTGGACTGTCACGATTACAGTCTACGACCAACTATAGAACAGAGAAGTAAAGGTGGTGACAATAACATGCAAGATCATACACAAGTATATCCTTATGAGTTTATAAATATTAGTTCTAACTATGACTGATTTGTTATTCCCCACTTCATGCATCAATCATCCCCGTTGGTAAATTTTAGATCTTTGACAGCTATGAGTGCTAATTCCTAATATTACGCTACTTTCATTCAAAGGAAAGTAGGTGCCTATATGCAATTAACCTCTTTCATTGGTTGCATTAATTCACATGCAATAAGAATTAGGACTAGCCAGCTCAATACCGAAGACCTCCCTAAGCAGCTATCGTGGATTAACTAGCACGTTCCTAAGGATCGATCAAGACAATTTCCTAACTAACACTTCACTTTATCATCCTTTATGTTAATTTACGATGACATGCATATAGTTGATCAGGCTAACAACATGTACATTAAATTTGTCGTTTAGACATAGCTGGCACCGATTATCATGAATTAAGGTTTACTAGGTATTCGGCGCCCCGATATTGACCATCGCGGGCTCCAAAGAACGCAACCTTTCATTCATGATTTCTTCACCAACGATTCAGATCTAAACATTCATGGGGTAAAATAAACTAACAACTACACAGCAGAACTGATATAAACAATTAAACCATACAAATCACAAGGAAATAATGATGGATCTACATCTAGAAATCCGGAAAATCATACCCTCAAAGACGAGTGCAGAACCTCCTCAGATCCCTCCTTAGGCGCTGAATCCGTCGGATCCGTGACTAGAACTCATAGAGAAAACGAACAAAATAGAACTTTTATTGAATATAATGTATTTGTCTTGTGGAAAATTGTAAATTGAAATCCGTGGCTGTTGCCACTTATTTATATACTATAAACCTACTAAATGACACCTATGTCTACCCCTCATCCAAGAAAATGCGGTTTCGAAGGTTTTGGAATCCCACGGCTGCGGCGGTGCTTCACACGGCATCTAGGGAATTTTTGTCTTTTTCCGCTCTGCCGACTTAAATGAAGGTTCTGGAACACCCTAGGTCAGTTTCTTCTTTATGCCCGGTCCATAATCCATCTTCAGTGCTAGGCCCAATCCTTGTCCTGAAAATAGTCCAATAATACACGAAATAATATCGAATTGGGGAAAATAAACATTAAATGCAAATTACTCGACTCATGAACCGGATATATGACATTCAACTCAAATGGTTCTTATAAATGGTCGAAAACTACTACTTTTAGCTTGGAATGGATGAAATATTTATGCCGTAAGGTTTATCATTTTGAGCGTCATCAATAAGCCTTTATATTCTAAGGTTCTTAAAGATGTTTTGTCAAAGAAACCTAAAATGCAAAATGTGGTTTACTTTAATGAAGAATGTCCTGCGTTATTTCAAGAGAAACTCCCACCTAAACTTAGTGATCCTAGAAATTTTTCTATCACATGCTTGATAGGTAATACCATGATTCTCAATGCCTTATGTGATCTAGGAGATAGTGTGAACCTTATGTCTTATAACACTTATACAGACCTTGGTCTAGATGGGATTCGATCAACCCGTATGGTTCATCTATTGCAGATAGGTCTATTAGGTATCCTAAAGGCATCATTGAGAATGTTTTGGTTCAAGTCGATAAGTTTGTTTTTTCTAGCTGATTTTCTTGTTATAGAGATGGAAAAAGATTCTAGGATGCTTGTTTTACTTGGGAGACCCTTTTTTGCTACGGGAAGAGCCTTTCTTGATGTGTAGACCGGAGAGATTACCTTGAGAGTGTCACCATCAAAGTTTAAAAGCATTTAGATCATCCATGTGATGATTGGGGTAAAAGTGAAAATGTATATATGGTGGAAGTGTTTGAATGAGTCATGGGAGCCAAGAGATGTTGAACAAGGAGATGAGTGAGGTAAATGTCAAGGAAGGAAGAAAGAATTCGAATGCAAAATTTGGTGAATTCAAATCTTGTCAGAGACTATACACACAACATTTTTATCAGTAAAACTCCATCATTACCTCTTTCTACCCATAATTCCACCTTCGTGTCAACGGTATAACTTTAAATGTGACACATTATAAGTCATTCCATCGAGCCCATGACGTAAAACAAAGGTTCTTGTGGGAGGCAACCCATATTTTCATTGTTTGGTAGTAGTAGGAGTGAGTCTTAGGTAAAAGAGTGGAGAATTTTTGCTTAGGAAAAGAACTCTCGGGTGAAAACTTCTTTTTGATCTCTTGACCGGACTTGGATTGGTATCACTTTGGCCCATTTTGGCCCTTATTTTATTCATGGATGATTGTTTTCCTTTATATTATCTTTTCATCCCATGTGATCCGAGTTCGGTACCTTCGGTTATACTATAATATTGTATATCACATTGATCCTTTTGATAATTTCTCGATATCTACAGCTTTCTTTTGGCACGGTGGCTATTCCCCGTGCATGTGTTTTCATGGTGTTTTTGTTTCATGGCTTTAGGTATTCGAGCTGGATCTTTGTGGACGTGTCACATACGTTCTTTTGCACATTTCTATCGGGTTAAGCTAAGCCTTCTTTCTCCTTTATCATTCACACACTGAGGACAATGTTGAATTTAAAATGGAGGGGTGGTAGACCTAGCTATGTTATGTGCTTTATTGTTAATTTTTTCCATTGTGTTGTATGATTGAAGTTTGGTCACTACTTTAGCAAAAATTGAGCAAGTTTTAAAATTTTCCAAGGTTTTGATGTTGAATTCGTAAGTCAATCTTGCACATTGATAGGATAAATAGTCTAGTGATCGTTTAAATGCACGTTACTTTGCTTACTATCGCATCTTGTAAACGGAAGTTTCACACACGTAGAGCTTCAATTTCATGGGCCATGGTAACTATTGCCTGATTATGGTAGACTTATGCACAATTCGGCTACCAAGAACTTATATTATTAACTTCGAGACGAGATAGAAAGGCCAGCCTTGGTAGAGTTTTGGATGACAGTTCTGGTGCTTATTTCACCCGACCAGAGCCAAATAGCCATCCCGTGACATATTTCACAGTAGCCCCTCTAAGCCGTGATTGGATGGTTAGACCCCATCCGAAACATAGTCTTCGTTATTTAGCCCGTAATTTCGCAACCCCCAAGCCTAAATTGTGGTCTATGTTCCCTTGAACACCTTACGAGTCATGCTTAATCATTCCATCTAGATCACACTTGCTTAGGCAAGTGTAGGGGTTAGAGTGGTACGTATATTTAGAGGAGTTGGTTCTTACGAGATATTTCACGATTTGGAGGGTAGGAGCTCAATTTGTACATATTATGTATGTGATGGCATTTTACAAAAACCTAATAAAGTTATAGAGTGCAACTTTCTATGTTCAAAAAAAATCTAATCAAATCAAATCAATCAAAGAAAGCTTAAAAAAAGTTCTAAAAGTGTAATAAAGGTTGAGTCAAAGAAAGCCAATTGTTTTTGGACTCATCTATTGATTCGTTATATGACGTTGGTGTTTGGGATGAGTCCTTAGTATTACAACATGATTTCTATTCATTTTTTTGCCTTGTTACACATGAGACATAGTGCGATATGGCATTTTACTTCATTATTATGTTTCTAGAGTCATTTTGGGATAGAGAAGGGTAGAGACAACTACGTTTTATGTTGATACAACCCATGGTTAAGCTTGCTCATTTTTATCTCTTTCTTGTTTATTCCCCAGAAATTACACTTGGTTAGCTCCGTCCCTAACCAAACATTACAACCGTTCAAGTCCTACTCGACCTTGCTCAGACTCAGTTTGGCCTCGATTAGTGGAGATGCTTATGAAGTATGAGCCTATGGTGTACTCAGAATAACCTAGCATCCATAATCCGAATCGGTAAGCCGTGGTAAATGTAGAAGAAGATATTAACACACACACACACACCCCGTTTGCTTGAAAATGTAGGGTTAAGTTGCATACATTTACTCATTTACTTGCCGGTTATCTTTGATATGTGATTGGTTTGACCTACGCATGCAACAATGACTTTTTGGTTCCTTTTAAAAATCTCATTTTGCTCAAGGGAGAGCAAACACTAAGTGGGGGATGGTTGATAAGAGTCACCATTAATATGCTCCGGTGCATATTTTAACCCCTATTTATGACACTTTTGGCTCATTTTGGGTACCTTTAGACCATTTATAGAGTAAAATCACATTGCACACTCATTTAGAGGTGAACCATCACAAAAATGGGAAACCTCAGCATTTTACGTAGTTTTAGACCCTATTCGAGCCCTACCTTTCTTGCGAAGTTCATGACGCTTAAAATAGTCTATCCTAGGGCATCAATATTCTATCCATTATGAGCTTAAAATAGTTGTTTCACCGTACAAATGTGAACCATTTCAGTTGAATATCATATGTCGGGTTCGTGAGTCGAGAAATCTGCACTTAACGTTTATTTTCCTTATTTTGATATTATTTCGTGCATTATTAGATGATTTTCAATATACAAAATATTGGGCTAAGCATGATGGATGAGTCTGGAGTGGACTGAATGAAAGGAATGGGCATAGGGTATTCCAAAACATTCTAAGATAAGTCGGTAGAAGAAAAAAGATGAAAATACCCCCGTTTTACCGAGAGGCGGTGCCGACTTACCAAGGATCCAGAAGCTTCAGAAATGCGTTTTCTTGGACGAGGGGTAGAACTAAATGTTTCTAAGTTGGTTTAGGTAGCTATAAATAAGAGGCTTCGCCTCAGAACACAAGTGTACAATTTTCAAGACAAGTATTATGCAATATAGTTCTTTGTTCTTTATTTATTATTTTTATGAGTTCTGGTCGGAGATACGACGAGTCGCCGCCTAGGGAGAGATCCGAGGGAGATCTACGCTCTTCTTCGAGGGTATGATTTTCTATCTTTTCCAAGATGTAGATCAATCGTTGTTTTATTCGACTTGTTTGTTTTAATTGCTTATTTAGTTTAATTATGTAGTAGTTAGTTTCTTTTACCCCATGTGTTACAGATATAATATTTTGGTGAATAAATAATGAAAGATTAGTTGCGTTCTTCATTACTGTGACGGTTTATATCGTTAGATCTGAATACCTAGTAAATTACTAATTCATGATAATCGGCGCAAGCTACGTTGATCGATAAATTTAATTTACATGTTAGTAGCTAGATCAACTATTTGCTTCTCTTTGTAAACTAGCATGAAATACGAATAGTGAAGTGCTATGTTTGGACATTATCTTGAATGGACCCTAGGAACGTGCTGATCAGTGTCGACATCTATCTTGGCGGGTTTGCGGTATGAGTTAGCGCTCAATATCGACAGCTCTAGTTCTTTATGAGTATGGGCTATTACGGACCAATTAAGGAGGGTAGCTTGCGTATAGATTGTCTACTACCATTTTCGGAGTATATAGGGTTAGGAGTTGTACCCGTAGCTGAACAATGAATTAAAATTCACCAATGGGGAGGACTATTGCATGTGCGGGGGAAATAACTAATTACTTATAATTGAACTAATACATTAGAAACTCTTGTTGCTTCATTGAACTTGCGTAATCTTGTCAGATGATTTTTACCAAATTTACTACTGTCTACATTATAGTTGGTCGTATACGGTTATTCGTGACAAGCTCAATCTTGATAATTAAATGTTCTTACGAGTCTCTGTGGGATCGACCTTGACTAGCTAGTACTCTACTACGATAGACCTAGTCCTATTTCTCGTAAGTGCTTTGCATGCGATCAAAATATTCTGGAGCTGTTGCCGGGGACTCGTGTTAAGAATACTTATTTAAGATTGAGTTTTTGTATATAATAGAGTCTGTTTAATTGAGTCTATTTTATAGTCTGTTTATACTGGAGTCGTACAGATTCAGTTCTGTTAAAATCTGGAAAAAATTGCTTCCGGTTTACCAAAGGTATACCGCGGTAAACCGAGGATCCCAATTTTGGCAGAATCGTTTCTGTCAGTTCAGCATCGAGTCAGTAGTCAGAGTCTGTATTTTTGAGTCTGCCAGGCGTGTGTAATAGCAGGCGAGGCAAGTCACTAACACTTTTATTTTCTTTTTGTGTCTTGTAGTATGCTACACGAAGTTCAGTAGGCAAGCTTGAGAGATTCATACCTGAGATTTTCTAGACAAAAGAGAAATGAAACTCGAGAGAAATCTGTTAGGCTTGCGGATGACATAATTTCACACGAAGGAGATCACAGTGAGAGAGAAGAATATTCCACCTTTGGAAGATACAAAAAACACGATGGCTCAGAACGGACAAAACGTTGCTAATGGACAAAATAGAGCAGGAGTTGCGGTACAAGCAGATAGGAGAACTCTACAGAGTTATGCAATGCCGACGATTAAACAGTTTGTACCAGCAATTGTTCAGCTTGAGGATGCAGCTGAGATCTTCCACCCAAAACCAAATGTGATACAAATGGTGACTAATTACACTACCTTTCATGGAGTACCGAACAAAGATCCTAGTGTACATGTCACCAAATTTCAGGAGAGAGCCAGCACAGTCAGACCAGCAGGAGTGCCTGAAGATAATATAAAGCTGAGTTATTTCCATTCACACTGAAGGACAAAGCGAAGATATGGTTATTATCTCTAGCACCAGGATCGATCCAAACATGGACCGATCTGCAGCAGAAATTTATGAACAAGTACTGCCCGCCTGGGAAGTCACTACAGATGAGACAAGAAATTATGAATTTCAAGAAAAATCCCACTGAAACCTTTGAAGAAGCTTGGGAAAGATTCAAGGAAGCACAGAGGAGATGCTCTCACCATGATATCACTTTGCCCGTACGAATGCATAGTTTCTATCATGGATTGCGGCCAAGTGAACAAATGAGAGTTGATGCATCAAGAAACCGATGTTTTGCATTGCTATCACCTGATGAAGCCGAAGAAAAGTTGGAGCAAATTGCACTTACAAGTCAATGGGGAACGCATCAGATTGAAACCGCCAAAGTAGCTGATGGCTTATTTGGAGAAGATACTTCTCAAAAGATCTTATACCCGCTAATGGCGATGAATGAGAAGATAGATGGTATGCAAGATCGCATTGCCAAGGTTGAGAAAGTTCAAGATATTGAAGCAGCCAACACTAAGGACGTGAATTATATAGGGAGGCAAGGAAATCGTTATAGGGGTGGATATCGCCCAGGTTCTCATGACCACCCTGGTTTTAGACTGAGTGACCTTACTGGGGATTTCTGACAAAGTGATTCAAATGGTGGAGAGAGACCGAGACAAATTGGTGGATTCGTGCCTCAATTCAACAAGTCCGGTGGTTGGGAAGCAGCCATGGAAAAGATAAGCTCAACTGTGACCGACACGGTCAATCAACTTACTAAATCCATGACTGAGCTGAATACAAAATTCACCTTATATTTTCAGAAAAAAGACACAAGGGTGACCAATCAAGAAGCCTTAGTGCAAAATCTGTCACACCAAGTGGTGTAGATAGCAGAACAAGTTAAGATCATCATTAGAAGAGCCACCGAGGAAGTTAACATTGAAACCTTTGACATCTCACCTTAAGTACGTATACTTACAAGATGATACTCTTTCCCTCATAATTTCATCATTTTTATCACCTATAAATGAGGAGAAACTTTTATGAGCACTAAGAGAGCATAAGGCAGCGTTTGGGTGGACGATTGCAGATATTAGAGGAATAAGCCTATCGGTGTGCATGCATAAGATCTCTGTAAACCCTGAGAAGAAAGCGGTAGCACAACCACAAAGGAGGTTGATGCCATAACTAAAAGATGTTGTTAAGGAAGAGATTATAAAATGTTGGAAATGGGAATCATTTTCCCGATTGCAGACAGTGAATGGGTAAGCCCGATTCACGTGGTACCCAAGAAAGGAGGATTCATTGTCCAACCTAATGAGCATGATGAGTTAATCCCTGTAAGATGAATTACTGGACATCAAGTCTGTATTGACTTCAGGAAACTGAAGACGCAACTCGTAAAGATCATTTTCCCCTACCATTCATTGATCAGATGTTAGAAAGATTAAGCGGTCATGCATTTTATTGTTTCTTAGATGGATATTCTGGTTACTATCATATCCATATTGCACCCGAGGACCAAGAGAAGCCCACTTTCACATGTCCCCTATCGAACTTTTGCATACAATCGCATGCCATTTGGATTATATAATGCACCTGCAACATTCCAAAGATGCATGATGTCATTATTTGCGGACATGGTGGAAGATTTTTTGGAGATTTTCATAGATGATTTTTCTGTATACTGGGAGAAATGCCATTTCATGGTTACGGACGGAATAGTGTTGGGTCATAGGATTTCGAAGAAAGGAATGGAAGTTGATAAGGAAAAGCTAGAGGTGATAGAGAAGTTACCACCTCCAACAAACTTAAAGATTTTGGGAGCCTTTCTTGGCCACGCAGGATTTTATAGGAGGTTTATCAAAGACTTCTCTAAAGTTTCTAGGCCTTTGACTGAATTACTTGCAAATGATGTACCTTTTGTGTTTGGAGAAGAGTGTAAGAAAGCATTCAAAACACTAAAGCAAATGCTTATAACCGACCAAATTCTGGTAGTACCAGATTGGAACAAACCTTTTGAGCTTATGTGTGATGCAAGCAACACGGCAGTTTGTTCGGTAAAAACTAGTTTTAAATTTATAAACCGAAACACAAACTAGTTTTAAATTTATAAACCGAAACACCCCAAGTATAAGGTTCATAGTAAAGGTGTTACCGGGTCGTCCTAAGGGAATCGAACGTCTATCGGATTAAGTACAGTTTATTGTATCGATTATGTCACAAATTATTATCTAAAGCTAAGGTATATATTAATTATAATCTAGAAACTATGACTAGAGACAGAAAATAGCAGAAAATAGAAGGTATAAAAAACTAAACTTAGCAACAAAAGTTGATATGAACGAATCTGTTTATCAAATAATTAAAAGAACGGCAAGGCAACGAGAATCCACCAATCAACCAACCAACCCCAACTAGATTGCGCGCTAAAGATATGATTTTTAGTAATGATCAAATCACGAATTCGATTAAATCTCTTTAATCAATTTCTAGGGTTTCGTTTTCTTTCCCAAGCAGAACTGAACTAGCATGCATAACAAGATCACGAGATTGTCTCCAATACTCTACTCAACTAATCATGAACAATCTCTTGAATCACAATTAATTGCATCAATTGAAAAGATCAAAGCTTGAATAATATTCTCATATAAATTCAATCAAAAAGATAGTTTCATCGATCTCTCGATGCAAATAAAACATAAACAATTATAACAATATCCAATTGATGAAAAATCATAAATTTAACTCACTAAGATATAGCTAAAAATCCTCTAGTTGGTGTGGTTGTTGATTGGTTACCTCCGTTGTCCCACCGCAAGATGCTTAGCCTTCAATCATCTTCGAATTCCCAAGAAAGATTGAAAGAAAGAAACTCATATTTTTATTTGTATTTAGTGCGGCTGCTGTGTGTATTTTTCTGCTCGAATGATGCTGCTTATATAGGAGTTTCGCCGACATGAGGAAGGATCTAGAAAAAGGCGTCGATTTTGCAGCTTCGGGGCTCGGTCGACCGACTTAAGACACTCGGTCGACCGAATAGCATGGCTCGGTCGACCGAGCCTACCCTTTTACGCGTTTTCACACTGTTGCTTCGTATACCGTGTCCCCCACTTCACTCTTTCGATCTGATCTGATTTATCCTCTCTTCAATGCTCCGATTTTCTTCTTTATTTTGAAATCACTTGATTGAATGAGATTAATCTTCTCCATAAATAATATCCCCATGCATATCTTTTAATTTTCTGGAAAATTGTTGTTACACCAAGTCATCGAATAATAATAATAATAAAATGTGTAACAAAAAATAACATTTAAACCCAATATTTCCTCATAATTAAGTTATAACCCCTCAATAACCATTATAGGAATTTAACGGTTAAAAGACGCTTTTCTCATTTATTTCCCTTAAAAATAAGGTAAATTGTTTAGGGATTAAGCCCAAAAATATAGTAAAATATACCCTAAACAACTCCCCCACACTTAGCTTTTTGTTCGTCCCGAACAAAATAATCAAAACCGGCTCACTGTACATGCAATCCACATAGATCCCTAACTCACGTAACAAAAGATACAACAACTATAGCAAGTGATACCCACATAGAGATAGATTCGGTTTGTGAGTGACAAGCCCTTTTCAATCTTCACAATCCTCTCAAACAAGTATCTTCTCAAATAATTTTAATGACTATCCTAGGCTTTCGTGAGTGTGAAAATGAATACTATGTCAAATCAGTAAAAACATGCTATAATTATCTCTCAAAGTCACATAAAATCATTGTCAGGAAACTACAACTAGCAAGCCATTTGTTTCAATTACATGCTCAAGATTTACAATTATCCAAGTTTACTTTGAAAAATTTTAAAATTGTCGAGAAAATCACATTTACTCATTGTCAGAAATATAGCATGATAACATACCCAATTTAGACACCCCCTCACACTTAAATCACATGATGTCCTCAGAATGTGCAAGTAAAAGAAAAGAATACTTAGCTGGTTTTCAAAGTGGTTGTCGGGCTGTAGGTTGGCAGAGGTCAGGCCGTAGCATGAATGTACCGCTGCAACTCGAAGCATGAACAGACAACACGAAAAGTGACAACTAAAACCGCTCAACAGTATCTACAACACTCGACATAGCATATAATCTCGGGGTACAAGGGGTATATGAGTAAACATGTAGGCACATAAAGCATTCACAAATGGAACAGGGATAACCAACACACAAATCAGCATGGTTTTATTCCTAATGCCTTAAAAACTTTACTAAAAAGTAACTTAAAAGACTAGGCTGCCTCCTAGTAGCGCTTCTTTATTGTCATTAGCTTGACAGAGTAAACCAAGTCAACCTGGATCAGGCCATTAGGGTTTAAGGTTAACCACTTCTCTGTCAGAATCAGAAAGACTAGGACGGAAATGGTTTTCGCCACAACAAGTCACGTGCGCTAGAAGATCATGAAATTTTTCTCTCCAGACAGCACTGACTCTTTTCTTCTTGTTCTTGTTTCTCAGATTCGGCTGAGGTATGTAACAGGCTCAGGAACATTGACAGAAGGATCTGCAAGGATAGGGGTAATAATGTCATCATCCACTCCAAAGAAGTCGGATGGAATCTCTTCACAAATAAACGACTCAACCGTTTCATTTCCCTTTTGAAAGTATAGTACTTCAGGCTTTTCCTTGGGTTGCCCAAAGTACTTCTTAATCCTGTGACCATTGACTTTGAACGGTTGATCACCATACCCTTTCAACGTAATGGCTCCACCAGGATGAACATCAAGAATCTCAAAGGGGCCAGACCATCTATATTTAAGCTTACCAGCAAAAAGATGGAGCCTGGTGTTATACATCAAAGCCATGTCTCCCACTTTGAATTCCCGATCTTTAATCTTAGCATCGTGGATTGCCTTCGTTCTTTCCTTACTGATTCTCGAATTTTCGTAGGCACGGAGTCGGAACTCATCGAGCTCGTTCAATTGCAATAATCTCTTTTCCCCACAAAGCTGGCTGTCGAAATTCAAGAATTTAATAGCCCAATAAGCTCTGTGCTCAAGCTCGACTAGTAAATGGCAAGCTTTGCCATAAACCATTTGGAAGGGTGACGTACCCATAGGGGTCTTAAACGCAGTGCGATAAGCCCAAAGTGCGTCATCCAACTTCAGACTCCAGTTGGATCTATTGGAATTCACAGTTTTCTCCAAAATCCGCTTTAGACTTCTGTTGCTCACCTCGACTTGGCCACTGGTTTGGGGGTGGTATGGTGTACCAATTCTATGCTTGACACCATATCTCTCAAGAATTTTATCCAGTGGTGCATTACAGAAATGTGAACCTTCATCACTGATAAGGGCTCTAGGACAGCCAAATCTAGTAAAGATATTCTTTTGCAAGAATTTCTTTACAACTTTGTGATCATTGGTTTGGGTGGCTATGGCCTCTACCCACTTGGAAACATAGTTTACACAGACCAGAATATATTTGTTAGAGCATGATGATGGGAACGGTCCCATAAAATCAATGCCCCAGACGTCAAAAACTTCACATTCCAAGATAGGTCTCAAAGGCATCTCCATCCTATTACTGAGTCTCCCTACTCTTTGGCATCTATCACAGCCTTTGCAAAAGGCTTCAACATCTTTAAACAATGTAGGCCAGTAAAAACCAGCTTGAAGGATTTTTGTGACTGTCTTAGGTGCTCCGTAGTGCCCACCAGCGGGACCACTATGACATTGCTCTAAGATATCCCATTGCTCATGTTCCGGAACGCACCTTCTAAGCAACCCGTCTTTGCAGACTTTAAACAGATATGGATCCTCCCATACAAGATACTTTAAGTCGCTGAAAAATTTCTTCTTTTCCTGATACGTCATTTCTTCTAAATGCCCACCTGCTAAGTAGTTGACGTAATCAGCATACCACGGCCTAACTGTATCAAGCTTCATCAATTGCTCAGTAGGGAAATCGATGCCTATTTCCTTGTGATTTTCGCCACCCTCATTTACTAGGCGAGACAGGTGATCAGCCACAATATTTTCACTACCCTTCTTATCTTTGATCTCCAGGTCAAACTCTTGCAAAATTAGAATCGATCTGAGTAACCTTGGTTTTGCATCTGCTTTGTCCATAAGGTAGCGTAGGGCTGCATGGTCTGTCCAAACCACAACTTGAGACCCTAGAAGGTAACTTCTAAATTTGTCGATAGCAAAAACGACGGCTAAGAATTCTTTCTCAGTCGTGGTGTAATTGCATTGAGCCGGGTTCAAGGTGCGGCTCGCATAGTAAATGGGCCTGAACTTTTTGTCAATTCTCTGGCCTAAAACTGCACCCACTGTGTAGTTAGAGGCATCGCACATTAATTCAAAAGGCTTAGTCCAGTCAGGTGCGATTAAGATAGGGGCACTTATGAGCTTATCCTTTAGGCAATTGAAAGCTTCCTTGCATTTCTCATCAAACAAGAACTCAACATCATCTTTCAGAAGGTTAGATAAGGGCTTGGCGATGGTAGAAAAGTCCTGAATATACCGCCTGTAGAAGCCAACATGACCTAGAAAACCTCGTACCTCTTTCACTGTTTTCGGGTACGTCATCTTTTCAATGGCCTCTACTTTAGCCTTATCAACCTGAATACCAGTACTGGACACTTTGTGTCCCTGGATAATCCCTTCATCTACTAGAAAATGGCATTTCTCCCAGTTAAGCACTAAATTCTTTTCAACACAGCGTTGAAGTACCATATCTAGATTTTCCAAGATCTCATCAAAGCTATCGCCATAGACTGAGAAGTCATCCATGAAGACTTCCATACATTTCTCCACAAGTCCGTCGAAGATGGCCAACATGCACCGTTGGAATGTCGCTGGTGCATTGCATAACCCGAAAGGCATTCTGCGACAAGCAAAAGTGTCTGATGGACACGTAAACGTAGTCTTCTCCTGGTCATTAGGGTCGATGGCTATCTGGAAGTAACCAGAATATCCATCGAGGAAACAATAATACTTATGACCACTCAGTCTTTCAAGAAGCTGGTCAATGAAAGGTAAGGGGAAATGGTCTTTGGTGGTGACTTCATTCAATCTGCGATAATCAATGCAGACCCTGTAGCCAGTCACAAGGCGTAAAGCTAATTCTTCCCCCTTTTCATTCTTTTCCACTATAATACCTCCTTTCTTCGGCACAACTTGGGTGGGGCTAACCCACTCACTGTCGGAGATTGCATAGATGATTCCCATATCTAACCATTTTATGACTTCTTTCTTGACAACCTCCTGCATGTGCGGATTCAGCCTTCGCTGAGGTTGTCTGACTTTCTTAGCTCCTTCCTCCGTTCGGATTTTATGCATGCACACATCGGGGCTGATTCCTCGGATATCACCCACTTGCCATCCGAACGCGAGGATGTTCTTTTCAAGCACTTTTATCAGCAGTGCTTCTTGCTCGGGCTCGAGTTTTGAAGAGATGATCAAGGGTAACTTATCACCATCCTTAAGAAAAATGTACTTAAGGTGTTGCAGAAGCGGTTTAAGCTCCAAGTCGGTAGGTGGTTGCTCAATACTGGATTTTAAGGGGCCACCTTTTTCCTTATGGGCTTGAAGTGGTTGACTGAAGAATACCTCATCTTCCCGAGGTATAACCCCAGAAAGGTACTGGATCACATCATCCATAGGGATCCTTCTGTCAGCACCCGCTTCCTCCTTCTTATGCTTGATCATCTTTCTCAACTATTCTTCTTCTAGATCCTCTGCTAGCTGTTCTCAATCATCAACCTCCCAACGAGTAGTCTCTCTCCAGAAATCCACTTCATCCCAACTACCCATCAGGGCTTCCTCTTCTACAGGGTTAAAGTCTTCCTGATGCAGCTCTTTGAAATCATCGTTCATTGCTAGGAATCTCCATGTGTCTTGTTCATTGACAGGCTCATTGTGAACAAGTTGTGAAGACGACTCGTCGGTGACTACCCTGTAATGAAACAGAAGATGGTCCACAGTCAGCTCGATCTGTAATGTTTATAGCTTCGAAAACACCTATCTCTGTTAGCTCTACCGCTTCTGCAGAGTTGGCATCTTCTTCATCCTCATAAATTGCTTCAACGAATGAGATTTCTTCAATCAAGGTTTCCTCAGGACTTTTCCCTCGTGTGAAGGTAACAGATGTATCATCGACGCTAAGCGTAATCTGACCCTTACAGAAATCGATGAGGGAGGTAGAGGTGTCCAAAAAGGTCCGGCCTAGAATTAGGGGCATCTCTTTGTCAGGTGGATAGTCTAAGATAACCCAGTCAGTAGGGAAAACCAAATGTTCAACACGGAGAAGAACATTAGCAACACAACCGGCTGCTGAGCGGCTAGATCGGTCTACCATCTGAAGAGAAATAGGGCGTTCCCGCATTCTTTTATCTAAACCGAGCTTTTTGCAGACGTTCAATGGCATCACATTTATAGAGGCCCCTGAGTCGCATAAAACGTTTTGGAACATGTGGCCTTCAATATCACAAGAGATTGAAGGTCTTCCGGGGTCACCTCGCTTAGTAGCAACTTTTTGTGAAACCATAGAGCACTCTTCTCTTAAAACTTCTTCTGCCATCCCTTGAAGCTTCTTCTTGCTTCCACAAACTTCTTTAAGATACTTAGAGCACTTGGGCATTTCAGTCAATACCTCAGCTAGGGGTATACTCATTTTGGTATCTCTAAGCATCCTCCTCACACCGTCATATTGTCTGTCATGACTGAGGGTATTCTCTTTCTTCTTTGGCGGATAAGGAAGGGCTTTATCGTTGTTCATGGCTTGATTTTTTATGGCTTCGTCTTCCTTATCCTTCCATCTGACAAACTTCTCCTCCCTCTTCTTTGTCAGGGGTACAACCACCTGACTTTTCCTCATTTATCTATCAGAATCATTTTCATCACCCGAAGAGTCATCATTAAGCTCCTCCTCACTGTTGCTTTCTTCAGTATTTAACTTCTGATTGCCCCTTCCTGAACTTATGACGTCAGGAGGGGCTACTCGTTTCCCGACATCTTTCCGGGTCCCGCCTGCTTAACACTTCTTAGAGTGACCTCATTCAGCTCTTCGTTCCCATAATCCCATTGAGGTGTGATGGCAGTGCAAACATTGATATCTGCTTTAGGATTTCTTTCGGTATAACTTGGAAGTTTACCGTGGGGTCTGTTTGCTTGTTGGTCTGCCATCTGGCCAACCTGTCTCTCTATTTTTTTGACACTAGTAGCCAGGGTCTTCACCATGTCTACTAGCTCATCAAACTTATGTTGGGGAACACAAGAGGTGGTTTGGTTATGATGTTGGTTTTGATTCCAACCACCTTGAGGTCTTTGGGAGTTAGGATTGTGAGATTGATTAACCATCCCAGGTGGTGGTCTTTGATAACTTGAGTTGAAAGAAGGTTTTGAAGTGGATGGGCCAGGTGGTGCACTGGCTTGATTAAAATTGGGACGTTGAAATCCGGAATGATTCTGGTCCTGATTGAAGTTCCTGAAGGTTTGATTATGATTCTCCATTAAATTCACTTCCTCATTCATCTCATTCCCCGCCTGCATTCCCAGGTAATTCACATCTGACGGCCCTTGTTGCTGCTGCATTTGTAAATTGGCTAGCTGCTTGCTTATTACTTCCATTTGAGCAACTAACACCTTAGTCTCAGAATTGCTCGCATCAGATTCCTTCTTATTCCCACTAACATTGGTCTTCCTTGGAGTTGACCACATGTTATTCTTTGCTATAGTTTCAGCTACCCTATAAGCAGCATCATCACCTCCCCCTAGGAAGGAACCATGAGCAGTCGAATCAAGGAAATCTCTATTTGGTTGAGAGACACCTCTGTAGAATAACTCTAGTAGCTCATGTCTACTGTATCCATGGTTGGGGCACTTCCTCATCAACAGATTTAGTCTCTCTCATGCTTTCCCCACACTCTCACCATCAAGTTGTTCAAATGTGGCTATCTCCCTTTTCATGTCCATGATTGTCCCAGGTGAGACAAACTTCAGAGCAAAGGCTCTTTTGACATCATTCCAGGTACAGAGAGAATGATGGGCTAAAGATTTAAACCAACGGTTTGCTTCACCCTTTAGAGCAAACGGGAAGAGTTTTAATTTGACAATCTCAGAATCAACACCAGGATAGTGGCCTGCTTCACAGATTTGAACGAAGGTGGACAAGAAGTCATGAGGATCTTCATCAGCAGTGCCATGAAAAGAACTATTCTGGACCAGTCCTACCACTCCATTTTTCAGATCAAAGTTCGCTTGCCCCATGTCTGGAGGGCGAATAGGTCTATGCCCTTCCAGGAAGTCTTGGTCAAGATAGGGAGCATAGGGGTCTTGATTTAATTGGTTTAGCTGGTTCTGACGGAACTGTTGAAATTGATTATTTATCCCAGCTTGTTGATTCTGTTGTTGTTGTATTGCTTGCATCTGTTGAAGGATCAGATTCATCTGGGCTTGAGGTTCTGCATTCGGAACTTCGTTAGCCATGATGTCTGGATTAGGGAAGAGCTTTCTCCTGATAATAGATCGCTCAGGTTCGGGATTAAATGTAAGAGGTCCCTTTTTACTCCTGGTTTACATAAACCGGAAGAGCAGAACAGGAAGAAATCAACCTTAGGGTTGATAAGAACGAATGTAGAGAAGATTAGAGGGTTTAGAGGTTTAGAAAGAGAGAAGAGAGAAAAGATATAGAAACATAAACAGGAAAAGAAACCTACCTACGAAAAACTTAAAACAGGAAAAACACTAAGACGATGAAAAAAAACGTGTTGACATCTTCTAGGGCTAAAATGGAAGGGAAAACAGTGGATTTTGACCTCAAAAACGGTGTCGAACGGCCGTAGGCGTTCGCCACGTCGTCGGTGTCGGAACGAGCTTTCCGAATTGGGGTCCTGCGCGCCAAACGGACACTCGAGCCGAAAGTTATGGCCAAAATACTGCCGACACAGAAAACTGCACTACGAAGAATCCGACAACCGTTACCGACTCCCCGGCAACGGCGCCAAAAACTTGTTCGGTAAAAACTAGTTTTAAATTTATAAACCGAAACACCC
The DNA here is from genome assembly GCA_024500145.1 of Gentiana dahurica var. dahurica. Lineage (NCBI taxonomy): Eukaryota > Viridiplantae > Streptophyta > Magnoliopsida > Gentianales > Gentianaceae > Gentiana > Gentiana dahurica. The sequence goes on from CM044897.1 coordinate 46,616,270, forward strand.
CAAGTATAAGGTTCGTAGTAAAGGTGTTACCGGGTCGTCCTAAGGGAATCGAACGTCTATCGGATTAAGTACAGTTTATTGTATCGATTATGTCACAAATTATTATCTAAAGCTAAGGTATATATTAATTATAATCTAGAAACTATGACTAGAGACAGAAAATAGCAGAAAATAGAAGGTAAAAAAAACTAAACTTAGCAACAAAAGTTGATATGAACGAATCGGTTTATCAAATAATTAAAAGAACGGCAAGGCAACGAGAATCCACCAATCAACCAACCAACCCCAACTAGATTGCGCGCTAAAGATACGATTTTTAGTAATGATCAAATCACGAATTCGATTAAATCTCTTTAATCAATTTCTAGGGTTTCGTTTTCTTTCCCAAGCAGAACTGAACTAGCATGCATAACAAGATCACGAGATTGTCTCCAATACTCTACTCAACTAATCATGAACAATCTCTTGAATCACAATTAATTGCATCAATTGAAAAGATCAAAGCTTGAACAATATTCTCATATAAATTCAATCAAAAAGATAGTTTCATTGATCTCTCGATGCAAATAAAACATAAACAATTATAACAATATCCAATTGATGAAAAATCATAAATTTAACTCACTAAGATATAGCTAAAAATCCTCTAGTTGGTGTGGTTGTTGATTTGTTTCCTCCGTTGTCCCACCGCAAGATGCTTAGCCTTCAATCATCTTCGAATTCCCAAGCAAGATTGAAAGAAAGAAACTCATATTTTTATTTGTATTTAGTGCGGCTGCTGTGTGTATTTTTCTGCTCGAACGATGATGCTTATGTAGGAGTTTCGCCGACATAAGGAAGGATCTAGAAAAACGCGTCGATTTTGCAGCTTCGGGGCTCGGTCGACTGACTTAAGACACTCGGTCGACCGAATAGCATGGCTCGGTCGACCGAGCCTACCCTTTTACGCGTTTTCACACTGTTGCTTCGTATACCGTGTCCCCCACTTCACTCTTTCGATCTAATCTGATTTATCCTCTCTTCAATGCTCCGATTTTCTTCTTTATTTTGAAATCAATTGATTGAATGAGATTAATCTTCTCCATAAATAATATCCCCATGCATATCTTTTAATTTTCTGCAAAATTGTTGTTACACCAAGTCATCGAATAATAATAATAATAAAATGTGTAACAAAAAATAACATTTAAACCCAATATTTCCTCATAATTAAGTTATAACCCCTCAATAACCATTATAGGAATTTAACGGTTAAAAGACGCTTTTCTCATTTATTTCCCTTAAAAATAAGGTAAATTGTTTAGGGATTAAGCACGAAAATATAGTAAAATATACCCTAAACACAGTTGGAGCAGCCCTGGGACAAAGGGAGGATAAAATCATTAAGCCTATCTATTACACCAGTCGTACCCTTAACAGTGCCCATGGGAATTATGCGACTACAGAGAAGGAACTCTTAGTTGTCATATTTGCATTTGACAAGTTTCGACCATATCTGGTAGGATCGAAAGTCACTGTATTCACTGACCATTCAGCTTTGAAATACCTTCTGACCAAGAAAGACTTTAAGCCGAGATTTTTGAGATGGATTCTACTCTTACAAGTGTTTGATGTTGAGATTAAAGATAAAAAGGGATCTGAGAACCAGGTGACTGATCACCTGTCAAGATTAACCTTGCTGGAAGAAGAGAAACCGACTGAAATCAGGGAGAACTTTCCTGATGAACAAATTTTTGCCATCTTAGCGGTAGCTCAAGTTGAATCTCAGACCAGACATAATACATCAAGAGAGGGCAAGGTATAGCATTGGTTTGCTGATATTGTCAATTATCTAGCAGGAAGGTACCTACCACCGGAATTCACAAATACGGATAAAAAGAAGTTTTTAACGTATCTAAAGCATTACCATTGGGACCATCCCTACCCATATAAATTGTGCCGTAATGCCATTCTTAGGAGAAACGTCGATGATGATGAGATTCAAAGTATTTTGCACATGTGTCATTCTAGGGAAGCTGGATGTCACTATGGGCCAGACAAGACAGCATCAAAGGTACTGCAGTGTGGACTCTATTGGCCAACAATTCATAATTCTGCTTACGAGTTTACAAGAGCCTATCATTCCTGTCAAATGACCGGTAATATTTCTAAGCGGAATGAGATACCACTACAGAGTATCTTAGAAGTGAAATTATTCGATGTTTGGGAAATTTATGTTGTTGGGCCTTTCACATCGTCAGAATTGAATCGTTACATCCTGGTAGAAGTTAATTAAGTTTCCAAATGGGTGGAGGCAGTGGCCTCACCTACTAATGATGCCAGGGTTGTCTTGAGATTTCTTAAGAAAAACAATTTGACGAGGTTTGGTGTGCCCAGAGCAATAATTAGTGACGGATGGAGTAATTTCTGTAATAGGTTGTTTGAAAAGTTAATCATGAGATATGGGGTTAGACATAAGATTGTAGCATCATATCACCCCTAGACGAGTGGACAAGTAGAAGTCACAAACAGAGAGATTAAGAGGATCTTAGAGAAGACTGTGAATCCCACAAGGAAGGATTGGTCTTTGAAATTAGATGACGCTCTTTAAGCGTACAGAACAGCTTATAGGACCACTATTGGGATGTCACCGTATATTATAGAGTTTGGAAAAGCATGTCATATACCAGTAGAACTCGAGTACCGAGTGCTATGGGCTACAAAATTTCTAAACATGGAAGAGAATTTAGCCGGTGAAAAGAGAATGTTAGAGTTGAATAGATTGGATGAGTTTAGACATGAAGCATATGAAAATGGTAAGATTTACAAAGAGAGAACGAAGTGTCTGCACGATAAGAGAATTCTGAACTGCACATTTCAATTTGGAGATAAGGTGTTGGTATATAATTCGCGTCTTCGTCTTTTTCCTGGGAAGTTGAAGTCTAGATGGTATAGACCACCTGTAGTCACGAAAGATTTGAATTCAGGGGCATGTGAAGTTAAGCATGAATACTCTGGGCAGACTTTCATAGTTAACGGCCACAGGCTGAAGCATTACCTAGAGCACAAGTATAACCCTGAGTTGGAAGTCTTTGTGCTGGCGACTATAAACTCAGAACTATTTCTATAAACCCATATTTATTTCTTTAGTTTATTTATGTTATTTTGAGTCAATAAAGTAGCATGACAATCGCAAGGTTTTTTTCATCACATATGTCTTCGGTCATCTGGCTAGAAATATATGTGGTTTTTTCCTTCACGATTCTCATGTAATACCCCCGTAAAAGTTTTTGCGTCTTGCTGAGGCCGATGAAGAATAAAGTGGCTTAAACTATTTTTGTGCATTCCTCCAGTATGCACAATTACCGCCACCTCATTTTCTTATTGCCCTTCGCATTTTACTCACAGTTTTCGAAAGTATTTTGGAAAGCCGGTAATAACATGAAAGATAATGACCTAATGATTATGCTCCAGGATTCGCTTTGACTCAGCCGATCAATTCCATAGCTAAGTACCTTTTCTTTTCTTTATTATTTTTCAGTGGGGACAATGTCAATAATAAGCGGGGGGTAGGCGGTCTTAGCTTGGGTAGTCGAAAAAGGGAATAATTTTGAAGATTTAACACTGTTTTTAGCTTGCTATCTGCATGTTTTTGAGTAAGGAATCAGTAGAAAAGGAGCCCAAGTTCAATTTGAAGTGAGCTATAGCGTATTCAATTTAGTATGGTTGAATGAGCATATGTTATGTTGCATTAAGTAGTAACTTATTAATTATTATTCTATCATTACAATCAATATTGAGCACATAATCTGAGTGAGAAGTGTTTGAGATTAGATGATGAGTCGTTTTAACCGGGAATCATTATTTGTCTGTCTATATACTTTAACAAATTGTTGTAAAGATGAGGGAAGCAACTTGATTGCCAAAAGAGGTGACCAGGACAAAACGGACTTGTGAGAGAAAGAGAAAAAAGTGAGGAAATCTGCCCGAAAAAAATATGAAAAATAAATGAAAAAAAATAAATGCATGAAAGGCAGTGAGGGAAGAAAACTCGTGTAGAAAGGGCACGACCCTCGCATAAAAAGAAACAACCGAGGAATTAAGAGCGATGCTCAGTCCCCGAGTCCACCCGACCCGATTAAGGTACCATGTTGTGTAACCAAGTCTGAAGGCAAGATGAGAGAGTGTATGCGCAGGTAAGTTAAGATTATGTGGTTAATAGAACTTGATTCTCCTCACGAACGCACTATCACGACTGATTCATCACACGACACATTGATGTGTGGTATGTAGTGATTAATGTGAAGCTTATGGATTGTGGCTTGATGTATCTTTCTGCCGGAAATCTTTATTGAATATGTGTAGTTGATCGAGATTTTTCTTGGAGGTATATTCCGCCCTGATACTCTGCTCGCGGACGAGCAGAAGGCGAGTGGGGGTAGTTGATGACGTTTAAAATAGTCTATGCTACAGCATCAATATTCTATCCATATGAGCTAAAAATAGTTGTTTCGACCTATAAATGTGAACCATTTGAGTTGAATATCATATGTCGGGCTTGTGAGTCGAGAAATCTGCACTTGACGTTTATTTTCCTTATTTAGATATTATTTCGTGCATTATTTGATGATTTTCCGGATACGAAATATTGGGCTGAGCATGTTGGACGAGCTAGAGTGGACTGAACGAAAGGAATGGTCCTAGGGTATTCTTGAACATTCTAAGATAAGTCGTTAGAAGAAAAAAGACGAAAATACCCCGGCTTACCGAGAGGAGGTGCCGACTTACCGAGGATCCAGAAGCTTCAGAAACGCGTTTTCTTGGATGAGGGGTAGAACTAGATGTTTCTAAGTCGGTATAGGTAGCTATAAATAAGAGGCTTCGCCTAAGAACACAAGTGCACAATTTTCAAGACAAATATTATGCAATAAAAGTTCTTTGTTCTTTATTTTATTATTTTTTTGAGTTCTGGTCGGAGATACGACGTAGTCGCCGCCTAGGGAGAGATCCGAGGGAGATCTACGCTCGTCTTTGAGGGTATGATTTTCTATCATTTCCAAGATGTACATTTGTCGTTGTTCTATTCAACTAGTATGTTTTAATCGCTTATTTAGTTTAATTATGTAGTAGTTTTTTTATTTTACCCCATTTGTTATAGATCTAATCCGTTGGTGAAGAAATCATGAAATAGTAGTTGCGTTCTTCAGAACTGCGTCGGTGTATATCAGCTGGATCTGAATAGCTAGCAAATTACTAATTCATGATAATCGGCGCCATCTACGTTGATCGATAGATTTAATTTACATGTTAGTAGCCTGATCAACTATTTGCATGTCTTCGTAAACTAGCATGAAATATGAAGTGCTATGTTTGGACATTATCTTGAATGGACCCTAGGAACGAGGTGATCAGTGTCGACAACTGTCTAGGAGGGTTTGCTCTATGAGTTAGCGCTCAATATCTACAGCTCTAGTTCTTTATGCGTAAGGGCTATTACGGACCAATTAAGGAGGGTACATTGCGTAATGATTGTCTACTACCATTGTCGGAGTAGATAGGGTTAGGAGTTGTACCCGTAGCTGAACAATGAATTAAAATTCACCAATGGGGAGGACTATTGCACGTGTGGGGGAATAACTAATTACTCAAAATTGAACTAATACATTTGAAACTCTTGTTTCTTCGTTGAACTTGCGTAATCTTGTCAGTTTATTGTTACCAAATTTACTACTGTCCAGATTATAGTTGGTCATAGACCATTATTCATGACAAGCCCTGTCTATATAATTAGATGTTCTTACAAGTCTCGTGGGATCGACCTTGACTCGCCAGTACTCTACTATGATAGACCTAGTGTAACACCCCGGTTTCCAATCCCGTCGGCCGCCGGTATTGGTCACCGTAGTGCCACTCATCGCGACACACAGTCGTGGCGGTAACATTCAACATTCCACAGCAGAAAGAAAATAAACATTCACCATTCATTATTTTGAAAGAAAATATTAAAGTGAGTACAAATCCGAAAGAAAATGTAATTATATGGAACATCAAAATCTTTAGAATTTAAAATTCAAATAATGTAGACAACATGTGACTGCGACTACGTGGCTCTCAAACCCCGTGACATCCCAGCAACAAGCAAACATCCAGAAGTACCTGCTAAGAATCTGCTCCCCATAAATGGATCATAGCAGGGTCAAACGAAAGTACAAACCGTCAACTATAAAGTTGAGTAAGAGTAAATCTAGTGTACAAAAGTAAAACCAACTCAAGAAAGGTACTACTAAATTTATGAAGGACCCAACCAATCTATAAAAGTTACAACCTGCCCAAAACAAATACCAAACATCACAACTAGCCACCTAAAGGTCCCGAATGTGCACATCCCTCAAAAGGGTAAAGCCCTAGAGAGGAGGGTCCTAAAGGTCATCCAATGGTACCATACTAGATGGACCATCACGTGCTGGGGTGCAAGGAAACCTTCCCGGGTTCCCGGCTTCGGGTACTACCCTATCCGGCCCGACCACATCACTGTCTGCAACTCCCCAAACACGTAGGGTCATTCAAGTCGTAAGGAAACCTTCCCGGGTTTACGGCTTTGGGAGCTACCCTATCCGGCCCGACCACTACGGGTCTACGAACTCCTATGCCCAAAATCCAAAACCCAATGTTACCAATACCGTTGCCTCATCCAAACACAACTTACAAAACAAGCTCATAAGGTTTATCCATAGCTAACAAAGAAGAGAGAACATTTAAATTGGACGCCCGTCTGGAATGTTGGACGCCCGTTTGGAAGAAGTAGACGCCCGTCCAAGATCTCAGACGCGCGTCCAAGGAAACCTGTTACATCCTGAATCGATTTTTAGCACCTGGACGTCCGTCCATTATACTTGGACGCCCATCCACCAGAAAACTTTACATCCTGAATCAAAAGTAGCCCTTCAGACGCCCGTCCAGGAATCCGGACGCCCGTCTGAGTTGAGACCAAGACTGGACGCCCGTCCTCTCAAGGCAGACGCCCGTCCAGCCTGGGTTTCAAGTAAAACCCTAAAAGCTCTCTACACGATTTCTGAGCCGTTTCTCCACAACACAGCAGCAAAACAACACTTTAGGCCCAGAAAACTTCATACAAAGGTATCACATCGACTGTAGATTTTAACTAACACAAAAACACACTACTAGGAACGTTTAACACACCAAAACCGTGGCACACAAGCATAGAAGTCTTAAATTAAACTTTTACAGCATCAAGTTAAACTTTTGACAGCATAGAATTATCCTTACCGGAATTTGCTGCGTTTTTGAAAGCCCTTGCTAAGCTAGAAACGATCCTCAACGAAGCTCGAATCTATAAAAGAAAACAGCAATTACCGACGACGAATTCCTAAACACCAAGGAGATATTTTTCTCTCCTTCCTCCTCACAAGCAAGTCGGCGGCAAGGGAGGTTTTTGAGGCTGAAAATTTTTGCTTGGGGAAAAATAAGGGAGGAAAAAGGAGTGAAAACCCTTTTTATTCATTAAGTGATTAAAAATCCTTTTTAATTACTAATAAATCCCTTCATAAAAATTATTAAATCCCATAATTTTCCATAATTTTCCGAATAATTAGATCCTTTATTAAATAATTAGTAAGTCAAAATTTCGGGATATTACACCTAGTCCTATTGCTAGTAAGTGCATTGCATGAGATCAGGAGTTAAGCTCGCTATGTGTTTGGATGTTGTTACGCAGGATATAGGTGACTTATGAGCCCGGGAGACAATCCATGAGGCTTAGAGTGTCGTAACTGAAGGCCGAGAACGGAAACGGATCAAAAATAGTGGGTGTTTTCACCAAATGTTCACTTCATCTGTGATTTATTCCAAGATAGAAGCTTTTCTAGACTTGTGGTCTTCATGAAAGTTGTAGATAATTGAATTATATTTCCATTGAAACTTGAATCACTCAAATCAAAGTTGTACACGCAAAGATATAACCAAATTACTAATGGGTTGTCGATGCTAAGTGTTATGTCTGCTCTTATCGCGCGCATCAAGCTTATTACGCGCACCAAAAACATCCTGAAGGATTTATAGTTACGGATTTTGATGTAAAAATGAGATTCTTCACCCCAAATTCATATCCATTCATACTTAGACTTATTTAGGGCATACTTAGGCCGATTTCCTCCATTCATTCACTTTAGAATTACTCATTTCTTCCATTTCACTCAGATAGATTCAAGCTATTTAAATTTTTCTTCATTTTGGTAATCAAATTACTTTCTTTTTCAGTTTATGGCTTTGATTTCTTGTTTCTTTCATTATAATGAGTAGCTAAACTTGTCCATAGCCAAATTATGTGAAAATTGATGAAATCAAACTTCTAATTGATGAAATTGAGAATGGGTAGTTCTTAAAGTTGAATCCTTTGATGGATATGTGTTGTAAAAATTGTGTTTAACGATTAAATTTATTTGATCCAATTCATGACTTCACACATTGTCTTTATATATGTATTTTGTGAGATTATGTGAGAAAAGGGGTTTTGGAATCTCTATGTAAAACGGACTGAATTGTTTAGATTTGGTTTCTTGCATGAGGTTTTCGACGTGAGTTGAACGTCTCAAGAACGTTAATCATGCTTTGGTCAGTTAAATACTTAAAGGCGGACTGTTGAACCGGGCATAGGGTGGTAGGTTGTTGCATTGGCGTTTACACACCACTATTGGAGATTGCACCAAAAACACATCGAGAGCAGGATTAGTTGGTTATCCTCATTCACAATGAGTTGATTAGATGGGAGAAACTAATCACTTGGATCATGATTTGGCTACGATTTCTTCCTTATTATCTGTAGTTTTACTACATTTTAGTGTTAATTATAACTTCCTCCACCGTTGGTGGACCTAAACTAAGTATGAAAATGACTTTTGTACTCGATTGATTCCTCATGGGATCGACCTTGCTTGCTACTATAGTTTATCCGAATCGGTACACTGCCGGTTAAAGTTGGACTGCCACTATTTTTGTCATCATAATTCTGATAGAACATAACCATATTTATATCAATTCAAATAGAACTCTATCTAAATCAAATAATCTATCCTAAAAACTTTTTCATAATTCAAATTCAAATAAGATTATTTAAACAAACTCCTAAGTTCAATCTTGTCATTATCTGTAACAAACTGACAATAGTCTGGTTTCTTTCACTATCACATATTTATTCTATGGTTTTATGCGATGGATTTGAGGAGTTTTGTAATGGTGACTTAAACTATGCTACTGAGTTTGGTCAGTAGAGTGTGATACTCAGTTGAGGTTGTATGGAAACTATGATCTGGTTAGCACAACGTTGGGTTGTTTGCTAAAGTCTACTGTTCAGTTGTGTCATCAGCAGGGTGATCAACCTGCTGATACTTGGGGTGCTAATGTTAATTCTTAGCATTACTTGGGGAACACTTCTGCATGGTTTTCCGTTTTTGGTGAAGTTACTTCTGGGTATTTCAATCATTTACTGGGTTGACTGTTTAGTCTTTTAGGGTTAGATTCCAAAAGCTATAAATACTATATGTATCAATTGTACCTTTTAAATTTCTGATTATAGTAAAATAATCCTCGTTTGTCTGTGGATTAGTCGGCATATTCCCAGAAACCACATTAAATATGTGTTTTTCTTGTTTCTGTGCTTGTTTACTTGTTATAAATTGTTTATCTTTACTCACAATCACCATCACTTCTTGATCAATCCGTCATAACAAGTTTCACTGATGTATTAAGCACGATAGGAATGGAATGAATGTGGATGTGATAAATGACAAGATGCGGATCCAGAAGAAAAAAAAACGTATAGCTGGGTCTGAATGATTTGTTTTACGTACATGTAAACTAACTACCAAATTTGACTAGCAAAAACAAATTTCATTGGGGGCGAGTATTTTTATCTGCTTATTTTTTTTCTCACCGAAACTTAACATTGGATGTATCTATACAGGATGAATAAGAAAAAAATATCACTGGGGCGAGTTCTCTTATGAATTGTTTTCGATCCAAGATGAAGTTCGAGAAGCATTTGGGCTTAAACTTGAATACACATTTGATAGATGAGTTCACCAAAATTCTTCAATTTTTGCATTTTGCCATCTTTGGTTGATCGAAGATTTATCAAAGACTTCACCCATTGGGCAGAAGAAATATCTGCAAATCTTTATGTTCATACAAGACTGAGTATAAAACGTAAAAAAGTGCCAATAGCTCACCTTTCACCTAGATGATCGCCTTAACAACTTTGAAGAAGTACACAAGAAACAAGTTTAAGGAACACCACAATGCAAAGCCCAAACATGTCTGCAATATCCCGATTTTTGAGAAAGGACAATTCGGTCTTTTAGCAAAAATCAGAATATTATGTATTTAATTAATGGAATTAAAGAAAAGGTAGGAAATTAAAGGAGTTATTATATTTAAGAATTTAATTATTTATTTGGGATTATAAAAGGAAAACTAATCCGAAATTAACCTAGTTGTTGTTTTACGTAAAATCATCTTGAGGGGCGCAAGTTTTGAGGAAAAAAAGAGAGATGAGGCTTTCGAATCTCTAGGCTAATCCGTTGATAAAAAAAACGCAGACATCTCAAGAGAGAAAGGATCACCGTGAGACGAGGATCGTTTTGATATCTTCAATCCCTAAATCCGTTAACATAAGTTTTTCCCTCGTTGTTCTTGTAATTAGGGTTTGTTCATCATCGTTGCTAGCTGCGTTTTTCTGAGTATAAACATCGTAGTAATCGTCTTTGGATTTATCGTTCATAGGTTTGGAGTTAAAGGTTAAACTTTTGACGGGTTGAAGCTTTGGATCGTTGTACCACGCAATTTAAGGTAACGTGGTGTTCTTATCGTATGACTAAGGTGTCGTAAGGTTATAGAGCAATTTGTATGTTATTTTCGTAGTTTGTAATCTGTTTAAGTTGGAGTTTGGGGCAGAATTGGGTTCGAAATCGCATTTACGCAGTTGCAGATTTCTGTGGAAAAATCCAGGCAAACGAGCGTTTGTAGAAGGGCAAACGGGCATTTGCGATCGTTGCAGCTCAACCGAGCGTTTGGGTATTTTGGACGGGTGTTTGAGGGTTTGGCAGTTGATACAGGATGTGGTTGATTATCACGAACGGGCGTTTAGGGTATGGTAAACGTTCGTTCAAGGCAAACGCGCGTTCACAGGGTGTCAAACGGGCGTTTGACCTGTTTATTCCGTTTTTCACTGTTTTTCGTGTCAGCTTGGTTTCAGGCTTTATAATCATGTTTTTACTGCTTAACCTTATGTTACAAAGCCTTGAATTAGCTTTTGATGCGTTTTGTTGCGGAAATATATGGATTCCCTTAAAAGATGAAGTGTGGGACCGTCGAAAGCTTTGCATTTGCCATGTGCTTTGATAAGCTAGGGTTTATCGATGTCTGTGTATGTGCTAGGTGTTGTAGAGTCTAGTGGTATTAAGAAGAGGGAGTACACTGATAGGTGAGCCTTTTATGTGAATCAACTTAGGTGGCTAGTTAAACATCTAATCAAACGTATGTGTTAGATTAATAATCTTAAACAATATCGCGATGTGTTCTCTGACCAGACAAAGTAGACTATACCCACGCCGGTCAATCGATTGGTATAAAGCGTCTGGTGCACTCTGCCAGTCATCACACTATCGGGACTCAGATATTCCCGGGGCTACTAGAGCGTGTCTCTAAGTAGGTTGCACCCAGTTATCCTAGTACATCCGATTACTAGGCGTAGTGCCATTGTTATTCATGGTGTAACAAACTTGAGCTAAGCTAGATACCTTTGGGACCTCATGTTATGCTATGAACCTAATATGATAGTTAGCTAGGGTTAATAACGGAATGAATTAATAAAAGACGGCGTTGCTTTTATTTCTTTATGAGACCGACGTTATGCGATCTTCTACGCGTTACTAAGTACTTATGTACTTACCCCGTTACTTTTTGTTTGTCTTTATCTTTCCCCAAAGAAGATGAACAGGTTTCTATTGTTGATGAATTCCTTGACGATGACGTGTGAGATGGAGCTCTTGAAGACTTAGTTTCTTTAGTTTTGTTTTCTTTCAATAATGTTGTTGATTCAAGTTCAGACGATGTTGTCTTTCTTTTGGATTAGTTCTGTTTGAGTTCTTTTGGATTTAATGTTGGATGATTTAGTTTTCTTTATTGGATTTAATTTTACAGCATTGAAAACCGTGTGTTCGATCTTTTGTTTTCCCGAGTCGTTTTATCTTCCGCGTCGTTTTAGTTCTGATGTATGACGTAAGGCTTAGATATATTATTGAAATTATTTGATAATATTTGTGCCGAGCGCTCTTTCCGGGTAAGGACTCGTTGTCCGGGAACGGGGTGTTACAATGTCAAAGCTCAATCAATTCAAGAAGAAAAAAAAAAAAAAAAACAAACATAGCAACAATGGAAACCATTGCACCACCAGCTCACCTCTCGCCTTAACCACTATATTAATAAAGGGACAGAATGGTTTGATCACTATGACATCACACAAATCTTCGAGGAAAAAAAAGAAGAAAAAACAGCACAAGTTGATTGACCGAAACAGTGAGAGAACGAAAAATTCAAAACATATAATTACAACTAAAACATGAATGTATATGAAATTGGAGCTCAGAATCCACCGCGGATGATCACTCAAAGCTGAAATTTCATTCACAGAAGATCAAATTCCTGTTTTACAAATTATAAGAAATGATGTTGCAAGCTTTAATAATGGAAACGAGGAATAAAAAACACAGAGCATTAAGATAAATATTTAATGAGAACTGAAGATAACCAACTTTCATGACACTCGACTTCTTGAAACTCAAATTTAAGCTCAACATTCGACTTTGCAGAGGCCGAATATCCAATTTCGACCTCTATAAAATAAGTCATACATTTCATGAAGTGTGGTGCCACAATAAATTCTTTCATTGTGATGCCATTAACAACTCTCTTTTAACATCTGTGCTTATCGTAAAACCTTGATCCACTGTTAATCAACTAGCGAGTAATAGATCAATGGGAAAAAAAATTGTATATATTATTCACACTTGAATGATTGAGGTTACAACTGTATCAATAGGTACAACAGAGCTCTATAGAGATAGAGATATTTATCTCTAATACAAAAATATAAACATCGTATTTATCTACGATATTATCTTTTATATTAGAATAGTGTATATCTACTATATCATATATTTCCAACCTCAAGTGGCACAAGACCTAACTTGGTACGTTGATGATAGAAAGCTGGTTGCGGTAGTGACTTGGAAAGATAGTCAGCAAGCTGGTCTTTGGCATTGATCGTGAATGAAATGATAATCTATAGCAACATACTTCATGCGAGAGAGAAATACAGGGTTGGCACAAAACTGAGCAGTGCCAAGATTATCAAAGTAAGTAACTGGGGGCTGCGAGATGGGAAAACCAAGGTCATGAAAAAGATACGTAACCCAATTGAACTCGGTGGTGGTGGACGCAACAGAGCGATATTCAGCTTCAGTAGATGACCGGGCAATAGGGGACCGTTTCTTTGAACTCCAGGAGACGGCATTGCGACCAATGTATATAACATATGCACTCGTAGAAGAGTAATCATCCTTACTACCACCCTCAGTCGGTATCATAAAAAGCATGAAGAATAAATGGAAACTGACGATAAATCTGAAGGCAATAATCAAGTGTGCCAGTCAAATAGCGTAAGACACGTTTGACATGGGCCCAATGAAGATCGGTCGGACAATGCATAAATTGAGATAGTTTGTTAACAGCGAAGGCCAACTATGGTCGAGTAAAAATGAGATACTGGAAACTGCCAAGAACCTTACAGTTGTGAGATGGATCATAGAGAGGAGCACCTGGCTGAGCCATTAAACTAGAAATATCAGAAGGTAACGGAGTTGCTATCGCATTAGCCTGATTGATTTGACGTTTGGTAAATAACTCAGTAGCATACCGTTTTGAGACAAAAGGCAACCAACAAAATTTGGAACAACCTCAATGCCCAAAAAATACGATAGGAGACCAACATCTTTAAAGGAAAACCGGTTCCCCAAAAGTTTGATGAAGCTCTCAAAAGTGGAGGAATCATTCCCTGTAATAATAAGGTCATCCACATATACCAAAACCTAGAGAATAATACCACCAGAGTTATAAATAAATAAATATTATGTCCTCCTGTGCATTCCTAAAATTACTGAAGGTAAGAAAACCTCTCAGTTCATCATACTAGGCCTTTGGAGCTTGTTTCACGCCATAAACGGCTTTACGAAGCTTACAGACATGTGTAGGATGGTTAGAACTGATAGAACCAGCAGGCTGAGCAAGATAGACATCTTTCTGATGGTGACCCTGCAAAAATGCATTATTAACCTCAAGCTGACGTAATGACCACCCCTGCAAAAGGGCAAGGGAAAGAACAACCCGAGCATTAGTGGGATCAACCATATGGCTAAATGTATCAGAATAATCAAGACCCGGTCGTTAAGTAAATCCCTTAGGAACAAGACGGGCTTTGTAGTAGTCAATCAACCCATCTGCGTGATGTTTCAACCGAAATATCCATTTGTAACAAATAGCGTTATACGAAGGATCGGATAGGACCGATTCCCAGTTAACATTATGCACCTAAGCGTCATATTCCTCTTGCTTGGCATTTCTACATTTGGGATCTTTGAGGGCTTGCGAGACAGGTGTAGGTTCAGTGGGATCCAGAGGAGAGAGGTTAGCATGAAGATTGAGTTTTTGAATGGGATTGTGGATATTATTCTGAGCGCAAGTACGCATATGATGGATTGCTGCTACATTCATTCGTTTTCGCACTGTAGTTGAAAAATTCTTTAAACACACAATTAAATTTTTTTATTCTGATAACGGTGGGGAATTCATCTCCCTCCGTGACTACATTGCCACCAATGGCATCTCTTTCTTTACTACGCCACTTCATACTCCTGAACATAATGGTCTTTCTGAACGTCGCCACCTCCACATTGTTGAAACAGATCTTGCTCTCCTATCTCATGCCTCTCTACCCCCAACATTCTGGCCCTATGCATTCTCTATCGTTGTTTACCTAATCAATCGCATGCCTACTCATGTCATTAATATGATGTCTCCATATGAGTGTATCTTCCGTGAGTCCCCTAACTATCACAATCTTAGAGTCTTTGGTTGCCATTGCTATCCTTGGTTACGTCCTTATATTGATCACCAACTCCAACCTCGCTCCGATACCATAATTGATCAATGGGAAAATCGTATATATTATTCACACTTGAATGATTGAGGTTACAACTGTGTAAATAGGTACAATAGACCTCTTTAGAGATAGAGATATTTATCTCAAATACAAAACATGAAGAGAGTTTGAGAAAGAAATAATACTTGAGTAAGCTCAACTTGTTTTATTCATGATAAAAGAATGAGTATTAATAGATACAAGCTTGAATGTGAGAGGTCCTAGTAGAGAATGTGAGAGGTCCTAGTAGAGTATTAAGTGCTATGGGCGGCTAGATACTCCTAGGGGCGGCTATTACATAATAGGACAAAATAGAGTTACTTTATGACATATTAATTGTTTATACAATACAATTAATATGTCATGTTACAAATAATGTATACAAGTAAAGTGTTACACGAAATAATAAGGTAATATTTCCACAAAACATAAACATCGTATTTATCTACGGTATCATCTTTTATATTAGAATAGTGTATATGTACTATATCAACTATTAGCGAGGATATAAGTAAGAATCTGTCTCGTTATCGGTCAACGACGTATCATTGCGAGCAATTGTATGAATTGATTTCGATTTTGATTGACTACCTGAACTCGTTGATTCTTGAAATTCCGGAAGCGGTGTCCTAATGTTGTTGAAGAAACCTGGCTCAGATGGTAATGGAAGAGTCATAGTTAAGCTCTGAAGCATGAGAACAACCGTAGCCATTGTAGGTCTACTTCTTACATTTTCTTGCACACAAAGCAAGGCTATATGCATACATCTTATAATGATTTCTAGTGAATTTGAATTAGACGTCAACGCGGAATCTATCAGATCAGATGGTCTACCTTCTTTCCATATTTTATAAGCCTGAAAATGGAAATATAATTACGTATAATAAAGAATTTGTTAAAATAAAGAAACCGAATGTGGGAGAAACCATGCATACTTACAAAGCTGAGAAGGCCTTCAGAACTGTCTTCAGTTAGAGAATAGTAGTTTCTTTTGCCACTTACGATTTCTAGAAGCAAGACACCATAGCTATACACATCAGACTTCACAGAGAACAGTCCATGTATTGCATATTCTGGTGCCATATATCCCCTGCAAATTAAACATTGAAAAATTAAAAATTGAAAAAAAAAAACATCAATCAATAAAAGTTAGGGTAAAACACACTGAAGGCCGCTATACTATTAGTATCGTAACATTTTGACACTCAATCAATATTTTTTTAATAAATTGGCCATTAAATAATTTTTTAGCAACAAATCGGCCCATGATCAATACGTAATGCTCGTTTCAGTATTAAAAACCAATTTTTTATCACTTTTAATCACACTATTGTATATTTTACTTATTATAAGGAGTTCAATGCATCAAAAGGACTTCAAATCATTCCCTCGTGAACAATTTTGAAGGCGATACAAGACTCACTTTGACCTTAAATTTGCCATTGATTTTGAAGTCCACTTTTTTGTGTCGTTTGTTGTAAATTTGTAATGAACTCATGTCATTGAGAGTTGTGTTGTCATGTGATTTTACATCAATTTCTTCATATCGTAGGGGGCAAAACATAATATTTTAACTGATTATGGGTCAATATGTTTAGAAAACAATTTGAATAAGGGCTACTATGTAAAAAAAAAATTTGATTAGACGTCAATTTGTTAAGAAAATAGTTTAGTGGCTAAAATGTTACGATTGAAATAGCTTAGGGACCTCCAATGTTTTTTTGGTCCCGAGTAATTATGGACTTACCGGGTCCCCGCGATTCTTTTAGTATTGGCTGTACTCTCGTCCCAAACAAATAGCCTGGCCGTACCAAAATCTGATATTTTTGCATTCATCTCTCCATCCAAAAGAATGTTACTTGCTTTGAGATCTCGATGAATAATCATGAAACGTGAATCCTCGTGCAGATAAACAAGTCCCTTCGCAACACTATTTATTATTTTGTATCGCTCTCCCCAATCTAACCATGGTCGATTTACTGCATCTCCATTTGCATCATATGTTAAGATGATTTGATGAGATATGCATTTACATATATGTCTACCTGAAAAATAATATATATGTATATCTATCACAACACCGTAAAGTCACAACAGAGGATCCGACTCGATCCTGTCAAATGATCCGTGTTTAATAAGAGAGTGAAAGAGATACTTACCGAAGAAAACTTTATCCAGACTCCCGTTTGCCATGAACTCGTAGATTAGAAGCCTCTCTGTTTTCTCTATGCAAAAACCAACAAGTCTGACCAAAGATTTATGGTGTAGCTTAGCTAGCAACATGACCTCATTCCGAAATTCTGTTTCTCCTTGAATCGATGTTGTAGACAGTCTTTTCACAGCTATCTTATTTCCATTAGAGAGAACACCTAAAAGACATATATATATATATATATATATATATATATATATATATATATATATATATATATATATATTGTTCATATTTTTAAGCAAATAAATGTCGTTTTGAAAATGTCACTGTCAGAACAAAATGGTGGCTAAATTAGAAAATTAGTCAGGTAACTTGGTTAAAAGTGTTTTAGTTCTCTTTTGACTCCGGTTTTAGTTCTATAACTTACATTTTTTTTGTAGGCAATTTTAATCTTCCGTCACCAGAGGAGGCTGAATTTATGAGGAAACTAAATTTTGCTGGGAAAATGCATACACGTGGGGCTGACAAAGGCAAAAAAAATCGTGAAACAATTGCAAAATTCCTTCTATACTACGTCCTTTTATATGAAAGGTTTTTATTTTATTTTTTTTTTAAGTTAATGAACTAATTTTGAAATTTTCGACATAAAATCGAATTTTTTCCCCAATTTGAAGAAATGTTAGCAAAATCAGGTATGTGTCTTGCCACGTCAACGTCCTCCAACGATGGTAGACTAAAATTGCGAAAAAAATCTAAATTACAGAACTAAATAAGAAAGAGGAACAAAAACATGACTAAAACACTGATTGAGCAAAATACATGTCTAATTTTGCTATTTAGCCACAAAATAATCAAAATTTGTGTGACCATTTTGGTGTGGCGGTAGTAGTGTCAAGCATATCAATTTGCTTCTATGAACTTAATAAAATAAAAAATAAAATAAAATGTTCACAATTGTTAAGGAATACCTTGTAGACATCACCGAATCCGCCTCTTCCCAACAAGTTAGCGGTTGAAAAATCGTTTGTTGCAGCTCTTATTAACGTGAAATCATATTGCCTAGTCTCTCTATCACCAATGGCACCTAATTCTTCTTCTTCTACAAAATTGATGCAATTTCTCCGGGTTAATGATGCAATCACAACGAAATATGATTGCAAGGGTTAAACTGCAAAAATGGTCTTGTGATTTTGTCTAATTAGACTTTTAGTCTTGTTTTTGCACTGGTTGTAATTTTAGTCTTATCGCATGGATTTATTTATTTATTTACTTTGCAATTTTATTCCTCATTTGCCGGAACAAGGTGAATTTGGGGGAAAATTGAATTCGCAGGAAATGCCTCCACGTAATGCCACAAGAAGAAAATCGGAAAATTTTGCAATATTTGTCCTTTAACCTGGCTTAATTAAGGATTAAGACTTTTTTTTTTTGCAAGTTAAAGGGCTGATTTTGCAATTTTCATGCCAAAGTCGGGTTTTTCCCCAATTTCAAAGACATGTTTGCATAATCCAGCTAGAATTTAGCCACGTTAGCATTCTCTGGCGATCGAAGACAAAAGTTGCAAAAAAATACAAGTTACAGAACTGTAAGTGTAACTGAAGCCCAAAACATGACTAAATCGTTAACTATGCCAAGTTATATGACTAATTTTACAATTTTGCCTCACAAAATGTATCAAACCATCTAAAAGCAATGCGGGAGCATAGCAAAGACCATTACGATGTTTTGCTTCACTTGCATATGCCTTGAAATGTTTGATATGGTTGTTACCATTTAATATGTTTTACGACACCCCGTGATAAAATGTTGTGTCACTCGTTTTAACATTTCATTCTTGCAGCGGCAAATCGATAGAAATGGGAATTTCTATTGCCTTATGATATGTTAAAAATTATATTTCACTTAAAAACTTACCATCAAGTCCATGCCCTATACTCGTGTTTTGCCATCTTTATTTAGTGAAGAAAACACAGGCTATTAGTGTTAGAACTAACGAAGCCACAATGACACAAACAACGATAATGACGGTATTTGATTTTCCTGCAAAAATAATCAAAAATTTAAATACCATGGAATGTGAAATAGTGACAAAACTTACACACATAATAACAATAACGTAATAACAATAACAATATGTTAGTGAAGTGTGACTTGATCTCTGCGTTTGAATCTGGCAGAGCTGAAATTTGAATAACTCAGATGATATGGTGTTCAACTGAGTTTTGTGTTCAGCTGAGAGTTGTTCCCAGCCGAGTCTGGTGAGCACATATGTTTTCTGGTGGTCACGTCTTGTGAACTTTGGGTCTGGAGTCTGGAATGTTTAAGGTGAGATGTTCTCAGCTGAGTCTGGTGAATCTTATGAGAATCACGTGTGGGGAATTTAGGGAAACTTTACACTTGGTCATTATGGCAGCTAGAGTTAGGTTTACAATGATATAAATACCTGCATTTATTGTATCGAGACAAGTATATTCCTATAATTTTGTGCGTGGATGTCTTTTCACCCCGCCAAATATCTTAATACACAACATTTTATTTCCACTTTTACCCACAACATTTTTATTTCGACTTTTAGTCTTTTTGACTGGTTGATTCAGACTGAATTTTAGACAGAGTGCTGGATGTTTTCCTGACTCAATGAGTCAAAAAGTCTTTCGGACCGGTATCGGTTATAGAAAATGTTTAAAATTCTGACTCAACAAAACTATTATTTTCACTTTATGTCTTTCTGGCCGGTTGATTCTAACTGAATTTCAGACAGAATGCTGGATGTTTTCCTGACACAATTTTAGTTAGAAAGTCTTTCTGACCGGTATTGGGTATCGAAAACGCTTAAAATTCTAACTTGAATTGAGTCAAAATAATCATCATTAATCATCATTTTCTGTCTCAAATTGGGTCAGAATAATTTGCTGTGTGAAAAGATGCTCCCTTTTGTGCATAATTAAATATCTCATTTTTTCTGTTGAGTGTCGGTGCCGAAAACAACGTTAAATTGTTGTGTTCATCTTGTTTTTGTTCTTGTTTGTTTTTTTTGGTTTACGTTGATTGAATTTGTTATTCTGGTTCTTTTCTTGCAAATTCGTTACAACAAACTGGTACCAAAGCCAGGTTCTCTGGGAATATCAACAAATTTGTTCGAGCAGAGTTTGATCATTCACCAAGGTCTTAATAGATGCTAGGTTCCAAAATCGTGGTATGTTCTCCGATAAGGTAAATATGTCTGCAATTAATGTGAAAATCAACAAGTTTACAGGTAGAAATAACTTTAGTTTATGGCAGATCAAGATGCGGGCCTTGTTGAAACAACAAGGGCTTCGGGCTCCATTAAACAAGACGATAGACGACAGTTCCGATGAGATGGCCAGTCTGGAGGAGAATGCACATTCAACCATCATGTTGTGCCTGTCAGATGATGTTATCACGAAAGTTGCTGAAAAAGATACTAATGATGGGCTGTGATTGAAGCTTGAGAGCATTCATATGTCTAAGTCATTAACCAACAAGTTGACATTAAAAACACGTCTGTTCAACCTTTGAATTCATTAAAGTACTTAGTTGATAGATCATGTTGGTCAGTTTGAAACAATATTGTTGGGAAGGATACAATGTCATTTAAGGATATGAGATCAACTCTCCATGCAAGAAAGCTTCGCCATAAGAATATGGTTCTGGATAGTCAGTAAGGCTGCTGGTTTAGTAGCCAGGCTGCATATTTAATCACCTATTTTATCTTGCGGAAGTTATACGCAGTATTGTTGTGGATATTTTCATGAAATAGGTTTATTTTGATCCTGAAAGGAGAGGCATGAGGATGAAAATTTGATTTTGAGATGTGAAAGCACATGCCCGGAGCTAATGAGGTGGAATATGTTGAAAATCTTCAGCATTTTTAACTTACCTCAACTTCATCGGACATTTGGAAAATCTTGGAGGCGTTTTCTTGGATTATTGTCTTCACACAAGTTGTGGTAAATCGAATAAGGTTTCCGTGGGTTTTTTAATCACTCCATTCATAGCTCCACGCGTAAATATATCGTCCAATTGCTGAATGTATGCCCATATTACAATGGAACAGATGCCATACCATGCGCAGGCATGATAATGCGGCTGGAGCAAGGAAAGGGTTAGAGATAGCATGCACAATCATGCCCATTTCATGCTCAAGCATGGAATCTGAATGGAAATAATAGAGACATTCAGAGAGTGCATGCGTGAGCATGGTCTCCCGTGCTCGCGCATGGAACGCGTGTTTTTTTCCGGATTTTTATCATTCGGGGTTGGATTTTGGCACTGTAAAAGCAAATTATGTCGAATTTATACCGACAGACTCATAATTATTTCCTAGCCATTAGAAACATTATTTCCCCCATTAGAGACCTAGGAAAAAATATTTTCTTTTCATCAATTCTCACAAGATAGCTACGATTATTGTTTTCTATTCTCGAATTCTTCATCGTGGATTGCTTCAAAATCATTGGTAATTTAATTTTGCTTTCTGTTATCATGTTTTCTTCCATTCTTTTGTGATTTATTGCTTCGTTATTTCAATTATGAGTAGCTAAATTTTTAATAGCTAAAGTATGTGATGGAATCACGAAATTAATGCCTAAACGATGATCAAGGGATGAGTAGGGCAAAAAATTGAATCTTTTGAATTTTTGTGTCATAAAACTTGAACATAATGCTCTTAGTGCAGTCGCGAACCATTAACTGATCATACACATAACCTTTATAAATATATTTCATGAGGGAGAGTGTGAACTAGAGTTTTAGGGCGAACTAGTGAGTTATTCACAGCCTGTTCCTTGGTAAGGTTATTCTAGTTAAGCCGTACACGAACTCAGTGGATACTGAGCGTCTCATAGTTCTTCATCATATAAGGTCAATTAAAACCCATAGAGGGGACCGTTGAACCGAGTATAGGCTAACTAGATTGTGGTATTGGAGCCTAGGGACCAGTTTAGGAGATTGCACCCACAACACATTCATTAGGAACCATTGGTTGGTTTGTATGGTAAGCTCGCCCCTAGTGATTCAGTAAAGGTATTGGGAGTAAAGTTTCTGATCATAGTTTAGCTATTCCTTTATTCATATATTTTAAAGTTACTATTTTTATATTGCTTTTGTTATAGTTAATTACTTCAACAAGTATTTGTGAGCCTGAACTAGATACAAAAATGATTGTGGTACTTGACGGATTCCTCATGGGATACGACCTTACTTGCCGTTGTAGTACAACTGACCCGGTACTCTGCCGGTAAAATTTGGTTTACTGTAATTTGGCCATCAACATACAGAACACAAAGGCATCACACGATTATATTCATTTTGATTGTTGCGGGCCATCAAGGGTCGAATCATTGGACGGTCACAAGTATTTTGTGTTTTTATTGATGATGATTCTAGAATGAATCGGGTAGTTATGATGAAACAGAAAGGTGATCCATTCAAAAGTTTCAAGTAGTGTATGGATTTGTTGGAGACTCAGACAGGGAAGAAGATTGAGAGGCTCTGTACAGATAATGGTCTAGAATTCCGTTGGTCTAAGTTTGATTAGTCTTGCAATGATGAGGGTATTTCTAGGCACCATACCGTCAGAGATACTCCTCAGTAGAATGGTGTTGCAGAAATGATGAATCTAACTCTTCTAGAGAAGGCTATATGCATGCCCTGTAATTTTGGTTTGTTAAGAAGATTTTGGGTTGAGGCATTCATTATATTTTGTCACTTAACCAACAGGGGACCTCAAACTGTGATCAATCTCAAAACACCATTTGAGATGTGGCCAGGCATGCATGCAAATTAAACAAATCCAAGGGTTTTTGGAGATTGGATTATTATCATGTCAGTGAAGGTAGACTGGAACCAAGATCCAAGATGGTAGTGTTTGTAGTATAGGGAGATGGAGTTAAATGGTATAGAATCTGGTCATCAACTGAAAATAGAGTTATCTCAGTAGAAGTATGATTTTTATGAAAACTCCATTCTAAACTCATCTGTGAGGGTCTTATCTGAATAGGAAAACATAGCTAAAAATGAATCTGATTGAGTTGACAAACAGATGGAGCTTCAGGTCAAGTCAACCAAGGACTGTCAATACTCAAATGATATGGTAAAACCAGATCTGAGTCCGAACTAGTCAGCTAAACTTCAAACATATGAGGTTGGTCATTAGAGTATAGCTCTTTATAGAGCTACAAAGACCAATGTTGGACCTTCCAAGAGGT
Organism: Gentiana dahurica var. dahurica; assembly: GCA_024500145.1. Lineage (NCBI taxonomy): Eukaryota > Viridiplantae > Streptophyta > Magnoliopsida > Gentianales > Gentianaceae > Gentiana > Gentiana dahurica. The sequence continues at coordinate 46,639,905 of CM044897.1, forward strand.
ATGTGTTTGAGGACATGGTTGGATATAAAACTCAGGTTGCAGAAGTGGATGTATCTGAGCCATCCACTTACATAGAAGCAATAACATGTTCTCAGGCATCTCAATGGCTTGCTGTCAAAGGATATCAAATGGAGTCATTACGGAAGAATCAGGCTTGGGATCTTGTCAAACAACCACAAGAAAGGAGGATCGTCACTTGTAAATGGGTTTTTGGGAAGAAAAAAAAGGAATATCATCAGCTGAGGGCATCAAGTATAAGGCACATTTGGTTGAAAGATGGTTCAGTCAGAAAAAATGGGTGGAATATGATGACATTCTCATCAGTAGTAAGACGCACTTTCATTCATGTGCTACTAGCAGTGGTTGCAGATTAAAATCTTGAACTTGAGTTGTTAGATGTAAAGAAAATAATTTTGCACATGGTGAAGTAGATAATGAGATATACATGACTATGTCAGAGGGGTTCCAAGTTCTTGGAAAGGAGGTGTATGCTTGCAAGTCGAGGAAGTCCTTGTATGGACTTAAGTAAGTTCTAAGATAGTGGTACAAGAGGTTTGGAAGTTATATGATTCAGTTGGGCTATGAAAAAAGTCCATATGATTGATGTGTGTATCACACAAGCTGAAAGATGGTTCATTCATCTATATGGTATAATATGTGGATGATATGTTGATAGCTGTTGTAAGGAAGTCTGATGTTCATAATTTGAAAGACATTTCCAGTGGTAAATTTGAGATGAAATTGGGCACAACAAAGAAAATTCTTAGGATGGAGATAGATAGAGACAAGAGACAAAAGAAGCTTTTCTTGTCTAAGAAGAGGTATATTCAGAAGATATTATCCAGGTTTGGCATTTTAGCTACCAAGCCAAAAATACTCCAATGGCATCAAATACTCATCTATATGTTTATGCTTCACAGTTATCTGATGAGAAGGAATAAATGTCCAAAGTTCTATACGCTAATGCAATAGGTAGTCTGATGTATGCCATGGTCTACACTAGGCCTGATATGGTTCAAGCATTCGGTGTTGTCAGTGGGTTTATGACTCAACCTGGAAAGGAACACTAGAAAGAGGTGAAAAGCATGTATAGGTACCTTAGGGATACTACATATGTTGGTCTCACTTATGGAGATGGTACTCAATGTTTAGTCACAAGGTTCTGTGATTCTGATTATGCTGGAGATGTGGAGAGCAGGAAGTCTATGATTGGTTATCTTCTCACTTTGGGAGGATCTACAGAAAGATGGAAGGCAACTTTGCATAAAACAATGGCATTATATACCACTGAGGTAGAGTTCATGGCACTTAGTAAGGCATCCCATGAGAGAATCTGGTTGAAAGGACTAGTCAATGATTTGGGTATGCATCGGCATCAAGCTGAGATATATTATGACAGACTGAGTGCAATATGTTTATCTAAGGATCAGGTTCATCATGAGATAATCTAGCATATTGATGTGAGGTATAATTTTCTGAGAAATTAGAAGATGATCCAAGTGAGGAAGATCGGCACTCATGATAATCCCACTGCTATGCTCACTAAGTCTGTTCAAAATGGCAAGTTTTTGCTATGCCTGGATTTGCTTAACATCCAAAACTATTAAATATGTTGCATGAGAGACAAGTCTGAAGAAGAGGAATCTGGTAATATACAACTGGCATTGACGAGTGCATATGGTAAATTACATCTGGTTATGCATCTGTTTGAACGAGAGTTCAAGTCAAAGTAGAAATTTGTTAGTTAGGGGTGACTTGATCTTTGCGTCTGAATCTGACGGAGCTGAAATTTGGAAGACTCGGCTGATATGCCGATCAACTGAGGTATTCAAGTTTAGGAAAGGTCAGCATAAGTGGTGTTCATTTGAGAGTTGTTCTCAACTAAGTATGGGTCTGGTGGTCACGTCTGGCCAACTTTGCGTCTGGAGTCAATAATGTTCAGTTGAGATTTTCTCAACTTAGTCTGGTGAATCTTATGAGAATCACATCTAAGGGTATTTCGGGAAACTTGACAGTTAGTGATTATGGCGGTTAGGGTAAGGTTTCCAAGCCTATAAATAGCTGCATTATTGTATCCAGACAAGTATCTTCTTGTAATTTTGTGCATAATAAAATATCTGTTCTTTTGTCCGTAGACTAATCGGCACAACGCCAGAAACCACGTTAAATCGTTGTGTTCATCTTGTTTATGTTCTTCTCTGTTTGTTTTACGTTGATTGAATATGTTATTCGGGTTTTTTTTTTTTTGCAAATCTGTTACAACACGATATCTTTTAAAATGTCATATGTACGTTTGATGTATCCACATACAACCTAGCCTGTATGGCAATATCTGACATTTAGTTTTTGAACCTTAAGTCTTTGCATGCCTTGTACAAATTAATATAGATGGTTTCGCAAGAAAGAAAAAATAAAATAAAAAAGACCAAAGTAAAAAGAAAAAGTATACCTTTACTAGTTGGTGGTGTTGTTGTTGATGATGGTGGTAGTGGCGCTGATGGCGGCGGCAGTTGATTTGAAAACTTCTTGAGGAAAAGGGATATCTCAAAACGAAAAGTACAGCTTGGGGAATTCCATCTTGCGCCTATTTTATTATAACAGCAACCAGACAATTGATTTACACTATATTGCAAGCACGCCTTGCACTCACCAGGGGTTATATCAGGAGTGCACTGCATAAATCCATAAATTGTTTGTGTATTTGGATCACTTGGATCACTTGTTTTCATTCATGCGTATTTACGAAAAGTGCCGTTGTACACTTGGTCAAGAAGAATACCTGTACATCAGTGGCGGATTCTCAAAAAATAAAATAAAATCTACCAGTGGAACAGAGAGTAAAACCACCAATAGTATTCTTGTAATTTTTAATTGTGAAAATTACACCATTTCAATACCAAACAAAAAAATCATTGGCCCCCTCACCGTTGGCTTTGTGTCCCAGTGCTGCAATCCTCACCGAGGCACGCATATCACAACAGTTGAAATTGAGATGCCAAGATCAAAGAGATCATAGGTTTTTAATCCCTCAAAATAGAGCATCGTAGGCAAAAATGCTTTAAAGGGCATGTCATGTTTTTGTTTCGGTTACAATTGTTGTTGTTGCTGTTGTTGTTGTTGTTGTTGTTCTTTTCTTTTTTTTTTTCCTTTCTTTTTTGTGATTCCAAAGGTGCCGGATTCTAATGACATTGTAAATTTAGGGGCTATTATTTGCAACGTGCCTTTTATAATCGTGCACCACTCTTCCTATGCATCACAATTAATCGAACCGAACTTATAAAAGTTGGTTCTTGAGCCAAGAACCGACTCATGTAGGTAGGGAGGCCAAGGGCGGCTTTACATATACAATTGGAGGTGTGGAGGACCCCCTAAAATAAAAATATTATGTATAAACTGTAGAAATTTTTTTATAAACACATACATATGTGATATTGACCCCCTATTTTTATCTATTGCCACATAATTACAAGTATAGAATTGAATATCCAAATATATATGTGATACAGAAAAAAATTTAACAAATTTCTGACTCCCATATCGAAATCTCTGCAGCTGCCCCTGGGGGCGGCGCCAAAAAGGTGGATATGGGGTCACTTGACCCCTATATTTTTCTATGTATCTTTTACACTATTCAAATTCTTTATAGACTAATATCTACTAACTAACCAGCCAATTTTTTCAAAATATTGACCCTCGACCAGTAATCATTCTTAGATTTTTAAAATTAAAGCTTAAAAATTTGTAATACGATGTGTCACTATCGATCCTCGAACCGTGTCGAAGAATTCCTACAGCCGCCCTTGCCTGTAGGTGTATTGTGAGAGCCGACTTTTTTGAAGTCGATTCCTGCTCCAAAGCCTACGAGAAGTCAGTTCTTGCCTTCTTGGCTTCAAAACTGATTTTCACAAGGTCGGTTCAAATGTGGTGTATATTTAGAGTGATACACGAGTAGAATAGTGTGGTGCAAATTTATGGTGGGATTTTTTCTAATGTATCCTTGAAATATGAAAATTATCGATTTTGACGCAAAATTGCAAATATGTCCTTGAACTTAGACCACAAAGAGACATAATATATTGCCGAATAAAATTTTTAGACAATGCTAAAAATGTTAAAGTGTGTAAAATATTAATTATCTGTATCCTTATCAGCTTAAATTCTTGAGAAATATGGTAATTCAACATGATATCAAAGCGGAAGGTTTTGGGTTTCAAACCTTGCTGCCAACATTATCTGCCAACATTAATTATGCAAGTGTTGGTCATCTTTGTAAGCCTAATTGGCTCAAGCTTGTTGTGTGTCTCGTTCGCTCAACTTTGTTATAGGCCCACACTTGAGGGGGCGTATGTGCCTAAAGCTTGTTGTGTGCCTTGTTGGCTCAGCTTTGTTATAGGCCCACATTTGAGGGGGCCTTTGTGCCTAAAGCTTGGTGTGCGCCTAGTTGGCTCAACTTTGTTATAGGTCCACACTTGAGGGAGCGTGTGTGCCTAGTTGGCTCAGCTTTGTTATATATCCATACTTGAGTGGGCGTGTTAAAGTGTGTAAAATGTAAATTATCTGTATCAACGTCAGCTTAAGCTTTTGAGGGAGATTATAGTTCCAAAAAAAGTACAAAGTAGAAATAGAAATAAACACTTTGTCTATTTTTTAAGACAAATATAACAAACTCTATTCGAGTGAATCTTGCATTCTCCCTCTTACTCAATTTAAAAAAATAATATATCTTATGATATAAGTGTTAAAGGATCGTAATTCTTTTATCATATTTTTTCTTATTTCATCCTCTGTATGATGACATTTAATTTGATATTATTCAAATGTCTTTTTTGAGGTTATTTTCAGGAAAAACACTGAAAAGATGGAATTGTGGAATAGTTGATTTGTGGTTTATTCTAGTGTATAACAATGTAGTGACAATAGATTAGGGGCCGCCGACCTTCTTCATATTTTCTCCGTTTTTTTTTCCAGTCCTTTATTCTCACCCTCCAAAAATATTATAAATCCTTCCAAAAAAAAAAGAGAAAATTAAAAAATTATTGGACGAATTACACAACTTCTTCTCGATTTTAGTTCTCATTGTCAATGCCGCATAAAGGCATTTAATTTACCGACAAAACCAAATTTCTCTCCGAATTCAGCCTCCTCCGTCACCAAAAAGACTAATTAAAGAAGAAATCAAAGTTATAGGATTGAAATTACAACCAAAACAAAACTACGACTAATACGCCATATAGGCAAGTTTAGAACTAATTTTGCATTTTTATATCTTGGATGATATTCTATTTAATGTGAAACAATAAAAATTTAAAATAACACGATTACCTGCAAACGAACGTAGCTCTTGACTATACGGAACCACATATGCAGCATCCATTGTATATGAGTTTTGACGTGTGTGATCTGGACTTAAGGACATGATTCCAAGAATCTTGTTGTTGGAGTATCTAAACATGCATTCATCAAACCATACAATGGCTTCCTTTTCATTAGGACAGAGTACAGTCGTAAGGTTACGAGCGGCATCGTTAACACAATCGCGACACGGTTCCATATCGATGTCTCCTCTGCAAAGCGCCATGGCGTTGACTTGATCAACGCCTTCGCCTGCTGTATTATTGTAGAATCCGTAGGTGTTGATTTTCAAGGTGATTGAAGAGAGGATGATGTTGAGATTTGACTGGAAATCGGTGTTCTTGGTGTAATTTCCGATATCATTGTTGCAGGCATAGGTGGTAGTTTGTGCACATATGTGATGAATCTGAAGAAAAAGATTTATGAAGAAGATTGATGAGTGAATGATTCTTTGAAAACCAAACAACGCCGCCATTAATTAGTATATCTAAAAAAAGTGGAGATCTGACTGGGATTTATATAATACAGCAGGCGATGGCGTTGATCAAGTCAAGAAATAATAATCCTAGAGATTAATATTAAATTGTAGAATCCGTAGGCCATCGCCTTCATAAATTCTATTATTATTAAGTCAAGAATTCCAATAAAGACTCCAATTTAAGTTGGGTATGGTTCAAAATTCCAAACAAAGACTGCAATTTTTTTTCTAGGCATTATATTTGGTAGCCTACGTAGAAAAAATAGAACCACCTCTGGGAGAAAAACTAGTTGGTGGGTCAACAAGTCAAGGTTATTGAAAATTAATGCAATGGAAAAAGGAAAAATTAATTTATAGTCCATTTTTTCTCCCTTAATTAAGTGCTAATCCAGCTTCAATTTTTTAGTTGCATTAAGGACAAATAAATTCCACCGGACGAATATACCCCTATTTGATACAACTGCCAAACGAAAGAAGATGAACAATTGGAACTCAAACAGAAATATTACACAAAGTTCGAGCTGATCCCTTTCGACTTTCGACTCTGCCCAACTCTCTTGTAATGGGAACCCCTCTTCTCACAGCAATGTATGGAGAATTTTCAGGAAATCTCATGGTACAAATTGTGGTGATGCAAAGTGTTATTTGGTATACACTGATGTTGTTCATGTTTGAGTACAGAGGTGCAAAGTTGTTGATCAATGAACAGTTTCCTGAAATTGGTGAAGATGGAAAGCTTCATGTAGTCGTTCGAAGATCATCGATCGGCTTCCTCGATGATATCTTCATTTAATAAAGGAGGATTTCATCTGGATATGATAACCCCAAGAGCCTCAAATCTCACTGGTGTGGAGATCTATTCTGTACAATCTTCCCGTGAGCCGACCCTGAGCTTTAACCAGACAGATTTCTAAGCAATGTTTTAAGGCTGAGAGTCCGAAACAAGGATATACCAATACTTTCGGTGGCAATGCAGTTGGGTATTGTTGTGCAACCATTGGATATTCACCCAATACTTTAGGAATAATGATTTCTTGCCCAACATCATCGTATTCTTCTTCTAGTACTACCGCATGATCTTTCATGCCGTTTTCCTCTGTCGTCAGCTGTGTTTCTTCATCTTCTTCGTTGTTTAGATCAAATCTGAGACCCGAAATACTGGAGCAGGAAATTGGATGACCCGCCGTGCTGCTGAAGAATTGATTATGAGAGTGGGCTAGAAACTTGGAGGAGAAGATGAAGAAGTTGTTGTTTTTGAATTAAGGGGTTCCATCATCATCATTTTATGTTGCTGGGATTGTGGCCCCCAATGTGTTTTTGAAAAGTCCAAAGCAAAGTGGTTTAAAGACATATTTAGTGGTCAAGAATAAAGAATGCAGTGGAAAGTGCACTACACAAATGTGTGGTGCATATACCATTTCTAAGTGTTGAACCTTTTTGTGCATAAAACCTGCTGCTTTGCTTTTGATCTCTAGCTGAATTACTTCACCTAATCTGCAATCGAACACCTGCTGCTGTATATCTGCTACCTCAATTCTTGCTGAACCCTTGGCAGAGACTTTTGCCTTTAAAGTGTGCTGTAAGAGCCTTTAATCATCTGGATGGTTGATGCTTTGAATATATCCTGATCCTCTTGAATTAGCCTTATATGAGCCAGATATGTGTGCCTTGAAGTAGTCACTTGAATTAAACCTTAAATGAGCCTGATACTGTTTACTGATACGGATACTGATACTGTTTACTGATACTGATACTGTTACAGATATTGTGTGCCTTATATGATACTATTTGTGATATTGTGTGCCTTATATGAGTCTTATATGAGCCAGATATGATATGAGCCTTGAGTTTCTATTTCATTTCACTTTGAACAAAAATAATAATAGTATTAAGAGTTCCTGAATTTGGTTATATCATTTTCCAATGTTACTATTTCTACCATTTATGAACTGACCATTTATTTCACAATTTATTGCTTTTAGGTGCAATTGGGATTCCCAAGCCTATTTTTGTAACTGCTAGTGCTGCTGCACACAACGTTAGAGCAGCAAGAAATGCATGTGATCTTCATCCCAATAGTGTAATTGTATCATGGTTACCACAGTACCATGATTGTGGGCTAATGTTTTTGTTCCTATCTATTGTATCAGGAGCAAAAATCTTATATAATGTCTACTGCTAATAAAAAAATCTTTCAATTCCTTACATTATTCATCTTTCAAACCCCAACAATACGTGGTTTTGTCTTTTTCTTTTCTGTCTTTTCCTTTCTCTCTTAAAACAAAAATGCACAATTAAATCACTTACTTAGTGATAGTCCCCCAAACTATTTCTTTTTCTCTCCTTTCTTTCTAGTATCTCCGGCTTCCAATCTCTCTACACCTATTTTCTTAATTCTTACTAGTCATCAAAATACATTATGTCTCTCAATTGACTCATTTCATTGGCACATATCCTTTCACTCTCTTGAGTTTCTCTATCTCAATCTATCAATTTTTCTTTCTTCTATTTCTTTTTTAGGGTATTATATTCCCGCCTTATCCATTGAATTAAGCCTTAAATGAGCCTTATATGAGCCAGATATGTGTGCCTTGAAGTAGTGACTTGAATCAAGCCTTAAATGAGTATGATACTATTTACTGATATTGATACTTATACTGATACTGTTTATTGATGGGTTAGTGTAAATGCTGCGATTAAATTCGGCTTCAAATACTACGTCGAAAAGGTATCAAATGAGGTCTCAAAATGAAGATAAAAAAAAATATGCACTTTGGTGAAATAATTTTGATGATCGGTGTTTTAAATGAAAATTTACGGTCGTTTATAAGAAAAATGCTTTGGTTAATGCAAATATTTTTTCGACTTTCAAAATTTACGTCGGAAGGGTATCGTATATGGGCTCAAATTAAAGAGCAAAAAAAATGAATTTTGGTGAAAATATTTCGATGATCGGAGTTATAAATCAAAAGTTAAGGGTGTTTGAAAATAAAATAAAAAACAATACAAAAACAAGCAGGTTGATTTTTGCAACGCTGAGAATGGAAATTTTAGAATCAGATTGTCCGTGTGATGGCGCGCTGATGTAGGGTCAATTTTGTCCGTGTCAATTTTTTTTTGTCCTTTTTGCAACTAAAAAAAAAGAGTGTGTCATATTTATTTATTTTGTAATTCTTTTTTGTCCTTTTCCCTCAATCCCCCAAGGAAAAAATATCTTCATACTTCAAATATTCGGCAAAACAAAGAAAAAAGAAGGGGTAGGGGAAGTTTCTTAGCTTTCCACTTCTTAAAAACGAAATATGCAAGAAGAAACCGTGCAAGAACGAAAACGAGAAAAACGATTCTTGAAAAAAACCTAGTTACAAGACCAAAATTGCATCCGGAGAAAAAATCAGACATTGATTACGAGACGTAAGCTATTATCAATGGTCTGAAAAGATATATTTTTCATTTATCTTTGCGGTTTGTTAAAATATTTCTCCATGAGAGGCTTACAAAACATGAAAAGAAGATAAAGCTTTGTGAACTACCATGTCTCCCAAAAGCTTAAGGTGGTGGGAGGTAGATAATTAACATTTTATATCGCAATACGCCCCTTCAAGTGTGGGTATGTAACAGAAGAGAAAGGCCCAACACTTGATTTTTTTGAGTGAGGGTGTGGGCATGTAAGATGAGAGAAAAGCCCAACACTTGATTTCTTTTTCTTCAGTGTGGGTCTGTATGAGGAGAGAAATACCTAACACTTGATTGGATTTTTTTTTAAAATTGTTCTTGGAGCGGGGTTTCAACCCATGACCTGTGGCTTTGATACCATGTGGACTACCATCTCTCCCAAAAGCTTAAGCTGGTTGGAGGTAGATGATTAACATTTTATATCTCAATAAGCTTTGGATCTAATTGATCTTATGCTAATTCCGACTCAGATTCGATGGAAGACATGATGAGATGTATACACATTGCCTTACTTTGTGTCCAAGATAACGTAGCCAATAGACTCAGGCCCATCCCTGAGTTTCGGTTAGGAAAAACAAAACAAGCTATAGCCCTTAACGTCGGTAACACAAAATAATAAATGGAAGGAAAAACACAAAACACCAAATTTACGTGGTTTCCGCAATGTGCCGGCTAGTCCACAGGAAAAAGAGAAATATTACTGTAGTGGAGAAATACAAAATATACGACTCTTCTGAAGTCTAAAAACAATAACCAAAATATCTAGGGCTATTGAGAGTTTATCTTAATTGGTACAAATTGGCACACCAAAATAAATAGCCAAAAGGCTAATTATATACTAAGCCTATGCGGCTGCTTCCTGTCAAAGTGCCGATGTGGGAGAACTAAAGCACTAATATTTGGGCTTTGGCCCACTTAACTAACAAATCTCTATTTTTAGACAAAGGCTCACATCTAGAATAGTAATACTACTCTTTCTCCAAAAACATCAAATCTTCAAATTGTGTCAAATAAGTCCAAGCACTGCTGAACTTAACAAATGGACCACGCTTCATAATGTCTAACTCTGAACGGGATGACATAGAGATCGCAGAATTGCCAATAACTGTGGATCCCCGCAAAACATATAAACCACCAGACCTGCAAGTTTCATAACGACAAGATCACCCTTAATAAGCTTCAGATTCAACCTTCAGCGGTGTACCTAAATCCAAGAGTCTCAAGTGTGCCCAAAGAGATGAGATTTTTCTTCAAATCCGGAACATGTCTGACTTTCTTAAGTGTTCTGACAACACCCTCATAAGTCTTGATTCTACCCGTACCAATACCAACAACCTTGCAAATTGTGTTGTTGCACAACGAAACATCTCCACCTTGAACTGAATCATACTTGGAAAACCAATCCCTATTGGGATACATATGATACGTGCAACAAGAATCCAAGATCCATTAATCAGTAGACCTTAATCTATCACCAGCAAAGAATATATCTCCATCACTCTCATCTTCTACGATACTGGTCTGATCCTCATCATCAATCAGAACATCTGACCTAGCCTTCTTGTCGAGACCAACAAACTCCTCATCTGACATTTTCTCCTTACCTTGCAACGCAATATCGAACTCCTCCTGAATCAACATAGCCTCCATCTTCAACTTCTACATCCCGAAGTTGACGATTCTGTCAAACTTCTCAAAATAATACTTAGTTACCATCATGATGGCTAATTTTCAAAACTCAGAAAAACCACCTCGAAACAACCTTGGCTAAGAAAACCTCGAAAATAACCTCGTCTCTCAAAAAAGACCCTGGATCTGATACCAGTTTACGACGGTAACACAAAATAACAAATGGAAGGAAAAACACAAACACCAAATTTACATGGTTTTTGGCAATGTGCTGACTAGTCCACAGGCCAAAGAGAAAATATTACTATAGTGGAGAAATACAAAAGACCCAACTCTTTTAAAGCCTAAAATCAATAGTCAAAATAGCTAAGGTAATTGAGAGTTATCTTAATTGGTACAAATTGGCACACCAAAATAAATATCCAAAAGGCTAATAATATACTAAGCCTATGTCGGCTGCTTCCTGTCAAAGTGCCGATGTGGGAGAACTATAGCACAAATATTTGGGCTTTGGCACACTTAACTAACAGTTTCTTAAGGCCATAAGCCAATTTATCAAGATCTAGGGATTTCTGAAAGAGAAAGCAAACAATTTTAATGGTTATAAACATGTTTAGTATAACGGACTAATTGAACCAAAAAACGATTATAGGCCCTAAATTTTTGAATTTTCCGGATGGCCCTAGGCCATGGCTTTGTTGGCCTATGCACAGGGCCGGGTCTAAATAGACCTACAACAGCTGTAGTGGTTCACATGTTACAGAGCTCAACGCTCACTCTACCGACACCATCTGTAACGCCCTTAGACCCCAGGCCTGGTAGCACACAACGTGTCATAAATGATCTAGTAAACCGCTTAGATGGTCATCTTCGCTTTGTCTGAAAGGGATAACCCGAGTTGACAAGATCTTTGTGTCTCACACTTATATGGGGGTGAGCAGGCTCACTTTACATTCCACCCGTTATAAAGGACTGGCATCCTCGCCATGACGGCTAAGACTTGTCCTACTGGACATGTCCCAGTTTCATCCTTACCATATGATTCTGGAAGTGGACCCCACCACCACTTCTCACGGTGGCACGTAGGTCCGTATGATGGTCGGCTCTGATACAATTCTATAACACCCTATAGACACGGGGCCTGGTAGCGCTAAACGAGTCATAAATGATCCAGTCAACTACCTAGACCGTCATCCTTGCTATGTCTAAAAAGGCTAACGCGAGTTGACAAGAGACATTTATGTCTCGCACTTATATGGAGGTAAGCAGGCTCACTTATATGTCCTTGTTGCCCTAAGCCCATGGACAAGCCTGAATAAACATACAACGGCTGTAGTGATTCACTTGTTACAGAGCTCAAAGCTCACTCTACTGACACCATCCAAGCATGGTTTCTTCAGCAATGGCAAAAGCATTGCTCACAATAGGTCTTCATTTTCAGATTTTACAGAATCTTCAAGCTCGAGTGGTTTGTCGAAACCGATATTACTTCATGGCGGTGCTCGTAGTGATTAGGCGTTGATTGTTTAGTCGTCTGCTTCTCACAAACATATATCTTCGATAAGGGTCGTAAGGTGATCAAGATTGGCTCGATCAATGAATCTCATTTTGAAAATTTCCTTTTCCTCAAATCGGTTTCAAAATGTTCTACATTTTTAAGAATTTGGTGGGATTCAATTTATAGCAAAGGATTTTTGGAAATTTCTAAATCAACTCATTTTTATAATATATGAGGGATTATATTATAGTCTAATAATATTTAGGCTTATTGTTAAAAAAGGCATATTAAACATAGAAATATGCAACGAGGATAGTGAAATATTTTTTGGGTAAGAAGGATATGTCATTATTACACTATGATTTAAATTCTTTCGTATTCAACTACAAAAACGAATATATCTTTTGATCTGATTGTTGAAAAAATGGTAATTATTTTATCACATTATTATTTTTTCGTCCTCTTTATTTAAACATCTCATTAGATATTTTTTCAATGTTATTTTTTGGTCAATTTTGTTAAAAAAACATAAACAATGGAATACTGAAACAGTGGATTAGAAATCAGTTCCACTGCAGCAAACAGTGGATTTGGGGTTATGAGCAGTGGATTTGTCCTTAATACCCAATTTATATTTTCACTGTTCTGATTCCTATTTTTCCTCTTTTTTATCCTTTTAAACCACTTTTTGGGGATGAGGCCCTTCCTCTTATATGAGTTTAGGCCTTTTTCTATATGGTATCAGATTCACCCCTTTATTGTGCAAGTGTTGGCCTCTTTATTGGCCTTAAGAGTGCCCTTTAGGCCACAGTTGAAGGGGTGTGTTAAAGTTGTCCCATATTGGGTACTAGCTATTGTATCGCCAACATATTAGGAGGTAGACTTCCCTCACTGTTTACGACTAATTTTACGGTTTTTATCGAGTTATTTCGTAACATTATCTTCCATGTTTTAGTGATTCTTATAGAAAATTACTCGCCAAAAGGATAAACTGAGCAAATGAGTTTTAAAGATAATAAATTGCAAAAGTGGCTGATTTATGTGTTCTTATCGTTGGTTTTATGTTTATTTGGATGTTGTTACACTTTGCAATATTTTGGATATCTTGTAGATGCATATCTTCGGTCTAAAAGAGGTGTTTAGAGGGTTAGAAGAAGATGCCACAAGTTTACAAGTTCAACGGAGCAAATTTTCCTAAGTACTTAAATCGTTATATATTTTCGACGGAGATTTGACCCAGCTTAGAGGCATTTTCAGGGGAGGACTTCTTTATGAAAATAGTAGATCTTTGAAAGATATTTCCAATGCACTTTGAATTACGTCAATCGGACTTCTACAACTCAAATGGTGGTCAAGTGGGTTATCAATTTGGGTAAGTGGAAAATCCCGAAATATACTCGTAATACGACGGGCTAATCAAAAAGGCGTTTTCTGAAGAAGAGTCCTTAATGAAAGTTGTAGAGTTTTCCGAGAGCTTTTTTATGACATTCGGATCATAATTTTTGGAGGTCTACAACTCAAGATATGAATTTTAGAAGTTGCAAGGCAGAAATTTGATACAGGATGATCAGCTTCTCAGCAAACGAGCGTCCTAACCGCCGCCATAGTCCACCGCCTTACTCATCTATTTAAAAAGCGTATGGGAAACCCTAATTGAACACCAAGAATTCATTCACACAAAATTTAGAGGAGCAGCCGAGCTTTATCAAAAAAAGAAGATGATTTCTTCCCATCCAATGATCATGATCAACATCATGGTTGTTGGCTAAGCACTTCGCGGTGGGACAACGGATGAAACCGATCAACATCAACACCAACTAGAGAGATTTTCGCTACACGTTTAGTGAGTAAGTTATAATTTTTCATCAATTGGATATTGTTTTTTATCGTTTACGTTTTATTCGAATCGAGAGATCGATGAAACCATCTTTTATGCTTTAAATTTATATGAAAATATTGTTTAAGTTGTGACCTTTTCAATTGATGCGATTGATTATGTTTCAAGAGATTGATCATAGTTAGTTGAGTAGGAGTATTAGAAATAATCTCGTGATCGTGTTTTGCATGTCGTTTTGTTTTACTTGAAAAGAAAACGAAACCCTAGAATTCGTTTAGAGAAATTTAATCGAATTCGTGATAGATCATTACTAAAAATTATATCTTTAACTTGCCGTCTAGTTGGGGTTGGGTTGATTGATCGGTGGATTCCCGTTTCCTTGCCGTTGTTTTAATTATTTGATAAACCAAATAGTTCGTATCAATCGTTGATTGTTAAGTTTAGTTGTTTTAAAATTCTAGTTGTTTTTGCATATTTTAAGTTTCCAAGTTACTGTTCATCGTATTTACTATTCATCGTATTTACTATTCATCGTATTTACTGTTCATCGTAGTTACTGTTCATTATTTCATAATTAGTATAAATCTTAGTTTTAGTTAATAGTCGTGACATAATCGACTTAATTATTGCACTTTGATCCGATAAACATTTCACTCCCTTAGGACGACCCGTTAACATCCTATACTACGAACCTTATACTTGGGGTGTTTCGGTTATAAATTGTAAAACTCGTTTTTACCGAATAAGTTTTTGGCGCCGTTGCCGGGGAGTCGGTAACGGTTGTCGGATTCTTCTAGGTGCAATTTTTATTTCGATACTAATTTTTTTAGGTAATAATCTAATTGTTACGTTTTTTTTTATTTTCTTTCATTTTACATTTACCTTAGATTTTAGATTTTAGATTTCATAGATTTGACTTTATTTATCTTAGTTTTTATTTATTTTATGTTATTGTTCACGTTAGATTTTATTAGTTTAGCAGCCTTAGATTTTTCTTTAGATCTTAGATTTTAGCAGTCTTAGATTTAGCTTAGATTTGCCTTAGATTTTAGATCGTATAAATTTGTTGCCTTAATTATTACTATTTTAGGTTTTTATTTTCTTTCCTGCTATTCTTTTCTTTATCTGTTTCGTTTTTCAGTTTCTAAACGGGCGTCCATCCTTTCAGACGCCTGTCTGGTCTAAAAATTTCTCCTCTGCATCGTTTAAAGCTGATCAGACGAGCGTCTGGATTCCCAAACGCTCGTCCAGACTTTAAATGCCCGTCTACCTCCCAGTTCATCCTCTGAACGCCAGTTTAGTGACCTGAACGAGCGTTCACCTTTGAACGAGCGTTCACTTACACTGAACGCCAGTTCAGCCCCTGAAACTCTTCACTTTTCTCCTCTCTTCTCTCTTTCTAAACTTCTAAACCCTCCAATCTTCTCAGAACTCGTCCTCATCAACCCAAAGGTTGATTTCTTCCTTTTCTGCCCTCCTGGTTTATGCAAACCAGGAGTAAGAAGGGATCTCTTATCTTTAACCCCGAACCAGAACGATCCATTCTCAAACGGAAGCTCTTTCCCGATCTGGACATCATGGCTGACCAAGTTCAAAATCTGAATCCAGTTCCTCCTAATCCAGCTCTTCCAAATCCAAATCCAGATCCTCAAGCCCAAATGAATATGCTCCTTCAACAGATCCAAGCTTTACAACAACAACAGAATCAACAAGCTGGGCTACATAATCAATTGCAACAATTCCATCAAAACCAGCTAAACCAGTTGAACCAAGATCCATATGCTCCCTATCTTAACCAGGATTTACTGGAAGGGCATAGACCTATTCGCCCTCCAGAAATGGGGCAAGTAAACTTTGATCTAAAAAATGGAGTGGTTGGACTAGTCCAGAATAGTTCTTTTCATGGCACTGCTCAAGAAGATCCATATGACTTCTTATCCACCTTTGTTCAAATCTGCGAAGCAGGCCATTATCCTGGTGTTGATTCTGAGATTGTAAAGTTGAAACTCTTCCCGTTTTCTCTAAAAGGAGAAGCAAACCGTTGGTTTAAATCCTTAGCCCATCATTCTCTCCATTCCTGGAATGACGTTAAAAGAGCCTTTGCTCTTAAGTGGGTCTCCCCTGGTACAATCATGGACATGAAAAGGGAGATAGCCACATTTGAACAACTTGATGGTGAGAGTGTGGGTAAAGCATGGGAAAGACTAAATCTGTTGATGAGGAAGTGCCCCAATCATGGATACGATAGACATGAGCTACTCGAGTTATTCTACAGAGGTGTCTCTCAACCAAATAGAGACTACCTTGATTCGACTGCTCGTGGATCCTTTCTAGGGGGAGGTGATGACGCTGCCTACAGGGTAGCTGAAACAATAGCGAAGAATAACATGTGGTTATCTCCAAGGAAGGCCAATGTTAGTGGGAATCAGGGGGAGTCTGCTGCGAGCAACTCTGAGACTAAGAAGCTAGTTGCTCAAATAGAAATAATGAGCAAGCAACTAGCCAATTTGCAGATGCAGCAGCAAAGAGCGCCATCAGATGTGAATTATATGGGACTTCAGGTGGGAGATGAAATCACTGAGGAAGTGAATTTCAACTAAACCCAAGGAAACTTCAATCAGAATCGGAATTATTCCGGATTTCAACGTCCCAATGCACCACCTGGCCCATCCAATTCAAACACTTCCTTCAACTCAAGCTATCAAAGACCACCTCCTGGAGTGGTTAATCAATCTTACAATCCCAACTCCCAGAGACCGCAAGGTGGTTGGAATCAAAGCCAACATAAAAATCACACCACCTCATGTGTCCCTCAGCATAAGTTTGATGAGCTAGTGGATATGGTGAAGACCTTGTCTACTAGTGTCAAGGCAATAGAGAGACAGGTCGGGCAGATGGCAGATCAGCAAGCAAGCAGACCCCACGGTAAACTTCCAAGTTATACCGAGAGAAATCCGAAAGCAGATATTAATGTTTGCACTGCCATCACACCTCAATGGGAGTATGGAGACCAAGAGTTGAATGAAGTCACGCTGAGAAGTGGTAAGCAGGCAGGACCCGGGAAGGTATCGGGAAAGGAGCAACCCCTCCTGACGCAATAAGTTTAGGAGGGGGTAATCAGAAATCTTATACTGAAGAAACCAACAGCAAGGAGGAGCTTAATGATGACGATTCTTCAGGGGATGAGGATGCTTCTGATTCGAGGAAAAGTCAGGTGGCTGTTCCCCTGACAAAGAGGAGGGAGGAAAAGTTTGTGAGATGGAAGGATAAGGAGGACGAAGCCATTAAAAAGTCAGGTGGCTGTTCCCCTGACAATGATAAAGCCCTTCCTTATCCACCAAAGAGGAAAGAGAATACCCTCATTCTTGACAAACAATATGACGGAGTGAGGAGGATGCTTAGAGACACCAAAGTGAGTATACCCCTAGCAGAGGTATTGACTGAAATGCCCAAGTGCTCTAAGTATCTCAAAGAAGTTTGTGGGAGTAAGAAGAAGCTTCAAGGGATGGCAGAAGAGATATTAAGAGAAGACTGTTCTATGGTTTCACAGAAAGTTGCTGTTAAGCGAGGTGACCCCGGACGACCTTCAATCTCTTGTGAGATTGAAGGCCACAAGTTCCAAAACGTCTTATGCGACTCAGGGGCCTCCATAAATGTGATGCCATTAAACGTCTGCAAAAAGCTCGGCTTAGATAAAAGAATGTGGGAACGCCCTATTTCTCTGCAGATGGTGGACCGATCTAGTCGCTCAGCAGCCGGTTGTGTTACTAATGTTCTTCTTCATGTTGAACATTTGGTTTTCCCTACCGACTGGGTTATCTTAGACTACCCACCTGACAAGGAGATGCCTCTAATTCTAGGCCGGACCTTTTTAGACACCTCTGCCGCCCTCATTGACTTCTGTAAGGGTCAGATTACACTTAGAGTTGATGATACATCTGTTACCTTTACACAAGGGAAAAGTCTAGAGAACACTTTGAGTGAAGAAATCTCGTTCATTGAAGCAATTTATGAGGACGAAGAAGATGCCAAATCTGAGGAAGTGAAGAGCTGACAGAGATAGGTGTTTTCGAAGTTATAAACATTGAAGATCAAGCTGACTGTGGACCATCTTCTATTTCATTACAGGCCGTAGTCACTGACAAGTCGTCTTCACAACTTGCTCAGCCTGTCAATGAACAGGAAACATGGAAATTCCCAGCAATGAACGATGATTTCAAAGAGTTGCAACAGGAAGACTTTAGCCCTGTAGAAGAGGAAGCCCTGATGGGTAGTTGGGACGAAGTGGATTTTTGGAAAGAGACTACTCATTGGGAGGTTGATGATTGGGAAAGGCTAGTAGAAGAGCTGAAAGAAGAAGAGTTGAGAAAGATGATTAAGCATAAGAAGGAGGAAGCAGGTACTGATAGAAGGATCCCTATGGATGATGTTATCCAGTACCTTTCTGGGGTTATGCCTCGGGAAGATGAGGTGTTCTACTGTCAACCACTTCAAGCCCATAAGGAAAAAGGTGGCCCTTTAAAATCTAGTATTGAGCAACCACCTACTGACTTGGAGCTTAAACCACTTCCTCAACACCTTAAGTACATTTTTCTTAAGGATGGTGATAAGTTGCCCTTAATCATCTCTTCAAAACTCGAGCCCGAGCAAGAAGCACTGCTGATAAAAGTGCTTGAAAAGAATATCCTCGCGTTCGGATGGCAAGTGGGTGATATCAGAGGAATCAGCCCCGATATGTGCATGCATAAAATCCGAACGGAGGAAGGAGCTAAGAAAGTAAGACAACCTCAGCGAAGGCTGAATCCGCATATGCAGGAGGTTGTCAAGAAAGAAGTTATAAAGTGGTTAGACATGGGAATCATCTATGCAATCGCCGACAGTGAGTGGGTTAGCCCCACCCAAGTTGTGCCAAAGAAGGGAGGTATCACCGTTGAAAAGAATGAAAAAGGGGAAGAGATAGCTTTACGCCTTGTGACTGGCTATAGAGTCTGCATTGACTATCGTAGATTGAACGAAGTCACTGCCAAAGACCATTTCCCCTTACCCTTCATTGACCAGCTTATTGAAAGACTGAGTGGTCACAAGTATTATTGTTTCCTCGATGGATATTCTGGTTACTTCCAGATAGCCATCGACCCTAATGACCAGGAGAAGACTACGTTTACGTGTCCATCACTTTTGCGTTCCGCAGAATGCCCTTTGGCTTATGCAATGCACCTGCGACTTTTCAAAGGTGTATGCTTGCCATTTTTGATGGACTTGTGGAGAAATGTATGGAAGTCTTCATGGATGACTTCTCAGTCTATGGCGATAGCTTCGATGAGATCTTGGCGAATCTAGATATGGTACTTCAACGCTGTGTTGAAAAGAATTTAGTGCTTAACTAGGAGAAATGCCATTTTCTAGTTGATGAGGGGATCGTTCTGGGACACAAGGTGTCCAGTGATGGTATTCAGGTGGATAAGGCTAAAGTAGAAGCCATTGAGAAAATGTCGTACCCGAAGACAGTGAAGGAGGTACGAGGATTTCTAGGACATGCGGGCTTCTATCGGCGATTCATTAAAGACTTTTCGACGATAGCAAAGCCGTTATCCAACCTGCTGAAGGAGTAAGTGGAGTTCTTGTTTGATGATGGGTGTAAGAAAGCTTTTAATAGCTTAAAGGATAAGCTAAGCAGTGCCCCCATTTTAATCACGCCCGACTGGACTAAACCTTTTGAATTAATGTTCGATGCCTCTAACTACGCAGTGGGCGCAGTTCTAGGGCAGAGAATTGACAAAAAGTTCAGGCCGATTTACTATGCGAGCTGCACCTTGAACCCGGCTCAATGCAATTACGCCACTACCGAGAAGGAATTCTTGGCAGTCGTTTTTGCTATTGACAAATTCAGAAGTTACCTTTTAGGGTCCAAAGTGGTGGTGTGGACAGATCACGCAACACTACCCTACCTTATGGGCAAAGAAGATGCTAAACCAAGGTTACTCATATGGATTCTGATATTACAGGAATTTGACCTTGAAATTAAGGACAAGAAGGGTAGTGATAATGTTGTAGTTGACCACTTATCTCGCCTAGTGAATGAGGGTGGCGAAGTCCCTAAGGAGATAGGCATTGACTTTCCGACTGAGCAATTGATGAAGCTAGAGACTTTGAGGCCGTGGTATGCTGATTACGTTAACTACTTAGCAAGTGGGCATTTAGAAGATATGACGTATCAGGAGAAGAAGAAATTTTTCAGCGACTTAAAGTATCTCGTATGGGAGGATCCTTATCTGTTTAAAGTCTGCAAGGACGGGTTGCTTAGAAGGTGCGTTCCGGAGCATGAACAATTGGATATTCTGGAGCAATGTCATAGTGGTCCCGTTGGTGGACACTACGGAGCACCCAAGACTGTTGCAAAAATCCTCCAAGCTGGATTTTACTGGCCGACTCTGTTTAAAGACGCTGAAGCCTTTTGTAAAGGTTGCGATAGGTGCCGAGAATCGGGTGGCAGAGTAATAGGATGGAAATGCCACTTCGACCCATTTTGGAATGCGAAGTCTTCGACGTGTGGGGAATTGATTTCATGGGACCCTTTCCATCGTCCTGTGGTAATAAGTACATTCTCGTCTGTGTAGACTACGTTTCCAAGTGGGTGGAGGCAATAGCCACCCAAACTAATGATCACAAAGTTGTGAAGAAATTCTTGCAAAAGAATATCTTCACCAGATTTGGCTGTCCTAGAGCCCTCAATAGTGACGAAGGTACTCATTTTTGCAACGCGCCGCTTGATAAAGTTCTTGAAAAATATGGTGTGAGACATAAAATCGGTACACCGTATCATCCCCAAACAAGTGGCCAAGTCGAGATAAGCAACCAGAGCCTTAAAAGGATTTTAGAAAAGACCGTGAACTCAAATAGATCCAACTGGAGTCTAAAGTTGGATGACTCGCTTTGGGCCTATCCCACCGCGTTTAAGACCCCGATGGGCACGTCACCCTTCCAAATGGTCTACGGCAAAGCTTGCCATCTCCCAGTCGAGCTTGAGCACAGAGCTTACTGGGCTATTAAATTCTTGAATTTCGATAGCCAGCTCTGTGGGGAGAAGAGATTATTGCAATTAAACGAGCTCGATGAATTTAGACTCAGAGCATATGAGAATGCGAAGATCAATAAGGAAAGAACTAAGATACTCCACGACGCTAAGATCAAGGATCGAGAATTCAAAGTGGGTGATATGGCTTTACTTTATAATACCCGGCTCCATTTGTTTGCCGGTAAGCTCAAATCTAGATGGTCTGGCCCCTTTGAGATTCTCGATGTTCATCCAAGTGGAGCGATCACGTTAAACGGGTATGGTGATCAACCCTTTTAGGTCAATGGTCAAAGACTCAAAAAGTATTTTGGGCAACCAAGAGAAAAGCCTGAGACCTTGTACTTTCAAATGAGAGTTGAGGTGCCTGATATTCTGATTTGCGATGAGATCCCATCCAACTTCTTTAGTTCGGATGATGACATTTCTATATCTACCCGTGAGGACCTTTCTTCCGAGCCTTCTGAACATGTCGGTGTACCGAAGCTTACTCTGCGCAAGAACGAGAAGAAGAAAAGAGTCAGTGCTATCTGGAGAGTTAAGTTCAAACACTTAGTAGAGCACTTGACTTGCTGTTGTTGTGGTCACACCCCTGTCCTTCATTCTGATTCCGATGAGGAAGTGGCCAGCAGTAAGCCAAAGTGGCCCGATCCGGGTTAACTTTGAAATCTGTGTCAAGCTAATGACATAAAAGAAGCGCTACTAGGAGGCAGCCTAGTCTCTTAAGTTAATTCCTTTTAGTTAAGTTTTTATTTTATTAGGAATAGAACCTTGGTGTTTGTGTGTTGGTTATCCTTGTCCTATTTGTGAATGCTTTATTTGCGTGCATGTTTACTCATATACCCCGAGTACCCCGAGTACCCCGAGATTATGTGTTATGTCGAGTGTTGCAGATATTTTCGAGCAGGGTAGCGAGCTTTTACTTCTAGTGTTGTATGTCCCTGATACGAGTGCAGCGGTTTATTCATGCTACGGCCTGACCACTGCCAACCTACAGCCGACAACCACTTCATAACCAGCTAAGTATTCTTTTCTTTTATTTGCACATTCTGAGGACATAATGTGATTTAAGTGTGGGGGGGTGCAATTCATGCTTTATTTCGACAATATGAGTAGATATTTGTGATCCTTGATAAATTTTAAAATTTTAAAATTTTGGCACTTGGATAATTGTAAATCTTGAGCATGTAATTGGAACAAATGCTTGCTAGTTGTAGTTTCAACGATGAGTTTATGTGACTTTGTGAGATAATTATAGCATGTTTTTACTGATTTGAGATAGTATTCATTTCACTCTCACGAAAGCCTTTGATATCGAAGCAAAAACTTTTGAACTGTATCTTTTCATTATTTTAGTGATTTATCTTAGAGAGATTTGTTCTTAATAGTAACAGTGAAGTGACACCTAAGTTCGGAACGTGTACTGTGAATATCTGACGGTTTGAATGTGATAAGTGAAACGTAACTTAAGTCTTTGAAATAGTAATAAATTGTTTACTTGAGGTGTTATGCTCAGTGGTCTGTGTTTACTAGAAAAATAATTTTTACCACCGCCAGCCAGAAATCTCTAAGTAATCACATGATTAAATGGTATGTCGGAAGCTAGTCGATGATTGGAGTGAGGTAGGGTATTATCTCGAAATGTCCTATACCACTATGATGACTAAAAGCTCACGACAGTTAGAAGAAGCTACCTTATGATTTGAGTAAGGTAGGGTGTTATCACGAAACATCCTATTCTACTATGACGGGTACGAGCTCATTCTAATCTGCGTATAAAAATTAAATTAAAGACTTGGTTATCGTTAATCTTATACCTAGTATAAACTGAAAGATATGCTGTAGGGATTATCCTACTAAGTGCTCGAAGACTTTGTGTGGAACAATTACTGTCTATACCTAGGATAGTCATTAAATTGTTTGAAAAGATATTTGTTTGAAAGGATTGTGGAGATTGAAAAGGGCTTGTTACACACACCGAATCTATCTCTATGTTGGTATAACTTGCTATAGTTGTTGTATATTTTGTTACGTGAGTTAGGGATCTATTTGGATTACATATAAAGTGAGCTAGTTTTGATTGTTTTGTTCGGGACGAACAAAAGTTTAAGTGTGGGGAGTTGTTTACGACTAATTTTACGGTTTTTATCGAGTTATTTCGTAACATTATCTTCCATGTTTTAGTGATTCTTATAGAAAATTACTCGCCAAAAGGATAAACCGAGCAAATGAGTTTTAAAGATAATAAATTGCAAAAGTGGCTGATTTATGTGTTCTTATCGTTGGTTTTATGTTTATTTGGATGTTGTTACACTTTGCAATATTTTGGATATCTTGTATATGCATATCTTCGGTCTAAAAGAGGTGTTTAGAGGGTTAGAAGAGGATTCCACAAGTTTACGAGTTCAACGGAGCAAATTTTCCTAAGTACTTAAATCGTTATATATTTTCGACGGAGATTTGACCCAGCTTAGAGGCATTTTCAGGGGAGGACTTCTTCATGAAAATTGTAGATATTTGAAAGAGCTTTCCAACGCACTTTGAATTACGTCAATCGGACTTCTACAACTCAAATGGTGGTCAAGTGGGTAATCAATTTAGGTAAGTGGAAAATCCCGAAATATACTCGTAATACGACGGGCTAATCAAAAAGGCGTTTTCTGAAGAAGAGTCCTTAATGAAAGTTGTAGAGTTTTCCGAGAACTTTTTTATGACATTCGGATCATAATTTTTGGAGGTCTACAACTCAAGATATGAATTTTAGAAGTTGCAAGGCAGAAATTTGATACAGGATGATCAACTTCTCAGCAAACGAGCGTCCTAACCGCCGCCATAGTCCACCGCCTTACTCATCTATTTAAACAGCGTATGGGAAACCCTAATTGAACACCAAGAATTCATTCACACAAAATTTAGAGGAGCAGCCGAGCTTTATCAAAAAAAGAAGATGATTTCTTCCCATCCAATGATCATGATCAACATCATGGTTGTTGGCTAAGCACATCGCGGTGGGACAACGGATGAAACCGATCAACATCAACACCAACTAGAGAGATTTTTGCTACATGTTTAGTGAGTAAAGTTATAATTTTTCATCAATTGGATATTGTTTTTTATCGTTTACGTTTTATTCGAATCGAGAGATCGATGAAACCATCTTTTATGCTTTGAATTTATATGAAAATATTGTTTAAGTTGTGACCTTTTCAATTGATGCGATTGATTATGTTTCAAGAGATTGATCATAGTTAGTTGAGTAGGAGTATTAGAAATAATCTCGTGATCGTGTTTTGCATGTCGTTTTGTTTTACTTGAAAAAGAAAACGAAACCCTAGAATTCGTTTAGAGAAATTTAATCGAATTCGTGATAGATCATTACTAAAAATTATATCTTTAACTTGCCGTCTAGTTGGGGTTGGGTTGATTGATCGGTGGATTCCCGTTTCCTTGCCGTTGTTTTAATTATTTGATAAACCAAATAGTTCGTATCAATCGTTGATTGTTAAGTTTAGTTGTTTTAAAATTCTAGTTGTTTTTGCATATTTTAAGTTTCCAAGTTACTGTTCATCGTATTTACTATTCATCGCATTTACTGTTCATCGTAGTTACTGTTCATTATTTCATAATTAGTATAAATCTTAGTTTTAGTTAATAGTCGTGACATAATCGACTTAATTATTGCACTTTGATCCGATAAACATTTCACTCCCTTAGGACGACCCGTTAACATCCTATACTACGAACCTTATACTTGGGGTGTTTCGGTTATAAATTGTAAAACTCGTTTTTACCGCACACTCACCTCACAACCTAGGTTTTAGGGATGATGCCCTCCTCTTATATGGGTTTGGGCCTACATTCTCTACAATTTAGACACCCAACCCTTAACACATTTCCATCACCAACTAAGATTGCATTTAAATACTTACATTACACGACAATTCTTTTATTTAAAAAATTATTAACATTCCACATTTCACCCACATTATATTAAATATTAGGCTTTATTGTTAAAAAAGACAATTTGAAACTAGAAATATGTAAACATGACGGTGGAATTTTTGATTGGGTAAAAAGGACAAGTGTTTATTCAATTATAATTTAAATTTTCGCATATTTAATTACAAAAATGAATATATATTTTGATTTAAACGACAAAAGATCGTAATTCTTTCACCATATTTTCCTTTTTTTTCCGTTCAATTCTCTTTATTCAGACATCCCTTTTGATATTTTTTTTGATGTCATTTCGAGGTAATTTTCATAAAAAACATTGAAACAGTGGAACAGTGGAATAGTGGATTTGATGTCAATTCCATTGTACCGAACATTGGAATTGTCTTTATCACTCAATTTATATTTTTACTGTCCCGATTCCTATTTCCCCCTCTTTATTTGTCATTTATTCCCACTCCCTTAGGCTTTATAATTAAATACCTTCTACTAATTAAATATTATAATACCTTCTATGAATTTATTTCTAATTAAATACCTTCTATGAATTTTCGTCTTACATATTCTATATGTCCCAAGCATCCGAAACAGTTGTATTATTCCACGTTTTCTACACGATCTGGAATCTTCAATTACAAACGAATTTTTTGAATCGTCAATGTCAAACATAGCATCAAAATAATCAATGTCAAACAAGACTGTCACTGGTGATGATCTTTGAACAGAAACCTGGCTCTTGATAATTGTCTCTATGAGCTCTTCTCCTTCCCGAGAAGACAGCATTGTAACTTCCACCTTAAACCGCCATATCCAAAAGTTGACTCTCCGGTCGAACTCAAAAATAATACTACCTCCATCCCACAATGTAATCAAGTCTGTTTAGATTTTAAGAGAGGAAGAGGTACTTGTAATAATCACGTCGTCAACACAAATAAGAAAATATATGTGATATCCATCATGAGAATAAATAAATAGTGACGTGTCGACTTTAGATTCAGTGAATCCCAAATGGCGGAGAACATCTATAAGGCGAGAGTGCTGGATATACAAACACCGAATCAGGATCCGAAACACGGAAAAACAAAATTCGAAAATTTTCCGGATCTGGATGCATTGAGAGTAGGTCTCGATGAACCGAGCGATTTTTTCCGTTCTTTTCTGGATCGCCAAATATGATTCATAGCACCGATCGAGACGCTCGATCTTGCACACTGGAAGCAACGAATTGAAATTCATTTATGATTTTACAACGATATGAAACACATATTTAATTAGTTTAACTACAATAAGGTTTGGAGATTTACCCAACCGAAGAGAAGCTACAGTCTTTTGAGTTGTATCTTCAAGCGACGACCGATGGACGCCGATCCCGTATTCAAACCTCCTTGAATATTCTCCAAGAAAAACCCCAGTTTTTCTTCCTCCAATAGCTAGGACGATAAAATAATTTTTCTCTCAAGAATGGAGCTGGAATTGTGTGTCCAGTGTGTTGGAAGGAACTCTCTTTATATATTGGAATAATCGAGCAAACAGAGAGTTATCCCTTTTCACAAGACAATTATTTTTTCCTAAAGAAAAATATATTTTCCACAAATAAGAGATAATCATCATAAATGAGATAATCTTCGTTAAATGATAAAATCAATCTCTTATTTTATCCATTAGTTATGTATGAAATAAATAATTAATTACACATGTGATGTAATTGAGGAAAATTTCTTTTCCCAATTTTCCCACATGTGTCACCATTTTATGTCATGAAATAATAGAAAATGTCTTTTTTATTTTTCTTATTATTTACCAAATAAATAAATTTGCATATTTATTAAATAGACCAACTATTTAATTTTTTCTCGAGGTTCCAAAATATGAGAATTCACTCACGTGTTAGGAGCCAACACGGGGACAATGGACCTATAAATATTAGCTACAATAAATTGAATAAAATATTCATCGAACATAACTTTTCTATTCAACTTATTAATTCCGGAATACGCCACCATAAATCCGAAACTGAACTCTATCAATTATAGATATAACTTATTCTCAAAACGTCGAGTCAATAAGTGACCATTGATATAATCATTACATTTAGACTAGCTCTCCATAGACTATCCGTAATGAAGCGGGAATGTTTTCATAAACCTTCTTCATTACATCTTATCCTTATTTACCATTAACCCACTAGTGATCAACTAGTTCATAACCAATATGAACTCCCAGGATCGATCGGTTTCTAGTATTAACAAAGAAAAGGATTGACTTTCCGCTTCCCGCAGGAAGGAATGGATTCCGTATCCGTGAGACAGACACTCGCTAATCATCCCCCAATTGTGCTGACGTGAAAGTGATTCGGACCGCGCCTCTTTGCAATCCTTAACGAACACATCTAACCTTATCTTGAAACGAGTAGGTGTCTGCCATCACTTTAGGATTAAGGTCAATCCATATATGATAATCTTGTGATTTAATATGATTTCTCAATCACGGAATTATATGAGAAATGCAGATTAAATAGGTCCAATTCTATATGACTACATCATATATAAATGCCCCACTTATATAACCAATATCGACGGTCCAGATAAGACGGTCACAGCTTAAAGTGTTTTGGGTGCATTAATGGTGGTTTAATCAAAAGACCCCATACTTTGATTAGTTCACCATGGACTAATAGTTCAAGTGTATCACCATAAACTTAATCTTCACGTGTGACACACTAAGTTATATGGCTACATATGATACAACTTGGGGTTTTCAGTAATGTATTACTTATGAGTACAAAGCAAAGAATAATATGAGAATAAATCATCATTTATTAATTATAAAAACAATTACCAAAATTGTCTTTCGAGCACTACTTCCAACAATCTCCCACTTGCCCGTAAGGACAAGAAATATTTGTTTACAGAGCACACCCTTATCCTATTCACAACCTTCTCCCACTTGCTCTAAAGCGGAAGAAACATATCTCTCAATCATGTGCCCACCAAGCGCGTATTAAGGACATTAGATGCCATGCGACTCATTAAACTCATCAGCTAGGTTGTCGGTTCGAGGCGATCTCTAGGACCGACACATCGCCTCTCTGCATGATCTATCCGACCAGATGGTACTATCTAAATATGCTTTCGACTTTTAGCGATTATGAAGAACCTTTGCATAAGCTACATCTAAACTGTTTTAACAATAAAGTAGTATCGGCTTATTGAGACTTGGAATTACATCTAGATCCAAGAAAGAACTTCCCAACCCCGCTTCTCTAGCTGCTCCGGAAGCTTCTTGGTATTCGACTATTAGTTTCAAATTGGAGATGTTGGATTGCTCTAGGCTATAGCTCCATCATGAAAAGTAAACATCGAGCCCAAGATCGATTAACGATCATCCTTAATCTGACTGAAAGTCAGAATCAGTGTAGTCAACAATATTCAAGTTCGTACCCGAATATACTAGCATATATTCCTCGTTATCCAAGGATACTCGGGGATGCACTATACTGCTTTCCAACGCTCGAATCCAGGATTCGTCTGTAATTGACTTTTAATAACTAGACATTCTCTATCTTAAAAAGAATCCATCCCATTTTCTCTATATTGGAAGATTGAGTGAATTATTCCGTGAGTAAGGTAGGAAACCTCTCGTTGAATATTGCATACAAAAATGCATTTTCATCTTAACCATAAGATGAATGGGATACTGCCAAAGATTTGATCTCATGAATTCGACCAAATTGAATTCTAAGAATGTAGTCCACTTCTCTAATTCAGAGAAGTCCGGCCTATCTGTTCCTAACTTTTGATAACACATTCATGTTGCAATGTTAACTTTATCAACGCTAGTATTCACTACTTCATCAATATTGATATCCTAGTCCACAAAAGACTTATCAATATTTTGGTCAAGCCCATATATATTAAACATGCAACTTTTGATGACCTAGAGGTTTACCTAATCCACCAACGCATATAAGCATAGGCGGTTAATCCGCCATTGTCTTTAGGCTAAAACCCTTCCGTTCTAAATGAATTCAGATTCATCGTATGGCAAGAAAGTTCAGGGCATCACCCCTAGCAAACTTTATGCCTTCCAGGGAGTCAAGCAAGGCTGAATGGTGAGAAAGTTTCAGGGCATAACCCTTGGTTAACTCTCTACTTCTTAACGAATTACCCATAAACCACTTGGCTTTTCATTGAAAGATAAACTTCCTATTCATTTGACTCTTTTTCATGTAGATCCGATTTCTCCCACTGGACCTGAGACATTCAGGTGGTTCTACAAGAGTGTGAACATAACTGGAGTGCCAAAACTCCATTTACATGTTTTATGGATTTAAACCAACCTCCTTTTATCGTAATCCCATACAGCCCTTCAAAGGACAATAAGTTATCAACCACCCTCAGCAGACCGTAAAGTCTACATGATGTCAGTGGGTCAATGGTTAAACCTACTGATCGAATCCAAAGCACTTACTAGCAATAGGACTAGGTCTATCGTAGCAGAGTCTTGGCGAGTCAAGGTCGAATCCCATAGAGACTCACAAGAACACAAATCATTCAAAATTGAGCGGTCACAATAACGATCTACGACCAACTATAATATAGGAAGAATAAAAGTTGTATCGTTAAACAAACAAGATTATGCAAGTTCAAACGGAGCACACAAGAGTTTCTAATGTATTAGTCTAATTATGAGTTATTAATTATTCCCCCCATAATATGCATTAGTCATCCCCATTGGTAAATTATAATTCATTGTCAGCTACGGGTGCAATCTCCTAACCCAATCTACTTCCACTGTAAGGACAACAGGAAATCTATGTGCAATAAATCAAATTCGTTGGTTGTGTTAATTCACACGGGTTAAGTTTTAGAGTTGCTGGCTCAAGACCGAGAACCTCTTTAGGCAGCTAGCGACTATGACTAGCACATTCCTAAGGATCCATCGAGACAATGTCCAGATGAACACTTCACTAACAGTCTTTCATGCTAATTTACGATGACATGCAAATAGTTGATCAGTCTACTAACATGTAAATTAAATAAGTCAATCAACGTAGCTAGAGCCGATTAACATGAACTAGGATTGATAAGAGGATTTTTGCAATCCGGTTAATCAAGTAAAAACTCGAAACCTTAGCAAAATCTACTTTCTAACCGGCGGTGGACCGGATCGATTGTAGGTAGTGCTTGAGGAGTCCGAGGTCGAACCCACAGAGATTGGCTTTGAGTACCACAGGTGACTTAGCACTCGATTCAAGTCAACCAAGTTTTTGAAAAGTTTATACTAACGCGTAGATTAAAAATTATACTAATCGGATTTCTTAACGATTAAAAGAGGTACAGCCGAACTACGATCCAATGGATTACTCTACCCTCAAACAAACTACCCCGGGAGTGTGCTCTACCTTCCTTGTCTAAATGATAAAAAGCCCGTATTGGAATGGACTTAATGACTGGAGTGTCAATCTAGTGCACAGGTAGGTGTCAAACTACCTTTTAAGCCAAAACGTCTACGGTCCCGAAACCCCGGTTCCCACACTTAGCCGCAACATACATTTATAAGCTAGGTGTGTGTGATGATGAATGACTAGGTGATCAAGCTAGCATCGATTACGATTAAAACCGGTTTCGTGATATGAATTATCGATTAGAACGTTTTATTACGTGCTACACTACCTCCCGGTTCATCTCCCTAATGGCGTTTCATCCCTTTTCACATAATTCGACCGTACAAATTATTTAGCTACTCATTATCGGATTGAAACAATAATTGGTAAAGGAATTCATGATATAAACGAAAAAAGAACAAGAAATCATACCCACTTTATTGAAGATTGGTGAAATACCAATGTGTGCTCACAAAAAATCAAATCTTGACAATCGAGACGTGACGGATTGATGTCGTAATGTATTTAGTGTAAAAGAGGATCGAAAGACGAGAACAACGGTATATGGAAATTAATTATACGCTTTCGGACGAAGGAAATCACCCGGAAGAGGCTACAACTAACTAAAATCGTAAAAGTCTGCTAAATAAAACGTTTGAGCCGCCCTTTTATAGGCTAGGGCAAAATTCAGCGTGTCCGTACGGATAACATGCTATCCGTACGGATGGTTCTTGATTCTCCAGGTTGTCCGTACGGCTGGAAGGTTGTCCGTATGGATATATCTCTGATCAAACCTTCTGTTTTGTGTTCCCAGTGTCTGTCCGTACGGATATATTCCTATCCGTCCGGATGGATCTCTACTGCATCAGTCTGTCCGTACGGATAAAATGACTATCCGTACGGAGAGATCTCTGTTCAACATTTTGATTCTGGCTGAGGATTGTCCATACGGACAGAGGTTTGTCCGCACGGATAGGTGCCTTGACTTCCAAAAATTCCACTGTTTCATACTTAGCCTTCGTTTCTCGCCTCGGACACGTCTAATCTCATAGGTAATCGCTTTCCGGGCTCTCGACTCACCCAAATCCTGCATAAACAAGGAAACAACAGGCAAATGCATAACCCCGCAAACTACGGGTGCTCGGGAAATGAGTAAAAAGTGCTAAAATTAGGCTGAGTTTATGGAAAAACCGACAGTTACTCGCTGTGCAAAGAAAACCTCGTTAACACTCAATATAGGGTCTAAACTCACCGAACCATGCTAGAAATATGATAACCGTGGGTGAAACTGCACAGAAATGTACAGGAAAGTTGGTTCCCATCAAGGATTTACTAGGTATTCAGATCTAGCGAGAAAGACAATCACAGATCTCAAGAACGCAATCAATGTTTCATGATTTCTTCACCAATGAATCAGATCTATACATACATGGGGTAAAATGAACTAACTACTACATAATTAAACTAAATAAACTATTAAAACATACTAGTCAAATAGAAGAACGACAGATCTACATCTTGGAAAAGACAAAAAATCATACCCTCAAACATGAATGTATATCTACATCGGCTCTCTTCCTAAGAGGCGAATCCGTCGACTCCGTGACTAGAAATCATAAAATAAATAAATAAAGAACAAAGAACTTCTATTGCATAATAATTGTAATTTTTTAGGTACAATGAATTTTGAGGTTGATGCCTCTTATTTATAGCTAAGTAAATCGACTTAGAAAGACCTAGACCTACCTTTTGTCCAAGAAAACGCGTTTCGGAAGATTCTCGTAGCTCGATTAATCGGCGGAAACTATCGATTAATCGGGGGGCCTTTTTGTCCTTTTTCTTCTACCGACTTAACTTGGAAGGTTCTGGAATACCCTAGTCCCAATATTTCCATTCAGTCCGCTCTAGAAACGTCCACAGTGCTTAGCCCAGTTATTTCGTATCCTAAAAATAATCAAATAACACGAAATAATATCGAATAAAGGAAAATAAACGTGAAGTGCAAAATACTCGACTCACAAACCCGACACATGACATTCAACTCAAATGGTTCACAATTATAGGCCGAAACAACTATTTTTAGCTCATAATGGATAGAATGTTGATGTCGTATGGTATACTATTTTAAGCGTCATCACATACTCCCACTTTATTTGGGTGGATTGATATTCCGATCCGGTTCAGGAGTATTTATCAACGTAACCCCCAACAACCAATGTTGGATGTGGTCCGATCAAATAAGATAGTAACTTCCTTGAGTAACTTTACTTCAAGGTCCAAGGTTGTCATTTATACATTCTCTTAGAAAGGTTGCGACAATACAACTGTCACAATTTAATCTTAAGAATCTTATTACCAACCTTCACTCAATGCATTAAGATATTTCATGAACAGTCACCATCTGAATGTGTTTGCAAAATCTCCAGTCCTCCATTCAAGCACAGGTGCTAAATGCCTTTATTTGTGGAAGTGGAGTAAATGTACGTCACTTGTTATCCATAACTTCGGAAGCATGTTATAGGTATACTTCTCGGTATTACATAAAATGTAAACCATTATTTTGCAACCAATATCTTAATTTGAGTAAAGCATTTTATTGTAGAATATCAATAACCATATAAGGCATCCCATTGTTTATCCTTTCACCGAAAACGTTTCACTGGGAGGTAGGCCGAGCATCAGTGCCAAAAACTGTGCCATAGCCTATATCTGAGAATGGAATACTCTCGTCTCTGTTAATATCGGAGATTCCTCCAAGCATTCAGATAAACTAATCGGCGTTACGGGTAGTTATTAGACAAAATGTCTTTTACTCAAAAGCTCCCACTAGCTTATATCTTTCATAGGACCCCGAATGTCAATATGAACAAGCTATGATACTTCTTCCGCTCTATCAACCTTTCCTAATTGAAAGGTTACTTGGTCATTTTTCCTTTGAAATACTGTTCTTAGACCGGGAGATGGGAATCACCATTAGCCGGTCTTCAGATCTTATCTTTAGGATATATGCACGAATTGATAGATGTCAAATAATTTTTTATCTCAATATGGAAACCATTTGGCTTAATAGTTTATGATGAGTTACATATACCTTTTCAACCTTACTTAGTGGTTCTGACTTTAGTAGACAAAAGTCCGTGTCTCCGAATCGTATACAAATGTCATATTCACTTTCTTCTCAAGCAACTATATAATCGATGAGAAATTGAATCCATTAGATCCAATGAATCTGAAAAAGAAATTATATTTCTTTGATATTCATGGAATAAAATCGATATCATATCGTAAATTCGTTTCCTTATATCGGTCCCACTATCTTAGCTGAAATAGCTGCCTGCTGTCTACTCTTTAATCATGAATGCCTAGCTACTTTGTTCTTACAAAAGAACTTTAGCTTCCGAGTCATATACGCGGTCAAGAAAGTCTCTATGATTCACAGGTTAGTAATTTGAAATTACTTACCTTATCTTACGCTTTCTTTTATTAATATTTTGGTTTAGCCTTTAACTTATTTAGTTTTGATGACTTACACTTGTAGGCATTCTTTTCCATTCTTGGATTTCTTTAAAAAAAGAAATGGCCTTGAAGTGGTAGTTTATTTGAGTAGACGCAACTCGTGAACTGTAGGACGTCCCTTGAGATTGATACCAAATCATTGTCATCATCTTTGAACTAATTTTGTTTGTCTCTCATTCAACACGAGTGACAGCAGTGACATACTAATCAATGTCACTTAAGTTTGAAGGCTCAAGAGGAGAATCCTCTACCAAAAATTAATTGCATTCTCCATTAATGATTTCAACGTTCTCATTACTTTTCCACTTTACTGAAGTCGTTATCTATCCATTTAATCATTTTAGCGGTTTAGTTACCTTGAGACAGAAAACTCTTGATGACCGAATTAGAAACGATCCAACATGAACCGGCAGTCTACCGGGTCGGATGCACTATAGAGGTGAGCAAGGTCGTATCTCATGGAGAATCAATTGAGTAGAAAAGTCTTTTTTGTACTTAGTTTAGATTAATCAAAGGTTTGTTCACATAATCATTTATACTAAAACGACAAATTAATGAAAGATAACAAGAGAGAGAGAGAATCATAGCCAAATCATGATCCAATTGAATACTTTCGCCCCTCTAATCGATTATTCGGGAATGAGTTAAACCAACCAACAAACTTAACGACTATATAGACATCATTCGTGGGTGCATGCTCCTAATGTTATACTAGACTCCATACAACAACCTACTATCCTTTTCCTAGTTCAACAGTCTGTCTTTAAGGATTTAACTCTCCGAAACAAGATAAAGCTCTAGAGATGCTTGTTGGTCCCAGAGAAGGGTAAAACTATAGTCAGAAGGGGGGGGGGGGTGAATGACTATAGTGGAGTTTCAAAAACTTTTCTTATGTTTAAAAGCTTTTGGGCAGCGGATAAATCCCTTCTTAAAATGTTGTTTCAAAGTAGATTATGCAATCACAGATATAGAGTACGCAATGAAGTAAAGTGTTGTAAAGTAAATTGCTGAAAGTAAATAGACACAAAGATTTATAGTGGTTTAGGGTGGTGTAATCCCTTAATCCACTCTTCTCCTGTGATGATTGAGGAAATTCACTATTGTTTTCACAGATACCATAGCACGATTGTCCTTGGCTACACAAGCTTCACAATCTGCAAGACTGTCACTCCCTGGCTTCGAAAGCTTCGGTGACTCAGTCTCTATCATTGCTCCTTGAGAAGAAATCTTTCAGCAGCTATCACAAAGATTGCAACACCTTCTCAGATTCTTCTGATTCAAATGCCTCAATTGATGTGAATTGGATTCACAGACTTGTGATCAATCTCAGTGCTTGATGTGGAATTTGAGTTCTCTTTTCTTAGTTGAGCACTAGTTGTTGAAGGTCGTTCTTCATGCTTTGCGTCTGTTTTATTAAGGATTATGAACAATTATGACCGTAATCAATTTCAATAATATCGGGAATTCAAGTTAGAGAGTCATTGACATAATCGGTTTCATTGTATCTTCCCTAATGTAACTCGTGTTCAAGCTCTTAAGCAAATTACTGCAGCATACCGAAGACTAATTCACGTTTTTAAGATACATACATGTAGCGAGTTGGAAGTTTTGGCACTGTAATATACAACACCTTTGTACACATCTTTGATCCAGCATTCAATATCAACGCTTCTTTCTTTACTATTGCTTTTGTCTATGGAGAATGCCAATCCTTTCTCTTACGGAGATGGCTTGTTTTTTTCTCACCTCTCCTATAATTTTGTTTTTGAATTAATCAAATCCAAGCTACATCAAGTTATTAAGGTAGATGATGATCTGACACTTGAGCACTACGTTGATAATTTGTGATTTTGGTCTTACCTGTGTAAGTTGTAATATTCAATGAGGTGACACAAGTCTTTGGCGATTGTCTTGTTAGCGGACTGCAATGTCACAATTTTGGTCGCTGTTATGGTAATTATGAGCCTGCATTTGAGGATGGACACATGCCCTGGCCTTTGATGCTTTAGATTCCTTCACTAAAAAGGAAAGGGTGGTGGACTCGGATGAAATTTATGTGTCAGTTGATTTTTGTTTAGGGCTGTTATTTCTCCTGCATTATACAATGACTGAATAAAAAAACGATATTTTTTCAATTTTCTTTGCACAAAGTCTCAAACCAGAACTCGTACTTTATCTCTGCTGGCATACAAGCATTTCCCGGTTTACATCAATGTTTCGTGTGCGATAACAGAGGAAAATCGGAAACAATGGAAACTTAATTTGGATCACCCACTCTCCCGTCTTTTGAATTTATTGTTGAGTTTTGACTAAACGATCCAGTTATCCATCATGCTGTTCAACCTTAGATATTGTATAAGATATCTACCAGGGAAAAGTGTACATGGACCTTGTTTGCCTCTTTGTTTGAAGTTATAATAATGTTTTCATTTTGTGTTAGTACTAATGAAGATGCCTGACGGTGTTACGTTCCATCTGTTTGTTTTGTTTTGTGAGTTGTTATTTTGCTCGGTAATGCCCAACATGTTGCTTATATAGACAATCTTAGCTAAAGTTATGCAAAGAATTGTGTCTATGATCATCACAATTGACCAAGTTCATAGCAGTGGAATTTGACGGCATGCCATCCGATTGATCCAGATGATCATCTCGAGAGGGGTTGGATGTATAGAGCTTGTTTTCAATCAAGACTGAAAAGTTGACGTCTTCCATGATTGATTTAAAGAGCAGGGATCCGATTATTGAGACGAGAAAAAGCTACTAATATTTTTGTGTAATTCAATTATGAAGGCTGAGGAATGAGGATCATCTCTTGCATATTGATATTGACCTCTCTTATTATATATCTTAAAGAATATTTTTGTTTGGGTTTAGTTGCTTCTAGTGAGGGAAGAATTGAGTTGCATTTCCTTGAAACATATATGGAGGTTTCCGACCCATTAGGCCAATAATTCACTCTCCCTCACATTGTTTTTGGGAAGTCAATTGTATGTAAGTTTTTTTTATCTTATTTTTTCCTCCAAGTTTAAACAACACATGTAGTCACGGTTTTATTTTAAAATTAAGATCTAAGCCCGTGTCTAATTCATTAAGATATAAGCTTAAAGCAGCCAAAAGAGTTGGACGGATAAAGGAAGCAGACCTCTTGAATTTGAAGTTGGGAATAACATCTCAAGGTATCTCCGATGCAGTGAGAATGCAAGAAGGATTTAAAACGAGGGTTATTTTTGTCTATTTAGTGTTTAATTTAATTTAGAAACACTTAACATTTAACACAAGAAAATGTTGAGAACTTTTCTTATTTATTACTGATGCATAAAAGGCTTTAAATAGCCAAAGTACACAAACCGAAAGTCGAAAAACAGGGAGTTAGTTGCAGCCATGCAACCATTACCTACAAACTAGGAAAATGTGGAAGACTTCTTCCTATTTGGACTCAACATTTCTAACAAACTATGACTGAGTCAAATTATTACAAAACAGAAAATAAAAACTTAATATCTCAAAGAAAATATCCAACATACTCTCCCTTAAACCGATTTTGATGAAAAAACAGTTTAGAGAGCCTTCAAACTTGATTCATCTTCGATTCAGCCACTTTCTTGGATAGAACATACTCCCAATCTCTTTCTCAAACTCATGAACAGCTCCCTTTTGAGTGGCTAGGTCATAATATCTGCTAATTGATCCCTGCTGCTGCAATGTATCAATTCTATAACACCATCTTCACATAAATCCCTCAAGAAATGGTATCTAACATCTATATGTTTGCTCCTTCCATGTAAAACAGGATTTTTGGACAATTGGATAGCTGATCTGTTGTCACAGTAGATAGGAATAGGACCATGTTGCATCTATCCTAAGCCATTCAACAATCTCATCAACCAAATTGCATGACATGAACACTGTGCAACAGCTACAAACTCAGCTTCTGTGTTGGATAAAGTGACAATCTGTTGCTTCTTTGATCCCCATGATACAATGCTATTGTTCATCATAAACACTTGACTGAGGTGCTCTTCCTATCATCAACATCACCAGCATAGTCACTATCCGAGTAGCCAATCGGTTTAGGTTTTGGACTTGCTGTATATTTGATCTCATAGTCCTTAGTTCCTTGCAGATACCTTAGTATCCTCTTGACAAAATGCAGGTGTGCTTCAGTAGGTTCACTCATATATCTGCTAGCTACACTCACAGCATACATAATATCTGGTCTTGTAGCTGTAAGGTATAGCAGACACCCCACCATTTGCATATAAAGGTTTGCATCAATCTTCTTTCCATCTCCAACTTTGGTGAGCTTAACTCCAACATCTGCTGGTGTCTTCACAGGATTGCATTCCTTCATTTTGAACCTATCCAAGAACTCAGAGGTGTATTTTCTTTGAGTTATGAAAATACCATCTTCCTTTTGTTGTACTTCAATGCCTAAGTAGTAGTGCATCAGTCCTAAATCTGTCATTTGAAAGGTCTTCATCATATCTTTCTTGAAATCAGCCATCATGTCTGTGCTATTACCTGTATAAATCAGGTCATCAACATATACACAGACCACTAGCATATCACCATTCTTTCCTTTCTTCACATACAGTGTAGGTTCATGTGGACATCTCTGAAACTCATTTTTGATGAAGTATGAATCAATGCAGCTCTAAGGGCCTGCTTCAATCCATATAATGCCTTTTTAAGTTTGCACACTTTGTCTTCATGTCCAGCCTTGACATATCCTTGAGGCTGATCAGTGTACACCTCCTCAGTAATTCTGCCATTAAGAAATGCAGACTTCACATCAAGCTGCTGCACCTTCCAATTTTGTTGTGCAGCCACAGACAACACCAGTCTGATGGTGTCCAGCCTTTCAACAGGTGCAAACACCTCATTATAATCAATGCCATACTCTTGCTTGTACCCCTTTGCCACTAGTCTTGCCTTCACTTGTCCACCTTCCCTTTCTCATTGAGTTTAGTTTTGTACAACCACTTTACCCCAATAGTCTTGTGTCAGCCGGTAATTCTGTAAGTTCCCATGTGTCATTCTTCAAAATGGATGCCATTTCTTCATCCATAGCAGCCTTCCACTTTGAATCTTTTATAGCTTTATCAAAGATGGTAGGATCTCCTTCTGTCATGAGAGCATAGTAGTTGGTTTCACCTGGCAACGTTGGAACATCATATTAAGTCATCCACAAAGGTCTTTTCCTTGATCTTTGTGGTCTTGTTTCCTCCTCATTTGGTGAAGTATCAGTGTGATACTCAGTGCTTTCACTTGATTCATCATTTACATTCTCTGCTCCCACAGGTTCATCATTTTCAGCACCATCTGTGTTTTCAGTTTGTGTTGCAGCCTCCTCATCTGTCTGCACATTTTCAATGTCAGTATCAACCAAAACATCATCATTTTTACCTTTTTGATTCCAGTTCCAGGCCTTTGATTCATCAAAAACCACATCTCTGCTTATGACAACCTTCCTTGTTACTGGATTATATAATTTGTATGCCTTGGACCGTTCACTTAGTCCCAAAAACACACATTTCTCCCCTTTGTCACTGAGCTTCTTCCTGTTCACATCAGGCATATGTGCAAAGGCAATACAACCAAATATTCTGAAATTACTTACATTGGGTGTATGTCCTGACCATGCTTGTTGTGGTGTCATGTCATTCACAACACTTGTAGGGCTTCTATTCAGCACATACACACTCCAGTTTATAGCTTCAGGCCAGAAGCTTTTTGGTACACCTGTCAAAAGCATCATACTCCTCACCATATTGAGTATGGTCCTGTTCTTTCTTTCAGATACTCCATTTTGCTGTGGAGTATAAGCTGCTGTCACCTCCTTTTTGATGCCATGTTCATCACAGAATTGTTCAAATTCATGTGAGCAAAACTCTCCACCCCTGTCTGATCTCAGTCTCTGAATCTTCTTACCTGTCTCAACTTCAACATGGTTTTTGAAAGTCTTGAAGGCTGTAAATGCCTCAGACTTTTCCCTCAAAAAACTAACCCAAGTTTTCCTTGTTTTATCATCTGTAAAAGTAATTACATACCTTATTCCACCATTTGAAGTTGGAGTGATTGGACCACACAAGTCTGTGTGAATTAGTCCTAGCACATCTGCTGCCCTTTGTGCCTTGCCTTTTGGAAATGGAAGTCTGTGCTGTTTCCCCATGGTGCACTCCTCACACACTTGTGCAGGAGCCTGAATTTTTGGTAGTCCCTCCACCATATTTCTCTGTTGCAGTCTCTGTAAACCACCAAAGTTCAGATGACCATACATGTAATGCCATAACCATGATACATCTCCACTTTTGGTCATCAAACACCTCTTAACAGGTGTAACATGTAGGGGAAACAATCATCCTGCATTCATTTTTACCACAAAGAATCGTGCCTCTTGCAGGATCATGGATTTTACACATTTTATCCTTAAATGTGACTTCATAGTTCTTTTCCTGCAACTGGCCAACACTCAACAGATTGCATTTTAATTTAGGCACATATAACACATCAGGAATGGTCTCTACACCACCATTTTTAGTCCGAATTTCTATGTTTCCCTATCCTACAGTCATGACACCAGATTTATCACCAAAACTAATCTTAGAGTGGTGAGTATCATGTAAAGTAGTGAACAAAGACTTATCTCCACACATATGATTACTACATCCTGTATCAACATACCAGACATTGTTTGAAGCTTCATATGTGGAATGGACAGCCATGAGAAGTGTAGCACTGTCCTCAGTCTCCATGAAATTTGACACCTCTCCCTTGCCTTTGTGGTCCTTGTCCTTGTCTCCAGGCATCTTGGTGTAGCATTCAGACTTATAGTGTCCAAACTTGTGGCATCTATAACACTCCACTTGGGATTTGTCATGCCCTTTACTTCTCTGATCAGTATCCGCATTCTTGGAACCCTCTCTGCCACTGTTAGAGTCTCTGCCACCACCTCTGCCCCTTCCTTTTCCTCTACCCCTTCCTCTTCCTCTTGAATTGAAAGAGGTAGCCTTCAAAGCTTGCTCCCCATGACCTTCTGTTCTGGTCATTTTCCGCTCATGAACTTGCAGTGAGGCTTGCAATTCATCCAATGAGAGTGTGTCTACATCCTTTGATTCCTCAATGGAGCACACTACATAATTGAATTTTGGGCTGAGGGACCTCAAAATCTTCTCAACAACTGCAACATCTTCCATCTTTTCTCCAAGGAATCTCATCTTGTTGCATATCTCCATGGTTCTCGAGCAATATGCAGGAATCGCTTCACCATCCTTCATAGACAGGGTTTCAAAATCTCTCCTCAAGGCTTGGAGTTGAGATCTTTTTACCCTAGCATTCCCTTGATATTTCTTCTTCATGGAATCCCAAATGTCCTTTGTAGTTTCCTTGCTCAGAACCGTTTCCAAAATGGATCTATCTATTGCCCGAAATAGATAGTTCTTGGCCTTCAAATCCTTCAACTTCTTGCCTTCCATCTCAGTTCTCTGAGCTTCATTGAGTGTGCCAGTTGCATTAGGCACACCTCCCTCTATGACTGACCAAAACTCCTTGGACCTAAGGAAGTTTTCCATCAACATGCTCCAATGGTCATAGTGACCATCAAACTTAGGAATGGCAGCTTGAACAAAATTTGATTCAGCCATTTGGCTCCGATACCACTGTTTAATTTAATTTAGAAACACTTAACTTTTAACACAAGAAAATGCTGAGAACTTTTCTTATTTATTACTGATGCATAAAAGGCTTTAAATAGCCAAAGTACACAAACTGAAAGTCGAAAAACAGGGAGTTAGTTGCAGCCATGCAACCATTACCTACAAACTAGGAAAATGTGGAAGACTTCTTCCTATTTGGACTCAACATTTCTAACAAACTATGACTGAGTCAAATTATTACAAAACAGAAAATAAACACTTAATATCTCAGCAAAATATCCAACATTTAGACTATGTATATTGTGGAGGGTATTTTTGTCTTTTGATGTGTTAAAATATTAGAGTATTTAACCCAATCCCTTTCCCATGTTAGAGCAGCTTTTGGATAACTTCATATTGTAACGTAAGAGCTGAGAGATTCAGCTTGTTCTTTGATTTTCAGACTAGTAGCTTTACATCATCTGGTTATTAGTGCCAAGTTGAATTTTTTTATTCACAAGCAAGATGACTAGCATGGATGCTAAAGGAAGCCGCATTCGCGATGATGTTCGGGATTCGAAGATCCTTCGGGATACTCCGTCAAAATTCGATCACACATGATACATTCGGAAGAGATTTGCATCAGGCGGTGACTGGATTGAGACACCACCTGAACTATGGCCACAACCGAGTCGGACGAGATGTTGCTCATACCACTAAGGATAGAGTCGCAGCAGGTTTTCACCACCAGAGTTATAGTACTAGAGAGTCGAACAAATGCCGGTTCAGATCGATTTTACCCATTTACAGTGGCTCCATGTTTATAGAAGATTTGTAGGAATGGTTGATGAAATTGAAGGGTATTTTGAAGAGACACAAATACCCCGAAGATTCAAATATAGAATTGCATCTTATACACTTGAAGGAGAAGCTGATTGTTGGTGGTGTCAATTAGAACACCGTAGATTCTCGTGGTGGCGGATGAGGCATTTAATGGCTGAAAGATTCATACACAGTAGGTGTTCGACGAAATTACCCAACAAGAAAGAGATGGATGAAAGCAAAATAGTAAGCTCCAGTTTCATGCCTGACACCTGTTTCATGAAATGGCCTCACAACTTTACAACAACAACAAGATTGAGAATTATGTGCACAACAATAGCCAAGGTGGAAACTATGTGCACACTTGTTGGGAGTATGCTACCAGACTATGACAATTACAGAGACCAAAGTAAATGTGACAGAAAACTTCTTTATTCAAGTTGAAGCTGAAGAAGAGAAAAGGAGCACTGAATGTTGTAATAAGGATGATACTTGCATAGTTCATAATTTCGGAGATGCGCCATCTGACGACACTGAGCAGGATGCGATTAATGACAATGAAAAAACAAGAACTGAGATTGCTGAAAGCATGCTGCATATGGAAGAAATGAAATGTGAAATTGAGGCACCTGTAGTAACTCAATTGATAGCTTCAGCGAAATCGACAATGGAGAATACTCTTGCTGTGAATGAAAGGAAGATGACTCCAATGGGTATGGTGTCTAAAAAGCACAATGAAGACACTTCCCAGCTGATCGCCGAAACCATATATACCGGGGCTTGTCACCAAGGACCTGATAACACACCTCAGAAGAGTGATACAATGCATCCCATAAAGAATGTATTAGCAAGCAATTTGTGTGTGTCACGTCGCTTATTCACAAGGTACGATGCTCATTTTGCTGCATATGATGATCAATATGAGGTACAGGAGTTTAAGTTGCTGAATAGACCTAACGTGGACACAATTCTCCTACTTAATAACAACATTGACTCTATATATATACCTAATGTGTGGTGAGCACACTTCTCCTGCTCATTCAACTCTTGACATCGTATTCTTTTTATTCGATCCGGGAGGAAACATATGCCCATTATAGCACTGCTACTACTTTGAAAACTGGAGTTGTGCTCCAAAAAGGTGGTGATATGAATATTGACACGATAAAGGATACAACTGCTAACAAAAAAAAATCTGTTTTTTGTGTTTTGGTATGTTTGTTTGGACTTACATTAGTGGGAGAAAATTGAAACGACTAAGGTGGGGTTGGAAGGCTGCAACTGGATCCTTATTAATTAGTAGCGGTAGCGGCGTCCAAGAAAATGGTGATTGGGATTCTCCTGTGATATTAAAGGACATAGTTGTTAAGGTAAATAGACTATGCTTGTGTTTATGGCTTTGGAACCCACCTAAACATCTGATGCTTCTAAAGAAGGCGATTTTGTTACATCCACGAAACGCAAGCGGTGGTCGAAATTTCAATGGTCGCTCTTTTGGTTGTCCAGTTGAAGTGGGATTAAAATATGGGCTTTATTTTCTTTGGAGTAATGGTGATGAATTGGTTTTGTATGTTCAAGTCGTGATGATCAATGGACTTATAGGCAGGCTGCACCAAGTGGCGGGAGGCCAGGATCATGTTGTTTGCGTTGTAACAGAGAT
The DNA here is from genome assembly GCA_024500145.1 of Gentiana dahurica var. dahurica. Lineage (NCBI taxonomy): Eukaryota > Viridiplantae > Streptophyta > Magnoliopsida > Gentianales > Gentianaceae > Gentiana > Gentiana dahurica. The sequence continues at coordinate 46,684,196 of CM044897.1, forward strand.
TGTGTTCATTTCTAGAGCTGGATTGGGAAAGGCGCAGCAAATGACTGGTTTGTTTGTTTTCCTTGGTTCGATGGCTGCGGGAAAAATGAAGTTTTCCAGGGCTCTTGTTCAACAAATTTTTTATGATGACAAACTTCTGATATGGAGAGATGTGTCTACTTGTGTGGAGTCACACTCTGTTATTCATGGATCCGTGTTCTGCTAGGATACTTAGGTTATTCCGAAGATGGACGATTTTCGGAAGCTATGAAGAGGCAGACTTATGATATGTCGGTGTTTGATGAAGTGGAGAAGACTCACTATTTTGTTGTTAACGTATTGCTACCTATTTTAAAAGAGGGAAAAAGAAGGTAAGGTTCCAAAGATCAAGCTGAAACCATTAGAAAGGGGATTATCATGACCTCAATATATAGTTCATTGTTATGTCGACGAAGTTCTGTTTCTAAAATTGTGGAAAACCAAAATATGGTCAGAGGCTCGGAGCATTGTAATTTTCTAGATACAAAACCTGCTTCAATATCAGCATCCCATAAGACTGTCATTTGCCTTGTTGGGAACACTCCAACACTCCACCAAATAGGATTGAGTTTTTTGAGGATTATACCTGCTTGAAAATACACGGTCCCAAGTCAAAGGTCATTCATCATTCCTGTGACTTCATTTTGGAATGTAACAGTAATGATTATGAAAAGGAAGTTGAAGCAAATTTTCTCCTATGTACGTATGCTACCAATGTCAACCTATCTCGTGGACGAGTTACTCAATGGGAGAGTTGGAATGATGATAAGAACGTTAATATTAAGATGAAGCTCATCGCGGTCAAGATAGTTGTTGTTATAATTGGCTCATGTGTCAATAATTTGTGCAAGAATGGACAACAATTGAGAGTGTCTTTGAAATTGTTTCACAATGTGATGAATGCTCTTGACCCGCCGGTGAATCTTGATGGTGCTTGTGAGGAGGCCTATGAAGTTGATTTTCCTGCTACCTACCCGATTTCCAAGACTTATAATGTTGCTGACTCAACTCCTTATTACTCACATAATGGTGCACAAACAGCAGAGATCCAACTCGAGGACGAGTTTGTTATTTTGGGGGCGGATATAGATGATGCAGTGAGAATGCAAGAAGGATTTAAAATGAGGGTTATTTTTGTCTATTAGGCTACGTATATTCTGGATGGTATTTTTGTCTTTTGATGTGTTAAAATATTAGAGTATTTAACCCAAACCCTTTCCCAAGTTAGAGCAACTTTTAGATAACTTCATATTGTAACGTAAGAGCTGAGAGATTCAGCTTGTTCTTTGATTTTCAAAGTAATATTATCAATCTCCTTACTAAAGGTGAAGTAATATTATTCCCCATTGGCTTAATGAAATTATTGTTGTAATGAACTTTTATAATTTTCTACATTAAGTTTTCTTTTGTCCGTGAAAAAAAAAAAACTTATTTTTGAAGTACCAAACTAACTTATCTTTTGTCTTTTTACACAAGCTTATCGGTAACGCATGATGATTACAATCATGTTTCACGCATCGATTTTAATTGTTTGTGAAAATTCTCTCTTTTGTGTGTGTCAAAAATTAATTCTTATAGCTCATATCCCTAATAATAACTGGGGTATGAGGCTAGAAGGACAAGGAATGTCATAAATGAGGCTGGAAGGATAACTTCCATTTTGAGTGATAAAAAAAATGCACCGAAATACCCATGATTTTTTTTTTTTTTTGTGGAAAAGTTAGTAAATTTCATGTCATTATTTGGAGTAAATGCCGTGGCATAAATTGCGGAGAATGAATTTGTCAAATCAATTTATTGAATTAGTTATACAGGAACATAAAAAAGAAATGGTAACAATCAATAAAATATAGTTACAATAAAAAATATAGTAACACTAGAAAATATGTAGTAACATATAATTACAACCAATGAAATACCGTTACAACCAAAAAGATCTAGTAACACACGAATAACAAATAGTAACAGCCAATAAAATAGATATAGTTACAACCAAAAAAATGTAGTACAACCGATAGAATAGATGTACTTAAAAAAAAGCAGTAACACTAATATGAATCGAGTAACATAGGTGGGGTAATTTTGCATCAAAATTGTAGATAAAGTGAGTATTTTATTTTACATTAAATAAAACATGTGCAATGATACTTGATGCGTAAATCATGGAGAATGAATTGACGGTTATAATAAATGGTGAAGAACATTAAATGCATTAATTGACGGTTTTACCTCTCTCTCTCTCTTTTTTTTTTTTATTTTTTTTAAACAAAAGCACTAAATGCCAGATTTTTATTGATGTAACCGAATGTAAATGAGTAAATGCGAAAATCATGGCATTTTTATCAAAATTAATAAAAAGGGTATTGTTGGATGTTTATTAGATTTTTGTCCTAATTAATCACGAGTTTCCTTCCAGCCTTATTTATTAGTAAATGTGTCCTTCGTGGCAAAAACCTATTATTCATTCATGTTAAAAAAATATACCAAGCGCAAGTAATAACGTTCACGTTAAGAAATCATTAGTCATTGGTATTTATTAAATGATTAATTCAAATGATTAAATATTAAAATACATTTTGTCTTTTAAAATTATTAAACTACATTTTCCCTTTTTAATAGGAAATTTATCTTTTCTTCTTATATTTTGATACTGTCATATCTTTTGATCTACACCTTTAATAATGATAATTCTTTTTTCGTTCTTTTTATTTGATGTCTTTTAGACACGATCTTTGAAATCACGATTTTTAATTGTTTGCAATTACATGTTAAATAATGACAATACACAATGAAACATTATTGGCATATCACAATAACAATCACTGTCAATGTGTTCTGTCGGTGTAAATTTCACCCAGTGTCTTAAAGATATCAGTGTCAATGCGCATGCTTTGATAGTATTGAAAAAAATGTTAATGTACCCTTAAAAATGTTAATGTGCTCTCTCAGCATAAAAAGACACATGATACAATGGCATCAACAAATTGCATTAGAATTTTGAAAAACCTATGTATCATTTGTACAATATTCTCATGGCTATTTTTAACGTCGTAGCTATATTGTATTTGCTTCTGTCACGATTAGTCTTGCATATGGATTGAGCTTGTCAAAATTACATCAAGTGAGCCTTAGTCCTTAATAAACCCTCTATTTAACTGATGTACAACTACGTGTCATTATAACACGATGTTGTGCTTACAAAGTACTGCTGCTTACCACTACTGTTTATTTACAAAATCCCAAAAAAATGGAAACTAATGTATGCAATGAAAATGTATTAAAACATATGTTTAGAGATGTAGATAAAAAGATATGGTTGCTTAATTACTTTTAATGGTGCAAGAGAGAAAATATGTTGGAGTAGGCGAAGCGATGAAGAAAATAGTGGAGATTGTTTTTACGAAACCGAATATTTCTCTAAGAAAACTCTGAAAATGTACAAGTTGTACAAAAGCAGAGGCAAAAAAGACTACAAAGTTTGTAGGCTAGCAAAAAAGGTAATCAAGTCCAAGCTAATCTATGTTCCTGGCTATATGAACAGCTTTTGAAATAAAAAATCATCATCGGGGGTAGTGTGTCCCTACCTTGCATTTCTTGGTTATGCTAATACCAGATGCTTGGAACGAGGTCATGAAATAGATATCTCAAGAATTCAATGGTATCGTGTTTGCACATATTCATTTTAAGACACCTCTCGAGCCACTCAATAATCTCAAAAGTCAATATAAAAAAGGTCAAGTATTGGCACTAAATAACATTTCTCCATATAATGTTTACCCAAGGGAAATTCATCAAAGCATGCATGTAGGATTCAAGAAACACACCACACTTAGAGCAGGTTCTATCGTCAATGATATGCGTTGAAGATAAGAGTCAGCCGCAGGAGTAGCACCATGTTGTATCTGCCATAGTAAAACATCGCCTTTAAGGGGCTTTAATAGTCCGGATTGATTTCTAGACACATGTACCAGTTGTTGAGGAGGGCACATGTTGACTCAAGTTCAAAGTATGCAGAGCTTACTAAAAGTTCACCATAGAAGGTCAGTTTCCATATGATATTACCGGGATCATCGAGATCAAAAGCATTCCGAAAAGTGTTTGCAGTAAAGCAGATGTGACGCCATATTAAAGAGAGGGTGGATTTGGGTGCGTCAAGAGGTGAGCAATATATATTTGTGTCTTAAGATTTGCACCCATAATTTACCATGCTTAGTAAGTAATTTCGATGCAAGATTAGCCAAAAGCGCGGTATTCATGTCTCAGGCAGTAAGTATTCCCAGGTCACCACTAAGTTTAGGTCGACATATGGATTGTCGTGCTACAAGATGGAAAGTTATCTTCTCCATATCAAGGCCCCAGAAAAAATAGCATGCCGTTTTATCCAGTTCATTCATGCTGAAGAAGGTACGTGAACAATTTGCATGTGGTAATAATGGGTCATGGTGAGAACCTTTTGCGTTAAGATTGTTAGATATTTTTCATCAATGTTTTATAATCGTTTTCTTATGAGTTTCCATACAGATTAATGTTGCGGCAAAAAATAGGGTTCGACCTAGCTAAACAAATTCAAATACATGCATCAGTTTGGATTCATGCATCATTTTGGATTCATGACCTGCGATGAAATGCACCTCAAGAATCCATGAGTTGCAGGTTTTGTCCAAACTGATATGAATCTTACCCTTTTGTGTATGAGTACCTCACTTTGTGTATGGGGTAACTTCGGCCTATAAAAGACACAAGCATGCAAACGAAATCATATATAGTTTGAAAGCATCATCAGAACCAATTTCTGAGTGTCATCGGGTATGATTCAAACAAGTCTGTTTGAATCAAACACCTACGGTCCAGATTTTCGTTAGTTCCTGAAGTGATAAATTGTGAGGGACGAAACATCTCTTTAAGACAACACTAATAGCGTGCCTTAGAGTTATTTTAAATAAATGAATTGACGGTTATAATAAATGGTGAAGAACATTAAATGCATAAATTGACGGTTTTACCTTATTTATTTATTTTTTTTACAAAAACACTAAATGCCAGATTTTTATTGATGTAACTGAATGTAAATGAGTAAATGCGAAAATCATGGAATTTTTATAAAAATTAATAAAAAAGGGTATTGTTGGAAGTTTATTAGATTTTTGTCCTGATTAATCACGAGTTTCCTTCCAGCCTTATTTATTAATAAATGTGTCCTTCGTGGCAAAAACCTATAATTCATTCACGTTAAAAAAATATACCAAGCGCAAGTAATAACGTTCACGTTGAGAAATCATTAGTCATTGGTATTTATTAAATGATTAATTCAAATGATTAAATATTAAAATAGATTTTGACTTTTAAAATTATTAAACTACATTTTCTCTTTTTAAATAGGAAATTTCTCTCTTCTTCTTATATTTTGATACTGTCATATCTTTTGATCTACGCCTTTAATAATGATAATTCTTTTTTCGTTCTTTTTATTTTATGTCTTTTAGACACGGTCTTTGAAATCACGATTTTTAATTATTTGCAATTACATGTTAAACAATGACAATACACAATGAAACATTATTGGCATATCACAATAACAATCACTGTCAATGTGTTCTGTCGGTGTAAATTTCACCCAGTGTGTTAAAGATATCAGTGTCAATGTGCATGCTTTGATAGTATTGAAAAAAATGTTAATGTTCCATTAAAAATGTTAATGTGCTCTCTCAGTATAAAAAGACACATGCTACAATGGCATCGACAAATTGCATTAGAATTTTGAAAAACCTATGTATCATTTGTACAATATTCTCATGGCTATTTTTAACGTCGTAGCTATATTGTATTTGCTTCTGTCACGATTAGTCTTGCATATGGATTGAGCTTGTCAAAATTACATCAAGTGAGCCTTAGTCCTTAATAAACCCTCTATTTAACTGATGTACAACTACGTGTCATTATAACACGATGTTGTGCTTACAAAGTACTACTACTTACCACTACTGTATACAAGCTTCTCTACTGTTTATTTACAAAATCCCAAAAAAATGGAAACTAATGTATGCAATGAAAATGTATTAAAACACATGTTTAGAGATGTAGATAAAAAGATATGGTTGCTTAATTACTTTTAATGGTGCAAGAGAGAAAATATGTTTACCCAAGGGAAATTCATATAAAGTTTACCCAAGGGAAATTCATATAATCAAGTATTGGCAATAAATAACATTTCTCCATATAATGTTTACCCAAGGGAAATTCATCAAAGCATGCATGCAGGATTCAAGAAACACACCACACTTAGAGCAGGTTCTATCGTCAATGATATGCGTTGAAGATAAGAGTCAGCCGCAGGAGTAGCACCATGTTGTATCTACCATAGTAAAACATCGCCTTTAAGGGGCTTTAATAGTCCGGATTGATTTCTAGACACATGTACTAGTTGTTGAGGAAGGCACATGTTGACTCAAGTTCAAAGTATGCAGAGCTTACTAAAAGTTCACCATAGAAGGTCAGTTTCCATATGATATTGTTAGGTGTAGTGGCCGAAAGACAATTTGTGTAATTGTTTTTGATAATGGATGACAAAATTTATCTCACCTTATTACTTGCTTTGTGCTTGTAAATAATACACTGCTGCAAACCCTAAGTATATTAGTATGTAACCGCTTAACTCAGTGTATGGCATGCACGTGAGGATTGAGTTAATGATGATATACTTAAACTGTTAGTCCGTGGTGAACTTAATCAAAGTTTAGGGTCTCATGATTAAAACACCAATAATGCACCCAGAACACCTTAGGGTGTGATAGTCTTTTCCGGACTGTCGGTAGAGGGTACCTACGTGGGGCATTTATATATGATGGCATTCATATTGGACTGGACCGATTTAATCTGTATTTCTCAGTATAATTCCATAATCGAGGAATCTTATTAAATCATTAGATTATCATATATGGATCAACTGTAATCTTGAGGTGATCACAGGGTGCTGCTTGTCTCGGGGTAGTGTTTGATGTGTTAGTTACGGTTCACTTAAATATGTGTTCCTAGCCACATCTCATTGGCACTATCTCCTGATGAGTGACTAGTTCTGATTTTCACAGACATGGAATCCATTCCTTCCTGCGGGAAGTAGAGAGACAGTCCATTTATTTGTTAGGCCTAAGAAAGTGATCGATCTTGGGAGTACATATTAGACTAATTGATCACTAGTCAGATATGTGAACTAATTGATCATCAGGGGGTTAATGGTAAATAAGGATAAGATATTATGTGTCGGGTTTACGGAGACATCCCACACAGAGTAGACAGACTATGGAGGGTTAGTCCGTATGTAGTGATTATATCAATGGACACTTATCTACTCTATGGGTTGAGTGTAAGTATATATCTATAATTGGTAGAGTTCAGTTTCGGGTATATGGTGGTGTAATCCAGGAATTAATAATTTAATATATATATTCTATTCGATGAATAATATATTTAATTACTTGAGCTACTGGTTATAGGTCCATGGTCCCCAATATGGCTTCTATAATTCGGGCTTATATTCTTGTTTATTTGGGCCTCAGAAATAATTAATTGGCTGGGCCAATTAATTGATATGCATGGATATTATTTACTTGGGCTAAATAATATAATACACTTAAAAGACATTTTACGTGGGCTAAAAAACCCTAGGGGTGGCGCCTAGTTTGGTCGTAATAAGCACAAGAATTAATTTTCATGTGTTATGGAAAATAAAAGATATTCTTGTTATATGATTGGTTGTATGACTTGTTATTTGATTTCCTATTGGTCAATAACATGTCACAATTATTCATTAAGGAAAATATCTTTTTATTTAATTTAATTAATTATTTATTTATTTATTTAAAACTTGGAGACCAAGGATTTACTCTCATACAAAAGGAGAGTTATTCCAAGTGTAAAACACACTTGAAAATTTCGGCCATCATCACCAAAAAGAGAGGAAAAAATAGTTTTCTTGTCTTGGGTTTTAGAAGAAGAAAAACTACAAGTTTTTCTTGGTGTTGCATATCAAGGAGGTTCTCATATCAAGAAGGGTGTCCACCAACCACCGTCTGGATAACACATTGGAAGATCAAGGCTTCTCGTCCTAAGATCAAAGCTTCTCTTCCTTCTATTGGTATGGTTTTTCTTAACCCCCTTGTAGTACTTAAATCTTTTGTTTATGTGTTATAATATATGAATCATGATCCATCCGCTGCGCATAGATCTAATTTGTTTAGATCTGAGCTCCTACACCCTTCAGATATTTCCGGGATCATCGAGATCAATAGAATTCCCTAAAGTGTTTGCAGCAAAGCAGATGTGACGCCATATTAAAGAGATGGTGGATTTGGGTGCGTCAAGAGGTGAGCAATGTATATTTGTGTCTTAAGATTTGCACCCATAATTTACCATGCTGAGTAAGTAATTTCGATGCAAGTTTAGCCAAAAGCGCGGTATTAACGTCTCAGGCAGTACGTATTCCCAGGTCACCACTAAGTTTAGGTCGACATATGGATTGTCGTGCTACAAGATGGAAAGTTATCTTCTCCATATCAAGGCCCCCGAAAAAATCGTATGCTGTTTTATCCAGTTCATTCATGCTGAAGAAGGTACGCGAACAATTTGCATGTGGTAATAAGGGATCATGGTGAGAACCATTTGCGTTAAGATTGTTAGATATTTTTCATCAATGTTTTATAACCATTTTCTTATGTGTTTCCGTACAGATTAATGTTGCGGCAAAGAAACAGGGTTCGACCTAGCTAAACGAATTCAAATACATGTTTCAGTTTGGATTCATGCATCATTTCGGATTCATGAACATGCGATGAAATGCACCTCAAGAATCCAAGAGTTGCAGGTTTTGTCCAAACTGATATGAATCTTACCATTTTGTGTATGGGGTAACTTAGGCCTATAAAAGGCACAAGCATGCAAACGAAATCATATATATTTTGAAAGCATCATCAGAACCAATTTCTGAGTGTCATCGGGTTTGATTCAAACAAGTCTGTTTGAATCAAACACCTACAGCCTAGATTTTCGTTAGTTCCTGAAGTGACAAATTGTGAGTGACAAAATATCTCTTTAAGACAACGCTTATAGCGTGCCTTGGAGTTATTTTTAGTCTGTCAAATTCCTAAGTACTAATGTTTTTCCAACAAAGATGACTCGGCCTGCTTTGGAGAGAGTGGAGGCATTCTAAGTCCGTAATTTTGATCGGACTTTCTTAAATTTCCTTGAAAATCCTTCTTAACCTGACTATGATGCAATGGGATGCCTAGATAATTTTAAAATAAGGAGTGGGACATATGAGTTCTTCTACAATATTGTGTACTACTTGAGTATTCATGTTGGGTAAAACCATGAACCATGATTTAGAGATACTGATTTTCTTGCCCGACATATCACCAAAAAGAATATGCGCAGTCAATTTCCCACGCCCGGTCTATGGTTGCTTCTGATAAAAGAGGGACGTCATCCACAAAGAAGAGACGTTAAATTATTGGCCCTTTACATGAAACAATAATCTGTTTCCATTTATGAGCAGTTGATTAAGCAACTCAGCACTAGCATAAAGAGTACGAAGAGATACAGAGCTAAATGATCGCCTTGGTTTAGTCCATGATGATGTTGGAATCCTTCAAGTGGTATCAATCCAAAGAATCTCTAATGAAGTGCAAAATAATGTGAACATCATAAGATTGACAAGATTGTCATTAAATCCCACTAGATATAGAATGTGACGAAAGAAGGACAAACCGACGATGCCGTAGTCCTTTTCAAGATCGACTTTGACAATCATGATCCCTTTGTTGCCGATTTTTTCAACATAGAGTATAAAACCTCTAGAGTCACAATGATATTGTCCGAAGTCTTCTTGCCAAGAATGAAGGCGTTTTAGTTGTTGTCGATAATTTTGTTGATGATCAAATGCAACCGATTTGTAATAATTTTTGTGATAGTCTTGGTGGTGACGTTCGCAAGAGCTATGTGGCGTAGCAGAGAGACAAATTCAGGGGGATTAAATTTTGTAATTAAGGTGTTGAAGGTCAGGTTCATATCATGTGTCATAGTTCTTTTGATAGAAGATCGGGATGAAGCCATCTGGTCCGGAGATTTGAAGGGCCTTATTTGAATAATCACAGACTGTACTTCCTATACACTAACAAGTGGTTTAGAATGCTCTTATCGGCATGATTAACCGGCAGAGATAATATGCCTTGAGGTAAAAGGGTCACTGGTTCTTCAATATAAGGATCCTTGAAGTATTGCCGAACCATAACATGAAATAATTCAATGCCATTGATCCATGTCCCATTGCATCTTTCGGATAAAGAATATTATTCCTGCCTCTTCTTCATTTTGTGGAGATCTATATAAATATTTTAGAGACAAAAACTGCCAATTTAACCCGTTTTTGGCTAATTACCCGCCCCTAACCCGTAAAGTAACAATACAAATGCCAGCTTCTACACATTCATACACACGTTTGGGATTACATTAAAAAATAAAACTACTTCACTAACTTTTACACCCACGTTTGGGTGTATACTAAATAATAAAACAAATAAAAAACTACACATTCACACTACACCACTAACCACGTATGGGAATTTAAATAATAATAAAAACAAAAACCGACTTACAGTTACTAAAAATACAGAAACCGGCAAACATTATTCCACCTCCTCCACTCCTCCACTCCTCCACAACATCTACAAGGCAAAATAAATACATAAACTGAATTAAACATACAAAATATATAGCTACCTTTCACGTTTCAACCTCCTCAAATCCTCATCTTCCCCATTAATTCTCATCTTCTCCTTTCATTTTTTCAGCATCCCTTTCTTCTCATCTGCACTATATTTTCTTCTCATCTTCCTCATTATTTCACCATTTCTTCTCATAAACTTTCATTCATCCTGCAGCAACCCTGAGCAGAGTCAACTTTAAAGTAAGTAAAATTCAAAATTGCATGCTTTGGTGTTATTTACAGAGTATCACAGTTTTGGTGTTTTTTATTATACCTAATAAGTTTGTGTTTTCAACTATTTTGCAGATTGTACGTGCGTGTTGCAGATTGTAATTCCGTGTTGTAGATTGTACGTGCGTGTTATTCACCAAATTCATTCCTAACTCATTCAATTGAAGTAAATAGTCCAGGTACACAAAATAATTCCTACCTCTACAGTCTACACCATTTGTTGCATAAGTATAAATTCATATATTTAGATTTAGATGTTTATTCATTTATCAATAAACATTCATATACTCATTCTTATTACAGTCTAATAGCATCAAACAAAGTAAACTGACAACATGACATTAAATAACATAAACCAAATTCACATTATAAACCAACCCCGATATCAACAACACAAACCACATTAAGAGAAATCTCAGCTTTAAATCACATATTTTGCAGTGGGATGTAATTACCTACGCAAAGACTGTACATAATACATTTTGGTTATGACCAAGGCATAAACTGACAATTAAACACAAATTACCAAAAACATGTCAGCCACTGATTAATCACACACAGGCTCACTGATTACCAAAAAAATAATGAAAGATATGACTTTTTCCAACACAATTGTGTAGAATTTATTTGCTTGGACATCATTGAACCATTGGGTTCTCAGTTTTACAATCGGTTCCCCACCATACCTGAGCCAACCAGGCTTAGAACTCGGGTTGGACATTACCTGCTCTGATCCTAACTCTGATACCATTCTCCATTTTTTTAGGGCTTCAGAAAGAGGATTTCTCTCATCATCAACCGCTATTCGAAGAATCAGGGTGATGAAATCCCCATTTCTTCTTACTTCCTCAGCCAATTAGGGCTTTCACCGGCAGCTTTCAGTCCCTTATCAGAATCTGCAAATTAATCCACCTTTACTAGCAAACCGTGTGATAAACGTTACAGAAATAGAGAGAGAAACGCTTTCACCTTTAATCGGCAAAAGATTCGCCAAGAAACGGCCCATTTTTTATATCATCGGCCTCAGATATTCTTCCATCATAGGCCTCAGCTTCTTCGGATAGGCAACAAGATCGATGCATTTCATTATTTTTCTGCCATCTTACCACCACAAAGGCTTCTAACACAGCAACATATACCATAGTTGTAGAAAAATTCATACTTTTAGAAGGAAAGGACAAAGCTTTGAATGACGATTTAAGTGCCAAATGAAAGTCGTTTGCTTTCACGTTGCTCTTTCAAAACTCCTCAACAGAAACAAAATTAAAGCATTTAATGCTTGAAATCATTTGTATAAGGAAGGAGAACAATAGATAGGCATGATTAACTCGACGATTTGAAGCAGGAACGGGATGGAGAAGAAAAAGAGGGCCGAATTTTCTGGGATTTTTACTAATGCGTAGTTTCGGATGAGCTTTAGGGTTTGAGACTCAATTTTGGGGGCGGCTGACATAATATGTCTGGGGGACGGGTTATTAGGTATAGAAGGGTTTGTATGTATGAGGGCTCGGGTGAAAAAAATATTTGTGGAGCATTAGGCCGGACTGAAACAAAAATTCAATGTCTGGATGAACGAAAAAACTTTCAAAATAAGATCAGATTGGGCCTATATTCTTTATGTCCGGTCCAACAGATTCTCATAACATTCAAACGTATTTCAATGCACTTAAATAATTAAACATAACAAAATAACTTCATTAATTTAACAATTACATAATTAAAATTAATTACTAATTTACTTCTTACCTATTGACCAAAACTTAAATATTTAATTCATAAAAAACCGTAATTAATTAATTACTAAAGTAACTTAAATGATGTTTAAAAAAGTTTCATAATTAAATAATAAACATTCTTATATATAAATATACAAACTTGATTAATTATATAATAATAAAAAGTTATATAATTTCCTAATTACATAATTACAAATTTATTAATTAAATGTGCAGCAATAAATACGTAATCCTTATTTAATTCTATACGGATACAAAATTTTGTTTTATTTTCATCTTATTCAAAATAAATAAACTTATTTTGAACCAATTAACTTATTAAAAATAATAAAACATTACCTTTTTCATAACATTAATAACAAACTCATATGTCATATGACTTTATTATTAAAGTGATGTCATGACAAATATCATTTCGGATACTTATATATTCAAACACTTAATGTGACATACACAAACTTATACAAACTACTTAACAAGTATCCATAGTACTTAATGATGGGAGTCAACTTTACGTGATTCCGTTTAGCATGTTTTTGGGTGGTTTAGACCTTTTTCGGGGTAATATCGTGAGATTATTACACGGGGAGTAAATCCGTCACTTTGATGGCTTATTACCCCTTTTTGTTGATATTAACCCTATTCCCGAGCACTTTTACCCTCCGGAATTGTTTGGTTGGTGTGGTCGTTCATGATGTTGTAGGGTATTAGTGTCTTGAGGACCCGGAAGGTGGTGATTCATGGTGAGAAGCATGATCGAGGCGATATGAGTGATCAAAAGGGAGAAAATATGAAGTTTTGGAACAATTGGGGTTCAAACGCACGTTTGAACCTCCCAAACTGGCATTTCAAAAGCACAATTTCGGAACAGAATGCACCTGCTTTAAACACACGTTTCAAGCTCTCCTAAACGCGCGTTTCAAGCCCTCAAACGAGTGTTTCAAACTGCCCTAAACGCGCGTTTCAGTTGAAGAACAAGCAAGAGCCTACCTAGAAATGAAGAGAAACGCACGTTTGCCCTATGCTAAACGCGCGTTTGACTAAGCTAAACGCCGGTTTATACTATCTAAACGCGCGTTTGAAGACGAAAACCTCTGATTTCTCCCCACCTATAAATACCCCCCTTGGACCATTTCTTGAGAGGGGAGACTCTCTTAGCAAAACCTACCTCTTTTTAGCTTGAATTTTGTAATAGCTTAGAATACATTCTCTTAGCTTAAATTAGTATAATCTTAGCTTAATCTTTCCATTTCCTAGCTCAAATTTCTACTCCAAACACTAAGTCACCATCTTTTAATTAGTTTTTCAAAGTGTACTATTTGGATCTCAAATTCGAAACTATCATTTTTATGGCATATTTCTTCTCTCTTTCACTTATTTTGTCTTTAATTTACTGTTGCTTTTATGTTTTAGCTAGTATAATGAGTAGCTAATCCCTTTTCATAGTCGAATCATGTGCAATTTAGTGAAATCACCCTTTAGGTGATGAAATTGGGAGTGGGTAGTGCTTTTTAATGTCTTATCTCGCTTCTTTAACATCTTAGAACTTGCTATAACATCGCTAGATTGGATTGTACACCCAATTTAGTAATCACACACATCAAACTTACATATGTATTTTGCTGGAAGACGTGGGATAAGGGGTTCTAAGATCGCGGCATAGACCCGGCTTAATTGTTAAGCCCGAGCACAATGCGAGGTTACTCGTTTTAACGTTTAAGCTGCTCTAGTGCATAACATGTCTTGTTAGTGAATCTTCTAAAAGGAAGGGTCGTTAACATAGCATAAGGTGCTAGGAGAGAGTTGTTCAGATCTTAGCACCGGAATTAGGGGCACGCACCCGTGAAATTGAATGCAAGAGTTCGTTTGTTATAATGCACACTCGGTTTTGTCTACCCTTAAGGTTGAAACTAGCTACTTTGATCATGCTTCGGCTATGCCCCTTAGTATAACATTTAAAAACCGAGTAGTTAATCTTCTTTCTTCCTTTTCTATTTTTAGATTCGTTAGTAAAAAAATCACCTTAGTGTCGTTGTGGTATACAAGCACTTTAAAAATATTGATAACCTAGACTAAGTAACACGTTCGCTTTGGTACTCACAAACACTTTTCCTTTGGGTTCGACCTCGTACTCCTGTAGCTATGCTAGCAATCGACTCGGTACACTGCCGGTTAGAGAGTTAGTTTGCCCACGGTTTCGAGTCCTTATAAATTATTTTTGGAGGGTGAATTTTAGCTCAATCAAAATGGCGCCGTTGCCGGGGAATTGTGTGCTGTTCTTGGGCCTAGGTTTTATTTTATTATTTTCTTGTTGTTTGCTTTTTATAGTGCATGACCGGAGATCTCAAACACCACTCGAGCCATACATAGACGGGATTGAGGCTTACGTGAGGCGTAGAAATAGTCAAAGAAGAATAGGTTATCATGTAGGGGAGTCGATTCCGGTCTTTGAAGAGAGTAGTTTGGGTGAGTTGGGAGAAGGATCCGGTATGGCACAAGACGGTGAACAAGGCTTTGAAGGAAATTTGGGGGACAATAATGGGGTCCCGAATCAAAAACGGCCTCTTGGCAACAACAACGCACAAGGAGATGGAAATGGACAAGGAAATAACTTTGGGAATATGAATGGGCAAATGCCACATAATGGTCAACATGGGGCCCAAGGGAATCAAATGGATCCCCTTGTTATGCAACAGTTCAATGCATGGATGTTGAACCAATTTCAACAGAACCAAAATCAAGCTCACAATCAAGGTGCAAACGCGATGCATAATTGGTTTAACTGTCAACAAGAGCAAAATCAAGGCTGTTTAAATTGTAGGGACTTCGTGATGGCTCCCACGGCAACCATAGGGCATAGTCCAATTTGAATGCTACCGGTGGCCGCCAATAATTTGGAATTGAATACAAATATCATACATTTGTTGGGAGACAATGCTATTCAAGGGAACCGCCATGGAAAACCCTCACATGTTCATTGATCACTTTCTCCAAATAGTCAACTCAACGAAGATCAATGGGGTGAGTGATGAAGCGCTCAAACTTATGCTTTTCCCGTTCACCTTGAAAGAGCAAGCTAAGCGGTGGTATGATTCGTTGCCTAATCATTCTTTACACACATGGGAGGATGTAATTAAAACTTTTCTACTCAAGTATTATCCCCCATCAAAGACCATGGATATGAAAGAGGCCATCATGTCATTCAATGCTTATGAAGGAGAAGAGCTACATGAGTCATGGGACCGGTTTAAGGCTTTGTTGAGAGAGTTCCCGGGGCACGTGTTAAGATCTTATGAGGTGGTTCATGCTTTCTTCCGGGGTTTGGATCAAGTTCATCAAAGTACATTGCATGCTTCGTGCAATGGAGATATTATGAGTATGGTGCCCAAAGTAGAAATGAACCAAATAGAGAAAATTTCTGAAACCTCGAGGTAATATATATCGTCAAGTAGAAAGGGGGCAAGGAGTAAGAAGCCCGGTTTGGTTGAAGTGAAGGAAGTTGAGGCAAGTGATAAATATCATGCCCAAGTACAAGCTATGGAACAAATATTGGGGAGATTGCAAAAGAAGAACGAGAGTGCTAGACTTTGCCAAATTTGTAGTGGATCACACTCGGCAAAGGATTGTAGGATGACGACCAAGGCTCAAAATATGGCTTATCCACAATCCTCAAATGAAGGACAAACTAGCACTCTACCTCAAGACAGTATAAATGAGTTGGCAAAGAGGATGATGAATATTTGTTCGATGGAGCAATAGAATGCGGTGCCTCAATATCAAAATCAATTGCAAAGCGCCTATCTAGGCAAATATATGGGAGATCAACAAACTGGGTCACCGTACGAAGAACCTCAAGATGTTAACTTTGAAGGACAAGGTCAAGAAGGGAATTATGGAAATCAAGGAGATGGTTCTTGAAGGAATAACAACAATAAAGGTTGGAACCGGAATCAAAACCAAGGCCAAAACCAAGGTTATAGACAAAACCAAAATCAAGGACAATCTTCTCAAGGGCAATTTTATCAACCTCCACACCAAATGCAACATCAAGGAGGGTATAATGAACAAGGTTCTAACACTTATGAAAACCCTCCACCTTTGGCTCCTATACCTCAAAAGAGTGCAACCGATGTCATATTGGAGCAAATGAACAAAAACTTTGCGAAGATAAAAAAGGACATGGTTGAGATGAACTTCAAACATGGATCCGCCATTAAAAATCTTGAGACTCAATTTGGGCAAGTGGTAGAACATGTGCATTTGAAGGGTGGTTTACCAAGTAACACCGAAAAGAATCCAAAACATGTAAGCACCATCACAACTCGAAGTGGTAAAGAGGTAGGGACAAGTGGTGAAAAGAAAGGCCTATGGGAAGACAAAGCTAGAAGAGTTCCTATTGAGACCGAGGCGGGGGGCATGGATGGCGATATTGACGAGGTTGAAGATTGTGAAGATCATGAAGAGTATGTCAAGAAAAAGGAAGCTGAGAGGAATGAAGCACAAGCTAGGGGAGATTATGTAGTTATTGATGTGAAAGAGGAGGAACCAACTAGAAGAGAGGGGAAAGAGCCAATGAAAGAGCCGTCTTCCCCACGCGCCAAAGGTAAGAAAGGTATAATTCCTCCTCCTACTAAAGATTTTGATTTGAGCACTCTCCCTTTTCCCCCTAAGAATCATAGACAAAGATGCTTGAATAAAGCACAAAACCGATTTATTGAGATTTTGTGAAAAATTGACTTGACCATTCCCTTTCTTAAAGCACTTGCAAACATGCCTTCTTATTGTAAGTTTTTAAAGGGATTTCTAACTAACAAGATCAGTTGGAAAGTGTTTGTTCCCAGGTACTTCAGTTAAGGGAACTAAAACAAGCGAGATAGCACCAACTGAGGGGGAACAACAACTGACAACTGAAAATAGTCAGATTGTTGAAGGTGTTTCTCATAAAAAGCATAAGATATCAGAGAAACAAGTTTCCGCTATGGATACTGATCATGAGCAACAACAATCTCAGCAGCAGCAAACTTAGCAACAACAATCTCAGCAATCAAAATACATCTTTGAACCCAAAAGAATCATCAATCTGATGAGTATGAAGCTCAAAACGGAAGACTGTCAGGAATCGGTTAAGGATGTTCTAAAGACTGAAGAAAAGTTTTTCTTAGAAATCTATAAAGTAAAAAACTTATACGCAATATTTCCCATGGACGAATTCCTTACAAGATGCTATAATAAACTTGAAGAAAAAGCTCCTAAATCTTCTATACCGAAGGATGTTTTAAAAAAGACAAACGATGATAACGATGATGATTCAAGGAAGGAAGCAGAACATAGTACAGTTTTATAGCCGGAAGTACAAACTAAAGATCAAGAAGGAAAAACCGATACTCAGTAGAAAGAATAGCCAGTTGGGGATCGGACAACTAACAATCAAAAAGAAGCAAAAAAAAGCCGACAACCTATAGCTAATGTTGATACAAGACGAAACTCAATGTATTGTCAAAGATCTGAATTTTTGACAATCAAGAACTGAACAGGGTTCAAACTACCTTGAACAGGAAGCTCAATCAGAAAGAAGAGTACATGCTCTACTGTCAAGAATATCGGGATACATGGATTACAGGAAAAAGACCGATGTCTCAGTTCATTCAATTCTAGACACTATCAAGCAGACCATTTCTAACTCGGTCTCTGAAATTCTCAAACAGAAGGAAAAGTTGGAAATTAAAGCCACAAGGATCGTGAAATTCAAGCTCAAGCTAAATGTCACATATACAAGAGAATTTTTGGCCTAGAAACTCGCTTAAAGAAGTTCTAACTTCTCAAAAGGGCTTAATAGATGATAAAAAAGAAACTCATTTATTAACCATTCAGTTGTATGATGCCAAGAAGGGGGAAGCAGATCAAGAAAAGCTGAAGTTACAAGAAGAGAAGCTGAAGTTGGTGTTGGTCCCTTGGAAAGGCGGACACAAGTTTAGAGGTGGTGAATAAACTTGTCACCCAAAACTAGATATTAAAGCAGGTTAAGTTCAATTTTAAACTTGTTCGAGTTAAGTTGACTAAGTTGAGTATAAGTCAAAACCGACTTATGCTGAAACCGAGTCAACCGGCAGCGGATTATATTTTAGCTTTTATACTGATCTTGTTGTTTCTAAGAAAAATCGATGTTGATGCAAAACTGAATTCTGGTGAATATCACCTTGTGAAATATGAGGAATAGCAATCAGTTTGTTCAGTTATGTTGTACGAAAACCTTATATAAAACAATCACACAAACTATAATAACTTTGTTAAAGATCAAAGTTGGAATGAGAATAAAATAAATTGATTCTTGCTTGTGGTTCTTCTAAGTGTTTGATTCTTGATTGAGTCTTTGTAGCCTGAACACTTGAAGAAATCTAGATGTATTCTTGTAAGCGCAAGGATTGATAGCAATTCAGATGAACAAGACTTGGGCAAAAAAATGCTTGCAAACTTGTATTCAATTCGATGTTCTATGTATTTGATCCTTGATGCCAAGTCCTCTATTTATAGTGTGAGGTCCAACATTCATCTTGCTTGAATTTAGAATTGTATCAACGTCTATATTTTAAGATGTCGATGTCGGTGACCGTTCGACATGTCAATCCTTCATCCAATAATATTGCTTGATTTGTAACGTTCATATGTAAATTCAGTTCTTTGAATGAATGACCTTAAAACTGAGTACCTTAATCGGTTTTAACTGAGTATGTCGATTATCGGTTTTGTTAACTGACTTAGAGCGTTAACTAGGTTTTTACTCTTCTTCAAAACTTAGTACTCTTATTCATCATCTGATTATAATTCACTTAATCGAGTACACCATTATCAAATACATCATCTAAAATATCGTTGTCCTTATGTATATTAGCTCTTGATACAAGAACCATAAATTGAGTTCAAGTCATCACAATCTTTCCTGAAGTCTAACTTTACAGTCTCGGCGTATTCTTCATAAACCGAGTCTGAAACCCATGTTTCTTCATTCTTCAATAACTGAGTCTGTGTCCTCGGCCTTCTTAATCGAGTTAGTTTCCTCAGCCTTCACTTCTAGATAAGTCAACCGAGTCTGTGTCCCTCGGTGAACTTACCTTCTTCAGTTCTGAGTAAATCTCAGTTCTTGACTTCCGAGTGACATCTTCAATGTGAATCGGTATGTTTTCTAGATGATTTCCAATTATCGGTTTTATGACACATCTATCTATTATAGTGCTTGTCCGATATAACCTATAACAATTACCAGACATCTTTTAGCTTTTCACTATTTCAGCACTTCAACAATGGGGTGTAAACAAACAGATAAATAAATAAGTTGAATCATCATCAAAACTAAAATTTTATTGCTAACAATTTCCCCCTTTTTGATGATGTCAAAACCCTTCTTAAAATAAAAGCTAAAAGAGAAAAAACAAGGTAAAAACACAGTAACACTGAAAACTAGATTTATCATTTGAATTCACAAAAAAAAAACTGGAACAAGTTACACACTATATCATAAAAACTGAAACATGAGCTAAGCAGCTTTTTGTGTAACTATAGTGAACTTTTTTTGTTTATCATGAAAATGATATTCATTTTCTAATTATGTATCTTCCTTGGCAAAGGCCTTGAGATAATAAACTTGGCTTGATAATTTCCACTTTCTCCATAGAGCTAACTTAGGAATATCATTTTCATATTTGTATTATTCTTCAAATTCTGCTACATCTACATTCATTTGTTCTCTATTGCCTTTGATTTGAAGTCTTTCTTCAATCTTCTTTATCTTCTTATACTTTGCCATCTTCTAATTATGAATTTCATTAGATTAGAAGTAAGCAAGAGGTTCATCATAATTCTTGTGCCTATACTTGATCTTGATATGATTGTAAGCTTTGACAAATTTGTTCCACAAATCCTGTGAGTGAATAGCTCTTTTCTCATAAGGTTGACTGTATTTCAATATGAGCTGCTCATTGCTGAATTCTTCAGTTTCTTTGATATAGGATCCGGCTGCAGACTATCCTTTCTTGAATTCTGTCAGTTCAGCTTCTCTTCTTGTAACTTTAGCTTTTCTTGTTTTGCTTCCCCCTTTTTGGCATCATACAACTGATTGATTAATGAATGAACTGCTTTTTGATCATCTGTTATGCCCTTTTGAGAAGCTAGAACCTCCTTAAGCTGAGTTTCTAAGCCAAAAATTCTCTTGTTTAGGTGTCATTTAGCTTGAGCTTGATTTTCACGGTCCCTCATGGTTGTAATTTCAAACTTTTCCTTCAATTTGAGAATTTCAGAGACTGAGTTAGAAATTGTTTGCTTAAAATTGGAAAATGAATATCACTTTCATGATAAACAAATAAAATTCATTTTAGTTACACAAAAACCTACTTAGCTTATACTTCAGCTTTTATTATCAATTGTGTAACTTCTTCGAGTGTTTGTGAATTTTAATGATATATCCAGCTTCAAGTTTTACCTTGTTTTTGCATTGTTTTTATTTTGAAGCTTTTCTTTTAAGGAGGGTTTTGGCATCATCAAAAAGGGAGAAATTGTTAGAAATAAAATTTGAGTTTTGATGATGATTCATCTTATTTATTTATTTGTTTGTTTACACCCCATTGATGAAGTGCTGAAACTAACTGTTATAGTGAAAAGCTAAAAATGTCTTCAACTAAATGTATAGGATTTGTTAGAGTCTGATAATTGTATAGGTTATATCAGACACGTACTGCAAAAGTTAAAGTGTCATAAAGTGGAGAACTGGAAATCATCTAGAAAACTGTATACTGACTTAAACTGAAAATGTCCCTCAGAACCTAGAACTGAAGTTCACTTAGAAATGAAGAAGGTAAGTTCGTTGAGGGACACAGACTCGGTTGACTTATGTAGAAGTTGAAGCCCGAGGGAACAAACTTAGTAAATGAAGTACTGAGGGACACAGACTCAATTATTGAATAATAAAGAACTGAGGGTTCAAACTCAGTCATGAAGACTAAGCTGAGACTGTAAAGTTAGAATTCATAAGGACAATGATATCTTTATGAACAATGTAAAGTTCTGTGATGGACTGAACTAACTTTATGGATCTTGTATGAAGACCTAAGAATCATAAGGACAATGCTATCTTAGATGATTTATTTAATAAAGGCATACTCTGATTCAGTCAAAAGAAATAAGATGAATAGAGTACTAAGTTTTGAAGAAGAGTAAAAACTCAGTTAATGATCTAAGTCAGTTGGCAAACTTATAACTGACATATTCAGATGAAAACTGATTAAGATGCTCAGTTATAAGGTCAGTCATCCAAAGGACTGAATCTACAAGTGAACGTTAAAAATCAAGCAATCTTATTGGATGAAGCACTGACATGTCAGAATGGTCATTGACATTTGACATATGAAAATATAGACATTGATAGAATTCAAAATTCAAGCAAGATGAACGTTGGACCTCACACTATAAATAGAGGACTTGGCATCAAGGATCAAACACAGAGAACATCGAATTGAATACAAGTTTGCAAATATTTGGTGCCCAAGTCTTGTTCATCGGAAATGCTATCAATCTTTGCACTTACAAGAATACATCAAGATTTCTTCAAGTGTTCAAGCTACAAAAATTTGAAAAAATATCCAAAACTTTTGAAGAACCACAAGAGAGAATCAATTTTATTGAATCTCAGCCCAACTTTGATTTTTATCAAAGGTTTAGACTGTGAAGCAATCCGTTCAAGGATTTGCCAAGGACATTTGTTGTCACTGCAGTCGGGTAGACTGTGTTTGTGGTGGAGAGGGTGAAGAGGCAATACAGCCCTCTAAGGACCAGTGATTAAAGCAGTTGCAGAGCAGCAGTCACACATGTTCTACAGTTTTTTAGATAGTGAAGCTAGGGA
Source organism: Gentiana dahurica var. dahurica (assembly GCA_024500145.1). Classification (NCBI taxonomy): domain Eukaryota; kingdom Viridiplantae; phylum Streptophyta; class Magnoliopsida; order Gentianales; family Gentianaceae; genus Gentiana; species Gentiana dahurica. The sequence continues at coordinate 46,706,826 of CM044897.1, forward strand.
TTAGTCAAGAACTATGATTTAGGACTATTTGTAACCGGCTACCTCAAAGAGTTCTAGTGGAATTTTCCTCCTACATCACAAGGGAAGAGTGGACTGACAGGATTACACAACCGGCACCACTATAATTCTTGCCTTACTTATTTTACATATTTTACTTACTGTCAATTTTAATGTAGGTTGTGTGATTGTTCTCAAATAAGTTTATCATAAAGCATACCTGAACAAATTGATTGCTATTCATTCACAGCTCACAAACTGACATTCACCAAAATTCAGTTTTCCATACTCATCAGCTTTTTCTTAGAAACAACAAGATCAGTATAAAGGCTAAGACATAATCTGCTGCTGGTTGACTCAGTTTCAATAGAAGCCAGCTTGACTTTTACTCAGCTTAGTCAGCTCAACACCACACAAGTTTAAAATTGAACATAATTAGAATTAAAATCTAGTTTTTGGTGACAAGTTTATTCACCCCCCCTTTAAACTTGTGTCAGTCTTTTCAAGGGACCAACAACTGGTCATGCTACTAAGGTCCAAGCCTTTGGGGGGAAGGAGTCTAGATTGGAAAAGAGTACAAAAATGCTCAAGTTTGAGGTGGCCGAGGTGGAGATTTCTGCTCGGTATAATCCGGATAGGCTCAGGGAAGCTTCTGCCCAGGCCATCAAGGACTTCAAGGCTTCTCCAGAGTTTCTTTAAGTTCTGAACCTGGTTCTGGCTACTGCAGTGCAAGGCAGCAATACCATGGGGGTAGATGATGCCAGAGCTCACTTTCCGGAGCTTTCTATTGCTGCCTTAGCCATACAGATTGTTCTATAAGATGGGGGCCAACTAAGTATATTCTATCAGCTTGATAGAATTTCGGGAAGGGGAAGATGTCGTGGCGAATTATCATCCTAATCCAGTGAAACCAATGTCTGATGCTCAAAGCACTTCTTCTGCTCCGACTCCTGCTAGTGTTACTCATGATTCTAAGTAGCAACTCCTTATTCCGGCTGCAAAGTTATCGCAATTTTTCTTTCTTTTTTGCAATTTCTGATCTTTGCAATTTCTTGCTTGTTTTTGCAATTTGCCATTCCTTTTTTTATTTCTTTTTTTCTTTTTGAGTGCGCCTTGTCATGTCCTCTCTAATCCTCTGATCTAGCTCCCTTAGTGTGTCCGTCAATAACTTGTGATTTTTGAATGTCACACTTAATATAAGTTTACCTCTTGGGTCTTCTCTAAGCCTATTTGGGTTTCCCTTAATAATTTAGACCTAGTTGTCTGTTCTTAGGAGATCATCCTGAAAGATGAGTAATAAAGTTACACTGAATCTGACCTATGGAGTTCAACTTGTCCGTCCTACGGACATGATATATTTATACTTAATCCGACTTGCGGAGTTTAGGTTGACCGTCTTGCGGACTTGATAAAATTATACTGAATCCGACCTGCGGAGTTCAGTTTGTCCATCCTACACACTTGATAAATTATACTGAATCCTGTTAGGTGTAGTGCCCGAAAGACAATTTGTGTAATTGTTTTTGATAATGTATAACATAATTTATCTCACCTTACTTGCTTTGAGCTTGTAAGTAATTCACTGCTGCAAACACTAAGTATATCAGTATGTAACCGCTTAACTCAGTGTATGACATGCACGTGAGGATTGAGCGAGTGGTGATATACTTAAACTATTAGTCCATGGTGAACTTAATCGAGTTTAGGGTCTCATGATTAAAACACCAATAATGCGCCCAGAACACCTTAGGGTGTGATAGTCTTATCTGGACTATCGGTAGAGGGTACCTAAGTGGGGCATTTATATATGATGGTATTCAAATAGGATTGGACCGATTTAATCTGGGTTTCTCGATATATTTCCGTAATCAAGAAACCTTATTAAATCATTTGATGATCATATATGGATTGAAATTAATCTTGAGATGATCACAGGGTACTGCTTGTCTCGGGGTAGTGTTTGATGTGTTAGTTAATGATCACTTTGATATGTGATCTGAGTCACTTCTCGTTGGCACTATTCCTTGATGAGTGAGTAGTTCTGTGTTTCACATACACGGAATCCATTCCTTCTTGCAGGAAGTAGAGAGACAATCCCCTTATTTGTTAGCCCTAAGAAAATTATCGATGGGCCCAGTTCATATTAGACTATTTAGCTGCTAGTCGGATATGTGAACTAATTGATCACTAGGGGGTTAATGGTAAATAAGGATAAGATATTCTGAGTTTGGTTCACGGAGACTTTCCACTCGGAATGGACAGTTTATGGAGGGTTAGTCCGTATGTAGTGATTATATCAGTGGACGCTTATTTACTCATAGGGTTGAGTGTAAGTATATATCTATAATTGGTAGAGTTCAGTTTCGGGTTTATGGTGGAGTAATCCCGAATTAATAATTTAAGTGTGAATATTCTGTTCGATGAATATTTTACTTAATTATTGGAGCTACTGGTTATAGGTCCATGGTCCCCAGTGTGGCTCCTGTAATTCGGGTGTTTTTCCTGTTATTAGGCCTCAGTGATAATTAATTGGCTGGGCCAATTAATTGATATGCGAAATATTATTTAGTTGGGCTAAATAATATAATACACTGAAAAGACATTTTCCGTGGGCCTAAACCCTAGGTGTGTGTGGCGCCTCCTTGCTAATTAAATGCAAGATTTGATTTTCTGGTGTGATTAATTATTTACTTTTTAAATAATTAATTAATAAAAGATAATTGATTTGTAATTGATTAATTGATTAATCACAATCTTTTATAAATGGAATTATCCTTTGTTGTGATTTCTTTGTAATTATTTATTTAATTAATTAGAAATTTAGAGGCCAAGGGTTTACTCTCCTATATAAAGAGAGTGCTTCCAAGACATATGTCTCAATACAAATTTCGACTTACACACACTAAAAAAGAGAGAAAAATTTGTTTCTTGTCTTGGGTTTCTGGTTGAAGAAAAACATGGAGTTTTTCTTGGAAGCAAGTCAAGGAGGTTCTAGTACCAAGAATTGGTGTCCACCAACCACCGTTTGGAGAACACATTGGAAGATCTTGGCTTCTCTTCCTACTATTGGTAAGACATTCTTAACCCCCTCATAAGATTTTAGATCCTTTATTTATGTATTGTAATTTGTAGATCGTGATCCATCTGCTGCGTAAAGAAACTACATCCTTCATGTGGTAGCAGAGCCATGTTCCACGATCTATGAATTGTATTCATAGATAAAAGATTTAAAAGGAGTGGAATTGCATGTAGATTTTTCTTTTAAATATGCATATGTGATTGGTTGTTATGGTTGAAGAGATGGATTGGGATTGGCACTTTTTACCGGTTAGATCTATTGTAAACTCATATAAATTCGTTATATGAGTATTGGAAATTTTGTAATTTATTTGTTGATGTAATTAGTCCCACTGGGTAACGCTTTCATTAGACATCCCACAGTTCACTAGTAGGGTCTACTCAAACGAACTGCTAGTTCAAGACTATTTCCTTTTAAGGAAAGTCAAGAATGGGAAAGAATGTCTACAAGTGTTAATCATCTAAACTAAGTTTGAGGCTAATCCGAAATTTTAATGAGAGAAAGTAGAGGATAAGGAAAGTAGTTTCGGATCACTAACCAATGAATCCTTAGCGATTTTCTTAAACCGAGCAACTCGACTCGGGAGCTAAGTTCTTTGGAAGAACAAGGAAGCTTTGCATTAACGATTGATAGAGTAGACAACGGGCAGTAATTTCAGATAGAATAGTGGGAGTGGTATGAGGAAATGAACTTTGGATTCGATCCTTGAATATCATGGAAAATTTATTTTTTTTGTTTTCAGATTCGTTGGAACAAATGGATTCACTTTCAACTCGACATATTGTTGCCTCGTAGAAAGTGAATATGACATTTGTAGTACGAATCCGAGACTCGAACTTTTGTTTGATAAAGTCAGAACCACTAAGAAATGCTGAAAATGTATATGTAACACGTCTTAAACTATTATAGGCGAACGGTTTCCGTATTAAGATAAACGATTCTTCAAAATCTATTAATTAGTGCATATATCCGAGAGATAAGACCTAATGACTGGATAAAGGTTATTCCTATCTCCCAGTCTCGGAACACCGTCACAAAGGAACAATGACTAAGCTTCCTTTCAATTGGGAAAAGGGTAATAGATCTGAAGAAGTAACGTAGCTTGTTCATAATTACCTTCGGGGTCTAGTGAGAAATACAAGCTAATAGGAGCTTTTGAGTGGTGAAATTTTGTCTGATAACTACTCGAAACACGGTTTAGTTTATCTAAAGAATACGAGGATAAGTCTCGATTTTAGCAGAGAATAGAGTATTCCATTCGCAGAAATTGACTATCACATAGTCTTGGGACTGATGCTCGGCCCGCCTCCTAGTGGAATGTTTTTCACCGAGGAAGAAACCATAGACTTGCCCTATATAGTTATTGATGTGCTACAATACACTACTAAACTCGATTAAGATAATTGGTTGCAAAAAAACGGTTAACATTATTATGTAAACCGAGAAGTCTACCTAGAAGATGCTAGTGAATTTGTGGATAAGGAGTGAATTCGGTTCACACCACTTCCGTAAATGTTGGCATTTAGCACTTAATACTTGAAGGTAGGACTGGAGATTTTACGCATACGTTCAAATTGTGATTGTTCATGAAATATCTTAGTGTGACGAGTGAAGGTTGATTATATGATTCTTGAGATTAGAAAGTGACGGTTGAATTGTGATAAGCCTTCCGCTAGAATCTATAAGTAACAGCCTTAAACCTTAGAGTACGGTTACCCAAAGGTAGTTACTATCTGATTTAATCGGACCACATCCAACATCGGTTGTTGGTGATTACACTAATAAATACTACTAGATCGGAATGTCAATCCACCCAAAACGCAGTGAAAGTATGGTTTAACCGTTGACCCATTGTGGTTTTGTGGACTTTACAGTCTGCTGGAGTGATTGATAATCTATGGCTCTTTGTGGGCTGTATAGGATTCTGATCATAGAGGTTGGTTTGAAAGCCTTAACCCTGTGAATGGAGTTTTGGTACTCCAGTTCTGTTTAGCCACTTGTAGAACCACCGAGTATCTCAGGCCCAGTGGGAGCAATTGGATGTACACGGAAAAGAGTCAAATGAATAGAAAAGTTCAAACTTTCAGCGCAAAGCTAAGTGGTCTAGGGGTGATTCACGACAAGTAGAGAGTTAACAAGACCTTGAACTCTCTCACCACTAAGTCTTGCTATATTTCATTAGAAAGCGGAAAATAGGGATGATTCCCTGAGACTTTCTTTCCAAAAAATGTAGTCTGGATTCATTCGGAATAGAAGGGTCTTGGTTAGAACAAATGGAAGGATGACTGTCAGGGCTTATATCCTTTGTGGATTTAAGAGAACCTCTCGGTCATTTAAAGTCAATGTGTGGACTTGACCAGAATATTGATTAGTCTTTCGTAGGCTGGATATCAATATTGGTAAAGTAGTAGTATTAGTGTTCATGAATGATAACACCGCAACGGTTGGAAACAACATGGATGTGCTATCTGAAGTCGGAAACTGACATGCCAAGATTCTCTGGATGAGAGAATTGGACTATATTCTAAGAATTTGATTCGGTCAAATTCACAAGAATGAGTCATTGGCTATCCAATCCGTCTTATTGGTTAAGATGATCTTGGATATACGTGTGCAACATTCAACGAGAGTAGTCCTACCCTACCTCTCGGGAATGATTGTCTAAATCTTCGGATAAAGAGAAAATGGGATAGAGTCTCTCTTCGATAACGGCAAGTCAGGTTATCACAAGTCAATAGTAGTCGAATCTCGGATTCGAGCATTGAATAGTGGTTTAGTACATCCTCAAGTATCTTTGAAGAATGAGGAATAATGTGATTGTATATTCAGGTGCAAACTGATTCTGACTTATAGTCAAATTAAGGATGATCGTTGGGACGATCTCAGGCTCGGTGTTTACTCATTGTGATGGAGCTATAGTCCGGAGAAATCCAGACCGCCAATTTGAATTTAATTAATCGGATACGTAGCAGCTTTCGGAGCAGCTAGAGTGGCGATATAGCTTAGGAATTTCCTTCCTGATCTGGGAGTAATTCCAGGTCTGGTGAGCCGATATCACTTCATTGTGAAAATAGTGAAGAGATAGCTTAGAAGGATGTTCTCAGTCACTAGAGGTCAAAAGCATATTGAGAGAGAGTACCGCCTGATTAGATGGACCGGCGACGTTTCGATACTAAAGATCGTCTCGAGCCGACAACCTAACTAATCAGTGTTCCAAGTCGAGTGCTTGAAGGGTACGACATTGAGGGATATGTCTCATATGCTTTTAGAGCAAGTGGAAGAGTGTTGAAGATGAGAAATGGTGTGCTCTAAAAACAATCGTTGCTTGTCATTTCGTGCAAGTGGGAGATTGTTAGGTGTAGTGCCCGAAAGACAATTTGTGTAATTGTTATTGACAATGTATAACATAATTTATCTCACCTTATTACTTGCTTTGTGCTTGTAAGTAATACACTGCTGCAAACCCTATGTATATCAGTATGCAACCGCTTAACTCAGTGTATGACATGCACGTGAGGATTGAGTTAGTGGTGATATACTTAAACTATTAGTCCATGGTGAACTTAATCAGAGTTTAGGGTCTCATGATTAAAACACCAATAATGCGCCCAGAACACCTTAGGATGTGATAGTCTTATCCGGAATATCGTTAGAGGGTACCTAAGTGGGGCATTTATAAATGATGGCATTCATATAGGACTGGACCGATTTAATCTGGGTTTCTTGATATAATTACGTAATCGAGAAACCTTATTAAATAATTAGATGATCATATATGGATTGACCTTAATCCTGAGGTGATCACAGGGTACTGCTTGTCTCGGGGTAGTGTTTGATGTGTTAGTTAAGGATCACTTTGATATGTGATCTGAGTCACTTCTCGTTGGCACAATTCCCTGTTGAGTAACTAGTTCTGTGTTTCACAGACATAAAATCCATTCCTTCCTACGGGAAGTAGAGAGACAGTCCCCTTATTTATTAGCCTTAAGAAAATGATCGATGGGCCCAATTCATATTAGACTAATTAGCTACTAATCGGATATGTGAACTAATTGATCACTAGGGGGTTAATGGTAAATAAGGATAAGATATTCTGAGTCGGGTTCACGGAGACTTCCCACTCGGAATGGATAGTCTATGGAGGGTTAGTCCGTATGTAGTGATTATATCAGTGGACGCTTATTTACTCAGAGGGTTGAGGGTATGTTTATATCTATAATTGGTAGAGTTCAGTTTCGGGTTTATAGTGGCGTAATCCCGGAATTAATAATTTAAGTATGAATATTCTGTTCGATGAATATTTTACTTAATTATTGGAGCTACTGGTTATAGGTCCATGGCCCCAGTGTGGCTCCAGTAATTGGTGTTTTTCCTGTTATTGGGCCTCAGTGATAATTAATTGGCTGGGCCAATTAATTGATATGTGAAATATTATTTAGTTGGGCTAAATGATACAATACACAGAAAAGACATTTTCTGTGGGCCTAAACCCTAGGTGTGTGTGGCGCCTCCTTGCTCATTAAATGCAAGAATTGATTTTCTTGTGTGATTAATTATTTACTTGTTAAATAATTAATTAATAAAAGATAATTGATTTGAAATTGATTGATTGATTAATCACAATCTTTTATAAATGGAATTATCCTTTATTGTGATTTCTTTTTAATTATTTATTGAATTAATTAGAAACTTGGAGGCCAAGGATTTAATCTCCTATATAAAGAGAGTTCATCCAAGACATATGTCTCAATGCAAATTTCGACTTACACACACTAAAAAAGAGAGAAAAATTTGTTTCTTGTCTTGGGTCTCTGGATGAAGAAAAACATGGAGTTTTTCTTGGAAGCATATCAAGGAGGTTCTAGTACCATGAATTGATGTCCACCAACCACCGTTTGGAGAACACATTGGAAGATCTTGTCTTCTCTTCCTACTATTGGTAAGACATTCTTAACCCCCTCATAGGATTTTAGATCCTTTATTTATGTATTGTAATTTGTAGATTGTGATCCATCTGCTGCGTAAAGAAACTACATCCTTCATGTGGTAGCAGAGCCATGTTCCACGATCAATGAATTATATTCATAGATAAACGATTTAAAAGGAGTGGAATTGCATGTAGATTTTTCTTTTAAATATGCATATGTGATTGGTTGTTATGGTTGAAGAGATGGATTGGGGTTGGCACTGTTTACCCGTTAGATCTATTGTAAACTCATATAAATTCGTTATATGAGTATAGAAAATTTTGTTATTTATTTGTTGATGTAATTAGTCCCACTGGGTAACGCTTTCACTAGACATCCCACAGTTCACGAGTAGGGTCTACTCAAACGAACTTCTAGTTCAATACTATTTCCTTTTAAGGAAAGTCAAGAATGGGAAAGAATGTCTACAAGTGTTAATCATCGAAACTATGTTTGAGGCTAAACTGAAATATTAATTAAAGAAAGTAGAGGATAAGGAAAATGGTTTTGGATCACTAACCAATGAATCCTTAGCGATTTTCTTAAACCGAGTAACTCGACTCAGGAGCTAAGTTCTTTGGCAGAACAATGAAGCTTTGCATTAATGATTGATAGAGTAGACAATGGGCAGTAATTTCAGCTAGAATAGTCGGAGTGGTATGAGGAAATGAACTTTGGATTCGATCCTTGAATGTCACGGAAAATTTATTTTTCAATTTTCAGATTCGTTGGAACAAATGGATTCACTTTCAACTCGACATATTGTTGCCTCATAGAAAGTGAATATGACATTTGTAGTACAAATCCGAGACTCGGACTTTTGTTTGATAAAGTCAGAACCACTAAGAAATGCTGAAAATGTATACGTAACACGTCTTAAACTATTATAGGCGAACGGTTTCCGTATTAAGATAAATGATTCTTCAAAATCTATTAATTAGTGCATATATCTGAGAGATAAGACCTAACGACTCGCTAAGGGTGATTCCTATCTCCCAGTCTTGGAACACTGTCTCAAAGGAACAATGACTAAGCTTCCTTTCAATTGGGAAAAGGGTAATAGATCTGAAAAAGTAACGTATCTTGTTCATAATGACCTTCGGGGTCTAGTGAGAAACACAAGCTAATGGGAGCTAAATGAATTTGAAAAAAAGAAGTATGGGAACTTGTTGATAGACCAGATATAGCCAACATCATTGGAACAAAATGGGTATTCAGAAACAAGATGGATGAACAAGGAACAGTTGTTAGAAATAATGCCAGGCTAGTTGCAAAAGGCTATTCTCAAGCAGAAGGAATAGATTATGATGAAACCTTTGAAAAAGAGGTATGGGAACTTGTTGATAGACCAGATATAGCCAACAGCATTGGAACAAAATGGGTATTCAGAAACAAGATGGATGAACAAGGAACAGTTGTCAGAAATAAAGCCAGGCTTGTTGCAAAAGGCAATTCTCAAGCAGAAGGAATAGATTATGATGAAACCTTTGCTCGATCGGGGTCAATCATGTTATAATATACTTGACCACCATAAACCAATACTAGCAAGAGGACTAGGACCATCGTAGTATAGCTATAGTGAATCAAGGTCGATCCCACAAGGAACCAATTGTGGATCATCTTATATACAAACAATTAATTAAACATGTCAAGGACATAAAGGCGGTCTCGACCAACATAAAACAAGAAAGGTAAAGACACGACTCGACACAACGTAATTAACCTCCCCAATTATAGCCTTTATCGTTTGGACCTAGATAATTTATATAATGAACTGAACTTATTAACTGTCAATCCGTTTGTATCTATCTTAGATTGGCTACGGAGTCATCCCCTTTAACTTGACTTAGCACCGGTTAGGTTGCTAGATCACTGTGCTACATTACGTGACTTCACCTTTTGGGTATCCATCTCATATAACTTGCACGCTTACGACACTAAGGATGCCGATATTAATCGTACACCTCGTCTAGGCAAAATTCCTATGGTTAGGCGTACTTCCTAAGCTATTACTCAAGCTCTCGTCCAACTAGCAATTACCAAGTTATAGTCTCATGCTAATCTACAACGTATGTATAATCAGGTGCTAGCAATCCCCAACTATAAACCTACCTAGTTAACGTTGAACGTCCGTGAAGAGCAATTCATAAGCCTACCTAAGAGTTTTATGTTGGTATTTCCTTTTTACACATTTTAATTAAACTAAGCGAGTAACGTAGCCATAGCCATACCTACTGAGATAATAAATTCAACTAGGTTAACCTAACCATAAATACGTGGCATAATTAACAGATGAAACAGGGCTCGGTCGACCGAGTGAATAGGCTCGGTCGACCGAATGAACTTATTCGGTCACCCGAACGATTTCAACCCAGAATACATCTCAGAATATATCTCTCAGCGTTTCATCATACAGAACAGATTAAACAGTAATTCGCACAGTATTCATATAAACTAACATAGATACGCATTAATTAAACAATGCAGATTCATGAATAAATACTAAGTGTATGACGTAGGTTATTGGATCCTCATAGACAAGGAGTCGCCACATTCCTAACGTCATAGCCTAGATCTACATCATCTAGCTATGATTAACTAATTCAAACGATAAAGCATAATTGGGTGGGATTAATTAATTAAAAGAAAGAAACAGAAAATAAAGGCTTACATATTGCATCCCTTAAATTGCTGGAAAACCTCAAATTAATCTACATTGTATCAAAGTTGTATTATGAATTGTATGATTGAAGAAAGAATGAAGGGATCGTATGTATGTCTAAGGTGTCTGTTGGTGTGTTTTTACAAATTTCGTAGCTGCTGCTTATATAGAGGTTGTAACCGACCTAGGGAGGATCTAGAAGATATACACGCGATTTCTACCGGATAAACTTCAAGTGACCGAGCCGACTCTCTCGGTCGACCGAATGGATAGGCTCGGTCGACCGAGCACTTTTTTACACGTGTTAAACGCGTCTCTTTGTCTGACTTGTTCCCCACTGCATTCTTTTGAACTGATCTGCTTTATCCTTTGATTAATGCTCCGATTTTCCTCTTCATTATCTTGATATTTACTGATTGAATGACATTTATCCTCTCGATTTGTCGTGATCTGCAAAATCAGCATTTATCGCACAATAAATCGGTCTTTTAATAATAAAAACAACTAAATACCAAATATCATATTAATAATCACTTAACATTAAATAATAAATATAAACAAGTGATTCAATATGAAATATACATTATTAATCTCGATTTAAGGTCAACGTTGATGACTTTTACGGGTATAATTTTACCGTCATCAACTACCCCCACTTAGACTTTGATCGTCCCGAACAAAGCATCAATAAGTCATTCCCCAAGACAACATTTTCTATGGTCAAATCATACTTACACAAGAAACTCAAGTCAACTCATACTAGTCATGCTCATAAGATATCCATTATTCACTACTTACTATGAATCAAGTGATGTGTTCATGTGCATTTAGTTTTATATATTCGTGGCAAGTTTATGCTAACTTCGCAACGTCAACCTACCAACCTCAGCATTCATACTTCTTCCGCCTTGCAATGGTTAGAGCACTAGAGCAATAAGCAAGAGCGTATCTATAGGGTTTTTGGACTTGGAGACCGAGTACTACTCAAAGCCTCTTAAAAAGTTGAATATTCTTCAATTCTTCCTATTTTTCAAATACAAAGAAAACTTTTTATAGTATCCCCCTATCTTAGATCATGCATAGCATCGAATATTACCACAAGCACGGGGGCTACTTGGGTAATGTCACTACAAGCCCAATATCTAACATTTTCCTAAAACACGGGTATGTCTCAAGCTTATTACTCGCTTTAATGGCTAAAAGATAAGAATGCATCTATAGATAGATATTGATACTAAGTTCACATAACCAATCATAATGCAATGTACACATAATTTCTTCAGTTATTATGATTTGCGCGGTATACTCGATTCACAGATTGAGTAATTGAATAATAAATAACTACTTGCAAAAACGGCATGAATATCCTTAAATTTACCTAACATAAGTATAAAATGATCACATACTCATGAAACTTGGTTCCTTTCCTATCAATTCTTAGCTAGGAACTCACAATTCTAAGGGTATGAGATACATAATATGGTATTTATTCAATTTTTTCAATCATGTGCCGTTTCATTCAATTTTCAATTATAACATAACATGGCTAAGTCTCCTTACCCCCACTTAAACATGGCATTGTCCTCAATGACAAAAATAAATGAGAATTTAAGAAAAAGACTTAGCTCGAACGGGACCAAGTAAAGGAAAAAGATCGGAGTAAATTTCAGACGTCGTGGAGAGATAGACACATCCTGTATAAGCAAACAAACTCCACGAAACCGTCAAATACTATGTCAATGGAAGTTATAATATAATGTGGCAGTAATGAGGTATAAATACCTAAAAACAGTTTAAGCCACTTTATTTTATACAACCAATGACAAGGGAAACCAAAAAGAAAAATACTAAATAGAAAGAAAAATAAACAAGCAACTAAAGATGGTGGTCTTCATCTACAACCTCCACCACCTAAATATTCTTAAAACCGGGTGGTGAAGACAAAGATCAAAAAGCATTACCTGACGTGGGAAAACACGAGGGTGACTCGATCGAAAATGTATTCAATCAAGGAAAAGAGAAACTTGGTAAGGTATAACAGATTGAATGCGACCTATTGGCTAAAGATAAAATCAAATACGTAACACAGAAACTTCTCGCTTGCATTGGATATCAACAACTTAGGGCGATGTAGCTACTCCTCGAAATTACTAATAACCCAATGTATCACGTAAAATTCATAACCGTCATCAACAAGGTCGGATCGGTGTGATAGTTCAGAACAAAACTTATCATCTAGAAATGCCGGAATAAAAGTGTGAAATTTAAAACTTCCAGTAGAAAGATAGGTTGTATTTGGATTGAACCAAAAACTCTTAAAATCTAGCTAGTGTCAGAGCTACACTTACCCCAACTAGTATCATGAAAATCAAAATGATAAAAGATATTCATTAAAGCTTAGCAATATTTCAAATTCCGCAACACATAGGTATTTTGTAAACAAAATGGAGGTTGAGACTATGAAGGGTTGAGAAAAAGATACACTTAAGGATGGGAAGAAAAGATAAATGGTGGGTAAGAAATTGTGTTTTTGGGATTGAGAATTGTTTAAAGGAATGGGATTGGGTGGGAGAGTGAAACGGATGGAAAGAAAGAGAGGCGATGAAAGAATGGTTAGAAATGTGAACTGTTGGGGCAGATTGGTGAGAGGATCGAAAAGTTTGAAGGTGAAAAAGTGTAAAGGGAAAGATAAGGATAATTGTAGAATGAATTGCACATCACTTTGGATTTTCACTTGGATCACCTTTCTAAAAGGTTTTAGAATTTGACCAAGATTGTTCTTGTTCACACCAATCATTCTCTGTTACATTTTCAATAATTCTCAAGCTCTCTTAATGCTTCCATCTTAAGGTTGTTTGCTAAATTTCCTTTTCTTTAGAAATTTTTCGACTCTCCTACGGAACTCTATTTCACGTGGCCTATATTGAGTAAAAAAGTTTTGCACATCCTTAGCCCAATGGCCATCGGAACACGGCCAAATAAAAAACCTCAACATATTTCACGTTACTCTTATTGGACTCAAAGAAAACAAAACCTAAAATCCTAAAAAGAAATCCTAAGGGTTTTAAAGAAGTAGTTCTGAGTTTAAAGTCCTCAGCTCGACTTTCCAAAAATATCCTTGTCAGTCATTTTTCTTGGATCACTAGATATTGACCCCTCTGAGCACTATAAGAGGTGGCTCATCGCTGTTGCAGATTAATACACTTCCCTTGGTTGTGAGACCTAGGAAACGACATTTATCCATACCATTTATCCAAAGCTCTTACCTCGGCTCTCGTTTTAGGAATTAGTGAATCCTAAGAAACTCGGTTAAAATTATGGTTTTGGCCTTGACAATAAGAAACAATGAATCAAAGTACTCCGAATTAGGTCGGTTATGTAAGCAAGCCTACGCCGTCTTATTCGTTGGAACATATGTGACAGTTCAGGCCAATCCGTCAAGATTAAGCCCCGTTTAGCCCGAAGGCTTATCGGCTATGCTAAGTCTTGTTGAACTGCTGTAACGTACATCACACGTGGAGGGGAGTCGATTGAGCCGAAGCTCGGTTGAACTCGCCCAGCCATGGTTAGACCATTTCCGAACCCATGTACTAAGAGTCTCCGATTTCTAAATTGTCACCCAAAGCGTAATCTCGTTTCTGTTTAAGGTGGGTTCACTGAGAAGCCATCACCATAAAACTCAACGAAAGCAGAAGATGGTGTTCTCTCAAAACTCAACGTCTTCTTTAGATTGTGAATGCTTAACCTACACAATTTGTTGCTCCCCTGGCCAGTAGAAGCAATCTCATGCATAGGAAAAAGAGATTTTAACAGAACTACGAGGTACTCTTTATTCACTGCTTCCTTTCAACGACTACATGTTTCCTTACACCCTCTAGATGAGACAGATTTGAGGCAGAACCTTCCACCCTAATAGAATTAATCTTACAAACCACTCCGGGCCAAGATTCATACTAAGGTTCATGTATAGGCTAACTTATGCTCAATAAAAAACCAAAAGGTAGTAAAACATAAGCAAAAAGGGTAGTACCTTGCCTTCAACATTGTACCACGAAGAATTTAAGCCTTAAAATATATATTTTTTTCGGGGCCATCTTGGTGCTTTAATGGTATTGCTTCCATCGCTTTTCCCATCGTAGAGTAGTAATTCCGCATGTTGCTGGGTTATTTTCTCAACGCCCTTGAAAAATTACTGACACAGATTATTGCTTCCCAGGTTTCTGCAAACAGAAGAAAAACAAAACAGACCGTAGACTGATTTTAACATGGCCTCCCATGCTGCTATCAGACCTACGGATTAAACATACGGGGATAAACAGACACACGAAGTCCCTGAAAATAGAACCAGGCTTGCTAGCAATGAGAGGCAGTCTCGCTGGGAGCGAAACCAGCTGTTCCAGATTCTAGAATTTTTACACATAGCAGACAACCAGAGGGACTCAAAAACAGACTCTAAAACAGAAAACTTGACATGAATAAGAAAATTATTTATATATAAAATTGACCGTTGGTTCCCCGGCAACGGCGCCAAAAAACTTGATGACGTAGATCAAGTAATAAAATACTTGACCACCATAAACCAATACTAGCAAGAGGACTAGGCCCATCGTAGTATAGCTATAGTGAATCAAGGTCGATCCCACAAGGAACCAATTGTGGATCATCTTATTTACAAACAATTAATTAAACATGTCAAGGACATAAAGGCGGTCTACGACCAACATAAAACAAGAAAGGTAAAGACACGACTCGACACAACGTAATTAACCTCCCCAATTATAGTCTTTATCGTTTGGACCTAGATAATTTATATAATGAACTGAACTTATTAACTGTCAATCCGTTTGTATCTATCTTAGATTGGCTACGGGAGTCATCCCCTTTAACTTGACTTAGCACCGGTTAGGTTGCTAGATCACTGTGCTACATTACGTGACTTCACCTTTTGGGTATCCATCTCATATAACTTGCACGCTTACGACACTAAGGATGCCGATATTAATCGTACACCTCGTCTAGGCAACATTCCTATGGTTAGGCGTACTTCCTAAGCTATTACTCAAGCTCTCGTCCAACTAGCAATTACCAAGTTATAGTCTCATGCTAATCTACGACGTATGTATAATCAGGTGCTAGCAATCCCCAACTATAAACCTACCTAGATAACGTTGAACGTCCGTGAAGAGCAATTCATAAGCCTACCTAAGAGTTTTATGTTGGTATTTCCTTTTTACACATTTTAATTAAACTAAGCGAGTAACGTAGCCATAGCCATACCTACTGAGATAATAAATTCAACTAGGTTAACCTAACCATAAAGACGTGGCATAATTAAC
This sequence comes from Gentiana dahurica var. dahurica, assembly GCA_024500145.1. NCBI lineage: Eukaryota > Viridiplantae > Streptophyta > Magnoliopsida > Gentianales > Gentianaceae > Gentiana > Gentiana dahurica. Next base: position 46,722,867 of record CM044897.1, read on the forward strand.
AGATGAAACAGGGCTCGGTCGACCGAGTGAATAGGCTCGGTCGACCGAATGAACTTATTCGGTCACCCGAACGATTTCAACCCAGAATACATCTCAGAATATATCTCTCAGCGTTTCATCATACAGAACAGATTAAACGGTAATTCGCACAGTATTAATATAAACTAACATAGATACGCATTAATTAAACAATGCAGATTCATGAATAAATACTAAGTGTATGACGTAGGTTATTGGATCCTCTTAGACAAGGAGTCGCCACATTCCTAACGTCATAGCCTAGATCTACATCATCTATCTATGATTAACTAATTCAAACGATAAAGCATAATTGGGAGGGATTAATTACTTAAAAGAAAGAAACAGAAAATAAAGGCTTACATATTGCATCCCTTAAATTGCTGGAAAACCTCAAATTAATCTACATTGTATCAAAGTTGTATTATGAATTGTATGATTGAAGCAAGAATGAAGGGATCGTATGTATGTCTAAGGTGTCTGTTGGTGTGTTTTTACAAATTTCGTAGCTGCTGCTTATATAGAGGTTGTAACCGACCTAGGGAGGATCTAGAAGATATACACGCGATTTCTGCCGGATAAACTTCAAGTGACCGAGCCGACTCTCTCGGTCGACCGAATGGATAGGCTCGGTCGACCGAGCACTTTTTTACACGTGTTAAACGCGTCTCTTTGTCTGACTTGTTCCCCACTGCATTCTTTTGAACTGATCTGATTTATCCTTTGATTAATGCTCCGATTTTCCTCTTCATTATCTTGATATTTACTGATTGAATGACATTCATCCTCTCGATTTGTCGTGATCTACAAAATCAGCATTTATCGCACAATAAATCGGTCTTTTAATAATAAAAACAACTAAATACCAAATATCATATTAATAATCACTTAACATTAAATAAATATGAACGAGTGATTCAATATGAAATATACATTATTAATCTCGATTTAAGGTCAACGTTGATGACTTTTACGGGTATAATTTGACCGTCATCATGCTCCAGTAGCAAGATTAGAGGCAATCAGACACTTTCTAGCTTTTGCAGCCCACAAAGACTTCAAAGTCTACCAAATGGATATGGACTATTGGAAGAAGAAGTATATGTGGAACTACCTCCTGGTTTTCAACTCAAAGGAAAAGAAGATAAAGTATACATGCTCAAGAAGGCCTTTTATGGACTCAAACATGCACCTAGAGCTTGGTATGAAACTCTATCACAATTCTTGATCAACAGATTCAACAAAGGAACTATTGATAAGACCCTTTTCAAGCTAGAGGAAGGAACAAGTACATTGCTAGTACAAATCTATGTTCATGACATTATCTTTGGATCAGTGGATGAAAAGTTTTGTGAGAAATTTGCAAACCTAATGAAGAGCAAATTTTAGATGAGCATGATGTGAGAATTGAATTACTTTCTTGGTCTACAAGTAAAACAAATGAAAGATGGCATCTTCATCAATCAAGCCAAATGCACAAAAGACCCGATTCACAAGTATGGTATGGATACAAGTGGCACATCAGATACACCAATGTGTGCAAGAGTTATTCTTGGAAAAGATGAAAGTGGAAAAGATGTTGATCGAAACTTTATAGAGGAATTATTGGATCCCTACTATATCTAACTACAAGAAGACCTGATATAGCCTTTGCAGTAGGAGTGTGTGCAAGATTTCAAGCTCAACCAAAATAATCACATCTTCTAGAAGCTAAAAGCTAGAATAATCAAATATCTGAAAAACACCATCAATGTTGGAATTTGGTATCCAAAAGATGGAGGTTTCAAACTTACATCATATTCAGACTCAGACTATGCCGGATGCAAGATAGATAGAAAAATCACCTCTGGAACATTTCAGATGCTAAGCAGCAGACTAGTATCATGGTTTAGCAAAAAGCAAAACTCCATATCCACATCAACAACTGAAGAAGAATATATAGCAGCAGGCAGTTGCTGTGCTTAAGTTCTATGGATCAGACAACAGCTAAGGGATTATGGAATGGAAGAAAAGACAATTACAATCATGTGTGACAACACAAGTGCTATCACTGAAATCCAGTATTACACTCAAGAACAAAGCTCATTGATGTGAGACATCATTTAATCAGAGATCATGTTGAGAAAGGAGATGTCATACTACAATACACACCTACTGAAGATCAATTGGTGACATCTTCACAAAACCACTCAGTCATTAAAGATTTAGTAAGCTGAAAACTGTGTTGGAAATGATAGAAATTGACTAAGGAGCGGCTAACTGGAGTAATCAGCCAAGTGACTTCAACAGCTGATTAAACCTTTTCCATTACAGGAGATGTACCAGGTAAGGCACTGGTACTCAGCGAAGTTAACTAAACTTATTGTTAGGAACAATCATATACAGAAGCTCAATGAAAAAGTCAATACACCGGATAAGTGACAAGCCAAGGCACTCCACCGAAATGTAGATTGGAGTCACCGGCAAACTAAAGTGTGAACCAAATCAACCTTTATACATGTGGAAAATCAAAGGAGTTATGTAGGATTATATAGTGGAAGATTACACACGTGGAGGTCAATTCATAATCATGGAGGTAACTACATTATTTTATATCACAAATGCCTCGATATCCGGGATCTATCATTACTTACCTCAATCCTCTCCCCCACTACACTCAAATATCATGATTTACATACATAAAATCACGCCATTACGTCACAAAGATCCTTCCATATTCAACCACGTTCACACTACCAAAAATCCATCTATATAAACCACACTAAGAGATTATAAACCCTACTTTGCTTTCTCTCTGAAGAATCGAAACCTTCTTTTCAAAATCTCAAACTTCTGAAACAATGGTATCTTCCTCCACACTCTCAACAACAGAAAATTTCTATGAAATTCTATCATCACCGGATCATTTTCCAGTTGAGCTCTATATCTCCTTCTATGACAACAATGTTCAAGCTAAGCGGTTAGTGGATGGGTGTACAAATTTGGGGTTAATGACCTTCCTACCCAATCAATGGGATATGTTATGAAACCCTGATTGCATTCTGGAAAAATGCATTATTTGTGCCAAGTACAAAGAAGAGTGATCCAGACTGCATCCAAAGCAAAATATTTGGAAAGGAAATAATCATCACACATGGACTTCTCAACCGGTTTCTCAATCTTCTCAGAACCGGCCCAACCAAAGTGAAAGATATACTGATCGACATCAACTCCTTCAGGACTGAAATAGCCAAAAACCCCAAAAAGAACACCAAGACGTACAATCTTCCAAGGTCAGTTCTCAAACGACCGTTTGCTGAAATTGCACCAGTAATAACCAAGAATATTGATGGAAGAAAGGGATCGATGGAAAACCTTACTGAACTACGGGTCAAATTAATGGCCATTATCTATCAAGGTATCCTCTTCAACTGGGCACAGTTTGTCTTCAACAGATTGAGAGGTCAAATTCAAAAGGAAAATGATCTGGAAACAACAGGACCAAGCAAGAACCTGCAAAAGAAAGGCGATTTCGGGGAAATGAAATCATACCGGTTTCCTCTTCAACACCTATTTGATAAATTGATGGTTCAACCCATCAATCAGGTTCCCCACACAAGGCAAAGGTGATGTTTACAAATGTAAAGGCATCCCAGAAACTCAAACCCTCTGCCGGAAGTAAAAGAAAGGCGTTTGAAAGCAGCCGATTAGGCGTAGGGAGAAGAACCAGATCACAAATAGCACAAGAGGACACTCCAGTGGTCAGAGCCAACAATCAGGACAACCCAGTGGTGATTAGTGATGATACCACAACAAATGAGGAAGGGAAGCAAGAGGAAGTCGCGTATTGTGAAGAAGGTGAGGAAGGATATTTTCTTTCTCCATCTGAAGAAGAGGAGATGGACGACGAAGAAAAAGAGACATCTGAGGATGAAAAAGCTGAGACAGAGGATGAACAGACAGAATGTGACCATCTTGAAGCTGATCAAGATAAGATGGAGATTTTTTATGATGATCTGATAATTCAGGAGGTCCTTCTCAGGAGCCTCAGCAAAGTTGTCAAACAATAGAGTGAGCCAGCTGATCAAACTCACCCTACTGAACTTGTCAACACCCCCACTATTGATCAATGGGGAACACCAGTAGTGGAAATGAAGTTTCCAGCACATGGAGAAGGCAATTTGCCATCACAAGGTCAGGAAGTGGCAAGCACCTCCCATCAACCTCTGTCTGACCATGAAACTGTTGAAGAGGAGGAGAAAGAAGGAAAAAAAGGGGAGAAAGAGAATGAGAAAGAAGAAGAAGAAGAAAATGAGGCTTCTACAGCAGATGAGGCTGATGCATCTGCACCAGAAGATGATGTTGAAGATAGAATGTTTAAATTGGACATTCAACCGTTCATTGTGGATATGGAAATGAAATATCTTAGCAGGCAATACTTAAAGGCTGCCTTAAGGAGGATGCAACCTCCTTAAACCACAAAATTGAAGCCCTCATCAGTCACATCAAAGTTCAAGATGAGGTGATGGAGAGACAAGGAGACTTCCTTTTCAATCTACAGCATCTCATCTCCTATCATGTCCAAACAAACCTTGAGTTCATTGTTGACAAATTTGATGGACATCTCAAACCTATGGTGGACACTCCGAATTCTCATACACAGCAACTCCACCATTTGGATGAGGTCATGGATTACTCTAGCCAGCAACTTAACACCCTCATCAATGTAAGTGAGGCAACCAACAAAATACTGGAGAAAAAGTATGGTCCTCTCCCTGACTCAAGAAGCAACCAGAATTCTTGAAGAACGATTTGGTGCTGCCAAAAAGAAGGACGGAAGCTCAAAGCCTGAAAGCTCCAATGCAAAGAAGGACAACTATTGGAGGGATTTTGCATCATTAAAACAAAAGAAAATTTATAAACTTATACTACCATGCAAAACTACCTCCTAACCGGCCGAATACCGGGTAGTTGCTAGTAAAGTTGGATAAGTACGGGTATCGATCCTGAGGGAAAAGGGATGTTGAATCTAATCTAATTAATCCCCTCAATTGTTACTAATGAAAACAAATAAACGAAGAACTAACAAATAAACTCATAGAACAAGTAAACTAAATCTAAACTAGAACAAATAATAAAAACCTAAACTAAGGATACATGGGATCAAACATCATACAAACCAAGTGATTTCAATCCTAGTTCATCTCATGATTTTAATTCAAATCGTGGTTTCACCTTTACACGAGATACAAATTCCTAATTCCTTAGTGAATTTAATCTCAAGCTATGGATTCCTAATTCCTTAGTGAGTCCAATTATCGATCTCTCCTCTTCCGAATGTTGAGATCGATTTTCAATACAAAACGAAGGTGTAGATTCAGGTTAACTCTCGTATTTTAGAATCTAACAACCTAGATAATTAATCCATTAATTTGTCACGAATTAACGATTAAAGATCCTATCTTTCTATGGTGATCTAGTTTACGCAACTTCCGTATGTTGTAAACGTATCAATAGCAAACTGATCTCTCGATCTAATTCACATCATAGCATCAAAATCATAGAACGATAAAAAATCAATTAAAGATCATAAAAAACGAATAAGGACTGAATAAATTAAATAAATAAACTCACGTAGTTTGGTACATGATTGAATCCATGAATCGAAAATGGAAGAAAAACGACATCCTAATCTAACCCCGGATCACCCGAGCACAAGGCTCGGGTGACCGGCCTTGAAAGCTTCAAAGCTGCCGCTGTTGTGTAAAATTGCGGCTGAATATTTGATATGAATTCTTCCATATAGGTTTTCAATACATGCGCATACATATAGGAAAAGAGAGGCGGCTGGCAATTATCCTTTTCCAATTAGGATTTTTATGTATGTCGGCTGTGCATGGAATAATCCTTCGATTAGATATTTATTGGAATAAAACTTCTAAAATTCATATCTTGAGTTGTAGACCTCCAAAAATTATGATCCGAATGTCATAAAAAAGCTCTCGGAAAACTCTACAACTTTCATTAAGGACTCTTCTTCAGAAAACGCCTTTTTGATTAGCCCGTCGTATTACGAGTATATTTCGGGATTTTCCACTCGAATTTATCTCTTTAAAATCATCCTTTCCATCAACAGTGTGTATCTACAATGTAGGAAAAACATACCAAAGCGTAACACAATCCTAAAATAATATAAAATCATGATTTAAACACATAAATCGCTACGTTTTGCAATTTAACCTATTAGAAACACCATTTACTCAATTAATCGATTATAAGCTCGATTTCTATGAAAAACCTAAGAATATGGGGAATATTGACATAAAATATATCCTTATAAAACGTATAAAATCACCCTTAACAACAACCCAACAGACAAGGGAAAGGGCATCAAAGGCAAGGGCATCAGGTTTGAAGAATTGAAGAAGTAGCCCTTTACATTTAACTTGTTGAATAATTAAGTTTAAGTCTTTGATTTAAATAACAAGATGTAATACCTTATTGCCCTTGAATGGATGAATAAATTTTTCTCTTATTATTCTGTTGTTCATTGTGAAAATTGTGTTACTTATGTTCAGGCTTATGAGGGTTTTGGCATCATCAAAAGGGGGGAAATTGTTAGGAACTTTTTATTATGTTTTGATGATGGCCATACTAGCTATTATAGCAAGCCTGAAATAAGTTAGAATTCTCTGTATAAGTCTTTACTTAGAGTCTGACATGTTGTATAAGTTAAGTCAGACAAGTTTTGTACTAGTTGGTAGGACGGCAAAGTGAAAAAGATATTCGGCAAAGTGAGGCCAACCAAGTACCAGCAGAGAAGCATGAAGACATTATGGTCTGACTTATAACCAAGAAAGTCTATGATGACCTTGGATAAATGTAAGTTATGATTTAAATGATGGAATACATTGTCAAATGTGGTGTACACTGATCTCACCCAAATCAAGGATCAATGAAGTACAAAAAGTACTTGATGGAACCAAAGAAAAGAACAGGGTAGTAAACCGGCAAAGTAAACTGACTTTCGGCAAAGTAAAAGCATAGCGGGGAAGGAAAAATGAAACAACCAAGGCAAAAGGATTACTTAACCGTTTGAGGAACGGCCAAGTAAACATTACTTACTCAGATTTCCAATGATGAAGATCAAGCATTATATGCTCAATCAATTGAGAATCAATCAAGGATGGATTTTCAGATAAACGTTTGAAGAAAAAAAAATCCGATCACTGAAATCAAGGAGAAAACATTAAGGGGAATCAAGAATCAAATCAAGGATTATTCCCCACATTAAATATCCAACGGACGGAAATTCAAATTAAGGATTATCAAGGCTATAAATTGAAGGCATTGACAAAAGAAGAAATAACGATTCAAATTGAGCAAAAATTCTGTCAATGTGAAAAGCCTTCTATCTGTTGTGAAAAAGAATCATGTAGTGATCAACTCAAAACAGAGAGCTACAATTCCAACATCAAGCATTGAGATTGATCAACAAGATCTGTGAATCCAATTCACATCAATCAAGCAACTGAATCAGAGCCATCTGAGAAGGAGTTGTGTTTGTGATAGCTGCTGAAGGATTTGTTCCCAAGGAGCAGTGATATAGACTGAGTCACTGAAGCGTTTGACGTCAGGGAGTGATAGTCGTGCAGATTGTGAAGCTTGGGTAGCCAAGGACAATCAGGCTATTGTATCTGTGAAAACAATGGTGAATTCCTCCAATCATCACAGGAGAAGAGGGGATTAAGGGATTACACCACCCTGAACCACTATAAGCCTTTGTGTCTATTTACTTTTAGCAATTTACTTTACAACACTTTATTCATCTGCATACTACATATATGTGATTGCATAATCTACTTTGAAACAACACTTTAAGAAGGGACTTATCCTCTGCCCAAAAGCTTTTAAATATTAGAAATGTTTTTGAAACTCCACTATAGTCATTCACCCCCGCTGACTATAGTTTTACCCTTCTCTGGGACCAACATTTTCTTCAAAATTTTGAAAAAAGGAAGGGCACGTTGTGACCTGGACAGAAATCTATTTAGGGCTACCATCCTTCTTGTCAATCTTTGAACCTCTTTAACGCTTTTGGATGGAGGCATAGTCCTTAATGCATCTAGTTTATCACGATTTTCATTGATTCCTTCCTTTGAGATCATATACCTCAAAAACTTGCCTGATCTTACCCCGAACGTGCACTTTGGGGTTGAGCTTCATCTGTGTCTTCCTGAGCACCCTGCAGACTTCTCTGACATCCTTCAGGTACTGGTCAAGAGCCATGCACTTGATTAGGAGATCGTCAACATACATTTCCATACATGTGCCAATCTGACCACTGAAAATTGTGTTAACTGCTCTCTGGTATGTTGCTCCAGCATTCTTTAGGCCAAAGGCAATATTTATGTAACAATAGGTTCCGAACTCCGTTATGAATGATGTTTTCTCAGCGTCATTGAGGTCCATGGAAATCTAGTGATACCTTTTGTACGTGTCAAAAAACACAAATGCTTCAAAATCAACTGTGAAATCCATGAGTCGATCAATCTTAGGCAGGGCATAACAATATTGATGACAAGCCTTATTGAGGTCGGTAAAATCCATGAACATTCTCCAATAGCCGTCTGGTTTTTTGACCAACACAATGTTTTCCAGCCACTCTAGGTATACAACTTTCTTGATAACATTCCCTTGGTGCAGTTTAGTTACTTCCTTATGAATCACGTTCGTACGCTCTTGCATAAAATGTCTCTTCTTTTGTCGAATTGGCTTTCTATTCGGATCTACGTTCATCTTATGAACTGCAATGTCTGGGGATAGACCAGGCATATCTTCAGTTTTCATTGCGAAAACATATCTGAATTCTTTGAGTATTCCAATGAGTAATTCTTTATACGGGTTGGGGATCCAGGAACCAACCGCTATTATCAGTTCAGGCTGCCCTTCCCCAAGAATAAAGCTTTCTACTTTATCTTCTGAGGACCATGTTTCCTTACTTTTTGGGAGAAGCTCTACCATAAGAACCTGTTTGGCCATAGCCTCTCCACTGGTTAAGGCTGCATAGCAGCTCCTGGCTGCTTCTATGTCCCATTTGATATCCACTGGCCATTCCATGGTAGGAAACTTAAGGCTATTATGAGCTTGAGAGATGGCATCTGGGAGGTTGACTAAGGCTGATCGACCCATAATGATGTTATAGAGAGATGGAGATTGGATGACGATATAACTAATCAACAAAGTTCTACCCCTTCGCTCTTGGCCAAAGGTAGTGGCTAACTCAATTATTCCCATATGTAAAACAAATGGACCGATGAAACCGAACAAAAGGGCCGAGATGGGTGTTAATTCTCGACTCTCTAATTCCATCAACTGGAAAGCACGGTGGTATAATATGTTCACCGAGCTTCCAGTGTCCACACAAACTCTTTTTACCAGGTTCATATTAACCACGGCTTCGATTACCAATCCTTCATTACTTATCAACAAGGGAAACGGATCCTGTGGACCATATGCCACTTCACCGGAGAATCATTGCTTCTTGTTGGGGGAATCAGCAGTCCTACAGCTCTCCCCCCTGGGGCCTCCATAAATGATGTTGATCTTGGAGACGGTGTTATATTAATATTTTTTGCTATTAACGATTAGAACTTCATCAGCATCCAATGCTTGATGGTTCTGGGAATTCGGCATCATTGCAAAAATTCTTAAACCTTAACAAATTACAAGTACAAGACCCTCCTTCTGGTGCCAATTGATGAAGTAAAGTTTCACCGGATAATAATCTGGGACATTTTATGTAGTGGTAATTGAATCAAGGAAAACAAGTAGAAAAATTATGAATAAGGAGAATGTTTTGTGGGATGATTTAGACTGAGCCTGGAGCTTTCCCAAGTTGCCTACGTATCCAAAGCATGTGTTGGAATCATGTCTGTCATAGTTCTTACACCTTCATTGGACGTCTCTAACATGGACTGTATTTTTGTGTGTCACTAGTACTATTAAGCCGTATTGACCCACACAACTTGTGTGGTTGTGATTGCTTCTTCTTTTTCAATTTTTACAAGTATAAAGTGTGATAAGATGTCGATGGTGTAGACATATATAGAGTTTAAGAGTAACTCTATCGTTATTGTAAAATAGCTTACAAGATGTAACAACGGTAAAGGTAGTTCGACTTAGGGTGTGGTATGCTTACACTTTGTTAAAAAGTGTTTAGATATTTTAATTTGTAAAAAGGATTTCAGAAAATTCTAGTATTTTCCGTTGTGTTATCCTGATTTTCTTTATTAAATTGGTTTGACGAAGAGAAATTTTGTCAGGTAATAATCAGGGTCGTTTAATATAGCGGTAATTGAATCAAGGAAAACAAGTAAAAAATTTATGAATAAGGAGAATATTTTGTGGGATGATTTAGACTGAGCCTGGGCTTTCCCAAGTTGTCTACGTATCCAAAACTGTGTTGGAATCAAGTCTGCCGTAGTTCATATGGACGTTTATATAAGGGACATGTATGCCTTAGGCCTGCATGGGCAGTGTCCAACATGGACTCTATTTTTGTATCTCGCAAGTATTATTATGCCATATATATCCCTTGATTTTAGAAGATAATCAAAATATTTAAATGTTGGATTTAAACGATAAATATTGGAGTCTTAAGTGCTTTGGATTATTTCCGTAATTATCCCAATAAATGTGTATTTATAATTTACGCTATAGCCGACCCGCAGAGAGCTGCCGAGGTCAAAGTGACCGAGCTGCGGTGTACTGAGGATCGACCTGGTCAGCTTCCCTCTTAGTCGTGGAGATCGGCTCTTAGGCTTATACTGGGGCTCATGGCTGATCGCATGTGCAATTCACTAATACACACGACGTACTAGCAAGAGAACTAGGTCAATCGTAGTATAGCAAGGGTGAGTCAAGGTGGATCCAACATAGACTATTATTTAATAATGCGAAACACAACCACAATTCATAGGTCAACCGGATACGGTGGTCGTTGACCAACATAAAGGAAGAGTAAATAAAATAGATGCAAGTAAACCAATCATCAATCATGTATCAAAAAGACACTAACCATACTATTCCTAACTAATCTCCCTTTAATCTGCATTCGACTTGTGTGCGTAATTTAGCTACGGGTGCAACTCCTAACCCTATCTACTCCGACAATGGTAGTAGACAATCTATACTCCAGGTACCCTGTTTACTTGGTCCGTAATAGCCCATACGCATAAACAACTAGAATTGCTTATATCGAGTGCTAACTCATACCGCTAACCCGCCAAGACAGCTGTCGACACTGATCAACACGTTCCTAGGGTCCATCAAGACTATGTCCAAACTAACACTTCACTATTCGTATTTCATGCTAGTTTTACGATTACAATAAGCAGATTGACCAGATCTAACCTAGTGTTAATTAAACCCGTCGATCAACATAGAGGAGAAGAAAATGCATTTCTAGAAGATTTTGGACCTCGGTAAACCGAGGGTAACTCCCGATTTACCGATCGTATTTTCGTCTTTTTCCTGCTGCCGACTTTCTGGAATGCCCTAGGCCCAGCTTCGGTATTTGGACCAAAACATGTCCTACGCAACTACGATTTAAGTGATTCAAAGTGTGTTAAAATCCTTGTTTCAAGGCCTACAACTTTCATGAAGACATCCAAGCCCAATTCGGCTTGTACGGCTTTGGAAACTGCGTTGAAAGATCACCAATCAGATTCTCGGGTCCAATCTCCGCTCGAAACACTACAACCTTCAGCTCCGTTCAGTTCTCTATTGATTAAATCTCTCTTTCAGACCAAATGATGCTCCAAACACTCATTCATCTGAAAATAAAATCATAGCACACATAATAGTTTCTATTTCTAGCAAATAATGCATAAAATACACGGTTAATACACATAATACCAATTTCGTCACCCCGGACGTGGCTTAGTGACATTTAGCTAATTAACTCATGATTTCATACATATTATCACCATTGAGAACACAAATCTGGGGTAGATTGAAGGTAAATAATGATACCAATTTGACCATCATCAACTACCCCCCACTTTGCTTTTTATCGTCCCGAGCAAAAATCAAATCAAACAAACCCCATAAACAATTACAAACTAATTAAGAATAGACTCATTCAAGAAATCTAAATAAGATGTGGGTCAACACATATCCATCAATAATCCATTAAGCACTATCTCATAGTAGAACTGACGTGTGTGTGAATAACCGTCAATAAACAGCAACGCAGATAGAATCACATTATATCAACAAGGATGTCAGGAAAAACATATATCATGTATCATTCCAAAAGTTCCCCATTAATCATCACCTACCAATGCATCAATGTGTCGTGTGATAAATCTTTTGTGATGAGGCATTCATGAAAAGATTGAAGTTATAGAGACCCCACAATCATTACTTACCAATGTGCA